>CM020215.1:179637658-180267658 GCA_009819775.1 Phoenicopterus ruber ruber
TCCACCCATCAAATCCATCTCTCTCTAATTTAGAGAGAAGGATGTTGTGGGGGACCGTGTCAAAGGCCTTACAGAAGTCTTAGGAAGACTTTGTGCTTAGGAAGCATTTCTTTACTGAGAGGGTGGTCAAAGACTGGAACAGGCTTCCTAGAGAGGTGGTTGATACCCCAAGCCCGTCAGTGTTTAAGAGGCATTTGGACAATATCCTTAATAACATGCTTTAGCCTTTGGTCAGCCCTGAATTAGTCAGGCAGTTGGGCTAGATGATCATTGTAGGTCCCTTCCAACTGAAATATTCTATTCTATTCTATTCTATTCTATTCTATTCTATTCTATTCTATTCTATTTTGTATTTGAAGTAGGTCTAGACTCCTCAGACTTACAGGAAATGGTGAATTTTCATTTTTATTCATTATTTCTACTTTCAGTTAATTTGGGGATAGCTAAACTTCTGACAATAATCTATGCTTTTGTGCCCCAGTTTCCTATAAGAAAATGAGAATGCTTTCATTTATCAGTTTTGAAATGTATGAAAAACACAGACAAGTGTTATAAATCACAAAAGAGAGTACTTGCAATAAGACTCTCTCTTGCTACCTGTTACTATCCCTCTTGAAGACAGGACAACATTATGTAACATTGAGGGTTTTTTGTTAGTATTGATTTTCTTATTTTTCATTTGCTCTTCATATTTCCTGATACTCTTTCCTAGCATAGCTATATATATACTTTTTCTGGCTACTATGATTTACAGTGGCTTTAAGAGTAAAGGTAGTTGGTAGAAAATAATTATTTAATATATTTTTCCTTTTGCCTTTTTTAGTTTCATCACTAAAACAAAACAAAGAACAAAAAAAAAAAAAAGAACAAAAAACTCCCAACCATAAAAACTTGTAAGGTACATTTCATAACATAATAGCCACATTACCACATCATCATATTTCTGATTTTCCATCACTGCTATTGTTTTTGTTTTGATCACACAGATTTACCTATTTTAGCATGACTTATTAAAGACCCTATAAAAGAACAAAACAGCCATATAAATCAAGTTTCCTAACTTAGGTGTACTCTACCTGAGCCTATTGGCTAGCTTTTAAAATTCTGAGCATTCCCTAGCTATAGCATTAGTTTTATTGTAGCAAATAGTATCTTACATTAAACATATAAGAATTATAGTTAAGAATTTCTGTGCTCTTTCTTTAACTTTGACAGTAACTCTCTGTGTGGTCTTGGGCAAACTAGTTGAAGTTGCTATTTCAGTTACTCGCAAGATTGCAATGAAGACTCAAGAACAATGAACGTAGGCATGTAAATGCTAATAATGCCCAAAGGTCTTGTAGCTATTGTACATGAACAGGCCTTCATTTCATTTGCTGACTTTGTGAAGGCATTAGCACTCAGACTTGTGGAACACCAACTTTCAGAGCATTCAGAGCTTTATTTCAAGCATAAATTCCAACAAGGCAGAATCTTACAGGCAAGTCTGGGAGCTTCTGCTTCACATTTGATTTGATATGAGACCTGTCCAGCCTGGTGTTCGTGTGCTGCACTGTTTGATCTGTTGATTTGCTCATGCACAAAAAGTCAGAGAGTAATAGCTATGGCTTGGTCACTTTAAGTCTCATGTATTAGATTTGTTGCTGATAAGTGGCCTTTTACATGTGGACATAAAGTGGTCAGGATTTCCTAATATTTTATAGTGATCCAGATTTTGTCTATCTGGAAGTTAATGGTGAAGTAAAAAACAAGAATACTTTGTAAGCAGGTAACGGCCCATTATTTGCTCTCTATAGAAAAACACGTAAGCAAATTACACTGAAACATAAATATGAAGGCCCAAAAGATCAGTAGAAACATGTTCTGGTGTGAAGAATGAAATTACTGAATTTCTCAGTGCTAATTTATTTTTATTTTAAATCCTTATGAACAGAGTATGGGTTCCACACTGAATATAGATAAAAACCCCCACAAATAATTTTAAGGTATCGTCTATAAGGTTTTATGAGATCTTTTGCTCATCTTAGCATTTTTCTATCAGAGTAACCAAATCTCATCATATTCAATGAGTCTTAATTTTATCTAATACTTTAAAAAGATAATTATATTAGTGATTCTCATAACACATTAATGGAGAGAAGCGCTAATATGATATAGCACTAATTCAATTTGTTAGAAAGTGCAAATGTAAGACTCACATTCTGCTTTTTCTGAGGAATATCAGTGCTGTCTGCTCTTTCTTTTAACGTTGCCTACAGGGGAAGCCTTGTTATTGAGCAACCCTAAAATTACCACCAATACTTTCAATGGGCAGCTGCTTCTCCAGTGAAGATAAAAGACTGGAAATGTCTATTTTTGAAATAAAGAAAATGGTAACATTTTTTTTTCTTTTTTCTTTTCTTTTTTTTTAATGCAGTGAGTTATTTAAGAACATCTAAAAGGTCCAAAGTACGATTTCCCATAATACATATACATTTTCAGCCTTTATTTTAATTAAACAGGTCAGTCCTTGATGTACAAGTGTAACTCTAAGACTGGTACAACCATATATATAGAATGAAAAAGAAGCTTTATAGACTACAAAATTGAATATCTTTACCAGAACTTGATTCTTTTATGAAACAGCTCAAGCCACAGCTTTCATCATGGCTGTATAATACTTGTTAAAGCTAGAGGGAAGAAATGGGCATAGTGTGGTTATATGTCTGCTTCCCAGAATCAGGATATGAAAACTTCAGGTCCATTCCTCCGCTACAAAGGGTTCATTTTTTTATCTTACAGTGATATCAAGAGCATCCATTACTTCTAGGTGCCTCTCCAGAAGAGCACAGTTCTCCTGGTCCATGACGGATGCATCGGGTACCCATAGGAATCCTAGGAGGTACTAGGCCTTTATGCAGTGCTGTCCAGATCACACTTTTGTCCTCCTGCTTTTGACGTCTTTCCTGGCTGAAAGAAGTAAATTGTATAAAAATCGCTGCAACACATCATGGACAAGCCAGTATCCCATTGTAAAAGATGAGGAGAGACACACAGACGTAGACCATCTGTTGTTTGTTGGTCTTAGGACTGCTACTCTGTGTCAGTGGGTAGACCACGCAAAGAATCTACACACCTCTAGTTCTGATGCAACCCCTTGATGGTGCAGATAACTTCCTTCCTTCCAAGACCTTTCTTAATGTTTTTTGATTTTCCATGGGTCAGTGCAACAAGTTGGTTTTCAGCCATTTTTTTTCTGCTTAGATATCTTTTTCCTGCCATTTCTGCCTTGTTGTGTGAGAAGATTGCACGTGCTATTACAGTGTTTTCAATGCCGTTGTGAATGAGGGAGCTGTGGGGATAAAAAAAATGCATGACGCACAGTTATTCCTTTAGTGGTGTTAGCTACTGAAGGAAGAAGAAAGAGGCAGTAGGGTAGGAAGGGGAACTTGGGAGATGTCAGTTGAGATAAAGAAGCTAAAACCTCATTAGTTCCTCCTGTATCCCCCCTCTCGCAAGTTCTGAGTATCTTCTGCTTCTCCTACTTGGTATGCAAGTCCATTGCTCACAAAAGCAAAAAGTACAGAAAGACCCTAGCAGGGCTGCATCATCATTGGGAACATTTTCATACATGGGGTACCAGAGTTATATGTAAAAATAAAATAAGTGTAGGGGAAGATAATTAATAAAATGAGGGAGAAAATACAAAATGGAGGTTGACAGGAAAATGTAAATGAATGGAGACTGAGAAGAGACATGCAAAAAAAAGAGCAGAATCATTGATACAGGAAAGAGGAAAGAAATTGGAAAGTAGAAAAAAAAAATTCCTAAAATAAAAACTTTGGAACATCAACTTCACAAGTAGGGGCTGATTTAAGAAATAATTCAATTCTTTCTATGAATCAAGTGAGATGACTGGGTTTTTAAAAGGATTTGGTATAATTATTTTTAAAGTATATTCCTTCATTACATTTCAACTTCATTAAGTGAAAACTCATGTCTTTCAAATACTTTTATCTTAATATGAGGCCTGGACATGAAAACCTGTTCTGTTTTGTTTTTCAGATCTGTTTTTACAGAGTGGACTACAATTTATACTTGTTTTTTCTGGTGCTGCTGTTTATTAAACCTACTACAGTATTACTTTTTCCTTCTCCATTTCCTCTAGCTCTATTTGATTCACAAATAATTGAACAGGAAAATCTCAGAACTATTCCTTGCTTCTCATTATTTTAAGCCTACAAAATTGGTTCAGAACTTCTTAGGCACATTCTTAATTTCCTTACTTCAAAGTCTTACACTGAAATTTTAGCCGTATGTTAGTAACAACTGGAGCTTAAAATTAGAAACTTTCACAGATTGGGACAGAGGGGGCTACAACATCTGTTGTTATAAACAGAGGAGTGGGAAAAAGCCCATACAATGTTATTGACTGAACAGAGATTGACAAAAATGCAAATGGCAGACTTTATTGCCAATAGATACGGTTACGACGTGGTGGAGGTGAGTAGGATATCGCTGTTTATTCTGTCCGTGGTTCATAAGCTCTGGCAAAATACTGTATTCTAATGATACTTCATGTAAGCTAGTGGGCATGCAGCCAGGGTGCGGAAGACAGCATTCATACAGATGTTGTTATAAAAAGGACTAGTGATTGCTGAAATTTACATGAAAAGATTAGGATCTCGCTCGACTGGTTTGCATTGCAGCATACAGAATGCAAGATGTAAAAGAATACTTTCTTTTGGCACAAGCGTTTTCTAATATTTTTGTTTGTCCGCAGTTCCTAGATATGTAAGTATCTATTTTTCCCTGTAGTCTACTTTACAGATTGCTAATCTATAAGGGGACAATAAAAGACTGTGCAATAGGGTGTTCTGGAAGATAACAGTCAATTTACCAATCGGTAATTGTTCTCCTTTGCTCTTCACATTCTTCAAGTATTTCTATGGTTGTTGCCAAGCCAAATTTACAAAATAAATGAAACTGCTTTTGCAAGAAATGGAAGTGATTCAGGTATTTTTAGAATGTCATATTCTAAGTTTAAGCATGTGGAGCAATAAAACATATTTCCTACCTGAAAATATATGAAGGAAAAAAATCGCTTTGGTTCATCTTTTGACTTATTCCAGCGGGTAGATACTGAAAATTATTTATGTCTGATCTTCTATGTGCTTTTATTACTGAGAGGAAGACTGAAAAAAGTGTACCGATTTGAAGTAGGAATATTGAGATGTAGGATGATTTTTGGAATCTTATGTGAGTTCATTTCCATGTGTTAAATTGACCCCAAGAACAGTTTTGACTCATGCACAAATAGTGCACAGTTCAAAGAATTTTATCTCCTATAAAACGTTCTTCTTGGCTGAAGAAAATATTTCAAAAATTTCAAAATGTAGCATTTCATTGTTTAAACATCTTTGGAGCTACAGTTCTTTTGAATTTTCAAATTTAAAATTTTTTACTAGAAAAGCTTTAAATAAATATTTTATGTTGTAAAATAATGCTACAATCTTTTCAATGCTTACTTTTTTTCTGTATCTGGATAAATAACCATTTAAAGAATTAAGATTTCTAATCAAATGGGAACAGTACTTGGACCTGAATGTAAAACTCTGCCTCAGTCTGCTTCTAAAAAGAGAGCTGAGGAGGTCACTTGAACTTACTAATTAAGATAGGAGAAAAAATTACAAAATTCTGCTCTTAAAGAAAGAAGTACAGTAAACAGTTTCACATCCCAGGAGAGATTCTTGCACTTCTGCATTAAAAGTGGAGAATGGGGGGAGAGAAAAAAGAGAAAAGGAGCTGTGGCCAGAAAAGCAAAGTAAAATAGATACTTTACGCATGTTCACAATTCTCTCTCTTTCTTTCTTTCTTTCTTTCTTTCTTTCTTTCTTTCTTTCTTTCTTTCTTTCTTTCTTTTTTAAATCAAGTCATCCAAATCCTACTTGGAAACTTAAAATACTTTTCAGATAATGACTCAGATAATGACTATGATTCATCTTTTCCAAGTTCAGTTCTCACAATCTGTTAGTTATGTAAACTTCTAGGGGTATCAGAGAGAGAGTAATTTCTGAAAAGTAATTAACTCTGTTTTAAGGTAGATGCTCCAGGCAGGTATGAAAAATTGCTTTCTGGAGGTTTCTGTATCCGGTATTTGCATAGGCACCTCAAATCAAATGTCCAGGCATAAAGGCCTGGTGGCATTTGTGTTGTCCCACAGTGTCTCAGACATCTTCACAGAATTGACAAATATGAAACAGGGTTTATGGGAATCACACACTTCTGAAGGAATAACTGGATGGTAGATGGGATACCCTAAAGCACCTCAACTATCACTAGACAACTATCTGTGGGAAACTAAGTGCATCCAATGAGCCTAGATAACTACTTCAGATCGGATGCTTAATGCTCCAGAGGTGGGATTAAACAAACCAGATTAATTCGTGTTCATTTAGGTGTCTACAGTGATATTTTGACATGTGAACTGAATGTCTAAGTTACCATTACAGTCAGTAGAGACCTAAGATTCAGCTCACTGATGCCATTTAGGATCTTCAGAATATCTCACTTGACTTCCAGTTCATACACCAGAAAGATTTAGATCTCCCATAGGTTTTGTGTCAGTTCCATATAGATATGTTCAGTATCCTAGGGCACCTCAATAACATTTTGCACTGATTTGTGGGCAACGTAGTTTAGTCCTATATCTCCATTAACTAGAATTAAAGTTTATGACCCCTGCTTATATATACCTGTAGACTCCAAATCTAGATATCATAATCTGGAGCTGAATAGTGTCCTAAATGTATAAATTTAAATATGATTAATTATATTCTATGTTTCAAATTGTATGTCGTAAACCTTTCCAGGCTACAAAAGGTTGTTGTCACTCCAAATTATGTCACAACCTTTGTCAAACTGCTTTTCAGCATCATTTCTGAGACAACTTTAATGACAGCCTTTGATCAGTTGTTTTTCAGGTAGATTTCATTACAGTATTCTTTTTTGCCTCTTTTTCCATAAGAAGACAGTGGCCTAGTTACTTGCCTGTAGCCCAATGATAAACATCATAATAAAAACACATCTGCAAAGATTGTAATGGTTTATTATAAGCACTACAATGTGAATTACATGCATTCTAATAAGTCCCCAATTATTTACGTAATATCTTTAAAGCCTTACCTTATTGGTAAGTAACATGAAGTTTAAAGAATGCTGAAGGCTCTTATCCTGCACCTATGCATACTGTTTTCAGCCATTTTAGCTGCTTACTTAATATAACCCCTCACTGATGTGTTAGGCAAGGAAAAGTGAGCCGAGAGTGACAGCAAGGCGGGCAGGGCAGTACCCTCATGGACTGACCTGCAGCACCCAAACAAGAAGAGCTGAGCAGGACTGGAGGTGGTAACCAGGGTCGACCAAGAGTCCTGCCATCTCTAGACAAGGTGATGGGGATGAGGCAGGTCAGGCCCAGCAAGGCGCAAGGGCTGGCAGAGCATACTCAAAACCCGCCTGGATGCAGTCCAGTGCAGCCTGCTCTAGGTGACCCTGCTCTGGCAGGGGGGTTGGACTAGATGATCCCCAGAGGTCCCTTCCAACCCCTGTCATTCTGTGATTCTGTGATACCTACAGCACAGGACAGCCCAGGCAAGGAGCCTGGGCAAGGGCTTGAGCTGAAAGAGTCGGTGGAGGAAAGCCCTAGGTACGGCTTCTCATGGCTCTTCTCCCAGCAGCGTGATTCAACTGCACCGTATCAGAGCTGACCTTGAACACAGGTAAGCAGAGTCCTGGCGAGGGGAAGCCCTTGCAGAGCAGGATTACAGATAAAGACTATTACGGCAAGGTCAGGGCAATCACAGCCTGTTGGTGCATTCAGGACTCTAATATCATTACCATATACATTTTCATAGCAGAGTGGAGGACTCTGTAGAACAAAATATCGTGATTTTAAATCTGATTTCCATTGAATGAATACATATTTAAAATATTCATAAATATGTATAAAAATATATACATGTTTTTATGTAATCAAAATGAGCTCAGAAGATTTTTTTATTCCAATATTGACATAAAATTATAATTGAACAAATTATCATATCTGAACAGTCAGTTTAACTTTTAAATTTCATCCTTTTTGCCCCTGATTACATTAAGGATACAAACATACAACATTTTTCTCTAAGGCCACAATGGATGGATCAAACTAAGGCCACATCAGCTACAGGGGAGAGTTGAAGGACTATAGATTCCCTGTTTTTTTGCTTACACAGGTCAGAAACCTGACCAGGGTGTGCTACAATACCTCCATGTCTTGTACACTAAACAGCCTTTTTGCTGAAATAAAGACCTAGGAAGGAAGAAAGAGGAAAAAAAGATGAAAGGAGGCTTGGCACGTGCATGGTTTAGGAATAGTTTCAGTTTATATGCACATAAAGTGAAGGTCTTGTGTCACTGATTAGTAACTACATTCAGTCTAGGTTTATATTCAATAGTGATTGATGGTTTTGACTGTAGTTATTTGCCATCTGTTTTTGTTTCTGTCTCCCCTCTCAATTTCTTCCTGTTTCTTTATTGCCCTTTGTTTCCTTCATCCATTCCAGATGTTCCTCCATTTTCTGGGTTTTCTTCATTCTCCTCCTGTGTTTGAAACACTCCTTTTGATGATGATGACCACTTAGCCTGCCTCACTTGTTTCAAATCTGTTCTTCAAAAGCCTTTTCAGATGATACACTGCATAAGATGGACAAGAAATAAAATACACATTATACAAATGCAGAAAATTATAAAAGATTATTATATTGTCCATAGAATAACCGGATTACTATCTTTGCATGATCTCTTCCTTATGGTGAGAAGCACTGTACCTTACCCTGGCATTGAATATCCTTCTGTTTTTTAGTGGAGAAATATCTCTAAAAATCAGAACTTTTGTCTTCAGAGTACAGATAAACCTGTCGTGGAGGAGGTATTCCAGTAATTATTGTGAGGTACATAGCCCATATCACTTCAATAATAATAATTACTTGATGAGTGTTTAGCTTTTACTGTATGTATGTAATAAATAACAGATTATGTCTTAATCAGCTCCCAGTATAGCACATACCTAGAAATACCTATAACACACCTACATAATGCTTAGCCTTGGCATGGTATAAACCAAAATATTCCCAGACTAAACTCCTGTTGAACACAGATAAACATAAGTATTTAGGTTTAATTTATACCCTTAATTTCTGAGAATGACATCTCAATATTTTCCGATCAGTTCCCACTTATTACCATGTCAGCTCCAGAAAAACTGTGTCAGAAAAGATAATACTCCAGACGATCTAGTTAAAATGGCAAAGTTCAAGAAGTTATTCCTTCAGGATAATCAAACATATATATAGATAATTACTATTCAGAGATGCCACTAAAATGTTAATCTGACTTCTCTGCTATGAATCTTTCTTAAGCCCCTATTAAGATATGATTAAGTTTTTCTTGTAGCAGGGATCCTAGATATTTAAAGGATATGGCAGATTGTAGAAGCTCTCTATACTGAAAACCAGTACAAGTGAGGTCACACAGGAGCTCTCTGATATAAAGTGCTTCACTTCCCTCCTTCACAATGTCAATGTTCTTTTACTTTTTAGAAGTATCTATGTTTTTCCAGGATTGTAGTCCTGTCTTAACTGAAGGAAATTTTGTTCACCTCTGTTCTAACATGGATGTAAGATAACTGAAATCATGCTACTTTCTGGAGACTTTTACATTCAGGGCTACAAAGTACCCTGGCACACCTGGCCGTGACAGTAACATAGTCTTTTAACACATTCACTAAGAAAATGGAGAAAATTCATTTGAGTGTTGAATTGTTGGTGGGTAGATTTTTTTTTTCTTTAGTAAAACATACCAACAAAGCTACATTACAATAAAGTAGTAATTAATCATGTGAAATACAGCTGTTTGTTTTTAACCAAAATAAACCAACTCTCCAGCAGCAGAACATACGTACCAATTAGCTGTCGTATTATAAAATCATAACATCACCATGGTATTCATTGTTTTCTGCTCACAAGCTGTTACGTTCCTAATCCTACTTCAATATTACATAAGACCAAAATATCCACTGACTTGGACAGAAACGATGTCAGGTCTCCACACATGCCTTGTGTGGCTAAGATGCAAAACACTGTGATGGAATCTTCTGTGAGTAATGATTTATAGAGAGATGATTCTTTTGATATTGCAGAGTCCTTCAAACATCAGTGTCAAATAAGTAGAGCAGCATTCTCATTTCACCAAGGCACAGCAAAAGATTAATATTATAAAGAAGGTGACCAGTAACAATTTACTGTACATCATTCCTAACACATTTCACAATTTTAACCTTGAGACATGACACTTGATGCAATGTCAGATGCCACAATAAGAAAAAGTATTCCTCACAGCAAGCCTCAGGCTACTTATTGGTAATTGGTTTCATAACCATTTAGAAAGTGATGAAATCATTTTGCCCATTTATATTTGAAATGCCTATCTCAAAAAGCATATTGGTCTACTAGGCACTATACTATCATGTCAAATGTCCCATTTATTTTTGGAAAATCATCATAGTCAAAACTGCTATGCTCAAAATCTTATTTATGGGCAAAGAAGTTGTTCATCTTATATTTACCTAAAGCCAAAAATTTATTGTTAGTATAAGTGAAATCTTAAGAATCTCATAATAATTAGTCTAGATATAATTGTTACAGAAAAAGAAAGAACAACACAGTTAAAATTGTTATATACACACATTATTTTCTACCTCTTTCCCAATGTTATGGTCTCCGTTCCACTGTCTCACAGGGTCATAAGATTGGTGGTTAGTTTGGTGGTAGTGGGGTGTTGTGAGGAGTCATCAGCACCCGGAGTCTTTTGCCAAGAGAAATATGATGTCTGTGTTAACAGTTTCTTCGTCCTCACTCCGGAGTCCATTTGGGGTCATTTAAAATGTTTGCTAACACATGTTACACCTTTCTCTTTCTTCATGGGTCTGCATCTCCACGTTACATATGAGTTTACTGTATCGGGTGCCTTTTGCATGTGTTAGATATTTGGTCTTCGTTCTCTTTGCTACCCCTAAGACCAGTTTTGTCCAGCTCCAGGTTTGCATTCCTGTAACTAACCATGGATGGGTTGTTTATAGCTGTGGGGTCTCCAGTGCCAACCATGTGCCAACCTCCTGCCTTATCTTTGTGCGCATGTCTGAGGACATCCTCCCATTCTCCTTTACACTACTTCACACGTCCTCGCTTCTCAAGGCCTCTGTTGTCATACCAGGCCTGCACTTCTCTATGTTACATCATTATGTTGGACTCATAAATATCTCATTCTTCACAGAATAATTGCTTGTTACTGCTATACACATATAAAACCATGGTTATACCATACAAATATTACAATGATTTTTTATTTGTCTAAAGTACATTTCTATGGACTTATATTGATTTTTTTTCTTAATATTTTAATGACAAAGACATTGAAGAGATATATTCTATCAATTTGTCAGTCCTTTGAATGATGCTCTTCACTTTGAGTATATCGGTCTTTTAGTATGTTTTTTCTGTTATTACTTTATCAGCTTCTGTATACTTGATTACTTTTGACAGATTAATATGATTTCCTCTTTCTTCTTTCTATATAGAGAAATATAAACATAAAATACAAATAAATTGTAGTCCAAATAAGTTCTTCTCAAATGTATGGTCAACAGATTCCTTTGTTTACCATAAGATACTTATGTACTCTTATACCTGCTCTGGGCACCTTCATCATTGTCCTTTGGACTGTGATCCAGTGGACTGTGATTCAGATTCATTAATCAATATCTTGTTCAGGCAGCTGAAGAAAAGCATCTCCCCAAAAGCCCTTCTTGCCTATCACTTTACCCTTCTCCTAGATTTTCATTTTATAGTATTGGTTACCGAATAGAACAAGTACGCATGTATTTAAATAATATTTGGTGTACTAAAATTTAGCTGAAATTGGAAACAAGTGTATTGAGTTTGCGTGGCAAGGTATTAGTAGTGGGGGGGGGCGGGGAGCGGCTAGAGGGGTGACTTCTCTGAGAAGCTGCTAGAAGCTTCCCCTATGTCCGGTAGAGCCAATGCCAGCCGGCTCCAAGACGGACCCACTGCTGGCCAAGGCCAAGCCCATCAGTGACTGTGGTAGTGCCTCTGGGATAACAGAGTTAAGAATGGGGAAAAAAAATAACTGGAGAGAGGAGTGAGAATATGTGAGTGCAACATCTCTGCAGACACCAAGGTCAGCAGAGAAGAAGGGGGAGGAGGTGCTCCAAGCGCCAGAGCAGAGATTCCCCTTCAGCCTGTGGTGAAGACCATGGTGAGGCAGGCTGTCCTCCTGCAGCCCATGGAGGTCCATGGTGGAGCAGATATCCACCTGCAGCCCATGGAGGACCCCACACCAGAGCAGGTGGATGCACCCAAAGGAGTCTGTGACCTTGTAGGAAGCCCACACTGGAGAGTAGGCAGCTGGCAGGACCTGTGTATCTGTGGAGACAGAGGAGCCCATGCTGGAGCAGGTTTGCTGGCAGGACTTGTGACTCCGCGGGGGACCCACACTGGAGCAGTCCATTCCTGAAGGACTGCACCTCATGAAAGGGACCCACGCTGGAGCAGTTCGTGAAGAACTGCAGCCCATGGGAAAACCCACGTTTGCAGAAGTTTGTGGAGGATTGTCTCCTGTGGGAGGGACCCCACGCTGGAGCAGGGGAAGAGTGTGAAGAGTCCTCCCCCTGAGGAGAGAGGAGTGGCAGAAACGACGTGTGATGAACTGACTGCAACCCCCATTCCCCATCCTCCTCCATCGCTGGGGGGGGAGCAGGAGGTAGAGAATTCGGGAACGAAGTTGAGCCTGGGAAGAAGGGAGGGGTGAGGGGAAGGTGTTTTTAAGATTTGTTTTTATTTTCTCATTATCCTACTCTGATTTGATTGGCAATAATTTAAATTAATTTTTCCGTAAGTTGAGTCTGTTTTGCCCGTGACGGTAATTGGTGAGTGATCTCCCTGTCCTTATCTCGACCCACAAGCCTTTTGTTATATTTTCTCTCCCCTGTCCGGCTGAGGAGGGAGAGTGATAGAGTGGCTTTGGTGGGCATCTGGCATCCAGCCAGGGTCAACTCACTACAACAAGGTACATTAATAATCCAAATGTAAATTTGTTGCAAACTAGGAGCAGACACTATTTTGTTAATGTTTTCTTGATAAAGAGGAAGCAATGCCGTAGAAAAACTTAGGATACACTGGTGGACATATTAACTTTTTCAGCCTTATGAACTAAATTTACCTAATATGTTGCATATCTTAGTCTTCTTCAGCACAAAAATAACCATGATTTCCACTAACATGTTAAGTTGGATATATGCTTAGCTGTAAAAGATTTTCTCACAGAAAGAAAAGCCTGACTGTGCTACTACTTACAAACAAACTGATCAATTTGCTAACTCTCTAAATAATTCATGTGCCTGTGTCTGTGCACGGTATAGTTGAAGGCACTTTTATTTCTCTTAGCAAGCAAAGTATAACTTCAAACAGAGCAGAATATTTGACATTATCATTCCATTGTCTTTCTTAAAATGTGCTCACTTTTTATGTTGAGGAACCTCACTTAAAACTCCAGAACTAAACAAAATTATTTCCCATTTGTTCTTTATATAATCAAGACCATCATTTAGATGATGATAGTTTAGCTACAAGGATTTTCTTCCTCAGAACTTCATGAGATCCAGCTGGTTGTATTATTCTACAGGTGATGACAGTGCAGTTTTCTATTTTCACCTTATCGATAAGATGTTTTATTGAATGAAGGTAGGTAGAATTTTCAAAAAACTATTTATACTTTTTCTTATTCAGATCCAAAATAGGTGTCCAAAGCATGTTAATTTTGTAAATATATCAGAAATTTATCAGAGTATTGCTAAATTAGAGGTTATAAGAAGATGAAATAAACCCACATATTTTTGCATGTAGATTTAATCACCAAATTTTAAGCAAAACCATGATGGAATTAAGTTTGCTGATAATACAAAACTGATGATACAAAACTGATACAAACTGATACAAAAGGACCGGTTGATACACCAGAAGGCTGTGCTGCCGTTTAGAGGCACCTGGACAGCCTGGAGAGTTGGGCGGAGAGGAACCTCATGAAGTTCAACTAAGGCAAGTGCAGGGTCCTGCACCTGGGGAGGAATAACCCCATGCATCAGTACAGGTTAGGGATTGACCTCCTGGAAAGCAGCTCTGAGGAGAAGGACCTGGCAGTCCTGGTGGATGACAAATTCACCATGAGCCAGCAATGTGCCCTTGCAGCCAGAAAGGCCAACGGCGTCCTGGGGTGCATTAAGAAGAGTGTGGCCAGCAGGTCGAGGGAGGTGCTCCTCCCCCTCTACTCTGCCCTAGTGAGGCCCCGTCTGGAGCACTGCATCCAGTTCTGGGCTCCCCAGTTCAAGAAAGATGAGGAACTACTGGAGAGAGTCCAGCGGAGGGCTACAAAGATGATGAGGGGACTGGAGCATCTCTCCTGTGGGGAAAGGCTGAGGGAGCTGGGGCTGTTCAGCCTGAGGAAGAGAAGACTGAGAGGAGACCTCATCAATGCTTATCAATATCTCAAGGGCGGGTGTCAAGAGGATGGGGCCAGACTCTCTTCAGTGGTGCCCAACGACAGGACAAGGGGCAACGGGCACAAACTGGAACACGGGAAGTTCTGCCTGAACATGAGGAAAAACTTCTTCACTGTGAGGGTGACAGAGCCCTGGCACAGGCTGCCCAGGGAGGGTGTGGAGTCTCCTTCTCTGGAGATATTCAAAACCTGCCTGGACGCAGTCCTGTGCAGCCTGCTCTAGGTGACCCTGCTCTAGCAGCGGGGTTGGACTAGATGATCTCCAGAGGTCCCTTCCAACCCCTACCATTCTGTGGTTCTGTAATCTGTTGTATCCTCCTACATAGCCAATAGAGAAGGATTAGCAACTCTAAGATTTGATGAAGATCTCAGGTGAGCAGAACTGTCTTTTGAAAGTCTTTCTCTTGGTCTCCATTGGCATCATACTAAGACTCTTATAGCAGCTTTTTTGATGCAGATACATTGGTGAGACCAGTTTGAAGCAAAGATGGCAAGTAACATATTAAAAAATAGTTTTATTACTTTTAAGGTTACTGTGAAGCACAATTGTGTCAGATCAACAGATGACACAACACAGGCAGATGGTCAGAACATGAAGTAGTAAATATTCTTTGGCTAAATATTTATATGTTTTTTCTTATACTTTGATGAAGATAGACAGTACTATTACAATACCCTAACTCTAGAAGACTTAAGACATCAAAAATATTTTATACTACAATAAAAATAGACACATCATCCAAAATGTAAAATTACTTTAAGAATGAAACTCCAAATTATCAAGTTATGCAGTAGACTGTTCTTGTCAAAAACTTATTACAGCCTTTTATATTAAATATTTGTAGCTGTTGAATATATCTATATGCTAACTATGAATAGGGTCATAACATGTAGTAATTTACTTAAGTTTTTCTGTCAAAAATCCAAAGATGTCAAGGGTTATAAGAAAAATGAAAGGATGACAAATACTAGAAAATAAGATATTGCTTTTTTTCTGACCTGAGTCTCATGATCTGGCTGAGAAGGCCAAATCAAGCACATGTGAGGCACAGATTGAATTATACGGAAAAGTAGTTCTGTTACCCACAAAAGCTTCAAGACATACCTATTCTGGGACATATAATACAAAGTAAGTTGTCTCCTTAGGAGTTTTAGAAATGGAATGTGCTCTAAAACCTCTATAATCAAAACTAAAAATGCCATGATGGAGTTATACTATTTTTTTAAAACTTCATAACAGTACTGTTTTGTTGCTTTAGGCTATCTTGAATTGTTCTTAAACCACTTCTTTTTAATCCGTTAGAGTTATTGATGTCATTTTCTAAATGGCAGGATCTAAGAATAAATACTACTCTTGTTTCACTGTTTATCTTCATGATAATGGGCAGACATTAGTAAGAATGACTGTTACTCGTATTCAGCAATGTCTGCCTTCATTTTTATTCCTTGCAGGAAGATAAATCCAATATTTAGACTGTTGTACTCCTCTTATGGTTTCTATTTGCTCTGGGGACCAGAAGAGGAGGTTGTTATTTCCTTTCTGGTTAGTATTCACTATTATCTGCCATTAAGGTCCTTCTGTTGCAATATTTGCAGGTAGAAATTAAATCTGTCAGATGATTCTTTTTTTTTTTTTCCCTGCAGTTTGATATTTTACAAAACATTTGTAAAGGTTTCTGTATTTTGCATCTGCTCACATGACCTGTAAAAGTCAATAAAGTTCTCTACAGGAACTTAAATCACAAATAATTCCATTAGAATAATTATTACATCTAAGAGGAAATTCTGAGCAAGTCTGACTGCTTGCTCATGGAAACCATAGCTTTGGTAAGAAAAACTCAAACAAACTAGCTTCAGACATCTAAAAGTTAAATGTGTAGATTCAACTCAGTCACTCTAGATCTCTTTGTAGTCAACGAGAAGAAGGAACTTCCACAGAACCACCTCTCATTTAAGAAATATGAGTCCATTGGCTGTAAAGCCTTCAGGGACTATAAAGCTAAGTTAGACCTATAACTTTTAGGCATCCAGAATTAGGTCCAATTTTGTTTTATTCATGTTGTTAAATTATTTTTACACCTATAAGCAGTGACTATGAAACATGAAACTAGGATTCCATCATCAGAATGTGCAATTTGAGACCTGGAACCCAAGATAAGGTCTGTATTTTATTTGACATGGTATTTCTTCAGTGTAAGATGGGCGGAAAACATCTTGACCATAAAGGCATATATGTCCAGGATGACTAGATACAGGGTTTGTTGAAACCTAGATATTTCAAATTATTTTTCCTTCCAAAATCAGAAGTTTAATGATGTGCTACACAGCTTTGAAAGTTCAACAACTTTATTTCTTTAGCAAGACTTCTGTGTCTTCACCAAGCAGAAGCATAGTAAATCAGATCAGTGCTAGGAAATAGGCTTGAGACCCTAGAATAAGGACATTTAGTTTATATTCTGACATAAGCACCCATGCTAGCTTTTCCCATCTATTCGATAGAATATGCAAGCAAGTCACTAATACTGGTGTCTATATTATAGCAAGATCACATATTTGACATGCTTTACAAATGAAAATGAGTTTGGGAGCACTCTTGTGAGCAGATGTAAACATAAATACTATATTTAAGGTCTTTATTTTTTTTCCATAAAGGATGTTGTTGTGTCATAACTCACACTCTTTGTACTGTCAGGTATTTGATCATATTTAGCTGAACCCCTGTGAGCACAGGAAAGAGATGAACAAAATTTAAAAACGAGTGTGAAAACTTGGAAGTGCTGCGCTTCAGTGGCTGACAGTGTTTCATTAGTGTAAGCTAAAGAGATATCTATTTCTTCTTCCTCGGATACTGTATTTTTAATTGCATGCTAGCTAAATTGGAGATTTTACCTTGCAGTAGAAAGTTTTTTTCTTAATAGGAAGTACATGTACTATGGCCTTACTTGCAGAAAGAACAATCCTAGACTCCAGTCCGAAATTTAAGACTCTTAAAATCACAAGAATTATTCCTCATAACCTTTGATATCTGTTATCTACAGAGCTCAAGAAATTGGGTGTGATCAAGTAATCTTGCACGGAAATGTGATTTCTGAGCAAAACAAGTTGCAAAGAAGTTCTGTGAAAATTAGTTTGGAATACTTCAAAACAGAGTATTCCTTACCCATTCCAGTTTTTAGTATTTATTATATACCTTTGTTTTAATTATGATTATCTTTTGAAATATTTAGAGGCAAGTTCAAGTCCCTTTCATTGACCCTTCCAGATTTCCAGATTAACCATGAATCCAAGACAAAACAAGCATTTGTACTATGCAATGATTTTAGTAAAAGAAGACCCTGTCATAATACTCTGGAAGTAAAAACATGAATAAGTTCTGAATTCTTTGCCTCAAAATTAACTTAATATTAAAGCAATGAAGATTAATCCTGTTTGGCCTGTTGCACTCAGATTGGAATCACTTTCATTATCCTAATAATTATATATAAAATTGCATATTGGCTTGTTGTTAGTTTCAGGGTTTTCTCATCATTGGCTATAAATATATTAATATTTTTTACATTTGTAAACATAATCTGTAGATTCTTTAAAATATATTATGGCAATATATATGTTCCACTCAATAAATTTCACCCCACAGTCAATAAAATGCAAAGTAAATCTATCATCAATCGTGTTCTCTGTCTTCAGTTATGAGTTTAGGAATATTAGTGGAGCTGCAACTAATGAGGAAATGTTCTCTAGATCAATAGAATATTTTGAGAAGGTATCAATGATCAATAGCATTATGTCTATTTCAAATAGATACAAATATTTAGAAAGAAGTCTCTCTGAATGTCTTCCAACATGGCTGTTAAATTAACAAAATGTTTACATGGCTGCCACAGGTACAAAACTCAATGACTTTGGAACCTGGCATTTTTTCAGACTCCACGTTTCAGGCTCCACATCAGAGAATTGAAGCAAAAGTTTTATTTTTAACAGTATTATTCCAGGAAGTTTTTCTGGAAGAGAAGTTAATTTCTAGCTCTTGTAATTCAAAAGGAAACCTTCCGAGTCAAAGATAAATAGAAACCATGCTGTTTGAAACAGCTAACAACCTTAAACCAGTATTGATTAAAAGGGAGTACTTTAACAGAGAGTTAGCTTCATTATTTTTTAAGATTTATTTTAAATCATTGATGCATAGAATTTTTGTCCCAGTTTAACACATGGGAGAGCCATAAAAATAGTGCTTAGGATGTTTTTCCTCCTTTGATTTTTCTTTTTCTTAAATGTACTTGTTTTAACTCCAAGCTACGAGACATTTTGACTTCTGTGTTTCTTAAATTCAAGGCTAAAAAAACATTTCCTAACTCCTTTTGCTAAGAACCAGGCCCACTGTATATGTTTGCAGTTGCATTTGCGGTTCTTATTGAAGGAGACCAAACATATATAGATTCCCCAGAACCTCCCTATTTAGTTATCTTCACTGTTGCTAGCTGATTTCTTTGATACCTATCGCAAACCATGTAGCCAAATTTCTGGAGTGTTCTCTCAACTCTGGTTATTTTTTAAACTACATCTACAGTGCAAAAAATGTCCATGCCAAAGGGACACTTTTGTGTGTATGGAGGAGGAAGACAAAGCCCTGGGGGTTGCGGTCAGTTCATCACACTTTGTTCCTACCGCTTCTTTCTCCTCAGGGGGAGGACTCCTCACACTCTTCCCCTGCTCCCAGGGACTATCTTCAATCATCTTTCCAATTCTTGAACATCTTTGCCGTAAATTTATCATCTACTGGATTATGCTGTAGAACTCTAGTAAGAAATCTTTTACTTGGTCTAGCTCTCAGAATATTCACAAGAAATATTAGATTCCTAGGTTTTGGTTTTACTTTTATAAAAATTTATGACAAAATATTGCACTGAATAACACTTTTGAGTGCTATAAAATAGTGTCAAATATTAAGTATTTAACACAACTTTTCACTCTGCAAAGGGAAGGAGTTTAAACAAAACTTACATAGCCACAAAATCATATTTATTCAATCTTATTTTTGTGTTACTGGCTCTGACCCTCTGGAATTCATTGACAAACTTGCCACATAGAGTAGTATGTCATGAGGATTTAGAAAAGACTATCCATGCGCTGAAACTTTTTCAGCCACTTATGGCACAGAGTTTACTATTAACAGAATATTTAATCTATCCTGTGCAGAAATATATTTGGTGGAAGGTAAAATGTTGAAAACAGAAGGGTGTGGGAGATTGCAAAATGATCCTAATTTCACAAAGTACTGTAAAATGTCATCAATTAGGTATGCCTCATGGAGTTCAGCCATTCTTCCAGAAATGTATGGATCTGTCAGAGGTACTGTGTCATTTCAGCAGAAGATCAGGATGGACCCAGTAGGACACTTGAGATGGCAGTAGATGCCATCCAGCCTATTATATGATATCTTCCCTGGTAGGTAGGAAATGAACGTCTGGAATACTAATGGTCTAAAAGAAAACTTCTTGGGTAACTTCTTTTTCTGAGATAGACAGCTTTAATTATGACAGTTATCCCTTTGATCAACAGGTTCTTTCTCTAAGACATTTTTTTAAACTGTGCAAAATTATTGCTATCAGAATAGAGAGCTTAACCCACAGCCATTATCACATGGTTTCAGGAACAGTGGCTGCCAGGAACTAGAGATTATATTGATTGCCATAGGCATTTGATATAACTGTTTATTCAGTGTTTTTGCTGCTGATTGAAGTTAGGGAAGTCAGAGCTGAATAACAAAATATTTTCCCACTTTGTGTGTGTGTGTGTGTACAAAAACATTATTTTCCTGTAGAATTGCTTCTAAATCTTAAACCCAGAAGATTTCCCTGAGTCTGTCATGGCAGTACCATTGCTAAGCCATTCCAGTTCACTATATTTTATTTCAAAGATTATATCTTCTTAATAACCTCCCTCCCTGCCTGTACATACAGTATACCTTAATAAGTTCAATCAAAAAAGTTTCTTACTGCCTTTAATTACAGTGTACATTCTGCTTAAAAGTCTGGCAAAGAACTGATAGCTGTGAGTTATTTTGACTTGAAAACATGTTATATACTAACTCAACATGAGAGTACAATATATTAATCCAATTGTTTAGATGCAATATGAATAGTCAATTTACACTGAAACATTGGCTGGTGTATAAGGAACAATAAGAAACCTGGCTAAAACGTGTGTATGTGCATGTGTGTGTGTTTATTCTGTTTAAACTCAGTTTCTCCCAAGAGATCTGCACGTCTAAACAATAAAAAAATCACTGAAGACAGGAAAGTTTACAGACTGGATCCATTTTGCCTAGATCTTACCTTACTTGTTACATCGCATTTATGATATTACAGTGTCTGCTGACAGTCTGGTTTTAAGGGTTTCCAACTTTCCTCTCTCCTCCACAGCACTTCTTATCACCATAATTTTACCAGGATTCCCACTTAAATTTTGAATAAAATTATTTATTTGATCTGGATAATTTACAAACATTTTCTTTCCAGACTTGAGATGACGATGAACTGAAGCAGAAAAATTTAGAAATCTCTTTAACCTGGAATGTTGAAAAATGTCCACTGGCATTCAAAACTAAAATAGTAGTCCACACCCTAAGCAGCAATTCAGTTTTCTGAATTATAAACACCACCTGGGATAAGAGATGGTACTCAAGTCTACCTAAAATTATCCTTGGTGTTTAGCTTTATTTGTCTGTACACAGACAGAGGTGTCTGTTACGAGGCAACTGGTGCCTAGTTTAAGTTTTGATTGCAATTCAGGGTTAGGCAACAGTTTGTTATGGGATCAGATAGAGAACAAGTAAGATAAAGACTGTCTCTAATTAATGGTTAAGATAATTGATTAAAAGAAAAGATAGGTAATCCTCTCCATGATAGGGTAATAGGTTTCATTTTGCCTTTTTATGCAGTGACGTTCTAATAGAAAAAAATAATAAAAATTAAAATGTACTTGCATTTCAAGGAAATAAGTATGAAACCACAGTTTTGGTCATCACAATCAAAACTCTGAAGTGTTAGGCTGAAATGATGTTTTGAGGTTGGGGATTTTTATCTATTTATTTATTTAGATATATATGTATATATATACATGATTTGGGTACATCATCTCTAGTGTTTATGCCCACAAATAGCTTACACGAGGATAAGTGAAAACAATGGGGTTGTTTAGCCTGCAGAAAAGGAGGCTGAGGGGAGACCTTATCACTCTCTACAACTCCCTGAAAGGAGGCTGTAGGGAGGTGGGTGTCAGTCCCTACTCCCAAGTAGCAGGCCATAGGACAAGAGGAAATGGCCTCAAATTGCACCAGGGGAGGTTTAGATTGGATATTAGGAAAAATTTCTTCACTGAAAGGGTTATCAGGCACTGGAACAGGCTGCCCAGGGAAGTGGTTGAGTCACCATCCCTGGAGGTATTTAAAAGACGTGTAGATGTGGCGCTAAGAGACATGGTTTAGTGGTGGACTTGGCACTGTTAGGTTAACAGTTGGACTCGAAGATCTTAAAGGTCTCTTCCAACCAAAATGATTCTATGATTCTATGATCTCACAAAGTGCAATTTATGGTGTGTCAGACATTGTGCTGTCACACTGTGCTGAGATGTGGATTTCACCACTGCAGGGTAAAGTAAGCTGAACCATCTTCTGACCAGTAGACTGTTACGCACATACTGTCATCAACACAACTTAAATAAAAATGCTCAAAAAATGACTGGATACACTGGATGGGATACATGGAAGTGTCTAGCATTTCCTTACAAATTTACATTTAATAGACTTTTAGAAAATAATACAGTTAAGAGAAATTAAGTAGAAGAGTATATTAAATGTTTAGGTCAAACATGTTGAACTCTTACAGAGGTGCTCCTATTTAGGGATTAAAGTAGCTCCCATTCACTGTAATTTTAATTTCTGGGATTGTGTAATGAATACAGTGTAATGAAGTAACTTTATTCCTAGAATTTGCTTCTTCCTTGTTAGTGTTTTGGTTCAAATCGAGTCTGGTTTTGAAGTGAATCTCCTCATTGTCCCCATTTAGCATTTGTCGATTAAATTTACTGAATAAGTTTTGCTCCCCATAAAGTAGATTTCTGTGAGGGGAAGCTAAATCAGAAACTACATTTTATGAGTGAACTAATATGCTTTAGCTTCTTAATGGAAAACAAAGCTCTGAACCTTCAGACAACTTTATATTACACGTGCGGTGGGGATGTTCGCTAAGTGGAATCAGACTAAATCTAGTCAGGAGTAAAAGCTCTGAGCCTCACTTCATGTACATGGAGCATCCCCAGTACTGATTGCTTTGATCTTCTGCTTCTCTCCTATTCTCTCTGAATGCCTTGATAGTACAGATATAGCCAGTGAGAATCAGTCACCTGATGCTGAATGTGGTTTAATTTATATATGCTTTCGCTAATTTGTTTTAACAATTGTAAGTAACAATCTCATCCAGAGTAAGAAACTCCTCATGTAGCTTTTTTTCTGATATTTCTGCGCTGTAGCTTTTTGATTAATCTCTGAGCTGAGATTCAGCTGCTTAAGCTAATTTTCTAGTGCTCTTTTAGAAATGCCTCCCTCTGAGTCCTCTGCCTGCTTATTCAGAAGATCTCCCATAGAGCTTCCCACAGGGTGTGTGACATATTGATTAGCCCCATACAGCCCCGGAAAATATCTTGCATCTGGGTGACTGAACTGAGCTCAGCCAGTCCTTTAAATGTTATTTACACACAGACTATTTGAGCAATTTGATAAGAAGTGCCTATTTCTCTATGACGCCTAGATCATCAACAATTCTAAGTCCCAAAGTCAGCAGTATATTTTCAAGTGTCAGAGGATGAAATTGGTCTCAAAGAGAAACAATTCTCAATTTCATTCTATTAAACATTTTTTCCCCAGACAACAAATTCAATATTCCTGGCACAATATTACTACTACGATGCTGTAGTTTCCTTTTTTTTTCTTGCTTCTATTACTGGATTATTGAAGATTGCATAGAAGGGTCAGTACATAAGAAATAAGGAATTCTTTCTGATATCACATGAAGTTTTATTAATCTCAAATCTCAGATTTTTCTAGTTAGGAGCAGAGATTATAGAACCATATCCATCAAGATGCTAATGGCTCTTTCATGTGACAATTTATGCCATAGTAAATAAAATAGGGTATGTAGTCAACTGATTGCAATTTTTTACCTTGATAATAAAATTGCTTTGAGAAAGTGTTATGCCCTGTGTTGTGCTTGATAGATTAGCCATCCAGCACTTCAGGTCTTTGTTCATCTGTTGTTGACCAAGAAAATAATGAACTACAGATGGGCCATGCTTTTTATGGCACTGAGGAGGAAAGCAACAGTTTATCTGCTTTTGCCTATGCAAGAAGTTCAATTTGTCGAAAAAATAACTTAAGGCATAGTATCATGATCCACATTTGTGAACTTAAGGACATAGCTGAGCATTTACACAGGCATTTAGCAAAGTATTCAGTAGTCTAAGGAGCCATGTGATGTGAATTTAGGTGCTTAAATTCAGAACAGTGACTAGACAAAATGGTGCTGTATATTGTCTCATTTGTGCAACAGTGGAAACACCCTATTACATCCAGACATCGTCAGTGTGTTTATCTGCATTTCTCTTTGCCATGTCATGATTTCCTTATGTTGAACAGA
This sequence comes from Phoenicopterus ruber ruber, assembly GCA_009819775.1. Taxonomy (NCBI): domain Eukaryota; kingdom Metazoa; phylum Chordata; class Aves; order Phoenicopteriformes; family Phoenicopteridae; genus Phoenicopterus; species Phoenicopterus ruber. The sequence continues at coordinate 179,662,000 of CM020215.1, forward strand.
GAGAAAGAATGTCTGGGGTGCAAGTCATCTCAACTTTAAAGAAGCATCCACAGAAAAATGAAAGGAATTGCAAACTACAAATATCTTCTTTGTAATGACCATAAAGGGAAATTAAGGTAAAACACTTGTGAATGTCTAAAGTTCCAGCATCTAAAGTTGAGTAGAATATGGAGTTCTTGTCACTGATCTGTTTTGTTAATAATTTTTGTTTAGTGGAAAGACGTACCTAGATATGTTGGTAACATCTCACTCCCAGCTGACAGTGGTAACTGCAGGATGACAAAATCAGCTTCCTTTCTTTAGCATGTTTTTCCAGTGACCTGGAATTTTGTATTCCTTTCTGCATAGGGTCCCTGTTTCAACTGGAGAGCTAAAAAGCATATTCATTCCTGATAATCCACATTCTGGTAGTTAAAGACTTTTCTTAGCCTGAGGAAGCTGCTTGTTCAAATTGCTTAGCCTGAGACTTATTTAAACCCTAGATATTTGACTCCTGGAGTAAATATTCTGCAGATAAGCAGGTTTAATGAACAAAATCAGACAGCAGCACAAAGCTTTTAATTGAATTGTATGTAGTCTGAATAAGAGTACAAACATCAATCACAATAGTTCCGTTATTAGATACTGGAATACCTGTTTTCTGCAAATCAAGTGGCCACAAGTAAGAGCTAGCAGCCAGTGCAGACTACCTAGAAAGCTTTCAGGGAGTCAGTAGAGCAAAAGCTGCATGCTCAGTGACACAACTTCATGCGCCCAAGAAAAGCCTATGAGAAAATTTAAGCACCAAGGCAGCAGAATAGGTTTGGAGATGTTTTTCTGAATGTCTATCCTGAACTTAAATTTCTAACTCTCGCTTAATTCGGATTAGGTTTTCAAAGGCTGTGTCAGATTTCTGATGTAACTTCTTTTTCTGATGTGTTTCAAAACTCAGCATTGTAACATAAAATATCTTTCATTCTATAATCAAGAAAGAATGTTGAGAGTTGATTTCATTGTAGAAAAGTATTTATATCATATGTAAATTAGAAAAAAGTCACTGGTTCAATTGAGAATACTCCTGTGTGATTTTTTCCCTTCCTTTATTTCAGTAGTTGAATAAGTTTATCAAAACACAAGTCAAATGAGGATAACAGAACTTTTTTAAGGTTGAAAATGGATGTGAGAAGACCTTAAATGGAAATACTGAGCTGACTGGGTTTCTGCCTCTTCGCAGAGGGGATCCCTGTGATTACTGAGGCAGGCATTCTCAGATCTTGGTCAGGGCAGACTTGTTCAGCAACAGAGGTATATGATCAGTGGACCATCATTGCCTGTGTGTTAAAAGAACTTTTAAGAGTAATATGTGTTCAATGTTCTTAGTTTCAATATTTAAAAACTGTAGGACTGGAAAATACTTCCAGAAGTTGTCTTACCTATCCGTGCATCAAGGCCGAGTGAACTATATGGTATCATTTGCAACAGATTTTTGTCTTTCCAATGTCTGTTTAGACAGTCTACTCTGGTGCTTCACTATCCTTGCTAGAAAGTCTTTCCCCATGCTTCCTCTGAAACTTCCTTCTGCAGTTTAAGCCAATTGCAGATTCTTCTATATAAAATAAGCATAGATTTAAAGTATTCTTTTCATTTGGTTCTCAATCAGATGACAGAACAAGAGGAAATGGCCTCAAGTTGCGCCAGGGGAGGTTTAGATTGGATATTCGTAAAAATTTCTTCACCGAAAGGGTTGTCGGGCATTGGAACAGGCTGCCCAGGGGGGTGGTGGAGTCACCATCTCTGGAGGTATTCAAAAGACATTTAGATGTGGCCCTAAGGGATATGATTTAGTGGTGGACTTGGTAGTGCTAGGTTAATGGTTGGACCCGATGATCTTGGAGATCTCTTCCAACCAGAACAATTCTATGATTCTATGATTCTTCTTGAAAGTTAAATGATAACAGTTCATTCAGTGCTTTCAGTAGACTATATGTTTTTTGTTTGTTTGTTTGTTTGTTTTTCTCTTGAGGGAGAGAGGGGAGGGCTCCATCTGTTTGGTCCAAGTATTTGGAGGGAAATGCAGTGGACAAAGTTAGACTATGCTCCAGAGAATAAAGAAGAATTATTTCTTATGCTTTACAAATTTAAATATACTCCTACCGTTCTCTTCCCTTCCACAGTGGCAGGGGATTCTGATTCATTTTCAGATTTTACTGTGCTCAAATCCCCAGATTCTTTTTTTGCAGAGCTGCTACTTAGTCATGGTTTCCCATCTTATATTTGTTCATTTGATTATTACTGTTGAAGTATGGAATCTTGGAATTTCACTTATTAAGTTATTTCATTTTTGAGCCTATTTTTTAATTTGTCACAATCATTGATATTTCTTATATTGTTTTCCAGTGTATTGGTAACATTTCCCACATTTTATCATCTATAAATTTAGTAAGTGCATATTTTCTTTATGAAAATGTTGAAAAGTTCTTGACTCAAGAGAGGTTTTTGCAGAACTCACTAAAAACAATTTGGAAATGTGAGAATGCCTGATAAGAATAACTGTTTTACTGAAGTTTCCTTTAAAAATCTGATTCAGCTGGTTATATCCTATGAATGACCTGGGAGAAGCAATGTAGAAATTAGATATTTATTTATTTGCTTTGTGAATGATACAGTTATATCAACATAGGTGTACTTCAAGTTCTGTAGAGAAGCTCTAGAATGCTCATGATTTTGGATTGCATTAATTACATCCAAGTCTGGTATATTTCTATTACATCAATTGCAGAGAATTCAGTAATTTATATGTAAGTATCAGTAAAGAATTTCAATGGAAAACTTTTCTGTTCTGTTATAAAATTACTTTCTGTCTCCCGCTAAATGGGAATGAGAGATTAAATTTGAGTGTTAAAAAGATTTATTTCTACAGTTCCAGTATGGCAACTTTGATATTTACAAGAAAGTAATTCAATTTCCCCAAATATCTGCTTATATGCCTTGTTACAATTTATTAGATTTTGGCTCTGTCCACAACAGACTTTCTGAAAGGTGCCTCTGAGCTTCTGCCAATAGAGAGCAAATGGTAGACTTACTGATTAACCTTTTCCACCCCATCTGAGTGAGGCTGATTCTCTTTTCTCACATTGCAATAGTTTTCCTGGGTATTGTTCATTAATTATGATCAAAGAATGATGTTCACATGCCATGTAGTGATATTGTTACAGGACAGCTCTGCACACAAAAATCAAAATCAGTAACAGCCTGAAGTTGCCTATATGCGGTGTTACTGGAATTGTCTGCTATTTTCCTATCTTTTCTTAGAGAAACTAAATATCTTCCTGTGAGTCCTTGCTAACAAACCTCATGAAAAGCAAGCTCCATGCACCAATTCACGTACACAGTAGGTTATTAACTCTCACTAAGGGAGAAGAGGGATGCTTACCGTAGTTTAGTCTAAGCAGATAATAAGAAAACCTGCAGGAATCTGTATGTTACTGTGAGAAGCTACAATAAAGGAGTTTTGATCCTGTATTAACCTCTGTGATTGCCTCTATGTCTGCTTTCTAAGTGGTTCCTCATCTTAGTGAACTGGCTTGAACCTTTGTACCAGTTCACTGACCAAAAACAAAGTACCAGAAATGTTAGAACAGCAGTATGACACACTCAAAGCCATAGAAGTTTAGAATAAATAGCCTTCCCAGAGCTCAACATTTTTGACAGCAACAATATGCAGGGACATATGATTTATACACATGGAACAATGAATAAGTGGTTTCCATGTTATTTTTATTAAAAAAAACACTTCTATGAAATAGTACATAATTAGAAATTCTGATACCATAGACTCCTTAATAATTTCATAATTAACTTCAATGTAATTTTAAAAATAAAATTATTATATCCTGCATTCCTTTTCTGACCTTTAGTATTTACTGTTTAATATAGAATTATAAGATTGGAAACAAAAACTGGGGGGGGCAGGACAAGATTGCATTATGCGCAAATGATAAAAATTAAGAAATTTTGGATAAAATGTAGATCTCAAAGATGAAATGGTAATATGTGTTTCCTTGTTTTTAAGAACAAGGTCAGAGAGGGAAGGTTAGATTTTTCTTGTGGTGGCAAGGTAATGAGATTTTGTGAAAACTGCTGTGGAACACATCCAAAATAAAGGAGATAATAAAAAGTCTGACAAACTTTAGGAAGCAAAAGAAAGATTTTGTTTGTTTCACACAGAACTAAACTATCTTATTTAATTTAACACATTTATTTCTGTTTCCGTAAACTTGAGATTGCATTTCACAGAATCACAGGATGGCTGAGGTTGGAAGGGACCTCTTGAGATTGTCTAGTCCAAAACCCCTGCTTAAACAAAGTCAGCTAGAGCATATTACCACAACCATGAACAGCCAGATTTTGAATATCTCCACAGGTGGAGATTCCACAATTTCTCTGGGCAACCTGTTCCTGTGCGCAAACACCCTCACACGCAAAAAAGTGTTTCCTTGTGTTCAGGTCGAAATTAATGTGTTTTAATTGGGACCTATTGCCTCTTGTCCTCTCACTGGGCATCACTGAAAAGAGTCTGGCTCCATCTTCTTTACGCTCTCCCATCAAGTATTAATGTACATGAATAAGATCCCCCTCAGCCTTCTCTTCTCCAACCTGAGCAGTTCCACCTCTCTCAGCATCTGCTCATATCAAAGATGCTCCAGACCCTTAACCATCTTCATGGCCCTGTGCTGGACTTGCTCTCCAGTATGTCCATGTCTCTCTTGTACTGTGGAACCCAAAACTGGACCCAGTACTCGAGATGTAGCCTCACCAGGACAGAGGAGAGAGCAAGGATCATCTCCCTGCTGGCAACATTCCTCCTAATGCAGACCAGGTGACTCTTGATCTTTTTGTTGGTGAGGGCATGTTGCTGGATCATGGTCAGCTTGCTGTCCACCAGGACCCCTAGGTCCCTCTCTGCAAAGCTACTTTCCAACCAGTCAGGCCTGAGGGTGAACTGGTGCAGAACTTGGCATTTCCCTTCATTAGGTTCCTATCTACCCAATTCTCTATCTTGTTGAGGTCCATCTGAATGGCAGCACATTCATCTGGTGTATCAACTACTCCTCCCAGTTTTCTATCATCTGGGAACTTGCTGAGGATGCACTCTTGACCCATTGTCATTAATGAAGGACCCATTATCAACCTCTGGTGTATACCACTGGTGGTTGGGCTCCAGCTGGACTTTGTGCCCAGCCTTTCAGGTAGTTTTCAATCCACTTCGCTATCCATTTATATAATCCAACTCATTTATCTAATCTAATGCAACTCACTTATCTAACCCATTTGGAGAGTTACCATAAGATTCCTAATAAATAATTACAGTGATAGACTACTTGGATATCAGAGGAAGTTATCTGTGGAGATGTAATTTGAGAGAACTTGAAATTAATATGGAGTAAATATCTGAGGGCTAAAAATGAGATGTAAGGGAATAAAATAACTTTGGAGTAAGAAAAAGTCTTTCTGAATTACAGGAAGGCATTTTGGCAAAGAATATTGTAAAAATGGAGCAAATTATAGTGGCAAATTACAGTGGCAAAAAGTCAGTGATATATAATTGATAAGATGTAAATGTCAGTGGATTAGAAGGTAGGCAAGTACAAAGAATATACGGCCCAAAGACTCATCAGGCATTGCTAGGCTACCAAAATAAGATACTGAATTTTTGGTCTTATATAGTCAAGTCTCTCTTCTTTTAAGAACTTTTTTTCCAGGAGTTCCAAGAGCTACTGTGCATTGTAAATTATACCTGCACAGTAGATTTGTCACTAGTTATTCTGTAAATGCACAGAGAAATTCTTAACTGAGTGCACAGCGTGTGATTTCATGCATATTTTTTTCTTCTCTCGGCCAGAAAAGCCCCTAAATTGAACCAAAACTGAGAGAAATGTTAAGATGTTTCATGGATGTTTGGGATTCCAAGCTTGTGGAAAAAAAATAGAATAAAAAGTTTGAAGAGACAGAACTCAGTAACCCTGAGCAGCAAAGAAAGGATGAAGTTGTTTAGGTGTATATTTCTGAAGGAATGCAACAATATGATGGGATAGGTGTAATGACTTCATTTGCCTTTAAATAATACCCTTGCTGCCTATGACTTTATTGGTCAATGATAGGGAAAGAGAAGCTATGACATGATGATAGCATGGTTGAAACACAGCTCCAAATAGTAAAGGTTAAATACAGATGTCAATATATGACCTAGCAGTGAGCTGAATAGCTCTCCAGACCCTTCTAACTATATTGACTAGGTGTCCACTGATTACACTGACAGCTTAGAATTTTGAGGTTTTTTCCTCCACATATATTCTATACACACAAGTACAATAAAGAAAAAATGTGTCAGCTGAGGTCAGGAGTTAAATGGTCAGTGGAAGAATGGCTGAAAGAGCTTTGAGATCACTGTGGTGTCATAACAGCTGGGTTATACAGTTTAAAAAAGTTTTACAGATCTGTCTTGTGAGACTGGTCATTTGCTCGATTCCCTTCTACCAAGAATTGTTTTGTTTGTTTTGTTTAAAGAAGTATTTTTTCTTATGTCTGACAGACGTATGGATAGAGTCTACAAATGCAGCTGAACAGTCTCTCAAGCAATGCACCATCAGGCTGATGTGAGCTGACAGTACTTACACCCAGGTGTCATTGTCTAACATGCTTGTTGACAAAAAATGTGGCTTGACAGATCTTATTGTTCTGTTTCACCTCTCCATGCAGTCTTCCTTTTCTTAACAGGAATTTGTACGGGACTATTTGTTGAGTATGTAAAAAGTTCATGTTCATGAAGGCCTCCTGTGTGCCTGTAGCTCCCCATGATTTCTACGCATAGACTCATCTGGTCTCCCTAGATACTTCCCATTCCTTCTATAACTTTCTCTATGAGGCTCTTGGCTGTACTACAACTGAAAAATTATGGTGGTGTTTTTTTGGTTTTTTTTTTTTTTCCCCTAATACAATTTCTAGATGATGGAATGAAGGATTCGGGAACATGGTACATTTCTGAAATAGCTGATTAATTGGTAATTTCTGTCAAATTGAGAGTTTGCTGTATGACTAAAAAATTGCAAATGTTTTGATTGCCAATAAATAGAAATCAGAAGCTGGCCAAAATTTTATTTCTAATAAGAGTCAGAAATAATACATAAGGTTTGAATAGATCAGAAGTACATTTTGCTTTGTTGCTTAATTTCAAATTTACCAATTCAAGCTGTATGTGCTGTGTCAACAGGTGAGCAAGAGTAGCAAGCGCTGGATAAGATGCCCCTGATATTATACAAAGCAACTTATTCTGCTGCCTCTGGTAAGCACATTAGGGAGCTACAACAATGAAAAAAAAGTACTTCTGTATACTAGCAGTGAAGTGCATGATTGATAGTAAAACACAATAGTTGTGTACAAAGCAGAGGAGAGGGAAACAGTTTAACAGAAGAATGGTTCACCGGGTGGAGCATTAATTTAATGTTTGGGTGACTAGTCTTTAAATCTGTACTCTCTTTATTTAATACAATACATGAAAGTCTCCTGCAGAATATCCTAATCGGGGGGGGGGGGGGGGGGCGAGAAAAAAAAAGTGTTTCATACTGATACGAAAACAGTAGGAAAACCTACAAACAGCAGTTGAACTTATGGAGATGATGTACAGCCATCCAGGGAGGCATGAGGCAGCACTGACAGAAGAACACTACAAAGTAATCTAGTTCATGCCTAAGGTTCTTTTATTCTCTGAGGATGCAGAGCATAGTAAAAAGAGCAACATACCCTATGTGCACTTTAGACGTAAAAAGGTCATGAAATACAGGTTGTGGTGAGTCAGTGAAGAAGGGCAGAAAGGGACTGCATTCATGCAATTCATGGCTTGACAATAATGTGACAAGAACCAGTGGAGAGGTAGAAAAATCTGAACTGTCAGTGACAATAACTATGCAAAGCTGAATTTCCTAAATATTATGTGACAAGTTAACAGCAACATAACAAAATGTAGCAGACAAGAACACACTACCAGAGACCATCAGAGACCTAATGGTTGAGATGGATATAGAATGGCTGTCCAGTGATGCACATTTTGGTCAGAGCAAACGTAGCCAAAGTAGAGATTTGAGACACCAAACACCACAGATGTCAGTGATAACTATATGGCATCAATTCCATGTTACTGTATACTCACAGCTAATTTACAATATAAATTATATAAATTTTAAAGATGTAGTGCTGTATGCGCAGTGATGACAGGATGACATAAAGAACATGGAGCCAGACATGACAATAGGTCAAGAGGCATAAAACAATCAGAAATTCTGATTAAATACAAAGAAAAAGAATTACCATGAAGGTAGTCAAAGACTGGAACAAGTTACCCAGGGAGGTTGTGGTATGTCTGTTCTTGGAAGGATTCAAGACTCGATTGGACACAACTTTGGGCAACCTCATCCGATTAGATCTGTTTTGAGCAGGATTTGGAGTATATGTTCTCTGGATGTCCCTCCCAACCTAAATTATTCTATGGTTCTAATATGGAATATTTTTCATTTCTCTGTGGTAGTGCTGTTGTGGTTGTGATGATCAAAGGACTTAATAAAGCAAGCTTTGTAGAAACAGATAATATCTCTTGGCAGGTGGGGAGGTATACAAACTTTAGGGAACACTAAATACTTTCTTAGAGCTTGTTTTTAATACACATTTTGGATGATTTGTCAGTATCTTTTGATAGTTTTACTGATTAGATATTCATGTTGCATGTCCATCAACTCTTCATTGTCCAACAGTACGTTACCAAGGCAGTGGATCAATTAGGCTTCAGCATGTCTGGAAACAAAAGAAGTGTACGGCACATTTTTAATGTTTCTCTCCTCACATCTTGCTCTTCATGCTGGACAATGTTTATAAAGATGAATACACTATATATGGTTCAGAATTTACTTATCCAATCTTTTTGCTTTATCAGTGTTGTCTCTTTCCATCCTTGTCCCTCCCTTTTAACCCACAAAATCAGGAGCTGTCTGTAAGAGATAAAATATGATATATAAATATGATATATAAAAAAATTCCGAAGGTGGATGCATTGATAGTAGCAAGAAATCATAGTGTCAAACAAAAGAATTTTTACAAGTAACAGTCCTAAGATTTCCTTCCCTTTTAGAGCAGCAGGGATAGAAAAGGATAAAGCAGAAGAGAGTGACAACAGTAATTACTAAAATAAACACACATCACTGTAAGATGCACTTTACTTTGATTACTGTGAAGGAATAATCACTTTACTGCCTTTGTTTTCATGACCTTTGTACTCATGTTAGCTGTCATCTTGCCAGGCTTGGACATCTCTTTGAAATAAACAACGTATCTTTCTTACAATTTATGTTCACTTTCTCCTTTTGTGATTTTCCATTGTTATTAAGATTGTTTTCTGCAGATTCAGTTGTTTCAATTAGCTGGTTTTTCCAAAGGTTCTTTGCCATGCATGTGTTGGACATTTATGTGAACTGCAGTACACAATAACATCTCTTTCCTTTTTAATTTGGTTTTACATTTTCTCTTTTATGATATATTAAACCTTTCTAGTCATATATATTAAAACATATTTCATTATTTCTTGTGTGCTGATTAAACACTGATGTCAATCACAATTATAGGAAGATTTCTGCATATATAAAAAATACAGAAGTTTGATTTCGGGTCTGGGTTTAAAATCTGAATCTGCACTGATAAAATATTCAGAACACGATCTGTACTTGTTGTTCACCCATTCAGAACTGAAGGAATTGCATATTTTAAGTATATTCATTTGAATAAGCAGAATAGAGATATTGGCTAAAAGACTATAAAAAACATATTTTATATCAATTGTTTGTCCAGATTTGGTACAGATGATCAAAACAGTAAAATTATTATGAAAAATCATAGATCTCAGCCCCACTATCCCCATTAGCATGGAAATAAGACCATGTTGTAATTGTGAAATGAATATGCTATTTGGTAAGTAGTTGGTTAAAGACTGAGGAATGTGACCCTAAACTGAAAGGTTTCACTTGGAATAGTACAGCATAACTGTTTCTCTCATTGAAATTTTTTTTGCTTGGATAAGAAACAAACATTATCTGTGAATTTTAAATTGTGTAGAAAAAAATAAATAAATACAGTTAAGATACTATATCTCCTTCTGTGTGTTCACTTACAATAGATCACTTTAAAGTAGTACAGCTCTTCTTGCTCTTTAAAAATTTTATTTATTTATTTATTTGGATATTCAAACAGAAATATCAAGTCAAATTTTTGGTCTAGTTATTTCTTGCTAAATAAAGCTAAGAGGTCTCTTGTCATACATAGGGTAACTCACTAGGCTGCAAGTTGATTTCCATGGCAGGTTGACCCAAATCAGCAGCTAAACACCCACCCTGCCTTTTACTCACTCCCTTCTCCTGGAGGATGAGGAGAAATATAGAAGGAAGGCAAAAAGACTCGTGGATTGAGATAATGACTGTTTAATAAGAAAAACAAAAGCTATACACACAAGCAAAGCAAAAAGGGGCAGATCCTATCCGCAGACAGATGTCCAGCCGCTTCCTGGGAAGCATGTTTAATGGCTATTTGGGAAGACAAATCCCATAACCAAATGTCCCCCCTTTCCTCCTCCTTTCCCTGAGCTTTTATTGCTGAGCACGACATCACGTGGTATGGAATATCCCTTTGGTCAGTTTGGGTCAGCTGTTTTGGCTATGTCCCCTCCAAGCCTTGCCCACCTCCAGCCTACTCACTTTCAGGGAAGGGAAGAGAGAGAGAGAGAGAGAGAGAAAGTCTTAATGCTGTGGACTGGTGTTATCAACACCATTTCAGCCACAAATGCAACACACAGCATCATACAGGCTGATATGAAGAAAGTTAACTTCATAACTTCATCCCAACAAGACCCAGTACAATTTCTAATAAGAACAGTGCATCTTTTGCATGAAACAGGAGGGTAGGCAATCACAGAGTCATCTCCTTCAGTGGAGAGGTAACTAAGAACAGAAAAAGATAACTTCGAGGTATCTCTACTTATTACCATCACTGGTGGACAAGCCAAAGCCAAAACAGTTCAAGTTGTAACTTCTTTTAACATTCCATAGGAACATATAATATTCATTTCGAGTTCCTCTTTTTTTTTTCCCTCTCTGAGAGTGGGAAATCTTAGCTGCCCTCTTAGGACAGCTTTTCAGTTATTGTACTGTTGCAAGTAGATGAAAGAGGCTGAAAGCAGAAGATAAGATTTTCCCTATTTAAGTAATGATTATTTCCTCTGCTGGCTGCCGTGGAGCAAGTAACTGTATTCCTCATCCACAGACTATGTGGTTTGATTTTTTAATTTCTCCACTCTTTCCTTATAGAAATAGACTTCTTAGACCTAAGAGATTTTAATTGTTTCTATTTTCCTTTAAATATCTTCATAAAGCATCAAGGAGAAGGCTTGTTTGACTAGAGACAGCATTAGCCTCCCTTTAACATTAGAGAACACACATGCTTCTCCACCGGTGCTGTGATGAGTTCCTTCAGGGGAATGTAAGAATCAGATTGTCTTCCAGTGGATTTAGACTCTCAGCTGTTTTACAAGTTGTCTATAACTCTATATTCAGTCAGAGTTAGAGTGGGGCTGCAGGAGTGGCTTCTGTGAGAAGAGATCGAGAGCTGCCCCCATCTTGGACAGAGCCAGTTCTAGTCAGCTCCAAAACAGACCTGCCCCCGGCCAAAGCCAAGCCCATCAGTGATTGATAGGCTGTGATAATATATTTAAGAAAGGGTAGAAAATGCTGTGCAACAGCTATGAGAGAGATGAAGTGAGAAAAATGTAAGAGAAACAGCCATGCAGCCACCAAGGTCACTGAAGAAGGAGGAGGAGGAGGTGCTCCAGGAGCTGGAGCAGAGATTCCCTTGCAGCCTGTGGAGAGGACCATGGTGACACGGATACTCACCCTGCAGCCCATGGAGGACCTCACGCAGGAGCCAGTGGACATGCCCTGAAGGAAGCTGCAGCCTGTGGAGAGACCACGCAGGAGCAGGCTCCTGGCAGAAACTGCAGCCCGTGTGGAGGAGCCCACACAGGAGCAGGTTTTCTGGCAGGACCTGTGACCCCTGGGGGACTGATGCTGTAGCAGTCTGTTCCTGAAGGACTGCACCCTGTGGAAAGGACACATGCTGGAGCAGGTCATGAAGGACTGTCCCCTGTGGGAGGGACCCCACGCTGGAGCAGGGGAACAGTACAAAGAGGAAGGAGCAGCAGAGTGTTTTGAACTGACGGCATTCCCCATCCCTCTGTGCTACTCATGGGGAAGAAAGTAGTAAAATTGGGAGTGAAGTTGAGCCTACAAAGAAGGAGCCAGGGGAAGGTGTTTTAGATTTGTTTTTATTTCTCAGTATCCTACTGCGATATTAAATGGCAATAAATTAAATTGATCTCCTCAAAGTCGAGCCTGTTTTGCTTGTGACAGTAATTGGTAAGTAATCTCTCTGTCCCTATCGCGACCCCGTCCTGCTGAGGAGGGAGAGCAGCTTGGTGGGCACCTGGCAGCCAGTGGGGCTGCTCTGTTTGTAGTGACACTAGCAGAGAATAATACCATCCGACTACCACCACTGTTCTGTCTAGTGCTAGAGACTGTGCGGTCATTTGTGGTCATTCCTTTTAAACTCCCTGCCTTGGAAATTGTGGACGATTAAGCAAAGAGTGGTCTCAGGTTGGCTGTTCAAGTCTGCTCAGTTTTCAGCTTTAACAGAGGAGTCACGTCACAGATTTTACTCTAAAAGGAAACATATTTTGAATAACATCTTCTACAACGTAGATCTATCTGGTCTTCAATAAGTGAAAGTTCTCTCTCAAACCGATAAATTTTATTTAAAAGTCCATAATACACTATAATTGTGCTACCTGCAATACTTAAAGGTCTTTGTGAAACTGCTTTACTAGCAAGTACAGCTATCTTTTTTTTTTTCTCACAGAGAGCACAAACTTGTTCTTTATTCCAGCAAATACTAGTGTTTTCTTAATATCTTGAAGTGAGTAAAATGAATGAAAATTAGACATGTTCTGCCTGCAAGAGAAGGACATGAAACTCAAGCATCTATTTAAAATAAACATTTTTAAAGAATTTCAGCAGAGAGAGGAATTTGTAAAAATGACTTTCCTGTTGCTGGCCACTATAGGGAAACATACTGTCACTATTTACCAACACCTCCACCCAAACAAAACCAAGAACTTACTTATTTTATATTGTCTATAAAACTATCTAAAAAGAAAAATATAAAATGCTAGTTTCCAGATGTTTTACACGAAGTAAAAATCCTAGTATCTATCAATAGTTTATTTTTGAAAAACAAGAAGTTCACTTTTGAATTTGTTCTTAATAGTCCACTGTAACATGAAATATTAGTAAATAATTTTTTGCTAAATCTTTTGATTTCTCAACATTGTTTTTTTTAAATTAATTAGAAATTAATTTCATTTTTACCTTTTTTCTCTTCTAGCAAGTAAAAATTAATAAACAATGTAATTTTAAAAGTAACTTATGATCACATGAATCTATCATCATTTCATTTACAAAGATGTCTTTGTTCACCAAACCAAGTAAAAAATAGCATCATCCTCTGTAACTGCTGGTAAAGAAGTTTGTCTATATCTAGATTTCTATAAAGCTTTTTCTTGTGCTATTTTTTTCATCAAGTCTTTAAAGGAAAACAAACATCACTATGAAAACACAGCTTCTGGCAGTATTTATCTTTAATAATACAAACAAATTGCTGTCCACTCCCAGCTCCACTATAGGGTCTTTTTAGTAGTATTCCACTGGGTGCTGTTAGACCTTCTTTTGGTGTCAAAGGTGATTGTGATCCTAACCAATTTACAATTCTCCATGCTATTACTTTCTTCTGTTTACATAGTCTTTCTTTTCTTTACATATTGTCTCAGCATTTATACTGTTTCTTTGTTTTCTGATTGTATTCACATCAATATCTGTATTTCATTAAACTTCTGTGCCTCTGTGCTTTTTGTATTACTATACAAACAGTTCAAATATTGATCTTTCATCAAATTTTGTAAAGTAAGCATGCCCTTAACAATATCAGTAATCTTGTCTATTGTTCTCATTATAATCTGTTTATTACCAATGACCAATCTCATCTTTTCCTATTACTGTATTATCTTTTAACTTATTAACAGGTTTTGGGGGGGGGGGGGGTGTTTGTTTTCTATTGTAACAAGGCATCACATTTATAGCAGTCTGATAGCTCTTTTAGATGCTCTTAGGTATCAAGTTAGACATCTCCAGTCAGAGTCCTTTCCCACTACTGGTCTCCAAAACCTTTGTCTTACTGTTCCTTCTTTCCTTAAGAAAACAGTTTACAGACTTTGCAGGGCCCTTACCCTCCATTTCAACAGCAGTTCTAGCCCTTTTCCACATCTATTCCTTTAATGGCCCCTTTTCCCCTCTGAAAGTCTCCTACATCACCACTCACTGATCTTCCTTCATTCTGAACTTCACCCTTTTCTTAGCTGGATGAGCCCTTCTTATGTTCTTTGCCTGCAAACTTAGTTTTTCTAAACTTCAACAAACCTGCTGTAAGCTCAGTTAAGCTCAACCCTTTCGGCCATGAGTAGGGATGACGGCAACCACTCAGCTTCAGTGCAGCACTTTATTGCCTTATTCGTTGTTTGTACTTCTCATGCATACCTCAAAAGACCCTGAACTGCAGGTTTCCCCAAGGCTTTCCTGTTGCTAACAAACTGCTTTCTTTCCCTACCTGCACAAAAATCTTGTGTGGCAATAACTTCTTGCAGCCTTTGTTGCTGACTGCTTTGGTACTCTGGAAAAGAGCTTGCACAATCCTACACATTATTTGCTGCAGTTCATAACCATAACTTCACCGTTTTACAGAGGAAGAAGAAAAGATAGGAAGAGGAAACAGTTCTTGCCTAGTCAGTTGACCACTACAGAGTTTGCCACAGTTCAGATCTTTCCTAGTGTCTGTATCTATGTCAGGAGAAGTCCTACTGATGCCTCTTTATAAGGAGCCTCTGATATTATAGGCCTGCATCATTCTTTTTCTGGTACAAAAGTGGTTTTTATCTACCATTTTTCTTTCAGTTTGCAGATCATTCTTTTTTTCTGATTTCTTACATATCATCTTTATTCTGTCTTAGATCCCCCGCTCTCTCTTTTTTCTCTTTCTTACTCTCAAACTGATCAACCTTCCATGTTCACTTTTAAAAAGTCTCACTGCTGTCTCTTCGCTCCTTCATTGTACGTGGACTTTGAGTAACACTTAAAATGTTGCCGCCTTGTGAAAATGTATACTCAGATTTCACATTCTTGTAAATGACTAACATTATTCAGTTTGGTGTAATGAATATTTGTATGCCTCACACTGATTGATGTGTTCACGGCAAGATTTAGTGATGGATTAGACATAATTGGGACAGATGGACTCCTTCAGCATGTATCTTCACTTCACATATGGTCTGAATTCAGATTATGAAAAAATTAATTTACACTGCCATTTATACTGAAAAAATTATCCTTAAAATAATTTTTTAAAAAGAGAAATGGTGTTACTGATTCATAGAATGAAATGTGGATGAGTAATCCAGATTTTTCTCTAATGTGTTATCAGAATACTCCTTCCAATAGTGTCATAGTTGAATATTTAGTTAGCTTTATCTAAACATGAATGCTCCTCGCTTCTACTACCTATACAATACAGAATAATTTCATTATTATATTAAAAAGCAAAATAAAATTATGTTAAGTTTGCTAAATTAACTACTAAAATTAGAAAATACTTGTTGGTACAGTCTTCAATTAAATGATTGCATATCAGCCAATTATGTATCAGCAAAGTGCTGATGCTAGAGAACTTCCTACCAAATGCCAAGCTCGATGTCCCAATAATTGAGATTCTAGATTTGCTTAATTAAATAGTTGTATTTACAGAAATAAACAAAATTTTCATAATTATTTGTGGAATAATCTCAGAAAAGGGAAAAAAAACACAAAACCTAATATCATTTATGATAACCAAAGAAAGACTTCTAATTGAAAGACAACATTAGCCATGGGCAACATATCAAATTAATTATAGGCATTGCTGACTGCAGTGGCTCTAATTCTGTATAATACAAGCACAGATCTATGTGTGTTGTAGTGGTTTTGTTTTTTTTTTTTTTAATTTGACCAACATGCCAAATTGGTTTAAGATTTAAATAAAAATAGATTACATACATTAAAAAGTTTATATAGTTAACATGGTAAATCTGTCCCATATCTAAAGTATAGCATCTAAAAAACAACCAACTCTATAGGTGCTTTAATCTAATTACACTTTTTATATGCAAATATTACAGAACATAATTCTCATTTGGTCTGAGAAAACTTAGTAGGTTCTCACTCCAGTTTTTCTTAGAATGTCAGCCCAGACAGTTACCAGTTACCATAAGCTCATGTGATTCATGGGTATTTGGTCTTTGACAGGCTCATGGCTAGAAGGCTGAATTCAGTGGCTCAAACAGGTGGATCTAGGTATTGTTTCAGATGTCTTAGAGTATCTCATCCGACCCTCCACTTCTCAGTCCAGAAAGGTATGGGTCCCCCAGCTGTGTCATGTCTTCCAGCTTTGACCTTAGATACCCCAGGACATCTTAAACCCCAGTGGAAATCTATATTTAGATAACTAAATCAAGTCCAGTGAGATCTTTCAAGGGCCAGCACCTACACCCGCTATTGTCTTTTTTTCCAGGCTGATTCATCTCTTGTGAAACCCTTTCTTTCAAAGCTGGATGCAATTGCCTAAACAAGACCAGTTGTGCTGGTTTTTGCTGAGCTACAGTTAATTTTTTTCATGGTAGCTAGTACTGGGCTATGTTTTGGATTTGTGCTAAAAAGACCGTTGATAATACAGGGATGTTTTCATTACTGCTGAGCAGTGCTTACACAGAGTCAAGGCCTTTTCTGCCTCTCACCCCACCCCACCAGTGAGTAGGCTGGGGGTGCACAAGAAGCTGGGAGGGGACACAGCTGGGACAGCTGACCCCAACTGACCAAAGGGATATCCCATACCGTATGACATCATGCTCAGCAATAAAACAGCTTGGGGAAGAAGAAGGAAGGGAGGACATCCGGAGTAACACATGATGGAGCCCTGCTTTCCTGGAGATGGCTGCACATCTGCCTGCCAATGGGAAGTAGTGAATGAATTCCTTGGTTTGCTTTGCTTGCGTGAGAGGCTTTTGCTTTCCCTATTAAACTGTCTTTATCCCACCCCACGAGTTTTCCCACTGTTACCCTTCCAATTGTCTCCTCTATCCCACTGCGGGGAAGTGAGCAAGCAGCTCTGTGGTGCTTAGTTGCTACCTGGGGTTAAATCATGACATCAGTGCATTTGACATGCTATAGGGTACCTGAGAAATCCACATGAAGCTGACAATTATGCTAAGGACCCATAGAAGACCATGTGGAGCGTCAACAGAGGAAACATGAGATATTCCACACAGACACTGAAGACTTAATTTTGTGCAGGTTTATTAAATCCTAGTTGTATTGCCTTTCTTCTACCGTACAAATGCAGCCTAGGCTTTGATTCAGTTGCCTAAACACAGGATTCTAGTGTCATTTGAAATATCTTAGGATAGTCCATATATTTTCAGTTACTCCCCTAGAAAGGCACAGTTATCTCATAAATCAAATATTATATTTCAGCCTCTTAGATATCTTAGGTACTCTAGGGTATTTCAAATAACACTAGATGGGGGGGTTGGGGGGGAGGGATAGGTGTAAATGAATTGAGCCATTAGGGACTGGGCCTTGAATTCTTTTAGAGAATAGCTATATAAAAGTTAGGTACTAAAATCCTAATTCTAAAGCCCCTATAACAATCTAACCTATTGCATCTTGGAGTTACATTTTTTATCACATAATGTAATCATAGTAAAATTCATGCTTACTCTACGCAACCCCACTCCAACTAAAGCAATATGTGTTTTCTGTTTGTAACTTTTATCTAACTATTCTTATTAATAACAATATTGAAACAGAATATTTATTTTAGGGATAATAAAAATGATTACTGTGCAAAGCCTTTAAATAACTCAAATATATGATAATAAAAGTATAACTCCTCTCAAATATTTGTAAAATTATAGGAAGTAACTTTGAAATATAAATTAAAAAAAATAGTCATTTTCTATGTCCGACAATCTTATTGAGATACATGTTTCAATATTCATGTTAAAAGATTATTATTGGTCATCTTGTACAATCTTTAAAATAGTCCATGAATTCTAGTTGGCAGATTTTACAGCACAGATACATTTCTTTACACTGTAACCAAGAGGTCAGTATCAAAAACGTGATCTGACTTTGAAGCAGAATGAAGTGAAGTGTGAAAAGGATTCTCACAATGATATGGGAAAAGATGTGGGGTTTTACTGTTAGTACTAGGTATCTTTTTCCTTTATCAATTTTCCTTTCTAAATTCATGGATGTGGACTGAGAACCTTAGTAGAGAAGGATGTAGATGTTATGCATTTTAAAAAGTCCCCTGGTTTCTGCATTTTAGCTGTAGAGACATGCCACAGGGATGTCTAGTTTTGATGTGTTTTAACATATTTTGAATACATAATAAGTTGGGGGCTGTAAAATTGTGACCAGTAGGCTGGGTGCATTAAGAGAATCTGTTCACATTAGGCATATGCAACCACTGTGAATTAAATCACTGACTGCATCTTCGATGTATATCAAAAACATCCAATGAGATTCATTTAAACAGCAATCTTTGAAAAGCATTTAGGAAGATGCTTCACAGTAGCTCTTGTATCTGAGTGTGGATTTTAATATTATAAACTACTTCACATAGAAAAGTTTTTAGATTACTTTTTCAATGTTCCTAAAATATTACCAGTCACACAGATACTGTTTTGTTTAAACAGTGAGGTAAAACCACATCTCATTTTCAGATTAAACTCCTGTTGACCTTCTAAATTGCTAATGAACCTTCCTTCTTCTGCAGTTCAGGCCTAACCTACCTTGAATTTGAGCCTTAAAAGTTGTAAGATGCACACTTTTGGAGAAAGTTAATATTTTGGGTATGTCCCGGTTTTGGGTGCGATAGAGTTAATTTTCTTTCTAGTACCTGGATTTAGTATGAGAATAATGTTGATAACACACTGATGCTTTTAGTTGTTGCTAAGTAGTGCTTGTACTAAGTCAAGGACTTTTCAGCTCCCCATGCTCTGCCAGCGAGGAGGTGCACAAGAAGCTGGGAGGGGGCACAGCCAGGACAGCTGACCCAAATTAGCCAAAGGGGATATTCCATACCATACGATGTCATGCTCAGTATATAAACTGGGGGAGTTGGCCGGGCTGGCGCGATCACTGCTCAGGGCCAGGCTTGGCATCAGTCAGCAGGTGATGAGCAATTGCACTGTGCATCACTTGTGGTGTATATTCTATCATTATTATTATTATTATTATTATTATTCCTCTCTCTTCCTTTGCTGTCCTATTAAACCATCTTTATCTCAACCCACAAGTTTTGCCTTTTTTCCATTCTGTCCCCCATCCCACTGCGGGGGGAGGAGGAGTGAGCAAGTAGCTGCATGGTACTTAGTTGCCAGTTGGGGTTAAATCACAACAGGGTAAGCCTGTGCTTTGAGTGGAATGATAGTAAAGCATAGAGATCTCAGCAGTGCTGGTTTCAGGTAAGATGTCAATATTGTCACCCAGGAAGTGTAACTCATCTGGTCTATGTACTTCTTAGTCTCAATAGATTTTCCCTATAACCCAAAAGTTCATAGTAAATACTAGGCAATGGTGTAACCTGGCCAAGAGTACTTCCTAACCCTTTCTTCTTGAAGCTGGATTGCTGAAGAACCAACTATGAAGATGTCAAAGGAGGAAGGTGTCATGAGACTTTGACCTCTACTCCAAAGACAGTTTAGAATTACTTGGCATTATAGTTTATTAAAGAGATCTTCTCCATCTATAGAGTGTTCAGTTCATAGCCTTTAATAATTTAAGTGGACTACTTGTTCTCTGATGGTGCTTAAGTTCCCTAAACAGTCAATAAAGAGAGAGAGAGGTCAAGATTGTACTCTGAAAGTCAATGAAGGATTGCAGATTTCTCCTTCTCTTTACAGGGAAACTCAGAGCATGTCTGAAATCATCTTAAATTTACATGCCAAGAGCACGAAATCACAGAATCATAGAACAGTTGAAGATGGAAGGCACCTCTTGAGATTGTCTGGTCCAAAACCCCTGCTTAAACAAAGTCAGCTAGAGCTGGTTACTCATGGTCGTTTCTAGTCACATTTTCAGTACCTTCCCAGATGGAGATTCCACAATTTCTCTGGGCAACCTGTTCCCATGTGCAAACACCCTCACATGCAAAAAAGTGTTTCCTTGTGTTCAGGTGGAAATTCATGTGTTTTAATTGGGACCTATTGCCTCTTGTCCTCTCACTGGGCATCGCTGAAAAGAGTCTGGCTCCATCTTCTTTACGCTCTCCCATCAAGTATTAATGCACATGAATAAGATCCCCCTGAGATTTCTCTTCTCCAACCTGAGCGGTTCCACCTTGCTCATATCAAAGATGCTCCAGACCCTTAACCATCTTCATGGCCCTGTGCTGGACTTGCTCTCCAGTATGTCCATGTCTCTCTTGTACTGTGGAACCCAAAACTGGACCCAGTACTCGAGATGTAGCCTCACCAGGACAGAGGAGAGAGCAAGGATCATCTCCCTGCTGGCAACATTCCTCCTAATGCAGACCAGGTGACTCTTGATCTTTTTGTTGGTGAGGGTATGTTGCTGTGTCCTGGTCAGCTTGCTGTCCACCAGGACTTCCAGGTCCTTCTATACAAAGCTGCTTTTTAGCTGGTCTGCCTCCCAGCATGAATTAATGCATGGGATTATTTCTGCCAAGATGGAAAACTTCTTATTGTCCTTTAGTGAATTTTGTGAGGTTCCTGTCTACCCAATTCTCCATCTTGTTGAGGTCCCTCTGAAGGGCATCACACCTATCTGGTGTATCAACTACTCCTCTCAATTTTGTTTTGTCTGTAAGTATGGTGATTTGACCTTGGCTGGCTCGCTGCCAGGTGCCCACTAAGCCCCTCTATCACTCCCCCTTCTCAACAGGACAGAAGCAGAAAAATACGACAAAAAGCTCATGAGTCAAGATAAGGACAGGGAGATCACTCACCAATTACCATCATGGGCAAAACAGACTTGACTTGGGGAAACTAATTTAATTTAGTGCCAATGAAACAGAGCAGGATACTGACAAATAAGAACAAATCTAAAAACACCTTCCCTCCACATCTCTCTTCTTCCCAAACTCAACTTCACTCCCAGCTTCACTGCAGTCAGTTCATAACACTTTGTCTCTGCCGCTCCTTCCTCCTCACACTTATTCCCTGCTCCAGCATGGGGTCTTACCCAAAGAAGACAGTCCTCCATGAACTTCTCCAATGTGGGTCCGTCCCACAGGCTGCAGTTCTTGAAGAACTGCTCCAGCATAGGTCCTTTCTATGGGGTGCAGTCCTTCAGGAACAGACTGCTCCAGCGTGGGTCCCCCATGGGGTCACAAGTCTTGCCAGAAAACCTGTTCCTGCGTGGGCTCCTCTCCAAGGGGCCACAGGTCTTGCCAGGAGCCTGCTCCAGCAAGGACTTTCCATGGGGTCACAGCTTTCTTCAGGACACATCTGCCTTCTCTGGCATAGGGTCCTCCATGGGCTGCAGGGTGGATATCTGCTCCACTGTGGACCTCCATGGGCTGCAGGGAGACAACTTATGTCACCATAGTTTTCATCACAGGCTGCAGGGCAATCTCTGCTCTGTTGCCTGGAGTATATCCTCCCCATTTCTTCACTGACCTTGGTGTCTGCAGAGTTGTGTCTCTCACATATTCTTACTTCTGTCTCCCAGCTGTTGCACAGTGGTTTTTACCCCTTCCTTAATGTTATCCCGGGGTGCTACTACTGTCACTGATTGGCTCAGCTTTGGCCAGCGGAGGGTCCATCTTGGAGCCAGCTGGAACTGGCTCCGTCTGACATGGGGGCAACTTCTGGCATCTTCTCACAGAAACCACCCCCACAGCCCCTCTGCTACAAAAATCTTGCCACATAAACCAAATACAGTAAGCTTGCTGAGGATGCTCTCTGGCCTGATTGTCCAGATAATTATCAAAGATGTCAAACAGAATTGGACACAGTATTGACCCCAGGACACATCACTGTTGATTGGCCTCCAACCGGACTTCATGTCAGTGAACACAACTCTGAGCCTTACAGTTCAGCCAGTTTTCAATCCACCTCACTGTCCATTTACGTAGGTGCTTCTTAATCAGCTTGTCTATGACAATGTTTAGGGACACAGTGTCAAAAGCCTTATTAAAGTTGAAATAGACAACATCCTCTGCTCTCCCTCATCCACCAAGCCATTCATTTCACTGTAGAATGCTGTCAGATTGTTTAAACATGACTCCAGGGTTAGTGTTACAGTTCAGTGAAAGAGAGAGCCCAGCCGTGCAGTTGGCATGGGCCTGGAATCAGGTAGCCAAAGGAAAGTTAGGGCAGCCAAGCGATTGTCCTGATTGTGGCTGGGATAGGGTTCATTTTCACCAGAAGCTGGCCAGGGTCTATTCTATACCATGTGACTGTCACACTCACTATATAGAGGGGGACGGTGCAAGGGGGAGAGCTGCTCAGGAGCGGGCTGAGTGTCGGGCTCCGGGCAGGGCGCAACCTGTGCTGGGAAGCACCGCTAACTACACTCTGGTTTTGGTATCGTTGGGGTTTCTTGTTTGTTTGTTTTCTTTTCCTTTGTTGTCTGGTTAAACTGTTGTTGTTAACCCACAGGTTTTGTCTTTCATTTTCTTGACTCTCTCCCCCACCCCACCGGGAAGGGAGAGGCAAGTGAACGACCGTGTGGCGCTCAGCTTCCGGCTGGGCTAAACCACGACAGGGATCTATACTGAGAAGAAGATGGTGATGTGGGCCAGACATGGAGGTCTTAGTCCCAGCCTGAGCCGGAAAGTAGGGTAAGGGTTACAGTTAGGATTAGAGTACAACAGAAGAGAAAGCCTAGATGCATGGTTGGAGTGGAGCTGCAATTGAGAAGTCAAAGGAAAGTTAGGACAGCCAAGAAATGTGTGCTGAGAGGAAATTTAGTGGATGGACCAAAGGCAGAAGTCTTAGTCCCAGCCCGAGCCAGAAAGTAGAGTTAAGGTTAGGGTTCAAGTTAGGGTTCGACAAAAGAGAAAGTCTGGATGTGCTTTTGCTGTGGGGCTAGAATTGTGTGGCCAAAGGAAAGTTAAGGTAGCCAAGAGATGTGTGCTGAGAAGAAGTTTGTGATGTAGGCCAGAGGTGATTCATACAATCACAGAATCATAGAACAGTTTGGGTTGGAAGGGACCTTTAAAGGTCATCTAGTTCCAACTCCCCTGCCATGGGCAGGGACACCTTCCACTAGACCAGGTTGCTCAAAGGCCCATCCAACCTGGCCTTGAACACTTCCATGGATGGGGCATCTGCAACTTCTCTGGGCAACCTGTTCCAGTGCTTCATCACCCTCATAGTGAAGAAATAATGAATAGTCTATGATTTCCCCCTTCACAAACCATTGGTGATCACTCCAAATCAACTTCTTGTCCTTCCTGTGTCTTGATATTGTTTACAAGATAGTTGTTCCATCACCTTTCCCATGGACTAAGGTGAGACTGACCAGCCTGATGATCCCTGGGTCCTCCTTCTTGCTTTTCTTGTTGATAGGAGTGACATCTGCTCTCTTCCAGTCCTCAGGAATCTCCACCAGTTGCCACAAACTTTTAAAGATGATAGACAGTATCCTCACAATGACATCAGCCAGGTTCCTCAGCATTCGTGGGTGCGCCCCATCAGGTGCCATGGAATTGTGCACATCCAGTTTGTTTAAATGTTCTACAACCTTAGCCTCTTCCCACAAGGGTAAGTCTTCTTCCCCAGAATTCCCCTCAGGGACCTAGGATTCCTGAAAGCAAATCTTACCAGTAAAGAAGGCATTCAGTCCCTCAGCATTTTCCATGTCTTGTGTCACCAAGCCCCCAGTCCCATTCTTCAACAGGTCCACATTCTCCATAAACTTCTTGCTGTTGTACTTGTAGAATCCTTCTTGCTGCCCTTGACTATTCTGAAAACACTTCACGCCTTTCTGTTATATCAGTGAACCTTCTCCTCTTTCTGCTCCT
Source organism: Phoenicopterus ruber ruber (assembly GCA_009819775.1). Lineage (NCBI taxonomy): Eukaryota > Metazoa > Chordata > Aves > Phoenicopteriformes > Phoenicopteridae > Phoenicopterus > Phoenicopterus ruber. The sequence continues at coordinate 179,686,258 of CM020215.1, forward strand.
ACTCTTTTTCTTCACTTTTTACATATCTAGACAGCAAAAGGAATATTCTCAAAAATAGAGGTCACCCATTCTGAAAATTGTGGCCAGTAGTAGTACACAAATAAATCATTTCAAGATTTTTTCATGTGGACAAAAAGGTCTCAAAACCTTTGTCTTAGCCTTTGCTTTTGCTTTCATTCTCTTTCCTTCATCCTTGCTTCTCTTTCAGAGAAGTTAGCCTGAGGCAGAGGCTCAGCATGGAAAATTTCAATCAACCTACTAAAACTTGGGAAAGTTATGAACAGTTGCCTGGGATGTATTTGTATTGAATGCATAGGTTGATAGAAAAGGCAAAGTGTCATCCTGTAAGATTTTGAGTCTTAACATGTATGTCATACTGTAAAACACAAATGATCACTGTGAGATCAGATGTTATTTTAACGTCAGATTTATCAGTACTACTTAAAGTAATTTTACACAGTGTTTTTATATATCCAAATACTGTATTAAAAGCTTCAATAAAGGTCAGATGCTTATTTTTATACTCTTCTATAAATTTTTATTGTACACTAGGAAAAAAACCCAACAAAACCCCAACAACCAGGCAGATACTGTCGCCCGCTACATGTCTTCTGAAAACATATAGGATAATGGTCCTAACATAGGAAGATGAAATCTTCATTTTCTTTATTTTTTATGACAGCTGAGAAAATCTCCTGCATTTCTGAGCAGGTGCTTTCTATTCGTCAGTCTGAAAAAAATAAATATCTTTAGTAAGCTTTGCTTTGTCACGCTCAAGCAATCAAAGAAAGAACCAACACAAAAGACGTTCACAAGCTGCTTTCTATCACCATAGACCTTCTTTGGTTTTTCTGTTGCCACTGGTATGTGATGAACTGAAACACAAATGCCTGTCATTTTCAGTAAAGACAGAATTGCAATTGCAAGTAGATAGAAACAACACGTGTGCCTCTCAGGGTTTGGTTTTGCTTGCTTTCTTTTAGCTTGACGTTCGCTGTAGTATAGACAAATATTTGAAGATCTTTGATGCAGTAAAAAGTTTCAAAATATGAATAATTTGTTAAAAGGTTACTGTTTGCTTATTTGTTTATACTTTACTATTTATTTATAACTGAAGGTACACAGGACATCATCTTTGCAACATCATCCAGTATGTTATCATTGTAAAAGGCAAACATGAGTCAAGTTAGAAATTCATTTGTTCATTGTTGAACATTCAGTTGTGCAAAAGATACAGTGAGGATTCCATTAGAAGAAGTCTCCTCAAACTCATAGGATAATTTTACTGATACGGAGAACCTGACATGATTCCAGATTTTACTGCGAAGGCTGTGGAAATGGAACTGCATGTTTCTACTGTAATGACAGTGTAAAAGGTTAATATTGGATAGTTTTTTCAGCTGTTATACAGTTTGAATGGTAATTAAAAATGTATTGTATAAGACACTATCAACTAAACCCACGCTTTTTTTTCCCGTTTCTTCATATGCTTTCTGACAGGCAAACTTTCATTCTTTTCTCTATTCTTACTTAACCCTTCAAATTCTACCATCTAGAACCATTTTCCATAAATTTAATGTTCCATATATTTAATGTCCCATAAATATATATCTTTCTGAAGACCATAAACATAAGAAGTGAACAACCAAAGAAAGAAACCTAATTCTAACACTGAAGAGAGAATGTCAAGTTACACATATAGGAAAGATGACAGATGATGACTTGATAATGGTCTTTGTAAAATTCGTTCTATTTCTCAATAAAAAAAAAGCAAGACCTCAGTCATCTTCTATATAAACTACTGGCCTTTCAGTTAAAAAGAAAAACATGTCTAAACACAATATGATTTTTGTTAGTATTTTCAGAAGAAAAAAGAAAAAAAAGAAAAAAGAAAGTTCACTCTGACCAAGGAGCACCAAATATGCAAAGCCAAATGACAAAACAATGCAAATTCTTTTTAATAACCCAAACTTAATTAACTAATGATATCTTGGGCTCATTTCTGTGTTTTCAGACTTACAGCTGTCTATACAGACATTGTACTACATATTGCTGCATATAATATTCTAAGGTAAAGAAAGGAGATATGCACCTGTTTTATTTTGAGAATGTACATCAGCAATTAGTATAACCAAAAAGCCAGCAGGAAATTATACTTTTTACTAAATGATCATCTAAAGTGCTGAATCACGAAATCACAGAATCACAGAATCACAGAATCACAGAAAGGTGGGGGTTGGAAGGGACCTCTGGAGATCATCTAGTCCAACCCCCCTGACAGAGCAGGGTCACCTAGAGCAGGCTGCACGGGACTGCGTCCAGGCAGGTTTTGAATATCTCCAGAGAAGGAGACTGCACACCCTCCCTGGGCAGCCTGTGCCAGGGCTCTGTCACCCTCACAGTGAAGAAGTTTTTCCTCATGTTCAGGCAGAACTTCCTGTGTTCCAGTTTGTGCCCGTTGCCCCTTGTCCTGTCACTGGGCACCACTGAAAAGGATCTGGCCCCATCCTCTTGACACCTGCCCTTGAGATATTTATAAGCATTGATGAGGTCCCCTCTCAGTCTTCTCTTCCTCAGGCTGAACAGCCCCAGCTCCCTCAGCCTTTCCCCACAGGAGAGATGCTCCAGTCCCCTCATCATCTTTGTAGCCCTCTCCTGGACTCTCTCCAGTAGTTCCTCGTCTTTCTTGAACTGGGGAGCCCAGAACTGGACACAGGACTCCAGGTGGGGCCTCACTAGGGCAGAGTAGAGAGGGAGGAGAACCTCCCTCGACCTGCTGGCCGCACTCTTCTTAATGCATCCCAGGATGCCGTTGGCCTTTCTGGCTGCAAGGGCACATTGCTGGCTCATGGTGAATTTGTCATCCACCAGGACTCCCAGGTCCTTCTCCTCAGATCTGCTTTCCAGGAGGTCAACCCCTAATCTTTACCGGTGCATGGGGTTATTCCTCCCCAGACGCAAGACCCTGCACTTGCCCATGTTGAACCTTATGAGGTTCCTCTCCACCCAGCACTCTAGCCTGTCCAGGCCTCGCTGAATGGCAGCACAGCCTTCTGGTGTATCAGCCAGTCCTCCCAGTTTTGCATCATCAGCAAACTTGCTGAGGGTGCACTCTGTCCCTTTGTCCAGGTCATTGATGAATAAATTGAACAAGACTGGGCCCAGTACTGACCCCTGGGAACGCCACTAGCCACAGGCCTCCAAGTAGATTGCATCACTGATCAGAACCCTCTGAGCTCTGCCATTCAGCCTGTTCTCTATCCACCTCACTGTCCACTCATCTAGCCCACACTTCCTGAGCTTACCTATGAGGATGTTATGGGAGACAGTGTCAAAAGCCTTGCTGAAGTCAAGGTAGACAGCATCCACCCAGTCAGTCACGCCATCATAGAAGGCTATCAGATTGGTCAAGCATGGTCACCCCTTGGTGAATCCATGTTGACTACTCCTGATCACCTTCTTTTCCTCCACATGCTTGCAGATGACCTCCAGAATGAGCTGCTCCATCACCTTTCCAGGGATGGAAGTGAGGCTGGCTGGCCTGTAGTTTTCTGGGTCCTCCTTCTTGCCCTTCTTGAAGACTGGAGTGACATTGGCTTTCCTCCAGTTCTCAGGCATTGGTCCTGTTCTCCATGACCTTTCAAAGATGATGGAGATTGGCTTTGCAAAGACATCTGATGGCTGCCTCAGCACTCGTGGGTGCATCCCATTGGGGCCTATGGATCTGTGGTTGTCCAGTTTGCCCAACTGATCTCTAACCCGATCCTCCTCGACCAAGGGAAGGTCTTCCTTTCTCCAGACTTCCTCTCTTACCTCCAGGGTCTGGGATTCCTGAGGGCCAGCCTTGGTAATAAAGACTGAAGCAAAGAATGCATTCAGTAACTCTGCCTTCTCTGTATTCCTTGTCATCAGGGCACCCACCTCGTTCAACAGCAGGCCCACATTTTCCCTCGTCTTCCGTTTGCTACTGATGTATTTGAAGTGGGATACTTTATTAATATGATTCAGCAGGATACGTTGTGTTGAGAAAAGCAAGGTTTAAATTAGCCTCTTGGATCATCAGAATGAGTTCTGGTGGTAAAGCCTTGATTCAGTGAAGCAGTACTCAAAGTTAATCCTGTTTTATTTAGACACATCTTGCCCTGCCTTTGGAGGCAAAATTTTAATACTGGTTTGAGAAAAGAATGGAAGAAAACACATAGTGAATGAAACTTCATTTAAACTTAATCTGGATTCACTATTACTTCAACTATAAACTGATTATTTATAAGGGGTTACTCATGCACCATTTCTTTCTGAGTGATGAATTATTGTATCCCGAGAGAACAATCAGTGAATAGAGAAAGGTTATAGAAATAACATTAATGCCTGCCTAGGACTATGTTGATTTATTAAAAAAGAAAAAAAAAAAAAAAAAGTAGGAACCACGGAAGGAAGCTACTAAGCTGTATAACTTGATTAGGTAAAAAGAGCATTAAATGTGAAAATCCTAAACTCTTTAGCTTTGCTCTTCTGCATATAAATTGGAGATTAGGTAGGAGCAATATGAGCAGTCCCTTTGTAATACATAGGTCTAATTACAATAAATTTTGAAAAGTCTGAGTGTGTAATATGCACAAAGTAGATTAAGAGTGCATGGGAATTATAAAATGTCTAGGCTTCTTTAAAGCTTCTGATGTGACAGATAAAGTTACTTTTTAATTTTTTTTTTCTTTTTTTTTTTCTATGGGACACCTCTGAATATGCTTGGAGTTTGTTCTTTCTTGGTTTTGAAGCAAGTGTATGACGTTTAATTAGTAAAAACAAGCTGAAAATGTAAAGAGAAAGGAATGAGAAAAGGACAAAGCCTAAATAAAATCCATGCAGTAATTTAAATTAAGATGTTTACCTAAATGGCCAAACAAAATTAAAAAAGCAATCTAACATCACTGGTTCTACCATCAGTACTGACTGATCTCAAATAGAGTACAAAATATAATTCCTTCTTCTCCCAGTGAGAACTATACTTTCATCCTAAATATGTATTATTCAGCTTTATCAAATATTATCACATCACTTTGTGATGTGCCAGTGTAAAGAAAAGCGTGGAGTCCTGTTGTCCCTCCCCATAGCAGCATGGGAAGAAGAAAGCAACTTTTATCATCACAGTCCATTTCCTGGCTCCTCTTTGTACCCAGGCTCAGTGGACTCTCCCAGCTTTCTATGCAATCATCACAGTTTACAATTGAACAGGAGCTGGTGGCTTCAAAGGCAGCGACAAGGTCCGTGCTCTGAGTGTGTTAATGAGCAATCTGATGATCTCCTTTTTCTTTATATCTGCAGTTTCACAATATAAATTATTGTACTGGGCTAAGTGAAAAGATTAAAGAGAAGTAACAAAATAACAAAAGTGAAACTGATCTTCAGCTTTATCTATAACATATTCAGGAGCAAATTTGGAGCAGATCTTGATTTAATCTTTAACAGATATATGTAAGAAATGTTGAGCTGAATGAACATGAATTCAAGGGTACTAATAATCTACTATTGTTACATTTATAATCAAGGCAACACTTGGGGATGTTAAATTTCAGTCTATAAAATTATGAAAGAATAATGGACAATATTACCACAGGGAAGACAAAACAGAGAAGACCCATGAAACGTGTTTGATTGTGTTTAGTCCTTGAAAGTATTGTGGTTCTGAGTAATAAATATGAAAAGTCTATAAATCTACTTTGCAAAAATGAATAATACAATTTAAGACAATCGGTGATGTACAACATATAGGGCTTGATGTGACAAGGAAAATAATATGTAGGGGACAAAATCACTTCCAGTAGCCATTTAAAGTGAACTGCAAAAAGTATAAGAAACATTTAATGAATCAAAAGGACAGTAAAGAAGGCTACAGTCTCTTTAATATACTATAAAGACAAGTTAGTGATAAAAGAACTAGACAACAATTTCACATAGATATAAGAATGTACCCTATTCTTACATGCATGTAACTTATGGATGAGTGTGTGCTACAGATCATCAGTCTAAGTCAGGCTCCAGAAGAGAGGGCTTCCAGCCCATTGCTGCAGAATCTTAGTTCTTCACTGAGCGCAGCAGGTCAGCTTTGTAGCATGGGTGCTCCTCGTTCATTTGCTAGCGTGATCTGAGAGCACTCACTTGCTCCCTGGAACATTGGGTAATTCCGGTCAGAAGTGATCTCAGGAAGTCTCTAGTCCAACCTCTGCTTGAAGCAGGGTCAGCTGTGAGGTCGGATCAGGTTGCTAGGGCTTTATCCACTTGGATCCTGAAAACCTCTGAGGACAGAAACTGTATATATTCACAGGAGATTGGCCAAGAAATAATATGTTTCTTGAGAGAGGAAGAAACCATGCAGCTGGCAATCTGGATTAGGCCAAAGAAAGTTATCAGACAACGTACATATCTGAAGACATTCAATGCAGGTGTTGCAAAGATCCATCAGAGGCCACTGAATTAGAGATCCAGAGAAGATATGAAGACAAATGTATTATTTTTTTCTTAGGTATAGGAATTAATTTTACAAAGATGGAAACAAATCCATTGAATCTTTTGAAAAGCTAATAAGCGGCAGATCTGTTAAAGTGCCTTTTAATCAGCTATAAGAATATTAGTAATATTCAAAAAAGAAAAAGAAAACACTTGGCATCTATAATTGCAAGAGAAAATAATGTCCAGTATTGTTATAATATGTTGGACCAACATACATAGCTACTTTGTAATTAGAAAAAAAGAGAAAGATAAGGACTACCTGTCAAATGGTCTCTATTCTGAACTTATTTATGATATAAATACTAAATATCTGAAGTTACACATATGAGTGGTAGCTAAAAGAAAAGGAAGTGAACAAACAATGCATATAAAATCATTTCAAGCTTTGAGTTAAATTGCCATTTTGTGCTATATAATGTTCAAGGCAGTGATGACAATTTATCTAGTAGTATAGTTGCTAATTACTCATGACTAGGATGATTTTCACCTGTCTTTTAACTACCATCCAATCTATTTTAATTTCTGTTACAATTTCTATGGTGCTATTTTAAACAAGGTACCACACCTCAATCTGCAGACTCCACTCTAATACTAATCATCGCATTTACGTTAAAAAAAGGCAAGGCTTACTGGTCTTAAAAAGTGTCAGCAGTGTAAATCAGCTTTGTAAACTACTATCTATATGATAAAGGTTCAACAAACACATTAAATGCAGTATGTTGAGTGTTTTACAGAACTTGTTAACAAGCATCGAATGGCTCAGGCCCATCCTTCTTAAACTGATATATAAAGAGAACTGATACATAAATGCAGCATATTTTTATCTGTAATATATTTCATTAGCTATCTATAAATCACCCAACATTTATGTACAGTGCTGCTTTGCTATCAGGTAAAGTATAACTGTGACATCCAAAACGAAAGCCTGAAAGATAAAGGAAAAACACTTAAGGAATCAAAACAGAAAAACTGTAAAGCAGTGCCATGGTGAGGAGTGTGCTATCCTTTTGAACTGCATCATCACAAGCAAGCTGAACCTTGTTTTCTTCAGCAAGAAAAGTCAACTTTTTTATTTTATTATTTTTTCTGCAAGTTATATGACAGGGCATTACTGTGACATTAAGATGAGTTGAGCAAATGTAACTCTGAAAGTATTGATAAAAAATTAACATCTGAATTTAATGCAAACAAAAGATCAATGAAATCCAAAAAATTAGGCTATTTTTTTCATTGAGAAATCAACATATTTCTAGTAAGTTCAAGGAGTAACTGATAACATGAAAAATAAGCAAATATTCATAAGCAGAAGTTATACACAATAATCCATGCAAGGGTTTTTATCTCTTAATAGGAAAAACTTAGAAGGTAAAAAAGCCTTGAAAATATTCCAAGCATACCTAATAATGATAACTGGAAAGTAGCTGATTATTTTAATTTGTTAAAATGACAGTAATGTCCTGTGTCAATAAATGATTAAAAACTAGATCCATCCAAGTACGTAAATTACTATTTAGGACCCAGGTGGAACTGAGGTATCTCAGAATAATAAGATTGAAAAATCCCTGTTCATTATCAGCCAACACTGGAGAAAACTGAACTCAGTAACGATGTGATTCCTAACCACAGATGTGATTCCTAACCACAGATGCCTAGTACCATTTGATGCCCTAGAAACTGTTGCATAGAGCCAGAAAGGTATGACCCGGCATTCATAAGAAACTGGCACTGCTCCGGGGCAGCAATTCGATAACCAGGTAGGACATCACACAGCATCTCAAATAACACTGACACCTATGTCTAAACAATGGGATCAAGCCCATATGGCCCAGACTGTAGATGTTTTAACCAGATTGGAGGTTATACCTAGATCACTAAATGTAGGCACTGACATGGGAGTTTGGTGTCTAAGCTCCTGTTACAGTCAGTGAAAATACAGGATGCAGTTCAGTGGTCCACACATAAGTATCTAATACCATTTGAGTTGCCCCAGGATGTTTCTCCTCTCATTCACTTGTTAATTCAAAAGCATGAGCATCTTCTGAGGTCCCTTCTTAAATATGCAAGCCCTATCAAGATGTCTCAGAAGCTATGGGCCACATCTCACATAGCAGTAGGTACCTATGTATGGGCAACTAAACGGATCCCTGAGGAATCTGGAGAGCTATTTGGCTGACCAAAGGCAGATATATGTCTTAGGGTGAAATGACAAGCTCCTCTGACTCCAATGCCTGGATTTCTGGATGAAATTCCTGAGTGTTGTTGGTTTTAGCAGGAACGATCCAATCTAGGTGGTTTAGCAATCAACTACATTTAGGATTCAAAACCCCCGGATTTAGGATTCAAAAATTCTTCAGGGTTTTCCTTTAATCATGGGGTCACTCGCATTTTAATCATAGTGATTTATTTAAAATAACAACCTAAATATTTGATTATAGAACTGGTTAATTAAGAGTTGCTGTCTACTACTCTTTGTGCAGATGTGTCTCTGTGTTTCTGTATCACAGAATCACAGAATGGCAGGGGTTAGAAGGGACCTCTGCAGATCATCTAGTCCAACCCCCCTGCCAGAGCAGGGTCACCTAGAGCAGGCTGCACAGGACTGCATCCAGGCGGGTTTTGAATATCTCCAGAGAAGGAGACTCCACACCCTCCCTGGGCAGCCTGTGCCAGGGCTTGGTCACCCTCACAGTGAAGAAGTTTTTCCTCATGTTCAGGCAGAACTTCCTGTGTTCCAGTTTGTGCCCGTTGCCCCTTGTCCTGTCACTGGGCACCACTGAAAAGGGTCTGGCCCCATCCTCTTGACACCCGCCCTTGAGATATTTATAAGCGTTGATGAGGTCTCCTCTCAGTCTTCTCTTCCTCAGGCTGAACAGCCCCAGCTCCCTCAGCCTTTCCCCGTAGCAGAGATGCTCCAGTCCCCTCATCATCTTTGTAGCCCTCTCCTGGACTCTCTCCAGTAGTTCCTCATCTGTCTTGAACTGGGGAGCCCAGAACTGGACACAGGACTCCGGATGGGGCCTCACTAGGGCAGAGTAGAGAAGGAGGATAACCTCCCTCGACCTGCTGGCCACACTCTTCTTAATGCACCCCAGGATGCCGTTGGCCTTCCTGGCTGCAAGGGCACATTGCTGGCTCATGGTGAATTTGTCATCCACCAGGACTCCCAGGTCCTTCTCCTCAGATCTGCTTTCCAGGAGGTCAACCCCTAATCTTTACCGGTGCATGGGGTTATTCCTCCCCAGACGCAAGACCCTGCACTTGCCCATGTTGAACCTTATGAGGTTCCTCTCCACCCAGCACTCTAGCCTGTCCAGGCCTCGCTGAATGGCAGCACAGCCTTCTGGTGTATCAGCCAGTCCTCCCAGTTTTGCATCATCAGCAAACTTGCTGAGGGTGCACTCTGTCCCTTTGTCCAGGTCATTGATGAATAAATTGAACAAGACTGGGCCCAGTACTGACCCCAGGGAACACCACTCACTACAGGCCTCCAACTAAACTCCGCACTACTGATCACAATCCCCTGAGCTCTGCCATTCAGCCTGTTCTCAATCCACCTCACTGTCCACTCGTCTAGCCCACACTTCCTGAGCTTACCTATGAGGATGTTATGGGAGACAGTGTCAAAAGCCTTGCTGAAGTCAAGGTAGACAGCATCCACCCAGTCAGTCATGCCATCACAGAAGGCTATCAGATTGGTCAAGCATGGTCACCCCTTGGTGAATCCATGTTGACTACTCCTGATCACCTTCTTTTCCTCCACATGCTTGCAGGTGACCTCCAGAATGAGCTGCTCCATCAGCTTTCAAGGGATGGAGGTGACGCTGGCTGGCCTGTAGTTTTCTGGGTCCTCCTTCTTGCCCTTCCTGAAGACTGGAGTGACATTGGCTTTCCTCCAGTCCTCAGGCACCTCTCCTGTTCTCCATGACCTTTCAAAGATGATGGAGATTGGCTTTACAATGACATCTGATGGCTGCCTCATCACTCGTGGGTGCATCCCATTGGGGCCTATGGATCTGTGGTTGTCCAGTTTGCCCAACTGATCTCTAACCCGATCCTCCTCGATCAAAGGAAGGATGATCAATACTCATGGATGAACGTGCTAAGCTTAAAAAGGATCATTACTGAATCTTTAATGGTCAGGGAACTCAGCTTGATGTAAAGAGATTCATATTTCAGGGTTCATAGGTGGTTTTTGTTCTTGATTTGGGTTTTTTTTTAATCCATTAACTACTTAAGGCAACATAAAAATAACACTAGGAATAGCAGCCAGAAATGCAGTCTAGAATCAAGAAAAGGGTGAGCTTTGGGACTTCAGTCTGAATCTTACGAGGCATAGGTCCTTTTTGTCACAGTGTTCAGAGTACTGATTCCAATTAGGTTCAAACCTTAAATTGATTGCATATGAGAAAGAATAAGCTACTGATAAAAAAAAAAAAATAATTGAAGTAATTAAATATTGGTGAATTTTATGTTATTTCTGACATTCATTTGCTACTGCACATTTTTTAACATATATTTCCCAGCTACTACCTTTGCACTGTTTCTCCACCAGTAAGATGGAGATTAGAGTCCTTGCTAATCAAAGTGTGGTTGCAAGGCTTCCATTAACTGGAGTATATAGGCCATAGATGTGGACTGCATATCTTATAATTAATAAATATCAAGGAGTTGTTACTCCTTTTAGAAGAGTTTGTCCTTAGTTCTGCATGCTGAGTTAAAAACCTCAGGGGTTTAAGTGTTAGAAACAGCATAAAATAAATTAAAATTGCTGCATGGTTTCAAGAGCAGCAAAACCGAATGAGTTTAATTTGCATGATCATTAAAAAATGAATAAAGCTGTGGGTTAATTAATAGAAAAACAAAGAAAAATGCAAAGTAGGGAGCATAAATATAGTAAAATGGAAAAAAATAGAATGGAATAACACATAATAAATCAAACACATGATACAGAACACATATTCAGAGGACTCTGAACTTAACATCCTGTGAATAACCAGTGAAGGAATTTATAGTGAGTGCCTAAATATAATTTCTTTACCTTTAGGATGATAAGGGAAGGAATTAGTAAAAATAAAATTGTACAGTATCTTAAAAAAAATTCAGATATCAAAATTAGTGAAAGATTATACACTGGGGAAAAAAAGCAAAAATCTTATGATTTGATGTTGGTTTTCAAACAAGTAAATCGCAATGTGTTAAATAATTCACATACAAATGACTAACTTGATATATTACCGAAATCCATTTTTTTAATTTCTTCTGAAATATCTTCCTTACATTTTAGGACTGCATTTAACATAGTGAATATTTATAAAACATAGGAAATTAGAACATATATACTCAAGCTCGAAATTTCCCTTGTTTTTGTTTGTGTCTGGTATAAAGACGAGTCCAGTGTCAGCACTTAACAAATCATGATGATTACTTTCATGGGAAGTGCTGTGAGATTTTTAATGACTATGGCTGATTAGAGCCTGAAATGACAGATCATGAAAAGAGCAGAGTCTTTAAATTAGGTGGTTAGCATTTTGAGTCAGAAAAAAAAAGTGAAAAACATGCACATATTTTATTGAATATAACTTAGCCCAGCTCTGAAGTGAACACATTGGAAGAATAAAGACCTGCTGACTCTGTGATTCTGGTACCCTTTCCTACAATATGCAGTGCATTATTTTTCTCATACACTATCATAGACTGTCTTTTAAAACTAACAAAATACAAAGTTGTGTATGACACCTTATGATTTGCTTGTAGTGTGAAGATATCCTAGGAAAAAAAAGTACTCCATACAATAAACATGTTTTGTATTTTTTTAATTTTATTGTTTTGTGGGTAAATATGCATACCACACATATATAGTCAACAGTGAATAACATACAACAACAAATGCTGTATTTATATGTAAAAACAAACAAACAAACAAGTAGTAATTTTGTCCAAGTAGAACCTTAATATCTGGTTAAAACCCCATATCTTTCTCTGTATATTTTTAATTCCTAGAAAGTATTACAAAATATTTTTGAGTAAAGAGTACACACCATGAATTATGTTAATGACTAGAAATTCACTCTACACTGATTATTTGATCTTGATCCTCAGTGTAACTATTTGTAAAGCAAGCACTAGGAATATTTAGGAAGTGTTTAAAATGAGAGAGAAATGAGAGAAGAAATGAGAGACAAATGAGAGAAAATGAGAGGAAAAAAGTCAATTTATGAGCTTTTCTGTTAAAATAAAAATCCTCTATTTAAAGAACAAAATTCAAAAAACCACCCCCCCCCCCCAAAAAAAAAAAACCAACAAAAAAAAAAACCCAAAAGGTTTGAAAACAGGTGTTTCTTAGAGAAGTTGTTGTAAGGATTGGCCTGAAACAGCCTCAGAATGGGTAAATTGCTAAATTGAGATCAGTCTTGGGAAACAAACAAAACAAACCCCTTTAACTCTTTTGGTTACCAAGGCACTATATCTACTTGAGGTTTCAGGGAGAAGCTTTTCTGAATAGGTGTGATCAATGGCTCTGCTGCCACTGCTAAGCTGACTCTCTCTGTCCTAAGGCTGGGTAACGTTTTGGACAGTGCTATTTTGATGACTGCATTGACAAGGGAATGCAGTAAACAAGATGTGCTCAGATTATGCCTACCACTCAAGCTGGACTGAATGTAATTATGGACATTGCCATCAAACGAAACCAAAAGGCTGAATGCCTAAGAAAAAAACGCAATTTCCAACGCAATACTCCTGTTTCAGAAAGGTACGTAAATGAAACCTTGAAAAAAGTACTACACAGGAAAATATGATCCAACACACCATTCTTTTTGCTGCTTCATATTGTCTGTTTTGGTGATCCAAGACTTAATATGCTGTTTATGTCAATACTGGCCTGGTGAAGTGTTCACCTCTATTGTATGCCCAGATTTGCTTTTGGAACTCCGTTTTTGTAGCTGAACAACAAAACAGCACTTTGGACTCACCCACCATTCTCAGAATAACCTGTTCTCTATTACTGCTATAAATGCTAAGATAATTTTATTCCACAGAACCTAAACTGACTTTAATCTATTTTCATCGTCAGCAGTATTTCTTGTGGGTCACTGCCCATCAGTTGTAGAACTCCCTTTCATAACAGATCTAACAAATTTTTTAAAAGCAGCTTAATTCCTCCCATTACAGAATTCCATTGTTTGGAGGCTGATAAATAAGTATCCTGTGGTGAAGCACAGAGATTCAACAAATCTCAGGGAGACTTGTTCACGCTGCACGTTTGAATCTTGTAATTAAAGGAAAATCATATGGCAACTGGAATGTTCCTTTCCTATTATAGTAAAACATTTGTTCTCCTACATGACATATGGCTAACATGCTGGTAACTGACCTGAGGATTAAATAGTCATTTATATGTACACTAGCAATACTTACACCTTTATAACAAAATATGCGACAGGTGCAAGGTACATACATATCTGGCATAACAAAGGCTTGCCATCTGTTGGTATAGATTTTGGAACACATAGCTATTTTCATCTAGTGATTTAAATAAAAGATATGAAAGAGGAGTATTTTTATTAACTGCAACAGGATTTTTACACTTTTAATTTTTCCTTCCAAATTTATCTTAAATAACCATTTTACTTCTTGTGTAAATAAAACATATATTTTACATCTACAGTGATTTTATCTGAAATACTCAAAGACTGTTATAACACTCGGTGATCTAGAGGCAGAAAATGGAAACAGATATACTTTAGAACAGTTATTTTAGAAAAATAATAAATTTAGACTCACAGTAATTATTGCTTATCCCTTATTATGAGATATTACTACTCCCTTTAGATTTCGATACAAGCTAACTTCAGAAACAGTAATAATACCATAGTAAATCTATCAAGAAATGTTTATGTAGCAAAATTCATAGCAGCAGAAATTCTGTGACCTTAGTTCCATCTTGACCCTTTTAGCTTTGACTGTTGAACGGGTGCATAGAAATGGCTCCTGTGGAATCAATGGAGTGACTGATGGCTGCTCAGGATAAGTACAGTAAACATTCAGGAGTAGGGACTACAGGCAAAGAATTCTCTCATCTTTAACATAATCGGCTATTGCTAAATATCCATTGCATATTCAGTGCACATATACTGGACTGGGGAGCTCTTTTCTGGGAAGTATCAATGCATACAGTCCTTAATCTATCAGCCTTCTAGTCCTACCCTCTCATCATCCCAGGGCCTGTTAGGTGAACAGACGCTTGGATATTTGCTAAGAGTATGCCATCGCTCCCTCAGTCTACCTGTCTGTCTTCTCAGAGAGGAGAAAGGAGTGAAGCCAGGTTGTCAACCTTTTTAGATGCAGCCCTTTTGTCTGTCTTGCCTACTGGAGGGGGTTTTTTTACTTTGTATAAATTGCCTGAATGATCAGTAAGACAGAAGACCTGCAAACAAGAACTATATTCTGTGACAGACTGTAGGATACCCTCCCGAGAAACATACACATCTGCGATGCACCTGTAAAATGAAACAGAATGAGTTTGCAAGTGGGTTGAAGATTGAAGATTGGTAACGGCATTAACTGTCAGCATACTCCCAGGTATTTTTTCTGTCTGTTATACGTGGCACTCTCTGGGATCCTTCCAAGCACATTTTGTGGGGATAACAGTACTAGAGACATTCTCAATAGGCAGACGTATGAAGTTGCATTACATTTGGCTCCAGTCATTTTTCACAGTTTCAATGCTATCGTGGTGGGAGAGCTCACGTGTCTGGAGTGCTACCATGGGTGGGCAACCTGCAGCTACAATAATAAAATAAATCCAGTGGCAAATCAACAGTTGAATATTTTAATATGGTGGACACTGAATTTAGAAGAATGCTTTGTGGTATGATTAGATATCAGCTAAATATATTTCCTCAAAATAAATCTCTTTAAAAATTCAGTTTCATTCTATCTGAAATTAAGATTAAATTTGCCAAATGGCTTCCTCCAAAATAAATAAACTGAATGAAGATGTATACGGCTGAGGTATATGGGTATGTTGCTAGCATATTTATTGGTGATCTCAGAGATGATTCTCAGATTCAGTCCTATTCTTCTCACAGAAATTTAAAACTACATCTCCTACTGGTGTTCTAAGCATCAGAGTAGGCTATATTCTAAAACTGACTGGCGTTGTTGATCCTGTCTTTATTGTTCAAGTTTATGTAAATAAATAAACTCTTACTAAATCAAGGACTGGAATTCTTGGTGTTTCCTACATAGCTAAATAACACAGCAACCCAGACCATTGTCTTTCCTTAAGTGGCGCACCCTGGACACATAAAATTACAGAACACCTGATCTTCAGTCTCCTTCAGGAAGGAAGTGACGGCATGCTGAGACACAGAACAGTTGATGAGCTTGGAAGGCACTCTGGAATCTATCAAGTCCAGCTCCCATGCTCAAAGCAGATTCAGCTAGAGTGGGTTGGTAAAGGCTGTGTCCAGTCAGACAAGGATGGAGACTCCACAACCAGCTTGGGTAACCTGCTCCAGTGTTTGACTACTGTTCTGATTAAAAAGATTTTTATGTTTAAATGAAATTTCCTGGTTTTCAGCTGGTATTCATTGCCTCTTGTCCTGTCACTGAATATCACTGGATACCTCGGAAGAATCTGGCTCCATCTTCTTTACTTTCTCCCACCTCCTCAGGTGATGAGACACTGGAACAGGTTGCCCAGAGAAGTTGTGGATGCCCCATCATTGGAAGTGTTCAAGGTCAGGTTAGACAGGGCTTTGAGCAACCTGATCTAGAGAAAGATGTCCCTGTTGATGACAGAGGGGTTGGACTAGGTGATCTTTAGAGGTCTCTTCCAACTCATTTATTCTATGATTCTATGATTTATACACATTGATTAGATTCTTTGGATTTGAATTACAGTAGGTGAAGATCTGGATGAGATCTGTTGCAAACAGAGCATCCAAGCATACAATATTCCTTGCTAAAAGGAAAGAAAGTAGGAGTAAATGTCAATGTTTGCCTGTAAGCCTGAATTGACAGCAAGATGGCAAAAGATGGACAACTCTTGTAAGAGAAGAATCTAACATCGATCAGTATTGCTGGTTAGTCTTCTTCAGCTTGACAAGAGTGAAAACATGAATAACAAATGATCCTGATGAACATGTAGTAAAACTGTATTTTACAAAACCATTTCTTAGAGAAGAGGTTTTTCCCAGTTAAATATTTGCTGACACTAACTGATATTTAAAATCAATTTGGAAAATAAAGTTAAGAAATAAATATTTTAACATTAACTATAGAAATCTTGATACAGCATATAGTTAGACTCATTGTGGAATAATGATATAATTAATATCAAGACCATTCTTTAAGCAGTTACTGGACTTCTAGAATCTCTTCCTTAACTGTCAGTCGCAGCACAGATACCCAATAATTAATATACACATATGAACTATAAAATATGTGTCTGACCACCCCTCCATTTAATATTTTTTAATAGAAAAGCAATTTATGGTTACAATAATTAAAAAAAAAAATAGTCACATGTATAAAATACGTCTTTAGGAGACCCGTATACTAGAAAGGACTTTCTGTAATTCTGCTGCTGTAGTATAACGTTAACTTTCATTGATGCATTGCCACATGGTGTGTGATAAGAAAATGTCAAGGAGGGTCAAATGTAAGAAAGTGAGCTTTCCAACTGTTAAGTTAAAATCGGTGTATCAAGTAGAATAAAACAAGTAAATATTCTATAAAGAATATTCAAGGACCAAACACCCTACTGGAAATGTGAAATAACCTCTAATAATATTTTTAATATAACTTTATATGTTTTTAAAATAAAGTTATTTTAAAAAAGCAAGAGATGTATCCTGCTGAATCTGAGCTGGCTGCTGAATGCAACTTCTGTAACCTAGACTTTCTTTTTCTTTTCAATGTTGACTGCCAGTGAATTCAAGGAGAATGAGTGTTTCAAACAAAAGCAAACAGAAAGCAGTAGCTATCAAAGTAAGTGATGAACCCAAGATCCCTGCATAATTCAGCCCTACCCACCTCCCAGGGCTCCCCCCACCCTGCCAACGGCCCAGGACCCCAGGTCATCCCCCCAGGGCCATCAGCCCCTTCTCCCATGACACTGCAGTAGGGCTGGTCTCCAGCTCCCCACAGCTCTGCCCTGCCCAGCCATGGGCCCCGCTGAGCTGGGCCCACTTGTGGGCCCATGTCCAAGCCTGTCCTTGGTCCATCCCCGCTCCCATGGAGGTGCCTAATGCCTGGGGATGGGGCTGCCCTGGTGCCCCTGGCTGCCCTGTTCCTGGCTGGGGCAGTGGGACAGGCCCTAGCTGTCAACCCTTGCCCTGATGGACCCCATGGGGACCCCCCTGATGTTCCCAGTATCCCAGCCCACAGGGAGCCTCCAACCCCTGCAGTGTCCTGACACTTCAGAGAAATACTTCAGAGAGCCCCCTCCGGTCTGAGGGCTCAGAAAGTCTTTAGTTTGACTTTATTGCCTCCCACAAACTGTTGTATGATGGGAGTCACTGTTTTGGGGCAGGCCTGAGAAGATACCATCTCCTTTGCTTGGAGAGTCTCAGTCCAGCAGGCTCTGTTGGCTTCAAGTACGCCAAACCCCAGGTTTGATCAAGACAGTTCCACTGCTATGTTTAGCAAGATTTATACCAAACCTAATGCTCAGTAAAATTGTATGCTACTTTGATTAAAACTTGAGTGAAATGGAAAAAAATATGAATACCTTTTGTAGTTAAATCTCATAAGAAGCAATTCTGAAGAATGGAAAAGTTCAAACACTGTTTTGAAGAGCCAGAGGAAGAGCTACAGATGTTTTAAAATCCTTTGTTCCTGGATGTGGTGAACAAAGAAATGCCAAGAATTATTAATAGAACAGAGCAGGAAATTATTCTCATGTCCTAAAAAAGTTTTCTAGGATTCATGATTTCCCATTACACAGTGAAACTAAGTATCAGTGTCCGAATTATTTTTTGTGTGTATTTGTGAAAACAAAATAAAAAAGAGCTCTTGAAATTAGGATTGTCTTCTGATGGTAGTCATCTACATTTTTTCTTTCAAATAACTGAGTAGAGCTTATTCTTTTTACCTAGTGATGATAGGACTGACTTGTTATGTAATAGTTAATTGGTCAGAATACTCACTTGAATGAGGGAGACACTGATCCCATAAGAACAGATCATTTAATTAGTTACACATACGGAAATGTTCTAACTGGAGATGGAGAAGACAGGACTCATTAGACACTCACTACAGGGTATCCAATAGTTTAAAGAAAACAGGAAAGTTGTGAATTTGGAAGCATATCTCTTGCATCTTGAGTGCAAAACTAAATGTCATCTAACAGGGGAAGAGGAACTCAGGGAAGCAATTGGTGGGTCATTATGAAAGTTTCTGTTTCTCTTCCACATAATAAAACTAAACACTTGAAGGAATCTTTTGTTGGTTTGTTTGTTTTGAAGTAAAAATTTACAAGTCATGTTTAATACTGTCTCTTACTGTGTCCTGGTTTAGGCCAGGATGGAGCTAGTTTTGTTTTTAGCAGGTCCTGTGTTTTGGCTTTAGCGTGAGAACAACAGTGATAGCACACTGATGTTGCTGGTTGCACCCCGCTGGGGTGGGGAGAGGGGGAGTGAGCGAGCGGCTGCGTGGTACTGGGTTACAATTTGGGGTTAAACCACGACATACTGAATCAAGCAAATATCAAAAGATAGATAGCAATTGCTGCTTCCCCTCTTACTACTTTCTGCTTGATTCATGTATTGTCACCACAGACAGTATGTGCACCAGTTGTATTTGTATTACTGGTTGCATGGCTTGACATCAGTGTCAAAGAAACTTCACAAGATTTTGTCTACAGAAAGAGTATTTTTTTTGGTTGATTGGATTGGTTGGAGTACAGTGTAGGAGGAAGACAATATGCTGCAGATCTGGAGTTCATAAACTGAGTGACTTGTGGTCAAGCACCCAAAGGCAACTTAAGAACTTGCCTACTGAACACAAAGTCTCATGAGGATGTGGAGCAGCTCATGTCAAACTTCTGCTTCCTGATTGCATTGGAAATACAGTACATAAAGGTACAAGAAATCCAGGAGATTTTTTGCATGCTCTGGAGCCAGTTCTTTGCCAGTGCTGGAGAGTCTAAGGGAGGCACTCTGTTGGATCTACTGCTCACAAATAAGAAAGAAGTGGTTGCAGATGGGAAGGCTGATAGAAACTTTGCTGTAACTGCGATATAACAGAATTTAAGATCCTGAGGGAGATGAGGAAAGCAAACAGAAGAATAAAACCCCTGGTCCTAGTGAATGCAGACTTCAGCTTTCTCAGGGAACTGCTAAGCTGGACCTTGTGGCATACTGCCCTGAAGGTGCCCAAGAGACCTGGTTGATCTTCCAGGACAACCTCATTAAAGCACTAGAACACTCCGTCCAATATGCGTAAAATTGAGTAGGCATAGCAGGAAGCCACCCTGACTGTGTTAAATGCCAAAAGGAAGCACACGGAAGATAAAAGTGGAGAAAAGACACCCCAGAGGAATATATAGAAAATACCCGGTAATGCAGGGATGGAATTCAAAAGAGCAAAGCTCAGCTGAAGTTACGAGTAGTGAGAGATGTGAAGGGCAACAAGAAAGGCTTCTATAGATACATGGCAGCAAAAAAAGAAGATCGAGGGAACTGTTGGGCAACCAAGTGATGAAGAACATGGAAAATGTTGAGGTAATCAATGTCTTCTTTGACTCAGTCTTTACTGGTAAAGTCTGCCAACAGGTCTCTCAGGCTTCCATGCCTGATGAGAGATTTCAGACAGAAGTCCTACTTACTATAGAGGAGGTTCAAGGTAGGGACCATTTTGACAAGTAGGACATACACAGTTCAATGTTACCAGGTGGGATGCACCTGAGGGTGCTGTTGGATCCAAATTTAACAGTCAGTCTAAAGCCTAAAGCCAACTCTGCTTCTGATATGTTGTGGTTTAACCCCAGCTGGCAACTAAGCACCCCACAGCTGCTCATTCACTCCCCCCAGTGGGATGGAGGAGAGAATCGGAAGAGTAAAAGTGAGAAAACTTGTGGGTTGAGGTAAAGACAATTTAATAGGTAAAGCAAAAGCTGCACATGCACAAGCAAAGCAAAACAAGGAATTCATTCACTACTGCCCATCAGCAGGCAGGTGTTCAGCCATCTCCAGGAAAGCAGGGCTCCATTACATGTAACAGTTACTTGGGAAGATAAAACACCATCACTCTTAATGTCTCCCCCTTCCTCCTTCTTCCCCCAGCTTTTTATTGCTAAGCATGATGTCATATGGTATGAAATATCCCTTTGGTCAGTTGGGGTCAGCTGTCCCAGCTGTGTCCCCTTCCAGCTTCTTGTGCACCCCCAGACTCCTCGCTGGTGGGGTGGTGTGAGAAGCAGAAAAGGCCTTGACTCTGTGTAAGCACTGCTCAGCAGTAACGAAAACACCCCTGTATTATCAACACTGTTTCCAGCACAAATACAAAACATAGTCCTGTACAAGCTACTATGGGAAAAAATTAACTCTATCCCAGTCAAAACCAGCACAGGGTAACAGTATACAGTTATATGCACAGTGTTTGGCAAAGAATTTAACAAAGGGTCCTGTTTTTTCTTGCCTTCCTTCAAGTTACATAGTTTCCTCTAACAGAAGATTCCTGCTATACCTTTCTGGCAGCATCACTAATGGCTTCATCTACCCAGCTAAGTCATACACACTTCTTTTGTTATGGTCTAAAACTGGTTTCTCTCCACGTTGAAGTCAAACTCATCAATAAATGGCCATCTCTTTTTATAGCTTAAGGGTCTCTTTTTTTCTGCCTGTGTATTTACTTTCAGCCTCAGCTATCATCCTGTGATTGTTCATTTTACGTCCTTCAGAGGAGATGAGGTAACCTCTCAATGAAGTTTTCAGAGATGTGGTTTTCTGACAACCTCAGGACATTTTAATTGAGTCTGGCACATATTCTTGCTATGGTGTTGCCAGGTTTATCAGAGTTCATGGCAACTCATAACTGTAACATGCACTGTAACATGTACCACAGCAGTGGTAAAAGAACTCATGTAAAATATCTTTTTATCTGCTTATTATTAACAACTATCTAATTACTGGTGTACATTTGAATTTGATTCTTCTCATGTGTAACACTTCTGAGAAAGCTGTTTGATGTTATTGCAAGCCACTGTCATCATTTTGAAGGTGGTGACAACCAGGACAATCTCTAATCTCTGTAAAAAGGTAAAAGTCAAGCTGAGCTTCAAAAAGGCAAGAAGCAGATTCCCAGGAACTACAGAACTGGAAGCCATGTTCAGGTTTAAAGTGATTGGAAACAACCAGCATGGATTTATGATGGCCAAATTGTGCTTGACCAGTCTGATTTTCTTCTGTGAGGAAATTTCTGGCTTTGTGGATAAGGCAAGAGCAGTGAACGTCATTTGCTTTGACTTTAGCAAGACCTTATATAGTATCCTTGCAGCCAAATTGGTGAGATATGGTTTGCATAGATAATTTGTAAATAGGAAGGTGCAAAATTGGTGGGACCACCGGATTTTAGGCATTAGCATTTCAAAATCTGTCAGCCAGTTGTGATTTGTGTTCTTGTGATGAAGTAGAACTGAGTGGCACATACTTATGTGAAACAGACCCCTTTTATCCTTCCTCCTCTCTATTCTCCTCCTTTTTCCTCCTTATCCTTGCTTTTCCCCACCTTGATCCTTCCGCTACACTCCTTAATAAGTTTTGCACAGTCCCACAGTCCCCCCTCAAATATCCATAATATTCATGTTCCTATAGTTTCCCCCTCTTATCAGTTACAAAGCCCAGGTTGGCTCTCCTTAAAACTGTGCCTGGTGTTTCTTAATTGTCTGTCATATAGTAGCTGTAGAGTTTCGGTTTATCATTTGCTTATCAGATTGTGTATCTGTGTGTTTTGTTTATCTCTTTCCCTTTTATTTTACCTTATAAAACGTCCTTGACCTAATAACTTTAATGAACCAGATGTTCTCAAGTCTCACACACTGGCCACTGATCCACTGGGGAACAGCTTTTCAGAAAAGAACTTGGGGATCGTAGTGAACAAGAAATAGAATATGAGTCAGCAGTGCAACTTTGTGACGTATTAACCAACCACATACTGGGCTACATAAGTAAGAGTGCAGCCTGCAGGTTGAGAGTAGAGATTATTGCCCTCTATGCAGCACCTGTGTGACCCAAGCCCATCATATTGCCTCAGGTTCTGGGCTAGCCAGTACAAGAAAGACACTGACATGCTGGAGAGAGCCCAGAATAGTCACCAAGAAGGTCAGGGGGCTCAGGCATATGACATGCAGGAGACACAGAGAACTGGTTTGTTCATCCAGGTGAAAACTAAAGAGGGATGTCTTTCAAGACTGCTGTCTTTGAGTACTTAATGGGAGGTCATAGAGAAGACAGACCTCTCAGGAGTTCACAGTGAAAGGACAAGAGGACAAGGTCATAAGTTGCAGCAAGGGAAAAATTATTACTAGGTATCAGAGAAAAATTCTCCACAGGGAGTATTTAAGCACTGGAACAGGTTACTCAGTGAGTCAACTGAACAAGGCACTTAACAGTGTGATCTAACTTTTAAGTTAGCCATGCTTTGTGAAGGGGAATAAACTAAGGGGTCCTAGCCAACCTAAATTATTCTATGATTCTAATTTAAAGGTCAGTATTAGCCTGGAATAAAATGTTTTAGAGAAAGGAGAGAGACATTCAGTTCCATTTGTAAGATCTGAAATGTAAAGTTTGATTCTGGGTGGAAAATAGTACTCTGATTTAATTTACTTTTTGCAAGAGTTCTGCAGAATTTATATTAGCCCGTTACAATATGCTTACAAGGAATGCTCTAGGGAATCAGTTAGACATGTTCCTTAGCTTTACTTGATGTAAGTCTGATTTCAAGTGAATGGATAATAATAAGACATTCCTCATCCAAGTAGATGTGAATCTATAAACCACCCTTAGAGATCCTAAGAAGTGCACAAGCTGTCTAGCGTGTCCTTTACTGAATCCAAAATACGGAAGTATTCTTTCTGAGTTCTTGTTTCAGCTGCCTGGCCCCGAGGGGACAGACAGCTGGCATCACAGAGCTCAAGGGAGGCAGAAGTACTTTTCAATGACTATTAGTGACCTTGGAGTCTTTCTGGCATGCAGGGATGAGGTAAAAGCTTCAACCGTAAGACTGAATATTACTCACATGTTTCAAAATCTGCTTTTGTAAAAATAAGGATATCAGCCATAAGTCAGATTTCCAACTTATTTCTGTTTCTTGAACTTTGCCTTACCAAATGTATTTTGTTTCAAAATATATTACTCAGACTTTTTCCAAATCAACCTGTAGCAGAAGTTCTCAGTCTATGGCCCTTGATCTGCATGCAGCTTGTGGTCAGTTCAAATGGGACTTCTTTAGCTGGGCTGCATCACCTGCTTTGAAGCAGGGAAGCACTAGCGTAGAAGCTGGTGCAGAATTTCTTCCTGTCTAGGAAGTGGCTCAGCAGAAATCTACCAGAGTGAGAATATGGCTGCGGTTGGCCCTGGTTGGTCTCCCAGGACTTAGCTACATCCTCAGCCCTTGTCCAAAGTGAAAACTCTTTGTGGAGTTACTTTTTACTCCCATAGACAAAGTGCTTTTAGAGCGCTGCTTCTTCTTAGTTCTCTGAGGTATAAAAAATGTACCTTCCAGAACTAAGTCATTGGAAGGTTTAAAAGATGTTTTAGAAAAAGCCAAGAAGGTTGGTCACCCATCACCAGGAAGTTTACTATGGGAAACTGTCACAAAAGTGATCACGAAACACGTAAAATTCCTCCATGAATGCACAGACTTGAAAAGTAAGCATCTCTTGATTTCCAGGTTTTGGACGTTAGCACATATTTGCCCTCTTCTTTCATGTTTTAATCTGTCACTGAATCTCCTCTCTCTGCATTGAAGAGAGCATATTTTTAAGGGTAAAGTTTAGGAAAGCTATAAAATGAAATACCTTCTTCTGATAGGGGAAATTCCTCACATTACAGATGTTCTCTTTTTAAACCTATGGTGTGAATGTTTTTAGTCTTAAGCATATACAGAATCACCAGTTATAATGCTTTAGTTCTCGTTGTATCTAGATATAAAGCTGGAACATCTAAGCACACAGCCTTTGAGAGGACTTGATAACTGAAAAAAAGTACAAGAATCACATGAGGCTCTTACTGGCGTGTATAACTGGGGAAAAAAAGTTTACAGTTATTACATTCCTGTAACATAAGCTGCAACACATATAATATAGGTGTATGAAGGTCAGCATAGTGACTAGATATTAACTTGAAAATAGGTGATGATTTTTATCAAAGGATATCTAAATTACTCATTTCAATATCATATTGATTTTTAAGCACCTACATAACTTGCATAAAAAAAAAATAAAGAATGAATAGGAAGCTGAACCAAGATTAAAGTTCAATTTGAAGTCCCCTGATCCTCTGTGCTATACTCACTGCTGCTTTCTCACAGCAGACCTCTTCTAGCTGCCACAGGGACTTCTAGCATTACAGTATGAGCTATTAGTTTCAGAAGAAAAGCCAAACTTCTCTAAGTGCTTTAACAAAACTCAGATTCTTTCTTCTATTCATGTCTTCCCATTCAATCTTATATTCATGGATATTATTATAAAAACAGTTCACTTATCTGCAGCAATCTGCGTACACATAAATACAAGAACAGTTTACAGTTAGCTAAAGCATGTTTTCACAGTAAATAAATCACATACTGTCGTTTAGCCCCTGATAGGTAGTATAAATTAATCTCTTATCTCTTTCTAACATTGAGAGTATGTACTCCAGAAATTTGATGCAAATATGTTAGCTGCAGAGTGAACTATGCTCTTTTCTCTATAGGATAATTTATTACCTTTTCCATAGTTCTCAGCTAAATGATAAAAAAGATATTGTAAATTCAACATCATATACATTAGTTTCTGAGGAAAAAATGCAGCCTACCTGCTTCTAATTAAGTGGAGTTATCTGGGAATGAATAAAGAGTAAAAAATCAACCAATCAACCAAAACAAAACAAAAACATTTTAGGGGATGGGATTTAAGGTGTTGTATTGATAATATTCACATATGCTAGTATGCAAAAATTTAATATCTTATTTTGAATCATACTGTTCTAGCCACAGAAATCAGCAAAATAAAGGCCTGTTTCATCTCTTATATTTGTTTTACTGCAGTACAGCATAGCTAATACCTGTTTACTTAGTGATAATTTTCTGCATAAACAGAAACAGTCAGAAGCATGCTGTTAGTATGTCTTCAATTATTATTTTATTTTATTTTATTTTAATATTCCTTTTGGGTTAAAAACAACACATGGAACTCCAGGCTTGAGACTGAGGACAGTGCTTCAGATTTTTGCAATGTAACTATCCCCAAAATAAAGAATATCTGTATATAATGTACAATTCTTATGGGGATGGGTTTTTAGCATAGGCACTTGTAGACACCAAAAAAAATCATAAATTTTTTCTTCAGCTGCAAAGATAAATACAATGTAGATATCTCCAATCTTGCCTTAAGCAATATAAGCCTATAGAAGGATAGATATATTTATGAACCAAGGTACACTCCCTATATACTCTTCTAGGACAGAAGTCGTGAGACAATTGGAACTAGAGATGGCAATTTGGATGCCTGAGATATTTTTGAAAAGCTAACAGAAACAATGATGATGAAGTGACAGAAAACTTACATAGCATAAATTTGTTTAAACAGTTATGAGGTTTAGAATTCCTTTAGGCTATTCATTAATAGAAAACTACCCAGAATGACACTGAATGTCAATTAAATTTATAGGCCATTAATAGAAAATCAATCTTTATGGTTTTAATCAAAACAGAGACAAGAGACTAACCAAAGATTCTGTGGCAGGTGGAAAATGATCACTGAAGTACTAGAAACAATTCTGAGCCCACATCACTGCACTGCTCCCCAGATAATAGTGTCACAATAGGTATACTTCATTTTTCCTATATCTTCAGGTATTGGGTTAATCCTGAAAATCTGATGTATCAGTGGTTTGATCTGGTCTAAAAATCCTATATCCTTTCTTTTAGTAAATCAGAATGTCCCCTGAATTAAGCAGTATATATATATATATATAAAAAATCATTATATTAATTTTGGGAGTGCCATATTTTACTTTCATTTCCTGAACATCTGGCCTAATGATTATATATACTGTATTGAAAAGTAGAGATTCATGTCCTTCATCTCTTCCTCTTCCTTGTAAGATCAGTTTTGTCATAAACTTCTAACAAACCAAGTACAGTGGTTTAAGAATTATTTTAATGCATATTAACAATATCTGAAAAATTGTATCATTTTATCGTATTGTAATTATTGTAGAGACAATAGGAATACTTCAACTGTGCTATGTAAGTGCTTTACTTAGTCTGAGTGAAAAAAAGGTTATGTTGCTTTTTCTACCACCATAAAAATCTTTCACCTCAGAGTCCTTTTGTGAAAAAACTCAACAAGTAAAAATGCTTTGAAGGCAGATTTCCTGAACAGATTTTTATAGATATTCTTCATTGTGCAACTTAACAGGGCAGTTGAATGCCAACTGGTAATTGAAGTCCCTCTGAAGAAAAATAAAATATCAATCACACTTGTCATTAAAAAAGAAGTAAAAAGGTATAATAATGAATGTGATTTTGTTTTCAGCCAAGGATTTTTTTAAACAGAAATACTGATTTATGCAACCATCAGGTTTGAATGCATGCAACACAACTTTCTCAGATTGAATTCCATTGATTTTCTATAACAATGTCAAGCATTCAATGCATCACGGCAGCCGTGAGACTGAAATAAATATAATCCCTTCAGATAGAAAGTGATTCTTCTCTTCTTAAATACATAGGTGAACATCTTGTTCTCCTGCTCTTGCTCTGTTGTAGCTTAAGCTGTAAGGTTTTAGAACTTCCTAATTCCCTGTCTTCATTTTCATTTAGGATAACATGCATAAGAAAAACATTTTTCTTATGACCTTCTTTATGCTCTTGCCTCTGGGACAAGTTGTTAGAACTGTATGCCATTCTGTTTATGAAATGTGAAGAGATGTAAAGAACAAAATGAATGCCAGCAAATTTGGCTTTGAATAGTTAGTAGTTATATGTGATATTGGCAGAAGCTGAGTAGCACAAAAATAGCCTTGAAAGATGCTATTTCACATGTAAGATTCATATTTGAAAGGTGCAGCAGACTTGTAGCACATACTGCATACACAAATTAATATTTCTAATGAGATCTGCAGTGTTTCTGATCACACTGTCAGTCATAATCACTCTTCTGATATTGTTAGTTCTGGTTATTTGAGCTTAATATTTATAGCCCAGGATTGTCATTTACAAATTTGAGTTTGACGGGTTTTGTACTCCACACTAAATTTATCACTTGCTTTGTTATTGATTTGTTAGTCATTTACTATTCTTTTTCATACATATGATTTAAAGTTGGTAAATAATTTAAATTGCACTAGGACATTCATTTTAGGCACCTTCAAATGTTATTTTGAAATGCTTACCATGAACATAACACCGCACTATTGCTTATAAGGAATGACATACAGTTTTCAGCTGACTGTTTCCATGCAAAAAGCTACTACAATCCCCAAAGTATTTAACTGATATGCAACTTAGTTGTTTTGAAGTATATAATGCACGCTTTTCAGGTGACACTAGATAAAATAAAAAATCCAACTGTTTTGCAAGAAGCAAGAAATATAATGTGGAGGATTGGATTATCTTCTCGCCCTCTTATTCAGGAACAAGAGAAGAATCAGTTCTTCTTCAGTTTTGCTTTGTGTAAGCAATTCCCTGTATATTAAGGAGTTCCAATGTCTATTCAGCAGTTTCCACAAATGCAAGTATGCCTTTTATTTTAATTGGCAATAGCAGGTCAATACTGATACTCATTTGTAATCATAATGGGTCGATATTTGTACCTAATACTGAATTTGTACAAGCACGGAACTGATTGTTCCCTCTGGTTCTGAACTCTTGTGCCATCTTAACAGCCTCAAACAACACAGCCCTATTTGAAAGGGATGACCGGTGAAAATGTAGTGTAAGAGTGATTGCTGACTTATTAACACTATCTACTTCAGGCATCTTGCTTCTGAGGTTTTGATTAGCTCAATGTCCTTATTTTTCTTACATATAGGAAAGAATGACAGGCATCCTCAGTGGTATATTTCAGCAGAGACATAGGTTGGGTGTTTTAATTCATCTCCTACAACACTTGCTGATTGGACATCTTGGCTTCATCTTGCACCTGCCTCATCACTATGGCCTTGTTTGGTTATAACCAGACTGTTGGCTGAACCTGGTTTCCAGCACCAGAACTGCTCTTCTTTTTCAGTTGCTGGATCTTTGTCAGTGCCCTGCCTGCTTTGCCGTCACCCTCAGCTCCTGACTTGCATTGCTTTGTGAAGTAACCCACTTCTGCTGCTCCCTGACACATATAGCATCACCTCTTTCACATTGAGATGTCCTCTTGTCCCTGCCAGATGGATATGAGGCTGCTTTGGCTCCGTGTCCCCAGTTTCAGCCAGTAGTGAGTCTGAGCACATATTCCTGATTCCCAAACAAACACAGCTGGTCACACAGATCAAAACAGCAGTCACATAAACATGAACGGCACACCGACTTCTGTTCCACCGTTTCAGCTGATCAGGACTAAAGTCTACTTGTAGAATACACACAAGCACAATGTAGTTCTCTCCAGTAGCTTGGCACCAGAGCCTGGTCTCCACTTACTTGAACCCAGACCTCTCTGGCATCAGACTAGTGGTTTGTCTCTCTGGATGCGGTCATTGACAGTCCTTACTCTACTCGCTCGCTAGTCCAGCTTGAAGTTCACTAGTGGCTCATGTACATATGCACATAGTGAACAGAGAGCGCACACATAGAAAAAAGGAACAGAGTATCATAAGAAGATAGGACAGACTGCAGTGATCAGGCAGAGGACTTCTTCAGACAAGTGCACTGACCACAAGTTGCTTACGCACAACCAGTGACTGTTAGACCCTTTTCCCTCCTCCCCGCCCCCGACTTGTTCCTTCCAATCCACCTTCATCCCTGCCTTTGATCCTTTCCCTACACATCCCATAATAAATTTCACACATTTCCACAATCTTCTTAAAACACCCCGTACTAAGTTTTATACAAACCCCAGTGTCTTTGTTTTGTCCCAAAATTCTCTTCCTGCATCCTATAGAAAAGTCCTATTGTCCTTTAGACAATAACCCCATTTAGTTTGCATGATTTTCTGGGGAATTTCTTTTGCTGACTCATTTTGGTGGGCCTCACACCAGGGAAAATGGTCCGATAATTGTCTTTTAATAGCCTTAGGAGTAGCTGAGCCAGTGTAATCTTTCACTGACTACGTTTCCAGAGTTCCGTCACCTGTCATTGCTGCTCTGATCCTTTCCATGTTTTTGTTCAATGTGATTAATCTTTAGTGAGATAACCTAACTATAAGCACACCAAATAAAGGAACTTCTTTTTTTTTTTTCCCCTTTTTTTTCACTGCCATACTTTATGAACATTCAGTGCCATAGGACTTGAAGGTTTTTAAAAGTTATGCAACCTTTTTGGCAAATTCTGGAGAAATTAAGTTGAAGTGTCATATATAACAGTCAGAAGTCAGTTAAAGTTAATAGACCTGAAAGGAAAAATTACCCTTGACACATATTTCTGTTTAAAAAACACCACAGATGGTGTGACTGTAGATACCGTCTTTGTTGTTAATGACAAAGCCATTAACCCAAATGATATTAATATGTTGCAAGTAACCATTTCAAGTAGGTGATTGACCAAAGCTCATTATACACACCTGAATGCAATCATGCACAATTGTTTCCAAGCAAGTAGATGAAGTTTTAGAGAGGAAGTAGATGACTGAAAAAAATGTCAAAGACAAACACAAAAAGACGATACGATCAAACCAAATATTATCTTATTAAAGCCCAGGTGCAAGATATTGTAGTACCTTGTTAGCATTATGCAACTGTCTAACATTCCTATCAGTGTAACATTTAATGGGTATTACTCTTTTACCACCAATTTCCCATAATTTGATTTTTATTCCAAATGATTTTTTATCAGTAATATCTACATTTTTTTCAAGAATGTAATGTATTTCTGCAATTAATTTTCCTGAAATATTTGTTCATGCAAGTTGTCAAATTTCAGAAAATGACAGCATTCCAATGCAATGACTACATAACAATTATATTCCTTCAAAATCTCTTTCTCTCAGAAAAAAAAAAATGTCCTGCAGAATATTATAGCTGGAATAACCAAGAGATGCTGGTAAATATTGATAGCTTAAATATTTGCTCTAAATTTCATTGCTCTGAACTATCCTTTCTTCCATATTGTCATATGATTTACACCAGATATAGTTTCTCTGATATGCTGCATCAGTTGTAAAGTTTCATTTAAGCTTTTTTAATTAAAACAATAATAACTTTCTCTATCAGGTAGCTTCTATACTTTTGTTACCAATGTTATTAGTGTATGTCAAACACGTTAGGAAGAAAGGTCCACCTGGAAACTAAGGTTGAAACCATAGGCACCACATTTTTTTTCTACAGTTGTTATTTTCTGTAATAAAAAAATACTTTGAATGAAAAAGAGTAATTAATAAATTCTCCCTATTAGTAAAACTGAAAGCTTAGCCAACATCACTTCTCCTGTGACAACATTTGCTGAACTTTCTCGCCATCATAGAAGACTTGAAAAATAAAGCGGAAATATTTCCATTTTCCTTTTCAGTGCAAGATAGACATTGTCAATGTTAGTGACTTTAAGGGCAAAATTCAAGGTTGGTGCTGTACTATGTTAGGTGCACATGCGAGGCAGAGAGGGAGTGAGGGTGAACCTCCTGGATACTATGCATAACTTTTTTCAGTCTGGCATATAAATTGTATTCTGCAAACTGAGTTTATACATAAACTATTTTTTTCTTGTTTCTTTTTGTTTAAGTCTTTCATTTTGCTTCTGTATGTACGTTTAATGTATTGAAGGTAAGCATAATAACTTTTTGTTAGCTAAAACTTATTACTATCACTCAGCTCATTAAAGGCCTCAGAGAACAACAGTATGGAAAGAAGGATTTGAAAAAAAAATAAAGAAAAGCAAAAATAGTTCACATTAAAAGCATATTTTTACTAATAATGACCAGTTAATGCTTATGAAAAGTAAATTTTATATCTTTGCAGGACATTAACAGTGATTCTAAGTCTCAAAGAACACACTACAACTGTGAAATAATTGAAATGGTGATCTTAATGTAATATTTTAACACATTTTCCAGAAGTTCATTGTAACAAAAGATAGTTGCATACCTACTCACTCAGAAACTATGATGCACATTGTCTTTCTGATTATTTTCCTACAGAGTTATAATATTTTTTATTAAAGCAACTGATTTAGATAGGAGAAAAATCCTAAGGTCTTCATAGTCCTGTAGGAAGACTTAGGTCTGAAAGACATGAAATGCGGGTCTTCATAAAATATCCTATCCAGTAAATGTCATAGAACCTTTTTTGTAGTCCCTTTATTATAAAATAGGTAAATATTTTATTTGAATGTTTATTTCATTTCTAGATTTAGATACATATATAAGAATCAAGACCCGAAGTCTGGACTTCCACATGTTAAATTGGAGAAAGCTCTTGAAACTTATTGATGAGGTCTGATGTCAATGAATTTTGGTCTGTGGAAATGAAACAACAGAAGGTAGGTGCTGGCAGAAATGAACAATAATCCCACCTCTCGGAAATGATCAATAAAAAGGTGGCAGAGCCAGGAGAAGTGGAAGAGAGGCAGGAGCAGCAGGGGTCTTGGGCGCAGCTGATCACTCCGCTTCTTGCTTGAGATTACTGATCCTACCAGAACCTGCAAGCACTTTGCAGTCTCCAGGTTCCAAAGCTGCTTTAGCCACATACTAGTTCCATATCAGAGCAAGATAACTCCACACAAAGCACATACCAGCTCTCTTTTCCCTGGTTTCCATCCAAAGAAAAACCCACCTGCATGTCCCAATAGCAGGTGCTCTAGTCTGTACTAGGTGCCAATCTGCAAAGCAGGACACTGTAACAGATTACACAAGCTTGAAAAAGAATGTCTAGACAGAGCCTGAAGGATCTTTTGCCTTTGGCACAGCTCACAGTTGCTTCTCTTCAGTTTTTATTCAGAGTTTGGGAAGTATGGGAACAGAAGTCACAAACAGCTTCCTCGTTTTCTCTAATTTAAGCAAGAAATCAAGCAAAAGTTAAGGTGAATAACTGCGACATTAATATTTGTACTACCTGTAATCCTTTGAGAGCCACAGAAATTGGACTGTAGTCATAGCCCAATATCATAGATAACAGCTATTCAGACATTTTTTAACCATGAAAATTAACATTTAAATAAACTAGATTTATTTCCTATGAGTGCCAGAATTATTGAAATCTCATTTTCAAAAGATTTGTGTCATGTTTTTCCCAATGCATTTTCCTCCACCTGCATAATCCCTGTGTTTACCTGTGTGCCCAGCCTGAGTGCTGGACTGTCTGTATGTATGCTGGTGTCCGTTCAGTACACACATGCTGATTGTCCAGTTCTGCCTGCCAGCTTTTCAGAGGAGACATTACCATTTGGATTTTTCTTCTCTATATGGTCACTGATTTTTATGAAACTTGTTTTTGACACCTTAACATTTGTCTCATGTTTGGCAGAAATCAGATGAAAAGTTAGAGAGGTAGATGGATTTAGACAGACCAAAAAAAAATTCATAAGTCTTCTTTCTTCAGGAGACCAGACTGAAAGCAGAAAAATTGAGCAAGAGAGCTCATCATTCTCTGTCTATTTACAAACTTTAAAAATTATAGATGTGAAAGGTAGTAGAGAGCTATTAGGTCTATTTACTTCCCTTCTATACTTTGTATGTCGAAAGTAATTGCTCAGGAGGATGGAGATCATAGGAAATCCTACAGACCTTAGAAAGAGTGCTAGTCTCGGCTGCCTGGCTGCTTAGATGAGTGGGTAGTAGATATATTTTTGTCCTGGAAATTTGTTCTAGCTTCTTTTCAGTAAAAAAAAAAAAAAAAAAAAAAAAAAAAAAAAAAAAAAAAGAAGTGTACTATTTGATTATAAGAATATAAGAATATTTTCTTTCTGATTGCAGAAAAGCCATTTTTTCTCAAAGTCTTTTCTCTGCGCATTGACACAACCACGTACAGCCTCCTTTCTCTCCCTCTTTACTTGTTTATGTGAACATACTCTTTAGGATCATTCTTACCAGCCTCTGCGCAGATGATCAGTAATTGATGCAAGAAGCACAGAGGACATATGAGGAAGCCTTAGCATCTGAGGTGGGTGGAGCAACAGAAAGGAAATGAGCCTGAAAACTGAAGCAATACAAGCAGATGAGATTTGAGATGAAGATATACATAGATCCTGAGAGACACAGGAAGAAGCCATTTCTGTCTGGCTTCACCTCTTCTTCACACACAGATCCCTTTTGCCACAAGGAGATGGCTAATGGCGCAAGTCAAGCAGGTTCTCATTATATAAGGAGTAATGACAAGATTATGAAGTTTGCATGGTTCAGATGAGGTCAGGGTGAATGCTAGAAGTTCCAAATGGATGTCTAAGGCTGGCACTCTGCCCAAGATACCCAGTGCAATTTACAGTGCAATATGGAGGCATGGAAGGTTATCAGAGAATGCCATATGTGTCCAGACCATGAATAGAAACAAAACACTTCCAGCTAGGGCATCCTCATTGGAATGACCCTCAGTAGCATCTGATAGTTCAGTTTAGCTACAGATACAACCTGTGGAGTCCACTTCCTTCACCCTTGAAAAAACGTAACAATAGAATAAAAGTTTTACCTCATTATGTTTTGCTACTTCACAGCCAAAGCTGCTCCAAATGGACGGAGGCAAAATGTAAATCAGCTAGTATCTTGAGTAGGTCAGGTTTTTCCATTGTTTCTATATTTTGCCAAAATGACTGTGATCACTGGTACCTAGAACTCCTTTTTTCAGTTTCTAATTAATCAGATGTAGTCCAAAAGAGTAACAGAGGGGGAAAAAACAAAAGCCATCCAATTTATGGTTCAGCTAGTTAACTTTGCCAATATCATACTACAAATCACTACTTTTCTATCAATAGATAAAGAAATAATTATTATGGGAAAAATAGCCTTTAAACCATACTACTTGTAGAAAGAAAAAAATAAAGCCAGCTTTTTCATGTTTATACATAATCTTGCCTCAGAAATACCTGATTGTTCATAGTCTCCACTTAGGTATACTGAGATCCATCAGAAAAAGCTATCATTACCAGATAGGAACTTTGACCTGTTTCTCTGCACTTCTACCTTTAATACATTCTTCATATATGGTAGCAATGCCATCAATTGCAGAATCATGAAAATTGAAAGAAGTTTGTGTAAAACTAAATAAGAAATGTGATTCTATACATTTAATGAATTTAATTTCTTTACTAGAAGAAACAGCTTTAGAAATCAGTTATGACATTTATTTTTGATAGCTGAAAAACAGGTCTTAGATCTTTAAGGAACTGCTAAATTATTTCACAGGAGAATGCAGATGAACTATCCTTGACTTAGACACTGAAGAAATAGCTTTTAAAAATAGATCCTTATTTCTACAATGACGGTCAACTATAGACATGAAACTGTTTTGTGGACGAGTACAGGCACTTTCAAAATCTGAGCCTGGCTCATGTTAAAGATCTAGAAATGGCTCCCTAAAATAGTTAGTGCCTCTAATGCAATGTGGCCAAGCTGAAGAGTGACATGCTTTCAGACCTTTATTCCAAGGGATATTTTTATCTTAAGGAATCATTGAATAAAAAAGAAAAATAATTCAAGCTTAAGAAACTAGTACTCTCAGCTCCCAGAGTGATGTAATCACTGGGCTGTACAATCAGGGTCCCCTTTTGTTTCCTAGTCTGTGAATCTGCAGAGCTCCAGTACTAGAAGATGAAGCAATTTGAAATTCTTGAATTCCTGTACTTGTACAATTAGACATTCTTCTTGAATGCACACCACCATCATCACTGGAGCTTCTTTTCTTGATTCTGTTTAAAAGGAGGAACAAAAATAGACATTTATAGGGCAAAATTTTTGACGTCTACCTTAGGGTGAGGTGAATGGCACCCAAAAGTAAACATTATTTTCCAATAAGTATAAATATTTCAGGTTAGTGGAGATAAATTTCATTAGGATTTCAAGTTCCCACCAAAATATTGAATGTAAAATGCTAAAATACTCCATTTTGTTCAAGCAGAAAGTAGACTTTAATATATTTCCTGTGGTCAAGTCAGTGGAAAATATTGTCCGTGCTATAAATTCTTCTGCATCCAGTAGTAATGTTTTAAGAATGATTGTTGGATCCACTGCAAAGAAGGGAATTGGATTTGTCTGATTTGTTGTTCTTAACAGGGCTTAATGATGAGCTAGGAGCCCACTTGTTCAGCAGTGTCCAAGACTCATATAACTCTCAGTACGCCCAGAAGGACAGCTCTAGATAATGATGGAATCCTGGGCTGGCTGCAATTGAATAGGGTGACATATTTTGAATGATGTAGACAGATGACCGGGTAACTTTGCCAATACAGCTTTTCACTGACTATTCTACTCCATCCTTCATTCTACTGAGTTAATCTAAAGCTTTATGTTTCCTTATTCATAAAAATAATTAACACCAGGTAAGAGCATCACAAATCAATCACCAGCAAAGATACTCCTCTAACACCGTTTCTTTCCAGAGTAGAGTTATGATGACTGTTATCTAGCAAAAAACAAGGAAGGGATAAAGTGAAATTAGAAACCACCTCTTTACCTTCACATATAAGTGTATACATATGTAATGTTTATGCAAGTGAGACATCATCCTGGCTTCAAATACTCAGTGCCTGACAAGTGGGCATATGTGCCTTGACCTCTTTTTACTTTTTACTCTGCTGGTAACATAGAGCAACTGTGACCCTAAAGTTAAGCTGGGATTATGAGTGGTATCTCTTGACAAATTCGTTCACAGTTCTTCAGACATTTTTGCTGATTCAACACCACTTAAAACTGGCGTATATCCAGATCTCTGCAGAGACTGCAGTTATGCTGAGCTTGTGAAATGTCTTTATTTTGTGCAAAGACAGGGATCTGGCTATTAGAGCAAGCCTCAATTTCATTTAAAAACTAAGTCAGGATTTGAACAAAAAAGATGAGGTCAGATCCTTTACTACCATAAATCTGGAGTAATTCCACAGATTTGATGGCAATTTAAGGTAGATATACACCAGGGCAAAACCACAACTTGACAAATAAAAGGTAGAAGGGCTTGATTCTGTGATTCTGATTTTATATATACATATATGTATATAAATTACTATAGTACTGATCCTTGCAAACTTACATTGGTTTTAAACTGTTAGAAGACTAAAATGAAACCTTTCTTTACTATCTGTTGTATTACTTATAACTCCATAGATACAAGCAAATATTTCACTTCAAAAAAGAAGGAAAAGAAGCCAAGATTTGTAGATTTCCCTAGTATGGTTTTAGCAAACATTGACTAAAATATCTCATGTTGTAGATGATGTAGTTTTGATATTTTTTACCTTTAAGAAATGAAATCAAATTTCAGTATGCAGAATAAAAATTAAAAATTCAATGACATAATTTTCCTCTGATTTTCCACTAACATTTATGAGTAGTTGCTAAAGCTGAAGTAATTTGAACAACAACAACAACAATCTGTCCTCATTTATATCAATATAAATCAGATTTAATTCTCAAGAAAGATTCCTTGGCAATATCTATGTAGATCCATAGGATCAAACACAATTATGCCTTTCAGATGTACTTCTAGTAATTTTAAAATTTGTCGCTTTTTAAATCACTGGCTGTAGGAACAATAAAATGAGATTCAATGGCAACTTAGCAGCTCAGCAAGTGCAGTATGATATTTTCCTTGGTGCCGCAGGATACCTATGAACATTTGAAAATGCGTTTTGAAATGTGCCAAATAGTTTTATTTAATATGGACACTTCAGAAAAAGAAGAAGCGATCAGCATGTGGGCATTATGGGCATTGCATTGCTCTGACACATTCTAGCAGCATGAGACTTGAAAGAGTTCTTTTATTAAATTTCTGATTAAATGTCTGAATGCTTGTGGAGAATGAAAAGTAGACCTGCCATAAATAACAGCGGAACAAACTGAATATATTTAATTCAGAAAAATATTTGGAAATCTCTTCTCAACCAGTGCTAATCATAGTAAGCATTTTTGTTAGAGACCCCAGATAATTTTTTGTTAGAGACCCCAATGCTTGGAAAAAGCATTTATAAAAATTGTGAGCAATGAACACCTTGTTTATCATGTTCTGTGTCAAGAATAAACTCTGAGCAGAAAAAGGGGCTAATTTGAACATTTCAAGGAAATACAACATCCCTAGTATTAATTTTGCACTGATAAATGTGGAATGAACCATGTTATAAATACCACATTTCAGCTTGCTTTTGGGGCTGATACTAAATAACTATATGCATATGACTATACTAGATCAATCCAGTTTAATTCACTAGAAGATTATCTTGAAAGGGAAAGATGACAGGCCAGCCAGTCCTACCAGTTAGGAATTGTAAAAGGACAGTGGTGTGGTTTAACCCTAGCAGACAGCTCAGCCCCACACAGCTGCTCGCTCACTTCCCTGCAGTGGGATGAGGGAGAGAATTGGGAGGGTAACAATGAGAAAACTCGTGGGTTAAGATAAAGACAGTTTAATAGGTAAAGCAAAAGCCACGCACGCAAGCAAAGCAAAACAAGGGATTCATTCACTACTGCCCATCGGCAGGCAGGTGTTCAGCCATCTCCAGGAAAGCAGGGCTCCATCTTGTGTAACGGTTACTTGGGAAGACAAATGCCATCACTCCGAACATCCTCCCTTTCTGCTTCTTCCCCCAGCTTTATATGCTGAGCATGATGTTATATGGTGTGGAATATCCCTTTGGTCAGTTGGGGTCAGCTGTCCCGGCTGTGTCCCCTCCCAACTTCTTGTGCACCCCCAGCCTCCTCGCTGGTGGGGTGGGGTGAGAAGCAGAAAAGGTCTTGACTCTGTGTAAGCACTGCTCGGCAATAGCTAAAATATTGGTATGTTATCAACACTGTTCTCATCACAAATACAAAACATAGCACCATAGGAGCTGCTCTGAAGAACATTGACTCCATCCCAGCCAGAACCAGCAGAGACAGTGACAGAACTCCTGAATGGGAGTGGTTCGACTCAAAGGACAAATGTCTTGGATCGTTGAGAGAGACAAGCAAAGCTGGTAGCATTTAGTAAGCATACTTCCTCAGAGGGAAGGATGACCAGACAAATACAAAATTCTGATACAGGAACTGATGAGAGTATCTGAAAATTTTGAACTTCCTAATCTGCCCTTGTATGACAATAGAACAGCAGGTAAAAATTATCTGATCTGCATTGTTTTAAAATATTTTCTCACTTTCAACTTTATTTCTAGCATTTAGGAAAGAGAGTGTGACTATACCAACAACAGGATTTAGGAACCTTGTGAGAAATCTCAAGTGGGACTTAGAGGTCTAAAATCTAGACTTTAGATCCTAAAAATAGTTACTTATATGTTAACTAATTTTATAGAGTTCAAATGCTGCAGACACATACTTTTTTTTTTTGAATTAAAATTCCCCTACTTCCTACAGTTTTCCACTTCTGTGAATACCTTCATCCTGACTTTTTTGTTTGAAATGTGTCCTGTGTTCTGTAAGATTGCCCTAACTTGTTCAATTTGCCGCTTTACACTACATCTAGTACCTGCTTTGAGAATAAATACATTATATGTGGACCAAAATGTAACAGTACTAATCATTTTACAAGCAAAGCAAACCGATTGATAAAAAATATTTTAAATTCGGAATTCAGAGTTAAATCACTACCCTGCAATGCAGGAGAGAACTGAGGTATCCAGATGGTAATTTTCTGCCCTTTAGTTAAATTTAAGCTGGCAGATTCTCCTTCTAAAGGCCTTCAAAGGACTTTGTTTTCTTCTTGAACATAAATACTTACATTATGCAGATAGTTTTACTAAGTCTGATTTTATAAATCCCACTTAATTTTGGTATACTGGATCATACTCCAAATCTCATATTTTAAAGGATAATTCTTAACTCTAAGAATAAAAGCATTTTGAAGTCATGATGCATTAGCTCCTCTTGCTGAAGTAGCCTCCCTTATTAAGACATTATTAAAAAGGTTATTTGGGCCAAAAAGTGAGTGAGAGAGTCTCACACTGAAAATGTTTCTCTAGCTTAATGTGTTAAGGACTTGCAACTGTGAAAGAAGAACAATAGTTTCTATTCTTACTCCAAAAAAATGTTTGATGCATTTAATACTATACTGTCTTGGATATAAGTTTATAAAAAATATTTGGAAAAAGTTCAGCACCTCCCCTTTTTAACTACCTTCCTCATCTATGCCAAGACAAAGTTGCATTTAATAGGATGCATATGAGCTTTACTTGACCATAATGATGGAACCTATTAGTCAGTTGATAAATTGTCATCATCAGCAAATGTCTGGTAAATCTTGTCGTGACAGCAAATAAGAGGTTCCTTTCTTGCAGAGTCCTGCTTGCTGCAGTTCAAATGCATGCAAAGACAATTGCTTGCACTTTGTTTATAACACTGTGTAAGATACTGGATGTGCTGATTCATTCCCTGTTGTTCTATTGATCTGATTTATTAAGTTTGTTAAAGGTACAATCATGTCTAATCTGTAGCCTTGTAATCCCAAAAGCCAAATCTCATAAAAACATTTTTTTTTATTTTAACAGACAAAAGTAGCACCTTAATTTTCCAATTATACATGTATTTTTTTCCTGAAATTATTTGTGTAATAAATTGAAAGAAGAATGATAAAAAAACATCTATTCCATCTAGTATGGGTGGTTTTATGATCTGTATCTCTATGGTAACTGTAAGAGTATGTGGAGGGTGAGAGGTCTGCTTCATTAAGATTATCTGATCAAGGACCTTTTCAATGTAAAAGGGGATAATAAGTAAAGGAGGAAGCAAGAACAGAGAGACACAAACCTGACAGACAAGGGAGACAGGGGCAAAGATCAAAAGTCTTGAGTTACTAATTGAAGGGCCATTAAGAACTCCAGGCACAACTTTGGAGAGAGACAACCTGGGCTTTCTAAGTGATAAGAAGAAGGAAACAAGAAAACCATGAAGACATGGGATATTCGAACGTGACCTTTGGGACTATGCAAAATTTATTAAATAATTTTTGGAGGAGGGGAGTCAGGGAGGAAGAAAGTAGAGAATAGACAGAAAGAGGTATGACAAAGTCTGTTTACATGTAATCCAGTGCCAGTGGCTGCGTTGTGATGGTAGGTCACTGCCCCCGAGTGCCCACATTCCAGCTGTTTGGGGAGGGTGACTGCTTGCATCTTCCCCAGACCGGGTGCGCGTGGGGGGTGTGTGTGGATTCACTGACAAACTCCAAGCTGGACCAACAAGGGAGTAGGAGGCCCCGGGCCCAGGCAGGGGTATCAGGCAGGCAGAGGGTCTGTGCTGGTATTTGGGGAGACCCACGAGTGTGGGCTGCCCGTGGGACGAGTGTGTGAGTGCTGTGTGTGTGCAGTGAGCACCCAGCTGAAGCAGGTGGCTAGTCAGGGACCCGTGGGGCGGGTAAGGGGGGCTGGGATCTGGGAGGGGGTGCTGGGCAGGCAGAGGGGCTGTGCCAGTGCTCAGGGGATCCATAAATGTGCATGTGCTTGTGAACCTGGAGAGCGTGGTGTGTGTGCTGCACCAGTGACCTTCTGCCTCTGCCAGCCCAAGAGCAGGAGGGGACGTGGGTGTCTGGTGTGAGTCCTGAATGTGGGCGCTGCTGGAGGCAGAGCCTTCTCTGTGGCTGCCTGTGTGACCGGCCGTGTCCGTGTCTTCTGTGTGTGTCTGTGTGTGTGTGCGCGTGTCAGAAACCAGCAGCTGCCTTTGTCATCCTGGAACAGAGACCTTCAGGTACACGAGGCTGGTCTCCAGTGGCGGGGCAGGAAGAATCCCTGCGCCCTGGAGCTGCTGGAGGCAGTGGCCATTTGTAAGATCCCTTAACAAGAACAATACATAATCTCAATATTTCTTATATTTATGATTACAGAGTTTCTATTGCCAAAATAGGGAATATTTTATCTCTATTTTACAACTATAATACTCGAAGTCAGCTTTGCTTCTTTTGCAGGCACAGCTTTGGTATGTATTTTGATTTTGTTCTTACAGTTTTTCTATCAATATACTAATCCTTCTCATGGAAATACAAATACACTTTTATGTTGGCTAATTGCCCAGACCTGAATTAGAGGCTCAGATGTTGCTGTCACTTGGATTGGACTTTCCAAGTAAGCTTTTAATAATAATAATAATAATAATAATAATAATAATAATAATAATAATGCAAACTAAACTTCCTTTACTGAGAAGTTCTATTTAAGGAAAAAATATTCAGCATCATTCTGAATTAGGAAACAGAAAGGAACTGCCAGCTTTTGTAAGCCACGAATAAGTGAGCCAATTCACATTATTTTCTTTATCCCTACTTAGGTTCAAGCTAACCAAAGGATCTTTACATTGTACTTCAGTCTGCCAGCATAATGGCCACATAAATTCAAAACTCAGAAGAATTCTTTTGATTTCCTTTACTTATGAGACAAATTCTCTCATAACTCTTTAGGAAAGAGACTAGAAGCCATTTATTCCTTCTATAAAAACGACATGTAAAAAATACAACATAAGAATATGTAGCACAAAGGCAAATGATAAATTCTGTTAAAGCTTTTCCATGTGCTGTGTGTCCACCTCAGTAACCTGTCTTGGTTAGACCAACCTGGTGTGTAGTGACTTAGATTAACCCATGGGGTTAACACACACTAAAGGCTAGAGCAATGAAACATCCTGGATGCATCATATTCCTAACTGTGGTGATATATATATAAAAGAATAAAAGGCAAATTCTTAAATTAATTCTGAGTATCTTTGCAGTTCATGAGTGTCTTATTCCACAGATGCTGATGACATTATCTAAGACCAGTTCAACAATGACGTTGAGATGTTTAATTCCTCTTTGCAAGAAATGGGATATGAAGATATATGGAGACAGAGGAGCCCACACTGGAGCAGGTTTGCTGGCAGGACTTGTGACCCCATGGGGGACCCACACTGGAGCAGCCTGTTCATGAGGGTCTGCACCCCGTGGAAAGGACCCATGCTGGAGCAGTTCGTGAAGAACTGCAGCCCATGGGAAGGACTCACGTTGGAGAAGTTCATGGAGGACTGTCTCCTGTGGGAGGGACCCCACGCTGGAGCAGAGGAAGAGTGTGAGGAGCCCTCCCTCTGAGAAGGAAGGAGCGGCAGAGACAACGTGTGATGAACTGACTGCAACCGCCATTTCCCATCCCCCTGCACTGCTGGGGGAGACCTCTGTGGATCTGGTTCCAGGACGATAAAGTTATGTTGCAAAAGGGCATCTTGTGGTCGCCTTACATTTAAGCACCTGTAAACTAGGTTCAAAGTTTCTCAGACAGTATTTTCTGAATATGAATGATTCCAACAGAGCTGAAGATAGTGTCTCCACTCTTTTCTTTCACAGTCATTTACTACTCGCTCAAGTTGCAGCAGGCTCACAGGATTTAAATGAGCATCTCTGACCTCTCAGCTGGATACACAGGGATGGAGAAAACTATATAATATTCTGACACATTCATTTTTCAGGCCATCTATAACTACTAAAAAATAAGAACAAGTCTAGGGCATCCAACATGTTAGCAAAAATATAATTTCCTTTCTCAATACTTAATTAGTCTAAAAAAATTTGACATAGGTAGACCTACTAAGCCAAAATGATGCTCTCTCTGGTGTACCCAAACAGATAATCACTCCATAGAAAGTAAAATAAGTTCAAGAATAGATACTGAGACTCTTCTGGCAGTCAAGCACTCCATTACTTGACAAAACTTATAGACAATTGACTCTAGCTCTATTGAATCCTGTGCTAGTACTCTTCCATTGTAGGGACATATGTAAAGCAACAACTTTCAAAAACCTCTATCTCTATTTTCAGTTATTGCATTTTCAGTATTTTGCCCTGTATGTATTCTTTATCTCAAGAATTTGTGTTTGCAATAATTAATCTTTGAATTCTCTTTCTAAGTTTATGGGAAAAAAAATCACACATTGTCTTCTTTAAACAATTTTAGAAATTATCATTTCTGTGAACAAACATTTCATGTGAATTTTTTTGTTTCTGTCCTTAGACATTTTAATCTTCACTAGAAGGGAAGACATGGTAATAGCTGAGAGAAAATGCATTTCCTCTACTGTTAATTTGACAAAATGTAATTTACCCACTCCCCATGTCCTTCTTGCATAAGATTGTTGTGAATGAGGTTAATTATAAATTTCTTTTTTAAGTCTGTTTGTTTGTTTTCACCTCAAATACATTCAGACACATATACTTAATTTTCAGTATAAAGACAAGCAAATAATAAGAGTCCTCAGTACCCAAATATATTTAAAAATTAACTTTACTCTGTAAGCAGAATAAAGTCACACTTAAAACAACTGACACGCCTAAGAAATAAGTGAGTTTGAGAGGAAAAAAACCCACCACTTGAAAATCATCCCCTAGACATTTAGCCCTAGAAACAACTAGCAAAAGTGCTATAGCTATTGTTGGATGAATCTGTAGTAAGGTAACTAGAAACTGGTCCCTCAGATAGCCAGAAGCAAAACTGTATACAGACCACTGTAGATCAATGTGAGGAGACTGGATTTTCTGTGGAAAGGAACAAGAAGCTGGAACATGTTTTTGCAGGTCTCATGTAATAGTTTTTCTGCACATGTATCAGACATTTGCACCAGCTTAGTGAAAACCTGTGGTTCTCCACATAGAAGCCTGCTTCAGCTGTCAGAAGGATTTTACCATCCAATAAAGTAATCTCAGTTTATCACTAAAACGCAGGTTGAATCAGGTCATTGGAAGTGGTTGGATTTTCTTCAGTTTCTCCTACAATTAGTTTTGTAAGAAAATTATTCATACTTACAGGTGAAGTGCACCAAATACTTGATGTGTTTCTTTCTTTAGTTCTCTTTACTGTGAACATTACGGAAAGTAAAAAGCTATCTAATTAGATACAGATGACCCATGTATTTTCT
The DNA here is from genome assembly GCA_009819775.1 of Phoenicopterus ruber ruber. Classification (NCBI taxonomy): domain Eukaryota; kingdom Metazoa; phylum Chordata; class Aves; order Phoenicopteriformes; family Phoenicopteridae; genus Phoenicopterus; species Phoenicopterus ruber. The sequence continues at coordinate 179,731,103 of CM020215.1, forward strand.
TTCTTCTTTTCACTGCAGGAATATATCTGTGAATATCTTACTGAGAGGTCTTTGCATATTCACCGTTTCTAAAGATAGTCATTCTCTAACACTTGTAGATTCAGATGATTTAGGATTATCTAGTTGCAATTTTTATAGATATTAATAACAGGTATTGCAGGAATACCTGGAAGTCTTAACAATTAGACAAGATAATAACAAGTTGGCTTCATTTCCCTCAACTTTAGATACTGCAATTGATAGCTAAACTAGAGACTTTAGGCTCCCCTTTACTGTCGATGGAGACTAATAGGCTTCTTCAAGATGTGATTCCTGTCTATACCTTATTGTAGGAGTTAACAATGATATGAACAGCCTTTGAAAAGAATGTATTTCTCTCCACTAACTATGAAGCAGTACTGGGATAACTAGCTTAGATACGGATGTTGACATGGTAGATATCTGCATTTAGTCAGATGAGTATGTCACGAAGAAGAAAGTTCTTGCCCCAATGAATTTGCTACTTAAATAAGAAAGGAAGAAATGGAGATTCAGAGAAATTAAATAATTTGCACAAAATCAGAACCTAAAATTAATATCTCCTGAATCCTACCAAAATGCTTTAAACAGAAAACTGTATCTGCTTCACTTTTCAGTATGCAGTTGTTCATTGAAAGCCCTTCTCTTTAGCACCCCAGAAAAGTCCTCATACTACACTGCTATGTTGATGACATTTTCCTTTGTTTGTTTTCTTTTCTAACTTATTTCCATTGTACTAAAAATGCTGGTTGATTCACTTCTACATAGAGAGCTCATAAAAAATTGAAAGGCTTCAATAATTTTAAATCATTCTACACTGCACGTAGAGATTTAAATTTCAGTGCTAATTTTTTTATTAGCACTTTAATTTGGAAGATACTAGGCTTCTACAAGATTTAAAATTATTGGAGCATTTCAAATTTTTATAAGCTTTCCAGTAAAGATGTGACTGTGGTTCTGGGCTTGTAAAGTGTAGCACAATTTAAATTTAATCTAAATTATTTAAGTGCTTCAGACTTCAGGGAGATTTTCAGTCTTTCAAACTGGGATTCATGTTCAGAGACTAGAGCAATCTTATAATGCAAAGTGCTTTCATCATTTTAAAGACCTGAGGGCAGCATTCAGAACAGGCCTTTTTTATTGTCAGTTTGTTAATTTAAATTATTTGTTTTCACCTCCAGTGTATGGAGAGGAAACAAGTAAAATAAAAGCATAAAGGGAAGACACTGTTTCCTGTAGAAAGTTTAAGGTAACAATGAGTTATCCCATTTAGATAGATGGTGAGGTAATGTGAAGAACACTATTTTGCAACGTATATTTTGAAACTTACTATAAGCTGTCACATGATCTATAGTCTCACCCATGCCCAGGGGTATTAAAGGTACTCATTACCTTAAAAGATCAAAGACATATAACTTGCATTTTCACTCTTGCTGAAGACTTCATTTCACCTAGAGAGGAACCAAAATGTGTTTAATTGTATTTTGTTTAGTTTTAGTCTAATGTGAACATACTCACTTCCTGTAAAATTAAAAAGTGATATGTCATTTCTATAGCCTTCTTTGCCCTACAATTAACAAAATATTATGGCATTTTATACATGGATTTCTGATTTATACAATCCTGTGAAGCAAAATTTCAAAGACGATTATTGAGTGCCTGGTGAAGAATTCTGCTAGCATCACCAGTAATTTTGGAACTGAAGTATCTCCACCTATCTAACATATGAACATAACTAATTCTACTGGTCTTTTCCATCATTCTGACAGTTATTTTTCTGTTACAGGAACATCATTTGACCTTCAGATTGCTCAGTCAAAGTAATCTCATTCCTTTTTCCTGGCACTGTAAAACTTCTAAAGGCACTAAGCAATTGTTGTGAAATTAATATTGAAAGGTGTCAGCATCACTAATTTTGCAGGAATGAGCTTTCAGATTCAGTTTGAGCACACGTTATATTAAGTATTTGGTACACAGGTTTATCAAGACGTGCCAAGAACTGTTGAGAAGTGGTCATCTGTGATAGTGAAGCATGCACTAGAAACTCTTGAACTAGATCAAGCAGGTGGGAAAGTGCCCTCTTTGATCCCCTGGTCTGGTGGGTCAGATACAACCAGCTGGTGGACAGTCATGTAATTTGTATCACCCTAATCTAGAAAGAGCTTTAGAGATATGTTGTTTGAGCCACTAAAGGACTAGACAATCTAAGATGATTCTTTTGTGGTGAAATAATTAGGCGACAAAGGCAACATCAGTCCCTTTCATAAAAGAGCAGTAGTCTTCTGTTTGGACAGTAGGAGCTTATTGTACAATCCTGTGTAAAGCCTATCTACCATTCACCTGTCTCAGACGTATGTAGGACATACAGAAAATGTCTACGCCAAAGAAGTTATTGATCATGCAGAGTAGAAGTTGATAATTGATAACAGGCAATAGATTCCCAATCCCTCTCCAATAATGATACGATGGGAAACAGGAAAAAACAAAATACTTTGACTTATGGAGGAGTGTAATTGGATCTTGTCTTTGCAAGCTTGAGGGCCAGATTCACTGTTACTGTAAGTACTTCGGTTGCTTTTGTGTACAAAGCAGTCATGAATTTGGTTTAATGACAAACATTAAACTGGGTTTACAGTTGTGTTCTGTTCTTAGAGTGGTATAAATCATCTGGAGAATAGTACTAAATCTCACCCATAGAATCAAGGCCAGGTTCTCAGCTGATTTAAATTTAATTTTGTCTAGTAATGCTAGTTTATATCATTGTCAGTATGTATCAGAATCTCCATTAAGGCATTGTTTTAATTGAAATATGCTTAAACGAGGACAAGATGGCAATCTGTGATAATTATTCAATACTAATTGTTGTATGAAATGTGCAACAAAAGTAATCGTAAAAAAAAATCTTCCCAATAAATCCACATAATAAGGGACAATCCCTGTCCCAGGGCTTCTGCACTGGCTATGCCTGATGGATCATTAATGACATCTGTAGCCAAAGTGAACTAAAGGGGTTTTATGAGGGATCAAGAATGTATCAGTTTTGTACAATATTGAGAGAAGGGACAAAAGTAAGTGTTTAAAATAAAAGGCAGAGAGGATAAGACAGAAGTTGAGAATAAAAGTTACGGCAATTTATCCATACTCACAAAACCAGCTGGAATTTATGCTAAATGTTCACCTTAAGAGATGGAATTCAGGATTCTAATAATATCATTAAATTCATAATAAGCTGAAAACAACTACAACAAATAAATAAAAAACCAAACCAAGTCCTTGTTCCCAAGCATGTTCTCCATTCACAGAAAGGAAATGAGATATAGGAGGTAGGAAAAAATCCTGTTCCATCACCTTGTCAGTTTTATTGCCAAAATGATGCTGCTCGATGTGATGTTTTTCCTACTAGATTCTTTCCATCTTCCATCTTTGCTGTTTCATATTAGCCAGAGGACGAAGTTTACAACTGTCATAGCTGTGCTAGGAATTGATAAAATTATGCAGATTACCTATGTATGTATGTATGTATGTAAAAAGTGCTGGTATATGTATAAAACATTCCTAATTCCTACATTTATGAAAAAATGTTATCCATTATAGTTTGAAGGATGACTTGTGTTTTTTTTTTTTAATTCAAATATGCATCTAATGTTATTTTTTTTTTCTCCTTGATTTCTATTCATAATTTTTTTGGTAAAAATCTCCATTTGATGGCATTTGTGAGGAAAAATGCCTCTTTGAATAAACAGAAATTGTAATCAACAAGTTAATACATTGTATAAAGGTTCCACCTGGAGTACTCTGTCCAGTTCTAGGCTCCCCAGTTCAAGAAAGATGAGGAACTACTGGAGAGAGTCCAGCAGAGGGCTACAAAGACGATTAAGGGACTGGAGCATCTCTGCTACGGGGAAAGGCTGAGGGAGCTGGGGCTGTTCAGCCTGAGGAAGAGAAGACTGAGAGGGGACCTCATCAACGCTTATAAATATCTCCAGGGTGGGTGTCAAGAGGATGGGGCCAGACTCTTTTCAGTGGTGCCCAGTGACAGGACAAGGGGCAACGGGCACAAACTGGAACACGGGAAGTTCCGTCTGAACATGAGGAAAAACTTCTTTCCTGTGAGGGTGACCGAGCACTGGAAGAGGCTGCCCAGGGAGGGTGTGGAGTCTCCTTCTCTGGAGATATTCAAAACCCGCCTGGATGCAGTCCTGTGCAGCCTGGTCTGGGTGAGCCTGCTCTGGCAGGGGGGTTGGACTAGATGATCTCCAGAGGTCCCTTCCAGCCCCTACCATTCTGTGATTCTGTGATTCTGTGATTCCATTGAATAGATTTTTCTCATATTATTATCCAGCAGATGAACTGTTTGGGGATTGATTCTCACCTTTAAATTAAATGGGTATTTGAGAAGACTTTGTTTTTTGGGGGGAGAAAAAAAAGCCAAATAAGAAATATATAGAAATATTTGCTGGATTTTTCACAGAAGCAGAAATAAATCTATTTTCACCTGTGGGTTTTTTTTGTTTTGTTTTGTTTTTTACTTAAAAAAAAAAAAAAAAAACAAACCACACCCAAACCCAAAAGATTCTACTACAGTAAGGAAAGAAAATAATGGGGAAATATGTCCCAGTCATTTTCATTATACAGCCTTGTATTGTTATAAGAAATGTCCTTCCTGAAGTGCAATTATCTATTACTCAATCAAGCAAAATGACAAACGCAATCAGCGTTCATTGTAGTAACCAAAAATTTCAATCAATAGTAAACTCAGGGTGGTAATTACAGCACAAACAGAGATATAAAACCTTGTACTACACACTGTAAAAATACTTGTGTACTGTTAGATTTTCAGTCTTCTACACGTTAAATTCCTTATACTTATTAATTCATCTTTACTGATACTTTTGTTCCTTTTTTACTGAACTTCCAGTAATATTGTAAAATCTAGAATGTACTACAGTACAGTGACAGCAGAATGTCAGAGAGAAAGTTCTGCTGCATAGACTATGATAGCTCAAGTTTTTCCTTTTGGATCCTCTTGAAAGTGTTGTAATGCTGAACTTACAGATACTGTCTGGGAATTAGCAGTAGAAACTATTATCCAAACAATCTATGTTTTGGTTTTCCTTTATTTCCATAATTCTTTCAGTCATGAGATATTTTGTTCTTTCACTGATAAATGTTTTCTTTATAGTACTTTTTTATTTTTATCAATACACTTTTTCAATCTATTAAAATATGAAAATTTTGCTTTTCTGCCCTTTAAAGTGTGATTTAAATCTCTAATGCCAAATCTTCTTTAGCACTGGCCCTTTGTATACTGCTATGACTACAGCCACAACCTTAGTTTTCCATTTGGTTATTTAATATGAGGTTAAAATTACTGTAGTTTTCTGGGCCATAGTTCTGCCTTAGACAATCTGCCCAGCTATTGGTGTCTCTGCAATTTGCTTGACAAGGTGGGAGATCTTCAGCAGAAAGCTGTAAAACTGTAGTCCATCTTGTCTTCAATAAAGAAATCATCCCTCTATAATAACAGTTTTACAATTCTTTTATACCACAGTCACTATATCTCTTAGCCCCAGTAAATCAAATTTAGAAGGCACACCCTCCAAACATCCTGTAGTCCCCAAATGTGTTTGCCTGATGTGGTGTCTGATATATCAAGAATCATAAAAAGCTGTACTCTCTTTTTCAGTATAAGCAATAGTTTGCTAGAGGATTGTGTGGTCTCCACTAAAGAGTACCAAGAGCACTCCTGAGCACTGTAACTCTATTGTTTATACACACATATTACTAAATGCTTTAAATTGCTTTAATTATTTCCTGGCATGGTTTCAGTTTTCTGTTCACCAGCAATCTCCCAAACAATTTATATTAAATGTTTGAGAGTTAGCATGGGTCACAGGCTATTCCCAATAGACAAATCTGTGGAGCCCGTACTTTCTCTGGAGTGTATAAGAATTTAATAGTATGGACGCCAGCTGTTCAGAGTCAGCTGATGTGACTCAGAGAATAGGCCGCAGCGCTTTTAATATATTGGTTTAATTTATCTTAGTCCCTTCAGACACATTTTTATTTTAATTCTTTGAGATGTGTTTTTCAACTTATAAAAAATCGTGCATAAACCTTCTCTACAAAACTGAAGGATTTCATTTGTTGGGAAAACTGTTTTTAGCCAGGATTACTGCCCAAACATTTGTCCAACCATTGTTTTCACCCTTCATAAATAGTATGTTTACTACTTTCCAGGTGACAAGAGGGTCTAGTAATACCCACAAGACATCAGTGTTCCTAATATACCTTGGTAGGTTAACTATTCTGTGAGAGAAGTGTTAAAAGCTAGTATTGTGATTATGTATCGAGTTCATGGATCACAGGAAACCCTTGGAGGAAAGCGTGTGCATGACTGTAACCTCAGGAGAAAAGAAGTGCATAAGAATAAACCTGTCTTCTGACCAGCATCTGCTTCAGAGCAGGCAAGCCTGGGGACAGGTCTTGTTTTGAGATTGCATCCTAGCTGAAAGAGCAATCCCAAAATAAGACACACTCTAGTCAACTTTTCAGCTGAACTAATGGAAAAATGTGGTTGGAACTGGACTAAAACACAGGCAGTCAGGCATAGTCTATTTTTTTCCCCTCTGTATATTTGTCTTTGAACATAATCACCTCATTAAGATTTGAAAAGTTGTAAATGTTAGTAAGTCTTCATGTGGGTTATGGTGTTGGACTAATGCTAACAATGGTTTCAAAACTCGTGATCCTAAGCAGGAGTATTGCTCAGTTCTGTAGGGTCCAGAATCCCCAGTCAAGATTCATGATACCAGAGGGGCTGGGAAGTGCTATAATGCTAAACTTACAGAGCTTACCTCAGCAGTGCAAACCATTATTCTAGAGAAGATGTGTGCAACAAGCAATCAGACAAAGGCAAAGAGGAGAGTGACTGAAAAAACAAGTCTCTTCTGAACTACAGTGTTTCTGCTGTCTCTTTCCTCTGTGAAAAAGAATCAGAGTAGGGTAGAAGCTCTCTAAATTTATACTTTTGTTCATTTTACAGTACAAATAGTGAAATTCATATTTCATTCATTCAAAAGTATTTTGGAAGCAAGAGTTCAGTCTATTGTCAAACACTACTAGTTTCCACATACATCACAACTACAGCAGTTCTTCATAAACTAATTGCATTATAATTCAGAATTATTTTGTAATTATTAATATTATTATTATTATTACCATTTTGGCTTGGAAAACTCCATTCTTTAAAGAAGTTTAAATTCTGTAAATCCAGGCTTACAGTTTCTCTCTGCTGCTCTCTGGACAGCTAGGCCCAAATTGTTACAGGCATTTGTATGGATGAACTTTGGATATACTATTCTAATTAAACAGTTGACATTAGTACCTATGTGCTTCTGCTACACAGATGCGTGGGAGGGACACTGAATATGGAGAGGAGCTGAGGAGAAAAAGGAACAATACGGTGCAGTGGATAAGTGGCACCATGGACACTGAAAACTGCATAAACTCATGCAGATCAGCTACATGAGTTTCTCACTTACTGGCTCCAATGGCTTAGCGTGAAATGTCCTGGGAAGCTTCTCTCACCCTCACTGTCCTGGGAACCTGGCCAGAAATTTGCCTGGCTCCTCAGTTGTTGTGGATTTGAGCCTAATTTTCTTTCTTAAAATCAGCACCCTTGTACCATTGCGCTTTGTGAACTCATTAATTATTTCTCTAGATTCAGCTAGTTCATTGTGGCTGGTTCCACATTTCACTATCTTTCTCACATTTTCAATCAGTTCCTCTCTATTTGCAAGTAGGTCAAGGATGGCTTCTCCTCTAGTTGGTGCATGGTTGGCTGTCTTTGGTTTCTAAGAGATAATCCTTCTATAAATGGTATCTTGTGATTCTGAGTACCTTGAGATTTGGTCCAGGAAATTTTCATTCCTGCAGGTCTCTAGTCATATACCATCTGTCATTTCTTCTTTGTTTTTAATTCCTTGCAACTTTACCTAAAAACTGAACCATTACATTTGTTAATAAGGATTTGTGTAGTTCTCTGATATGTAGGTCTGCAGTTTTCAAATGGCTTAAAGGAACCGGGCAACTATTTTTCGTTGTTTTTATTTTTGTTTTCCTTTTTTTTTCTTTTTCTTTTAGTACAGGGTAAATTACATGTATCCAACAATGTTGGGCTATTTAAAATCCTAATAAGAATTCTGTCTCCAGCTAACTTTTCCTATATATACACAGTTCTCTCTAAAATACATTGGAATTTTAGTTGTGAGAATCATCAGACATACACATTATGTTATTGTAATACCATCATTTAATATTATTTCTGTGACTTCCTGTTGTCTTCTCTGTTCTGTTTTTGCAGTTACTAAAGTATATAGTTCATTATTTATTCTTTTTTTTTCCTAGAATTTTTTTCACCCTCTACTTTATATAAACACTTAGGCAGATTCAGTGTTTTATTAGCAACAATTTGGTATCTCAGTATGTACCAGATGGAGTTAAAAGAAAGCTAATTTTCCCTCTTCTAAATGCTAACAGTTGTTTAACACTTTTCTAAAGAAATGTACCAGTTATGAACTTAGGTTAACCAGTCATATGTCAAAATACGGTAAGACTCAGCTCAGACTACTGCAACTTGCAACACTTGCAGCTGTTAGCATCAATAATACAGAACGTTGAGACAGTTGTAATATCTGTTATGGTCCTCAGTATTATAGAGACAATGATAAGCAAATCTTTGACATGATTATTGTATTGGTCTGTAGTTTGTGAATACTAATAAGATGTACTTTGACACAGGGCATCATGTCTGAACTGAAAAGCCATTACCGAAATTATAATATAAATAAAATGTGGAGTGAAAGGCTAATAACAAGTGTGCCAGATGTTATACTCTGAAAGCATAGAATATTTATGGACTGTTCCAGTCAGGTGCAATGGATGCTCTGGACACATGGAATGTTTGATAAATACAGCATTGGAATATACTGAATTATACAGTATGATACAGATGTTTTCCAGGGGATGCTAGCTACTGCATTCCTGACAAAGCACCAGAAACAAAATTGGAGTTTCAGTGATGTGAAAAAGGAGACTTGATGCAAATTCTACCATTGGTTAAACAGTATGCATCTTTTTACTGATGACTGAAAAAGAGGATTATTTTCATCTGGTTCAAAAATCAAGAAAGACAGGAAGAAAACAATGTAAAGAGACAGCTAAGCACTTTCATGAACCATCATTCTAGACCTATTAACTGACTTGTGGACTTAATCTGCCCATTTCCTATATGGTAAATAGGTATTAACTCTTAAATATATGCAAAAGTTATTTATTGTTTTAGTCTATACTTTTTTTGCTTGTGGTTTATCCCAAACAATGTCTGTGTTATTTGGGAAGTTGGCTGGTCACTGATTAGCTCTGAGGAGTAGACAGTGTATCTGTGTGTGTATTACAAATATTAGGCTATAAGAAGTGACCAGTGCGGTTGTCAGAGGACTGAAGTTTTGTATCTTAGTTTAGATGGAAAGCATTCATTTCATCAGGAGAAATGATGACCAAAGACTTAAACCTAACTGTAGGTACTCCAAGGAGATCATGAAGAAATGAGAGGGGCAAGTAACTTTGATCTTTATCAATGCTTCATTATTTTTCCTCAAATCCTGGAATTTGTTAATTTAAACCAAATGCCATTGTCTGCTTTTAAGTTTTGGGAAGATGAGGAGAGTCCAGAAGGAGGGACGTGAACCCAGCCTGGAAAAGTGCACTATTTGGCTCCCCTATTAGACAGTATATGTTATTATCAAGCTCCATTTCTCTTTGGAAGGCAGAAAATAACACTTCTTCATGCCATAAGGTAATGTGATGATCTCCTGATAGGCAAAAGAAACCTGTATGCACTAGGTGGTTAAAAATTAGATTTACATATGACTCAGAGCAGTGTTCTCTACTTGAGTGGTGTATGCTTGCCTAAATGAGCTTAAATGTGTCTAGTTTTAACTGATATAGAAAATCAGTAAGTAACAGATGTGTTAAGACCTGGACAGGAGATTGCTTCCTAATCCCAGGTCCACTGATACATGGCAAGGTGTTCAGGGTAAAAACAAAGACTGTCAGGGACCTACTCAGGGCACTAAAAAGCCTTACTGACCCCAACCAGCCTCACCTGAGACCTCACTCCAACCCTTCCCAATACCCCTTTTCAGCTCAACCTGTGGCCATAAGTATCTGCTGATCTTAACTCTTGGTTGAACGTGACCATGGTGTCCAAGACTGCCCTGCTCCTTGGCTTGGGCAGTGGGATGGGCCCTGCCCTGCCAGACCCCATAAGGAGCCTCTGATGCTCCCTGGCCCTTACGTTACTGCTGGCCTGTGCTGGCAGAAGAGACACATCATTCTGTTTAAAGTATAAGGAGAGTTGGATTTTCTAAACTTGTGCAGTCACTTTACAGTTCTGCTAGTGGAGATGAGTATTCTGCTCAGTAGTATGAGCAAGGTCCTAAGCCTGAGCTACTTTTTGAACTTTTCCACCTTCACGTCTGTTTTTTCAGGTAACCACTGGATGACTTTCCCCTCTCTATTAACCTATTGCATACTTCTTCTCACTATGTTCTTCAGCAGCTTTTCAGTTAAGATTAGAAAGATTTTAACAGCCATATCAGACCTCACGTTGTTTAAGATGGAGACATCCAAATAAAATTATGTCTGAAAGGCAAGTTTACTATTCCAAGCAGCAGTGTTCAATCTCTGTGTCACTGAGCTTTTGTTAGAGCAAAGCCGAACATCATAGGTATTTTCACATCCCCAGGACCAGAGGAAAGAATATCTTTATTATGCATGCACACTAGACCATATGCTTCCCATACTGCACATGTGTTAAAGGTTTAAATTTTCTTCCAGGTTAGTTTTTAAAAAAAAAAAAAAGGAGCAAAACCCATTAAAATCTACATAATGCTTTGAAATTGATTTTCTTAGCTGTTTGTAGACATTTTTACCTTGATAAACTTACTTCAGGTACTAACTTTAGCCGGTTTTATCAGATAAATCGATAGTGTCAATAAATCACTAGTGTTGACAAATCAATAGTGTTGTGAACTTCGATTCTCCCTCCTCCAATGGCTATTTTATCTGAATATTTTAGATAAGTACATGCAATTCTGATATAAGGAAATCAGTTATGAATATACTTGTCATATATATTTGAGTGCTGCTTGAAGCTTTACTGTCACACATAGGACAGGATGAAGCTCCAGACTGTAGGCATTTGGCTGTTACATGTCTGTATGTAGGTGTCAAAACTCCCATTACAGTTGATGGAAAAAAAGGGGCTCTATTGAATTGTTCACACATTCATGTGTCATGCCATTTTACTTCTCCAACAGTATCCAGGACATCAGCATGTACCTGATAAACGTGACACAAGAACTACAGGAGACTTGCAGACTTCTGGACCAGCAGATGGAGGTCAATGAGGTTACCTACATTGTGGGAAATGGCACTAGATGTCTGTGCTTCAGCAGCTGATTCCTGTCCCTAGTTGTTAAAGTCAGTGGAGTCTAGACAGTTACTTAGCTTAATCAACACTGGATCACCATATGCACCTCACACGTATACAGCTTCTTTGTGAAGACCTAAATACAGGCAAACTGAATCCCACTCCTATTATCCTGTCATTTGGTCCTCAAATTGAGTACAGAATGACAAAAGTCATCTTGTCCAACACCCCTGATCAAGCAGGGCCACCTAGAGTCAGTTGCCCAGGACCATGTCCAGACAGCTTTTGAGTATCTCCAAGGAGGGAGATTCCACAACGTATCTGGGCAACCTGTGGCAGTGCTCGGTCACCCTCAGAGTAAAAGAAGTATTTGCTGATGTTCAGGTGGAATCTCCCTTGTTTCACGTTGTACCCATTGCCTCTTGTTCTGTCACTGGGCTCCACTGGAAAGAGCCTGGCTCCATCCTCTTTACACCCTCCTTTCAGGAATTTCTATATATTAGTAAGATCCCCCCTGAGCCTTCTCTTCTCCAGGCTGAACTGTCCCAGCTCTCTCAGCCTTTCCTCATAGGAGATATGGTGCAGTCCCCTAATCATCTTTGTGGCCTTTTGCTGGACTCTCCAGTATGTTCATGTTTCTCTTGTGCTGAGGAGCCCAGAACTGGACACAGCACTCCAGGTGTGACCTCACCAGAGCTGAGTAGAGGGGAAGGATCACCTTCCTCAACCTGCTGGCAATGCTTTGCCTAATGCAGCCCAGGACACCATTACCCTTCTTTGCAGCAAGGGGTCATGGCTTGTTCCTGTTCAAATTAATGTCTGCCACAATCCCCAGGTCCTTTTCTGCCAAATTGCTTTCCAGCTTGGTGGCCCCCAGCATATATTGGTGCCTGGGGTTGTTCCTCCTCTGGTGCAGCACTTTGCACTGCTCCTTGTTGAAGTTCATGAAGTTCCCATCAGCCCATTTCTCCAGCCTGTTGGGATCCCTCTGGATGTTTTCATGACCTTCTGGCTTATCAGTGATTCCTCCCTGTTTGATGTCTGTCATGGTTTAACCCCAGTCAGCAGCTAAGCACCACACAGCTGCTCCCTCACTTCCCGCTGGTGGGATGGGGGAGAGAATCAGAAGAGTAAAAATGAGAAAACTCATGGGTTGAGATAAAGACAGTTTAATAGGTAAAGCAAAAGCCGCCTGTGTAAAGAAAACAAAACAAGGAATTCATTCACTGCTTCCCATCAGCGGGCAGGTGTTCAGCCATCTCCAGGAAAGCAGGGCTCCATCACCTGTAACAGTTACTTGGGAAGACAAATGCTGTGACTCCAAATGTCTCCCCCTTCTTTCTTCTTCCTCCAGCTTTATATTCTGAGCACGACATGGCATGGAATATCCCTTTCGTCAGTTGGGGTCAGCTGTCCCAGCTGTGTCCCCTCCCAACTTCTTGTGCACCCCCAGCCTACTCGCTGGTGGGGTGGGGTGAGAAGAAGAAAAGGCCTTGACTCTGTGTAAGCACCGCTCAGCAATAACGAAAAAATCTCTGTATTATCAACATTGTTTTCAGCACAAATCCAAAGCACAGCCCCATACCAGCTGCTGTGAAGAAAATTAACTCTGTCCCAGCCAAAACCAGCACAGTGTCATTAATAAACTTGCTGAGGGTGAACTCTGCCCCATCATCCAGATCATTAATGAAGATGTTAAACAGGACAGGACCCAGTATTGACCCCTGGGGTACACCGCTAGTCACTGTTCTCCAACTAGACTTTGCGCCACTGATGGCCACACTCTGGGTCTGTCCATTCAGCCAGTTTTCAGTCCATCTCACTGTCTGCTCATCCAGCCCATACTTCATCATCTTGTCTATGAGGATCTTATGGGAGACAGTGTCAAAGGCTTTACTGAAGTCCAGGTAGACAGCATCCACTGCTCTCCCCTCATCCACCCAGCCAGTCATGCCATCATAGAATGGCCAAATGATATCATTGTTTCTGTGATAAGTTTTAGATAGAACAAGTTTGTGGTTAAAGATTAAATTTTTCTGGACCTGTAGTGGATTTGGTGGGGCAGGAGGGGATGTCTGGAAGAAATAACATCCTCCACCATTAAGGAGTTCTAGGGTGCTCTCAGGATGTGAAAACTAGCTGAGGTTTCTCCTGCAATTGTACTCCAAAAGGAAGCTCTTACAGGTAATTCTCTAATAAAGACACAAAAACACCACTCTATCTAAAGAAGGCAGCTGTCTGTCATACAATAATATCTTGGAGTGAATACTTAAACCCCAAGATTTCCAATGGGGTGTATCACAGTCATTAAAAGAACACTTGAGGGAAACTAATCTCAGACCTGGTCATTAGGTAACAGTCCTGAGAAGCAGACTGCAGTTTCCTAAAGTCATTGAGGAAACCAAGTCCCATTAAATTCAATGAAGAAAAAAAGGAAAAAAAGAAGAAACAGAAAATCCCAAATCCTGAATGCCTTTGTGAATCTTGGCCTGAGGTAAAATTAGTTTAAACTACCTCTTTTGTTCAGGCTGTGAAAGGTTTTGAAATGGACTTATATTACTCTGGAGACAGGTGCTAACCATCCATTTATAAGGCATCCTAAGATGCTTTCTCAAGCCCATTTCTTACAAATGTTTCACTATGCCTGAAACTATAAAATGTTATTTCAGCCCAAGAGAAGTAATGACCATTTTCTAGCTGGTGTGATGGGAGTCGGGGTTCAGACATGCACCTGAGAGTTGAAACCTCAGGTTTACAGACTTCAATTTAGTGTTTGCTAAATATAAGATAGAATATGTATTACAGAAAAGGTTAAATCCAAAAGGCATTGTAAGGTTGTGTTTCAGATGCTTTTCTTCAAAACAAAATGTATTATAGGCCCAGGCCTTATCAGGAAGGGATAACAACTGAATGTCTACTGCGTCTTTAGATATACTCAGTAAAGTTTTCTAACTAGTTAACTTTTAAAAATGGGGACAGAAATGTAACTTTAACATCTTCACTTAAACCACCATACTGATTTTTAAACTTACAGACTTTTTGGAATGATTACAACTGTATTTTCCGGCAAATAAGCAGCTTGCCAAAATACAAAGATTTAGCTCTTTTTCATCTGTTAAACTGATATAGCTAGTGAAGTAACAGTACCAGTTTTCCTAAGCCAAGAAAGCTACCGCCTGTCTGGTAAGGCTTGCAATTAATATTTTATTTGATACAAAGTTGATGAGTTTGAGGTCCATTAGGATTTCTCTTGAATTGCCAAATCGTTTGGCAAAGATCATTCCAGAGCCAGCAGATGATGTAATACATTTTGGTCATTATTAATCTCAGGTAGACTTTAAACAGTGACCTAGAGATAAAAATGCCTGTATCCTATTTCCAGTCCCCTGAGTGAAATAGCTCTCATAGGGTTCATACTTAGCAATAACAACAGTTATACTGAGCAGACAAACTGTAGAATCTTTTTATTTGCTTCTCTCTCTTAGGTAGATTTGTTGCAGCCAGCTTACATATTCACATCTTACAGGCCTTCAGGTATTAGAGCTTGTGTCAGAAAAATAACATTCAACAAAACTAAGAGTTTCATTTTTTTCTTTTTACTTCATATTAAAGGGGCTTTTGGTGGTATAAACAGATTTTAAGGCATAACACCAAAGCTAAAAAAGTATGTATGCCCGCAATTATGAAGTAATTGTAACAAAATGGGATGCTAACAGTTGAAATACTGCAAGGCTTGAGATTTGTATAATGTAAATCTCAATATGTTTTCATTCCATAACTATTTACTCTAGAGGTCATTTTTCTATCCCATTAACATATTTTTTTTTAATCCAAAAGTGGGCAAAGCAGCTGTAAACAGCTATAAACCAGCTCTATAGTGACACTATTACTCAATAGTTTATGCTTATGAATAGATTCTGCTTTATGAAGAGATGATGTGAAGGGCCCCCATGTTACCTGCTACAAGAACGTTCTTTTAGGCTACATATGGACGAAAGAAGCAAAGAATGGCATCCTTTGTAGCCTGAGCTGCTTGAATTCTGTGGAACAGTGACAGTTTACATCAGTGTGATCACCCAGCCTACACTTAGATAAATACTTTGTAGACCATAAAAGCTTATGGTATTTAGTAGAATACTTGAGAGTATACTCCAGTTTTTTAACACCATACAGGGGCACCCACACTATGGACAGGTGCCTTGGCTCTTTTATTGGAATTCAAACTCCATACAGGTTTACTAATAAAGAATAAATCTAAACTCCCTGTGCAGCAGATATTCTTCAACAAAGGACTAGGTTGGCATGTGCCAGAGCAGAATCCAAGTGTAAGCAAACTCATAGGTATCGTATACATCAGGGGCACTGAGACTTGAGTACCAAATGGGATATACCTACATCAAGCAATATGCAGCAGTGTACACTAGGCCTGGTTCTTCTGCTAGTTTTAATACTCGTATAAAAAACATACTAGTAAAGCCAATGATTTTTGATATTCATTTTATATTTATGCACATTTTTCAATTTTATTTTGTCTCTTTCTTTCCTGTAGTTCTTTAAGTATCCTGGTGGATACTTATTGATAGTACAGGACATGTTTGCATGCATATCTTTTAATAGATAATATTAATTTCGTGGTTTTTTCTATGCATTTCTGACCAAATAAGTGTCCTGAGGATATAATCCTCTATAACAAACTTGGTGGAAAAAACAGTTTTGTAAGACTGGAGATGAAAAAAAAAGCCCAAACATCTCAGCTATTTTAAAGCTGATCATTAAAGGAAGTTAACAGTTATTTTAAATTGGTATCTAGAAACTGTAGATGCTTTTATTTACCTTACGCAAATTTCATGGGCACTTATAAGTACAAAGTTGTACTCAAAGTTTTCCTACGTGGTATCTATTAGTCTGGGTTTTTTATTAATAGTCTGAGAAGAGATTAAAATGCGCAATGCAGCACTTTAGATACAAATCAGAATACAGAAATTAAGGACGTGATTGCCTAAACGTAGTTTTGTTACTATTTGATATGCTTAGGGTATTTGAGACATTTACTTGGGACAAATCGGTATTAGACAATATTTATGGAAATTCATGCCTGCCTTTCTGCTGCTACAGAGGCTGCTAGAAAACAGGTGAGAACCCTAGAGCATCTGAAATTGTCCTAGTTATTTAAGTGACTCAATTGACCACTAATAAACATTAGAAATTATCTGCATGTGATTTCAACTGATGAAGTTTAATCTTTCTTTTAAGTGTAATAGAAGTATTCAGAAATTGAGGCCTCTTTCTAGTTTACTTGAGTAGTTTGTTTATACTTCACTGACATTTTCTTGCTGCAAAGCAACTATCCTGAATTTGGAATTTTTTCCATATTTTGTCATTAACCAGTTTGACTATTTCTAATTATGTTTTCCTTGCTGTTTGTGTACGTCGTTTTGCAAACAAACACAAAGAAACCCCATGTAGTTTTGCATTCAGCTCACAGAGGTATAATCTGTTCCCTTTGCTGGAGGAAATCCTCAGTGATGTGTTGCCAATATTTTAACAAGAGACTCTCACTAATCATTCTCCCCTTAAGCCTATGTTAAATCTGTGCATCAGGAGTATGTGTGCTCTAGAGAGGAATGGCGGCAGACTCATTTGTTTCCAATTTAATGTGAAAATGCATTCTTATAAGCATAACCAAGAAAGATGGGATCTTACTTGGCAAACAAACTGATATTAAGCTCCTGGAAATATCTAGACTATGTTCCTTAGCAAAAACAAACTGATGAAAAAACTGTGTGCGGATGGGTTTACTAGGATGGCACAGGGCTTTGAAACAGCATGTGAGCAATACTGTTACTCGTTATCCATTGAGATGTAATACATTGTGAGATGTTTGTTTTCCTCACTACGATATCTACCATTTGGTAAACTCCTAAGAGTTCCCAAATGCAAAATGTCATGGATATTGTACACAAGAAAAAAGCCCCACTAAACAATTGTGAATATTCTGAAAATGCTTCCTCCGTCTCAAAATACATTATGACACCCTTATAATACCACATATGTGTGTGTGTTTCAGTATTTCCCAGGGCAATTACAAGGGCTTAGAAAAGCACTATTATATGAGGCATATCCTTCAGAGTTGTCAGAGCATGGGGCTAGCACAGTGTTATATTCCTAAGGATCTTCACACAAAAAAGTGATATGGGGAGAAAGAGAACACTCTGCCTAGGTCTTCCTCTGCCAGTGGCTGAGGCACTCTCAACAGTGCCATAACCTTTAGGCTGTGGTAAATTTTGGGAAACCAAACTATCATTCTTTGCTGTTAGGGCTGTTTCTTATTACATGGATGAATGAAATATTTATTGGCTGAAAAAAAGAGGGATGCAACAGAAGCAAGTATGACATATCCTGGTCTAATACTCACGTGCGCTAGCAACAGTGTTGTGTGATTTAAAATGGTGGCACACAGGCTTTTGTTTTTTTTAGAGCCCTGAAGTATACTATCTCCTCAATTTTAGTTTTAACCTAGTATTTTCGTTAAATATTATATTAATTTTTCTTAATTTAGAATAAAAAGGTACTTAATAAAGCTACCCATATCCTAACCATGAATAGTTCCCAGCAATTTGACTTAAACATAGGAATCATAGAATGGTTTGGGTCGGAAGGGACCTTAAAGATCATCTAGTTCCAACTCCCCTGCCATGGGCAGGGACACCTTCCACTAGACCAGGTTGCTCAAAGCCCCATCCAACCTGGCCTTGAACACTTCCAGGGATGGGGCAGCCACAACTTCTCTGGGCAACCTGTGCCAGTGCCTCACCACCCTCAGAGTGAAGAATCTACTCTCTTTCAGTTTAAAGACATCACGTCTTGTCTTTCTGATCAACAGGTACATAAAGAATTTCATGGAAAGGGAATCACTTGTGAGGAGGAAGAAATGTGGATTATTTATTTATTTATCCCAAGATACTTGAAAGATTGATTGTGGGTCTATCTCCTAGAAGATACAATTTCCTTAAGCAGAGGAAAAAAAGAAATTTCTTTTCTTTTCCTTTTCTTTCCTTTTTTTTCTCTTTTCTTTTCTTTTCTTTTCTTTTCTTTTCTTTTCTTTTCTTTTCTTTTTTTCTTTTCTTTTCTTTTCCTCTCTTTTCTTTTCTTTTCTTTTCTTTTCTTTTCTTTTCTTTTCTTTTCTTTTCTTTTCTTTTTTCTTTTCTCCATTCACAACATGAGAGTCTCTATGAGCTGAATTAATAGCTAAAATAGTTCTTCTTTGCTGTCTTGCTGAGCAGGGCTTCATGACTAAGTTAGCTCCTAGACCGACAACTGGCTGCGGCAATGAATGTCAGGTTTCTGGATCCACATAGAGGTAGCCTCTATAGTGTCAGATTCCCCTGAAAGTAGACCAAATTTTGGCCTACTTTTTAGCATTCTAAAGCAAAACTATGAGCCTTAAAAATAATTAAGTTGATCAGTGCCTGAACATGTACAGAAACAAAAATTTACACTTTTAATGAACAGAACCAAAATGAAATGTCCCCTACCCGCAGTCCCATCAAAAAACCCCACCCTCAAAGTCAATATGTAGACACTTAGGATCTTTATCATTTTGCAGGTGGAAACCTACAATTTTTTGTTTTACATGTAAAATGCATTGCATAGATTATAGGCTAAGGTTTCAGAACTGGAACCCCTGTTTCACAGTATTTGTTTCACTTGTCTAGTACAGACACATCATATGATTTAAGATGAGGCTGGCAGATATCACACTTGACCTTGAAGGACATGAATATAAGTTGCCTTTGTGCCTAACTACATTGTGGGAATCCACCTTCCAGTAATTAAGGCAGTGAGGAACTGATATACTTACCCAAAAATAACTGCCTAGTGCTTTTTGAGATTTATTATGATAACTGAGCTGGTGTGAACCCACCACTCCAGCAATGCTCCAGCCTCCTGGACTCTTGGTGCTGTGTCTGTCAGTCACACATAGATATCCTGATTACCTATGGCATACAGAGACAGCTCTAGGAGCTTCTGTGCAGGGAACTGAATGAAGCCCTTCATGTCAGAACATTAAAACTATTTATCAGTTTTGGGTTTAAGTAGCCACTAGTTTATATTTTTTTGGAGAGAAATGTAGTTGCTGAGAAATATCTACATGCTACAATAGTGATTTAATAACTTTAAAAATATAGGTCATTAAACTGAGAAATGAGGTGATATGTAGACTACCTAAATCTTGGCTAAATTGGGATTTAGGCCCTAGAATTATACTTAAATTCCTGATAGGAAGAAAATATATCCTACTTTCCAGAACTTTCTAACTCTATGTGTTACAATTTCAGCTAGCAGTATAAGGTTTCCCTCTCATAAAAAGGAAGATGGGAAACTCTTAAAAATTATTCATCCCTTTCTAAGATAGATATCCACAATAACTGAGATTCCTTGTCAGCTGTAGGTACCCTTTTCTCTCTCTCTCTCATTTCTTCCCCCCCCCCTCCCCAGGCCCAGGCCCTGAAAAAAAATTTCCCAAGATGCAAATAGACACACAAAGCAAACACGACCAGCAGCACAGACCAAAACAGAGAGAGAACAGTGCTTTACTGGTACCCACAAAACTATGAGTAACAGCTGATCAGGCCTGAAATTCACTAGTAGAATATACACACGTACTTACTTTTTTGATTCATAAGTCAAATCCTCAAACCCCAGACTAGCCTTGAGGTTTGTCCAGAATACATGCCTTGTCCCTGGGCCCTATTATGCCGTCTCCAACTCCCATCGTGAGTTCTTCCAGTACCCCTACTCACTGACTAGCCCAACTTGAAGATCTGTAGATCATATACTCATTCAGTCACTCACTCAACCATCCACCTAGCTCACATGCATAGAGCACAGGTATTTATGTGAGAGAATCAGAGCTCTGGTATAGAACAGAAAATGAGAATATCATTTAATAAAAAGACCGAGCAGAGTGGTGATGAAGCACAAGACTCAGCCTAACAAGCATACTGACCAGCAGCTTGCTTACACAAAACTAGTAGTGAATTAACAGTAAATCTTGCCTTGAATCCAAAAATAAGAATACTGAAACAGTGTAACCAAGAACAGCGTACAAGTATTTTATAACACTATGATGGCATAGCCAGGCACAGTATATAAGCATTTTACATCAGTGTGTGACCAATAGGACCACAAAAGATCAAAGACAGACATGGTGCGGGTAGGAGACACTTATATGATAAAAAGAAGAGAGGATTGCAAATAAGCAGTTCATTTTCCTGAATACACAAGAACAGTGACTGGAAAAAACCAAAAATGAGACACAAAGCATTGGGAGCAGACAAGAACCCCCTTTGGGAGGGGTGCAAATAGCATGAAAATGCCCAGCATGAAAAGAAAGCATGGAGAAGAAGGAAGACAAATCTGCTTCAGTTTTGGTTTTTCCTTCCAAAGAGCTCTCAAGCCTAATTACCTTGACCTCAGAGAACCACCAAGGACCGCTGCCTTCAGTGCTAACTATGCAGCAACTGCTCTGTGGTATTGTATACTCACAGCTAATTTAGAGTTCAAGTGTTAAAGACTAGCCACATCATATATGTAGTGATGATGATTAATAAAGTGTAAGAACTAAGAGTTAGTACTGCATGTTGTTAATGAACTGATTTAGTAATGTTTACTTTTAAAGTTTAAAACTGGAATGATTTTGTCAGATTTTTAAATGCTCCATCCCAGACAGCTCTAATTTCCATAAATATATATACGTACAAACACATATAAATATGCATACATCTAGTATCAACAATTCTT
This sequence comes from Phoenicopterus ruber ruber, assembly GCA_009819775.1. Classification (NCBI taxonomy): domain Eukaryota; kingdom Metazoa; phylum Chordata; class Aves; order Phoenicopteriformes; family Phoenicopteridae; genus Phoenicopterus; species Phoenicopterus ruber. Next base: position 179,752,422 of record CM020215.1, read on the forward strand.
TCCTGTGTGATTCATGACAGTTTGTTTGTGTGTTTGTTTTTCATATCATTTGCAAAGGTCTGGTTAAATCTCTTCAGTGCTGCACTTGAATGGTTGTTTTGGTAACCTCCCACTAAGCTGTTAATTCTGCTCTTTGCTATTGTCTCTGTTATGTGCTGTTTATTAGGGTTTGCATATCTGTGTGTGTGGTTAATTTATTACTGTTCACGTCTCTTGTATTTGTCTCTTATGCTGAATAGCCCTTAACATAGTAACCTGATAGGACAGATCCATACATTCTAGATATCCTTACAAGGTGGTACATCAGATAAATTTTGGCCCCACTGAAGTTAGTGAACATTTTGACATGGAAGTCAATGAAACCAGCATTTCATTGGTCTCCTATCTTCTCTGAGATATATAACATTAGCCATTCAGGTTATATGTTACAGAACCACAGTTACATAAGATCTGTCCTTCTTTAACTTTCATTCTTTCCTACCCATAAACTACCGTGTGCAGTGGTGCATATTCAGTTTCACTTAATGATCAGCAATTTGATTAGGATGCAAAGAAGGATAACAAAGCTGATTAAAGGCTTCCCAAAATTTACATGTGGAGAAAAGCTTTAAAAACTAAATATGTCTAGCTTGGTTAAGATATAATGGAAAGGTGATCTGATAATGTGCAGAAATATCTGATGCCTGTCAACATTTCAGATGAAAATGTAACAGACTGTTATAAGAAGAATTGGAAGAAATGGTATGAAAATACCCACATGAAAACAATGTTTTGAACTTCACAGAATAAAATTCAGGCAGTGGATCTGATCAACAACAGACTGAAAATGACAGAAAGCCTCAAATATTATGCCTCACTTCATCTTTTCATAATACTGTTAGAAGAAATAACAAGATGGCATTGTTTAGAGTGCGGAGCTCAGAATGGTGAATTCTAATTTGAGCTTGGTTACTGATTCGTAAGAGAAAGTGAAGGGATTATTTCCTCCAAGGCAAGAATTTTCTAAGTATAACATGGTGATAAAAAAAGACAACTTACTTTTAGGAATGCGAGGAAGAGAATGTGGCTTTAAAATGTGAAGTAAATTTACAAAAGTGAAATGGCATGTGCATCAGGATTTTCTGACTGTTGCCTAAAGCAGTAATTTGTTTTCTTAAAGTCATCGTAGAATATAAATATTGCAGCAGAAGACTGAGACTAAAAGGAAAGTTTTTGAGTTTTACTCTGGAGCTGATTAGAGTTTCAATGTCACTTAAAAAAAAAATAGAATGCATGTAAGGAAGTTTCTAACATTGAGATATCTCAAAAGCAACCTATATGTAGCATAGATTCTTTTTATATATACAGAAGGTTAGAAATGTAAAATCAAGGGAGTAGAATTAACTCTCTACAGCTGTACAAAAGGACCTCTGCTCATATGTTGCTTGGACGAGGTGAACATAAAAGTATGCAAAGCCAAATTCAGAAAACAAATCATTCACAAACACTGGAGGTGCATTCATATCTGAACAGCTTGTAAAGAAATTACTGTGGTCAATATATGTGGTACAACCAATCATGCAGATCAGACTGGGTTGATTTTCTTGGGTTACATGCTCAGTAGCTCCAAAAGTGGAGTAGAATTGAAAGAAGGTGTTTAATATTTCAAGAAATGGGTTATTGTAGATTTGATTTAATTAAATTAAATTTGAGTCATTTAGGTTATTCCTTTCCCATATGAATTTCTGAATTCTGAAAAAGTCAAATTATTATAAATCATAGAGCCTTCAAGGCTCTATGAATACGACAAGCCTTTAAAAATGATATAAACAATATCTATCAATTACAGGTAATAAAGTAAGGGCTATCATTCTTCCATTCACACGAAAGAAAATTATTATTAAAATATGTATTGGTCAGATTACATTTCAGATTCTTTGTTATTGTGACTTCCTTAAGAGTTTTAAAGGATTAATTACTACTAAGAAACTCAGTGTGTGTAAGTCTCTAAATAATTGTCTGCTTTAATTCAGATAACCAGTTCAGAAGAGAGGACACAAGTTCATTTCTCCCAGTGGTCACCAGGAATCAAGTTCAGTAAGTCTGGGTGCGTATATCCTTGCAATAACGTCTCATATGATATACCATCAGTGAAACAGAAACAACATTAATTAAGCTGAAAAAACAGGCTTAAGAGAGACAACATGGCTAGCAGTGAGTTTAACCTCATAAATCTGACTCTTAAACTGACTATCAAGTATAGTTTCTTAATTTCTCCCATGTCCTATTCTATCCTATTGGCAGATGTAGTGCAGGGGAGCTTGTACGGCCAGCATCTGTTTTCTCCTTCCCTTCTGGATGAACTGAGGATCACAGTTTCAATGGATGTAGTTCTATAAACACCACAGAATCTAAATTAATTTAAACAAGATATGTACTTATGAAATGACAGTTGTAAACAATGACATATTTAAGCTGGAATATGATGCAAAAATATGTTGACTGTCCTGATGCTAAAACCAGGGAAAACAATTTAAGCTATTTAAAGTCAGAATCATTATAAGGTTTATAGCAGCTGAATTATAAATCCCTCATGAGTGGGGAAATGGATTTTCTAAAAAAAAAATACTAACAATTATGTAGGATTTTTTCCACAAGTGTTATTGTGAATACCTTCTGAATACATTTCTGTAAAGCCTATCAGAAACTGTGTAAGATCCAAAAAGAATAAAAACAAAGTAAAATGAACTTATTGAAAGATGAAATCATGGTATAAAAGGTTACCTAGGACCATCTGATCAGCTTCTCTCTCCTGCTGTGTATTACAGATCACATTTTTGCATTTTATGCAGTCGTCCCAAAGTCAAGATTGCATCAAAGTCAATAACTGTGTCTGACTAAAAATGTATTGTATTTAACTAGACTGAAATAATCTTTTTCCAGTGGTTAATTACCCTCACTCTTTGATATTTATGCCTTATGCCCAAATTAAATTTGCCTGGCTTCAGCTTCCATTGATTTTTACTTGAATTTCCTTTCTCTTCTAAGCTAAAGAGACCTTTATTAATTGGTGTTTTTCTTCTAAGGAATACATAAGCAGTAATCAAGTAATTTCTCAGTCCTCCCTTTATATGCTGGGTAGGCTTAATTCTTAGCTATACTTCTCAGAAAAAGCTTCTTCTCAGTTGTAAAGAGCAAGGTATACTTGTTTTCTTGCCCAGATCTGCTCCACAAGATATGCGCAGTCATACAATGTCCCACATGCCAAATTTGGCTGCACTGCCAGAGTTGCTTTCTGTAAGGAGAATAAGCAGGACACCTTGAAGACACTCACAGTACTGTCCAAAAAGTAATACAGATAGATATCCACTGAGTCTTTCATTGTCATCTGTTTTTGAACAATTCTGTGAAAAATTTTTTTAACCTTTTATATTTTAACAACTCTGAAAATGTGGTTATTAGAAGACTGAGCAATATTTCAGTACCAACAATAATGTTACATGAAAGAAAAAGTAAAATCCTTTTCCACATTCCCAAGTTCATACTCTGCACTGACTCCATTTATAATACCAAGGATTACAGTAATCTTTTTTTTTTTTGATTACAGCATAGTTGCAGAATGTTATACAGAGATGTACAGGTGTCCGACCACTATGATTGAGGCCGCACCTCGAATACTGTATTCAGTTTTGGGCCCCTCACTACAAGAAAGACATTGAAATGCTGGAGCGTGTCCAGAGAAGGGCAACGAAGCTGGTGAGGGGTCTAGAGCACAAGTCCTGTGAGGAGCGGCTGAGGGAACTGGGGATGTTTAGCCTGGAGAAAAGGAGGCTGAGGGGAGACCTTATTGCTCTCTACAACTACCTGAAAGGAGGTTGTAGAGAGATGGGGGTCGGTCTCTTCTCCCAAGTAACAGACGACAGGACAAGAGGAAATGGCCTCAAGTTGTGCCAGGGGAGGTTTAGATTGGATATTATGAAAAAATTCTTCACTGAAAGAGTTATCAAGCATTGGAACAGGCTGCCCAGGGAAGTGGCTGAGGCACCATCCCTGGAGGTATTTAAAAGATGTGTAGATGTGGTGCTTAGAAATACGGTTTAGTGGTGGACTTGGCAGTGTTAGGTTAACAGTTGGACTTGATGATCTTAAAGGTCTTTTGTAATCTAAACAATTCTATGATTCTGTGATGCTATTCTATGATCCTTAACACTTTGTCAGAAATATTGAGAAACAGGGTACTCTCTCCTCTTCTGTCAAGTATAATTATGCACTAACAGTTCTGTTTCCACAGTGTGTTATTTAACAGTATACAGGTTAATGTGGGATCCAGATCCCCAGTATAACTGCTACATTCTGACCAGTATTTACTGATATTTGTGTCGTTTGAAAATGTTACCGCCAGAGATTTTGTTTTAATATTCAGGCTAGCGATTAAAATTTTGATCACAGTATATATTTTATATATATACGTAATGTATAGAATATATTAAATTAATATTACATATTAATATAGCCATCATATATTAATATAACATAACATGTGCAGTGTATTATATTGTATATTATGTATTAGTATACAATATTAATCACGGTATCAGTCTCAGAGGAACACTATTAGAAACATCACCACATGATGGTGATTTACATGGATAATCACTTCTTCTGATAACTAACTTATCCATTTCTCAATTCTTGTAATGTAGGCATTATCTTTATTGTACAATTTTGTTTTTTGAAAAAGAGTACTGTTTAACACTTCTCAAATAAAAGAATAAAGTACCTTTATCATCCAACGTTCCAATCTGTTTAATTAATTCAAGTTTTTTGGCAAGGCCTACTTTCTGTTAAGTCAAATTGGCAGGGACTAATTATATTCTTTTAATTCTTTATCAGTTGAGTCATGTATGAGTATTCCATTAATGTGCCAATACTAGATGTCAGACTAACTGTCCTAAAGTTATGCAATTATCGTCTGCCATTTTAGTAAAGAATATTTAATTTGTAGTGTTAGTTTCCAAATGCCAAAGATTTAAGGTATTGCTTATTTAATCAATAATTACAATTTAAGGATAAAGAAATGGAGTAAAAAAGTATACTGTGTTATGTCAAATATGCTCTTGACACCTACAGAGCAGTGTACAGCAGTAAAAGGCATCAAATAAAGGAAGAGATTATGTTATCTAATAAAACATTCTCTATCATTAAATAAAGGTATATTCCTCCAGATCTGAGTAATAAAACTGTTTTGTAAGTAATAAATAGGGTAAAATGAAGTCTGTCATCTCAAAACTTTCCTCTATGTATTTTCATGGAAAATTTCAGGGGAGAGTGTGAAATTCTCATTAAATTCCTTCTTTACATATTTCCTCTTTCTAAGAAAGACAACTTCACAGAGACTTCACAAATCTAGGGCTACCTCTGATCTTCATTCCCCTTGAATGAAGGTGGGGTAATCACATGTTAAGCTGAAAGAAAGATGAAGAGAGGATATGCCAGCTTTTTCAGCTATCAATCCCTGTTACTCTGGAAGAGCTTTCGTTGTGCACATCACGAAGTAGCTGCAGAATTTTATTCTGGAATGATCATATGTATTTGGTCTGGCTGAGACAGCAGCCCTCATAGTGCTGAGCTTTGTTTCGGTAGCTAGAAAGGTGTTGATAACACACCGGTGTTTTGGCTACTGCTGAACAGTGCTTGCACAGCAACAAGACTGTCTCTCCAAAATTCAACCCCCCCTCACCAGTAGGTTAGGGGGTGGGCAAGACCTTGGCAGGGGACATTGCCAGGACAGCTGACCCAAACTGACCAAAGGGTTATTCCATACCATATGACGTCTGCTCACCAATAAAAGCAAAGAGAAAGGAGGAGCTGGGGCAGGGGGGTGGGCATTCATTATTACATTTGTCTTCCGGAGCAACCGCTACGCGTACTGAAGCCCTACTTCCCGGGAAGTGGCTGGACATCGCCTGCTGATGGGAAGTAGAGAATGAATCTTTTGTTTTCCTTTGCTTCTGTGTGCAGCTTTGCTTTATTAAACTGCCTTTATCTTGACCCATGAGTTCTTTTTTCATCTTATTTTCTCCCCCCCCCCCATCCTGCTGTGGAGGGGAGTTGATAGAGCAGCTTGGTGGGCATCTGGCATCCAGCCAAGGTCAACCCATCACATCATACTTTCAATCTCAGTAATGATTTAACAAGACTCTACAGCCCATGTGCCCACATCCAGAAATTCCCTGCAAACCCTGAAAGTGTATGCCTACCTTTAAGACAATGCAGAGAGGAGGGTATCTGGTTTCTACTTGGCAATTGAACTCAAAAGGGAAATGTACCCATCTTTAAGCTTCTCAACCCCTTACCTATTGTTAGTATAATCTTGAATCTTCTCCTCTGTTAACAATGGGGAAATGGACAGACAAACAACAACCATTTTATTCTCCTGGTGAAGAAGCACACGTGGTTTTGCCATCAACAACGGAATATAATGTTTGGGAAGCAACTCTGTTACTGTTGCTGAACCTCTTTTGATGATAGAGTGTAAAGTCAAAGACACTGCTAGGACCCCTTTCTCTCCCACTCATGGCTATGATTTTGTTGGCTTATCTGTGTCCCTGTACTGGGTTTGCGTGGCAAGGTTTTGGTAGCGGGGGGGCTACAGGGGTGGCTTCTGTGAGAAGCTGCTAGAAGCTTCCCCTATGTCCGATAGAGCCAATGCCAGACAGCTCCAAGATGGACCCGCCACTGGTCAAGGCCGAGCCCATCAGCGATGGTGGTAGCGCCTCTGGGATAACATAATTAAGAAGGGAAAAAAAAAACCTGCTGTGGGATTATAGCAGTGGAGAGAGGAGTGAGAAGATGTGAGTGCAACAACTCTGCAGACACCAAGGTCAATGAAGAAGGAGGGGGAGGAGGTGCTCCAGGCACCACAGCAGAGATTCCCCTGCAGCCCGTGGTGAAGACCACGGTGAGGCAGGCTGTCCCCCTGCAGCCCATGGAGGTCCACAGTGGAGCAGATATCCCCCTGCAGCCCATGGAGGACCCCATGCCAGAGCAGGTGGATGCCCGAAGGAGGCTGTGACCCCGTGGGAAGCCTGTGCTGGAGCAGGCTCCTGGCAGGACCTGTGGACCCATGGAGAGAGAGGAGCCCATGCTGGAGCAGGTTTGCTGGCAGGACTTGTGACCCTGTGGGGGACCCACGCTGGAGCAGTCTGTTCCTGAAGGACTGCACCCCGTGGAAGGGACCCACGCTGGAACAGTTTGTGAAGAACTGTCTCCCGTGGGAAGCACTCTTTGGAGAAGTCCATGGAGGACTGTCTGCCATGGGAGGGACTCCACGCTGGAGCAGGGGAAGAGTGTGAGGAGTCCTCCCCCTGAGGAGGAAGGAGCGACAGAGACAACTTGCGATGAACTGACTGCAACCCCCATCCCCTGTCCCCCTCTGCCTTTGGGGGGGGGAGGAGGGAGAGGAATCGGGAGTGAAGTTGAGCCTGGGAAGAAGGCAGGGGTGGGGGGAAGGTTTTTTTAAGATTTGGTTTTATTTCTCATTATCCTACTCTGACTTGATTGGCAATAAATTAAATTAATTTTTCCCCAAGTCAAGTCTGTTTTGTCCATGACGGTAACTGGTGAGCCTTTTGTTGTATTCTCTCTCCCCTGTCCAGCTGAGGAGGAGGAGTGATAGATCAGCTTTGGTGGGCACCTGGCATCCAGTCAGGGTCAAGCCAAGACACTGCCATACTCAATATTTTCTTATTTTGGCTATTCGAAAGCAGGCCTTGTTGTCCTCTTTTCCCAGTGTAGATGAGATGCAGATTTATTTAGAAATGAGAAGGATTGGGAAATAATTTTTAGCTACAGCTGAAGTATATGTGTCAAGACTGTGTAATGTTTAGCAAAGAAAGTAAGATGAATTCTTAGCTATAGCAAAAAGACTGTCATCACTTCTGTATTTGCTAGAGAGGAATTAAAATGGTACTGTATATACCATTGGGCTAATTCTTACATGCTATTCACCTATGTACTTTCATCCACTTCGCTATACGTAACATGCATGGATGATTTCCTATCTGACCCCTTGGGATTAGATGATGTTGTTTATTCATTAACTAGGAATAAATGATTCAACGTCAGCAATGGAGATAATGGACCAAATAGGGGAATGTTAACCTCTATTAACCTCTATTTTACACTTCCTATACCTTGTTCAAATTGCTTTGATCTTTTGGTAATGTTTTATGACAGCCTTTTTGACAATAGGATTTTTCAAATTAGGAAAAGGATAATCATTTGTTTCTTTGTTTCATTATCCTATATAATGAAGGAAGTATAGATTGCATTTCACAAGCCATAACCCAGAAGATATTGCTTGCTAATTCTCTAAGTATGTAATTAACATAAAGTAATGAACTTTTTACAAGTTAAACATTGTTATTATAAAGTAACCATAAGAAAAACAAAACTGAAATAGTTTTTAATAATTGTTCATCTGACTTATGATGAAGTATCACAGAATCTATCAGGCAAAAGTAAAATGGAAACGCTTTTTATTCTAAACTTCAGACTTCAAAAAATCATAACCTATGATTCTGTGTCATTTTAGTCAGACGGATTTCTGTCAATATGATTTAATAGTGAAATGTTGCATACAACTTCACATACGTGCTCAAAACTTATTTGCATTTTTAGCAGAATGTTTAACATGTTTGTCAATTATAATAATAGAAAGGACAGGACATACTGAGTCTACAAATAAATCCTCTGGCAAAGACAGAGGGCATGTCAGTCCTTCATTTTTCCCTTTTTTTCTGTGTGTCCTGTGTTTGCTGTTTCTAATACACTCAGTAACAAGTCATTTATTTTTCTAGATGATGGAGCTTGGTGTACAAGGACAACCTTTTACATGATGTTGAATGAGCAGTCTGACTATTTGGGGAAAAAATTATCATGATGCTACTTTATCTCTGCCATTACAGTGCTGAAAGGTATTTACACACTCTGGAGCTGAAAAAGTTAAGGAAAAGATGACATAGGAGATGTCAATACTGCTGAATGAGTACCCTATTCTGCAGTATTTGCAATTCCCAGCTGGAGATGCCTGACCAAGCCACATTCCATCTCTGTACAGGCCTAAACCTGGGTGTGCATCATCACTTTATCCCGTTTCATAGTTTCAGAATAAAAGAGTTCTGGTGTTCCTCTCTGTTATGGGTTAACACCAGTAGGCAGCTAAGCCCCACACAGCCACTCACTCACTCACTCCCCATAGTGGGATGGGGGAGAGAATTGGAAGAGCAGAAGTGAGAAAATTTGTGGGTTAAGATAAAGCCAGTTTAATAAGTAAATGCAAACCAAAACAAACCAGAAAAACAACAACAACAAAAATGCAGCAAAACAAAGCAAAGAAAAACAAGTGATGCAAAAGCAATAATTCACCAGTCAACCCGATGCCCAGCCAGTCCTCAAGCAATGGCAACCCTTGGCCAACTCCCTCCCCAGTTTTATTGATGACCATAACACTGTGTAGTATGGAATATCCTTTTGGTCAATTTGGGTCAGCTGTCCCAGCTGCATTCCCTCCCAGCCTCTTGTCCTCCCCCAACCTATTCCCCGGGGGCAGGGTGAGAAACAGAGAAAGCTTTGATGCTGTGTAAGCACTGCTCAAAAATATCTAAAACATTGGTGTGTTATCAACACTGTTTTGATCGCAAATGCAAAATATAGCACCATACGGGCTGCTATGAAGAAATTAACTCCCTCCCAGCCAAAACCAGTATGATTTCATATGGGAGCCACATGTGCCTCCGTGAGGTATTAGATGTAATTCTTAGGAGATCAGGACCTAAAAACAAATCTATAGTTCACATCAAAATTAAGTCTAGGCAGAGTTGTCATTCCAGTCTCTCTTTCCTGGATGCTAACCATAGCAGCTGCCCTGCTGAATGAAACTGCATGTGTTATTAAATCTTGTTTTGGTCTTCTGTAGAGGGGAGTGTTTTTCTCTGTAGAAGTCTGAGCTGATTCCTTCAGGCTTTAAGTTCTATCAGAATTTTCACCGGAAGACTTACTTTCCTTTCAAAGTTCAGCATCTGTCTAAACACGTGTGTTCCTGAAAACAAATGAAGTCTCTATTACTCTGCCTTCCTAGGGCAATTAATGAGCGTAGAGGGAACATGCAAAGAGGGAAAATAAATTAAAGAAATATTTGTGTAATCCCGACAGTATGTTGTAAGTCAACAAAATCATGCTGTTGGGATCATGTTGAAGAGAGTCCCAAACTACTTTTTTGATGCACTTAGCAGATGTTTTTCCAAAAATACCTTGTCCCTCCAGTAAATATTTCACATTCCCTAACCTATCTCTTTCTTTGCCAAGTTAAGCTTTAACACACTTGCTTATGTGGTTTTCTTAATGTGAAAAAAAATAGTGTATGTTCATGTATCCAGATTGTACTGAGATATCTGCATTTGTTGTAAAGCCCCTATTCATTTGAGAAACAGAAATAAAAAGCAAGCCAACGAACAAAAAACCTGTTAACTGTTGTTATGTATACTATGTGGCATACCTTTTCAATAACTTCTGCATGAGTCAATCTGCATAGTTGCATGCCAATTCATTTTTAGTTTCATATTATTTTAATGTTTGGTTTCATGTCTCTTTTCAGTGAATATTTTATCAATATTTCACTTAGGTCAGTATTTGTCACCTTACTAGCTTTTTTCCTAAAAATTTCTATAGCTATCAGATCTGTCTCACCAGTTCTAAAAAGAGTAAACAGATTGAATTGTGGGTCTGATGATAGCCAATATGTTAATAAATAAACCTGTGTGATAGGTTGGCCCCAGCTAGCAGCCAAGTGCCCACACAGCCACTTGCTCACCTCTCTCTGCCCGAGTGGGACGGAGTGAGAAAACAGGGAAGAACAAGAGTGAGAAAACTTGTGGGTTTAAATAAAGACAGCAATATGACTTGTCAAGAACTATCATAGGCAAAACAGGCTTGACTTGGGGAATTTAACTTAATTTATTGGCAAATAGCATAAATATTAAGTTACTGATTAAGTTATTGGGAAACTGACACCCTGCCCCCTGACTGACATTGGCAGCGTAGGCAGGATGCTGCCCACATTACCCATGTAAAGTGTGAGTCTCTCAAATCACACTACCACTGGTGGAGCCAAGGGGCAGCGTGACTCTTACTTGCATTCAAAAGTCATTTGCACTGTTGGCTGTTGCTGCCAGATGACCTGGACACCGAGTGTTCCCAGCAGTCCGCCAGAGCCACACCATCATTTGTGATCCTGTGTTCACTATCAGTGACTGAGTGAGTTGCCATATGGGCACGTTGTGACTCATCTTTCTTAATGCCTCAATAAACTTTCATTAATAAGTTGTTGTCAGACTCCATTAGTGTTCAGACCACAGAAACAAAGACAACAAACGTTAAAACACCTCCCCTCCCCCTTTCCCAGGCTCAATTTCACTCCAAATTCCTCTCCTCCTCTTTTTTTTTTCCACTTCAGTACTTCATTTCAGACACTTGTTGTCCTCTCTTATTATCACCACAGGTTACACTCAGTCCCTTCAGTGAGACAACAAATAGTGCAGGAGGTTGGAGCCAATATATTGTGGTTTCTCTCTGCTGCTCCTTGTTTCTCATCCTTTTCATATGCTCCAGCACAGGTCCTCCAGGGCAACAGTCCCTTCAGATATGTAGTTACTCTGCCGTGGAGTACTTCCTCTGACTTTGTTATTCCCTCATTTCCTCTGCTGTTCCCTCTGTTGTTCCCTCCTCTTCTCTCTTTCCAATGTTTTTTGCCCTTTCTTAAATGTTTTCACAGAGGCAACATCATCTTTGCTGATGTGCTCAGCTGTGTTCTGTGGTGGGTCCATTGGAGCCAGCTGGGACCTGTTGTGTCCAGCACAGGACAGACCCTTGTATCTTCTCACGGAGACCACCTCTGCAGTCCACTGCTATGAAAGACTTTTGTCATTTACACCCCACACAACCTTTCAAATTACAGACTACAGTGACTATAATTAAAACCAGGATGAAAAGTCAAACTGGACGACTACGGAACCAGCAGTCTGACCTCAATGGGAGGCCACAGTCAGCAGAACAAATTATGAAGGAAGCAGTAATTAAGTAAATTGAGGTGAATGGAAAATGGATAAATTGAAGCAGGGGATTAGCAAAGGCAGATTGTGTCTGACTAATATAATATTTTCTTTAACAAAATGACTGCTTTTATAGACAAGAGAGTTGTGGTAGACCTAATCTATCTTGACTTCTTTACAACACTTGATATGGTACCCCATGGGAAATTTTCACTTAAGATGATGGTTAGTACAAGAATTGCAAGTTGAATAAAGAATTATCGTGTGATAGGGAGATTACTAGTGGAGTACTCAATGGATTCATTTTGTGGCTCATCTTTAATACTTTGCTTAATGACAGTGATATAGTTGATGCTAATGGATTTTTATGATGACAGAAAGTCATGAGATGTACAAAGCAATAGGAGCCCTTGAAAGTCTCCTGGGAAGAATGAGATGACCTTGAAAAAAGAAACAATAAAAATGATAACATGAAGTGCAGTCCACCTGGGGAATTAAAACCATACCTCTGCTAATAGGTAAAGATCTACCAGCTGGATGACAAAGCGGATAAAGGATTTTGTAACATTGATTGATGATAGGGTGATTGTAAGTCACCGACGTGAAATGAAAAAGCATTATCTTGAGGGGTATCAGGCAAAATACTATGGGTAAAATCAGTATCAAAATGATTATAAAAGCATTCATAAAATCATCTCATGAATTCTGTGTACTCTTCTGGTGATATATATGGAATATACAGAAGCAGTAATTTAAAGAGTATGACTACTAAGACGACTGAGGACAGAACCCACCTTATGTAGACCCACATTAAGCAAACCCATGTAAAACAAAGAGGTTGTTTAGCTAATCAAAAAATCTCATAGAATTATTATTATTTTTTTTACTCTATAGAGACATTTAGAGTAAACATCAAAGACACTGAAGATGGTTCTGTAGGTTACAGCACCTGGCTAACTGCAGAGAGAACATCAGCTTCTGTAACTTGGTGAACTATTTATCCAGAAATCTGTTTATAAGCTAGTGGGAATGACAAACACAGATGGACTGGAAAGAGAGTATTCAATTCATCATCTGATTACACTTAGACTGAGCTTCATTGTTCATCTTCTTTATTTAAAGCAACTTCCAAAAAAAGATTTATATCATGGGAAAGGCATAACTTGAATACTTTCATAACTGAGGTAAATAAAGTGTATGGACTGAGGACAATGAGGGTCGCTTATTACAGTTGCCCAGGATTCTTGGAGGCAGCTCTGTGGTTAATAATAACTTTCTCAAACTGGATCTTGAAAAGTAAAAGGCACCAGGGGGAAAAGAAAATGCATTTATAATATCATATACTTGTGTTTTCCTACTCTTAAAATCATTACCACTAGAAACGTGTCTTTGTGGGACAAGAAGGGAAACAGGTTACTGACAAGTTGTGGGTAGTGATAAGCATCTTGATAATACTACAGATGACAACAAATGCTTAGTTTGATAAAAAGCTTGAGATTCTATATTACTTCAAAACATGGAGACAATAAACTCAATAGTTATGGAGTCAGTATCTGAACTATCTAGTTTCTGTTTTGAAAAGTTTGCTTCTTCCTAGCAGGAACAATTCTCTCCTACTATCCTTTTTATGTAGGATAATTATCTTATTACTGCCTCTATTAAAGTCACCTTTCTTATAATCAATCGGATTCCTAGTAGGCAGTCTGACTATGTTAAGACAATTGCTAGTCATTTTTCAAATATTTTTACAAGTATAAATATTGGAGAAGTATGGTCAAGATAACCAAAAATTCTCTTCCCATTCCTTTAAAAAACAGAGTAGAATGGTGTTGCGGTTTAACCCCAACCGGTAAGCCAGTACCATGTGGCCACTCGCTCGCTCTACCCCTCCCCAGTGGGGTGGGGACGAGAAACGGAGAGAAAGGAAAACTCGTGGGTTGAGATAAAAACAGTACACCAGGACAGCAAAGAAAAAAAAATGTAATTATATTATATATTAATAATGATAATAATAAAAAATTATAAGGATAATAGAATATATAAAACGAACGATGTGTACTCAGTATGAAGACAGGAGGAGGAAAGAAGTTGGTCACTTTCCTGAAAGAAATTGAATACAAACAGGCTGCTTTATGATGTAATAATAGATGCCATATAAGAACCAAACACTGTTTCATCACTTAAAACAAAAGCTCATGTATAGAATCATAGAATCATAGAATCATAGAATCATTCTGGTTGGAAGAGACCTCCAAGATCATCGGGTCCAACCATTAACCTATCACTACCAAGTCCCCCACTAAATCATATCCCTTAGGGCCTCGATGTAAAGATATTGGAGTTTGAAATAAGTGGATGGAAGCTAAGAATAGAACTTAGCGTGTGTGAAAAAGAGAGAAATGCAAAGAGAAACAGCACAGACTTAGAAAAGAAACAGAAGAATGAAACTATAGAATAACAGTGGTAATGTGAGCTTCCCTAAGAAGGAAACTTTATGGCTAAATCTTGACTCCAAAACAGGATACAGGCAGTGGGAAAGAGAAAATATACGGTTTGATGACTTTTTGTGGAGGTAAAAGAAAACTGTGTATTCCTTGTAGCGAAAATTCATGAAAGAGGCCTTGCAACTCTATCAGTTTCTCTCACTTAAAGAGACAAACAAGAAGGTCATGAATTTTGACTGATCAGAGAGGTAAAAATATGCTTGCAAATCAGATGGCTGTTGATAGAGGAAGAGACTAGAGTGATCATTAGGAATCTTTCTTGCATTCTGTGAAAGCAGAGCGATACTGTTAATAGAAATACTGTAATAGTGTATAGGTATTCCATGTATGGGCAATGATTCTTGTTAAACACAGTAGATGACAAATAAAAATGGCTTATATCTTAGCAGCTTTGAATCTAAGAGTATTATTTCATGCTGGAGAAATTAAAGGTTATATTTACATGGCTAAATAACATCTACCTCAGCGAGTAATCCATGGTTTTGAAATCAACTAGTTCAGAGTGGCCCTTTTGCACAGATTTTTTTCTTTTTCCTCAGAAGACTGAACCAGACTTCTCATCTGAAAATGTAGAAAGATAAGTTGATGACAGTAGGTTGTTTACTTATCTCTAGACATAAAGACACATGCAAACAGCGGAAGCACTCTTCAGTTTATTCCAGTTTTCTGTGAGCTGTTGTACAATCTTATGAAAGAGCTGCAGTTCTCCCTGCCTGCCCCTAAAACATGTTAAGAACAGGGCATCTGATCACACTCTTCGCAAAGTAGATGAGAGTGGTGAGAACTGGGAGCAAAGTAGTTGTGGGTGACATTGCTGAACACAAACTGAGGGCCACTGGTACTCATCAACTGGGACGGCAAATTAAGGGAACACTTTTGATCCATCCTCGAGCAGGTTCTTAAAGGAGGTGTGCAAGGAAATTCCTTCAGTGAAAGCAATGCGGTATTTTGACTCGCTACACTACTTCACAGGACGTATAGATTCACACGCTATGCCACCAGTCACCCAGTGTGTGGCCTAAAAGATATGTCAAATTAACTTAGCATCTACAACAAATACGCAGAACCATGGTTCAGTGAGATTTGGTCAGACCTTAGGAGGCAGCATAGGATATTGCGGGTTCTTGTTTTGTATCTCACTTCATGGTGCTGTTACTTCATGTTACACTTTACATTTATATTGTTAGATGCAGAATTTTCTTCCACTATTTTCTTTTCTTTCTCTTATACCTTTCAGTTACATTTTGTAGGCATCCAGGTGCTATACAGAATTAGTTTCTTCCATTCATACTCTTTCTTATGCCTGCCCTAATCAGTCACCCTTCAGTTAACATTTCTTCTCAATTGCTATAATCTTCAAACCAACTTGATACAGTTTATGTTATTACCAAGTTAGGTTGTAGGCAAGTATTGCATTCTCTCTTACAAGGTCAGCTATTTTGCAGTTCCTTCCTAGGTACATGTCCGGCCAGGTAATTTTGGCATCTACAGTATTACTTTAATAATAATACTTCTCGCTTATTATTAAAAAAAAGCATTCAATGTGTAGGGTGCTGCAAAAACTTTTAGGGCTCCCCATTTATAATGTAGTAGGATAGTCACATGTTCTCTTAAATTGGTTAGTTTTTTAGTTGACTATCATTTAGATATGTGAAGAAAAACTACAGTAGCCTCTTAAAGTTTACTATTTGCATGACTTCAGTGAACAACTACTTAAGATTTAAGATATTTTTTCTTTAAAAAGAGCTTTGTTTACTGCTACCCTTGCTTATTTCTATTTTGCTGCTGTTGTTGTTCTAATTTACATTTTAAAAAGTCATAGAGGCCTAACCACTATGCACTGTGCAACTCTGGATGAAGCTGTTAATATTTCTCACTTCCTTTTTCTTTAAAGCAGGGATAATGTAATATATAACTCATTTATAAAGTCATTGCAATGAAATGTGGCGTAGGTGCCAAATAATGTAATCTATAAATATGCCAGATCTTCTATCAATGAATTTATTATAATTTATCATAAATAGCATATCTGGCAAAACTGTTTTTTATATAAAAAAAGGAACAGATTTTGGCCAAGATTCATATCTCCTAGTTTTAAACACTTAACAGTTTCTTTCAATGTTATTACATGTTGTGGAGCAATAGAACCAAATTTAAAGATAGAACAAGTGATACGGAGGACCTGATATCTATGTTATACATGTTTCTCGGGTTTTATTCCAGTGTAGATCTTGTCTGTTCTGAAGGGCTAAATGCCTGTTTGTGGTTGAGGTAATGCATTAGGTAAACTTTTGCAGCACATACTGCTTCTGGAAGGATTCCAGGTCATGGCTTTTCAAGAAAGATCTACAATAGAAACCAAAGCATCTCAAACAGAGATAATCAAATTTGCTTCAGAACAGTATTCCTTATCCAAATTGAAAAAGTAATTTAGGTGCACCTTTGTGTGTAAAAATGAGAAGTTGTTTGGTTTACATGTTGTCTAGTGTCAACATTCTAGAGATAATTTTAGCCCTTTTGATCACCCTTTTGATGTGACAATTTATCTACATGGCTAAAGTGAGAGCTTAATATAGTTTTGATCATAGAGACTTCAGTTAGCTACACTGAATCTGGAAACAACTAAGATACTATCACAGAATTCTTTCAAAGTAAAAAGACTATATGGTGTCTTCATGTGTGCTTATCATAAGTCATGTAATTGGGCCTTATTGTTTTGGAAGATGCTCATAAAAGTGTCTACTTCAAGGAGGTACAAAAGTTTATTCTTGGAGGCAAGAGCATAAATTCTTCCATATATTGAAGAAGTTGCAGAAAAGAAAATGAAGTCATTCCCTAACAAATTATATTAGAAAGCTTAGGTACACATATATATCCAATTTTCTTGTTCTTAAAAAGAATGGATTGGTGGAAAACTTCCAACTTGTGCCAAATGTATCAAGTTGATCATATGAAAACCAGTGGACTTTAAATTCCCAATGATTTGTCCCATACATGACATTAGGTGTCTCAATAGTCACTACTGGAAAGTCTGAGTTCTAGATACTGTCAATGTTGAGAGTGGAGCTTCTCAAGCTAGAATTATTTTAATTTAATGGAGAAGAAGAGGAAGATCTTTTTAACCATATGTTTATTCTGAACATTTACCTTAGGATGGGACAAATTTCTTTCTAGGAATATCTGGTTTTGTTAGTACTGAGAAAGAGACTGTCAAGATCTTTCTTGAACATAAATATGAACCTTGAGAATATCTACATGTTTTCCTTTATATTCTACTCCTGTTTCTAGTGGAATCCGTACTTGCAGTTAGACACCCATATTCCCATGAATATGAGACATATCTTTTACAGAAGGATCCAAGAAAGAAAGGAATAAAAAGAAGCAACATTCCCCACCTGCTGCCATCTAAGGAAACATCTGCCTACAACTCCTAAAAGAACAGTTTAGTTTTATTTCAGAACTCTCAAAAAGACTTAGTCACAGGGTCTATTTTATATTTTTACTCTTGAACTACAAGGGGAAAACAGACCACCTAAACCACACCTTATTTTAGCCCACAGGACAGTGATTTGAACACTTAGATATTTACTGGAACAGTGCATTTAGCAAAAGGTGTGAATTCAAAATATCCTGTTTAGGTTTGGATAGATTCAACTCCTTAATGCATTATTTGATATTAGTGGCTTAATAGTTTCTAGAATGTGAAGTCCTTAATACCACATAGTCTCATTCTGCCTGTGGGGTTTAGGTCAAATCAGCTTTTGAGTGGAAAATGAGAAACTGAGCTGTAAGATTATAAGAATTAATTCTGAGGACAACTTTTCAGTATAGTATATTTCTTGTATTATACACAGAAGAATACATATTTGTATATATAGAATAAATGTATTTATTATGACGTTTCTAAAATTACACTATAAGTTGGATGCTCTATAAGACAACATGGTGAAATTACCATCTTAAATTAGTAGTAATGGTCTCATAGAAATAAATAATTACATGCATGCATACATACATCTTCAGAAAGAGATCCCATTCAGACAGGATATTTGCATATCAAGTGTAAAACATTTAACTGAAGAAATCTCAAAGATGACAGTGAAAGGCTAGGCACCTCATCCCACAGTCTGTCACTGTCATAATGAGCAGATAAGTTCCAGTTGGTTTGAAATAAAGAATAAGACCAAGATCATTTTTCTGAAATTTAAATTAATTGCCCAGTGAATGTTTTCAATATTTGGATGAGACAGTGATGAAGATGATGATTTATGATATTTCATGTATGTCTTTCATTTGAGAAAGAAATTTTAAATTACAGTTTAGGTAGATCACCTCAAAAAGTTTTGAAAATCATCTTGATCTACTAAGTGTCCTAACATTGCAGGCCTTCAAAATTCAGATAAACATTCAAATACTCACAACTTAATTTCAGTCTGCATTGTGAATCTTTTTGAAATTCAGTAATGAGGACGAGAATGAAAGGTGAGTTATGAAAAAAAAAAATGAAAGGTGAAGAAGCATTGGTAGGAGATGAGGGTGAAATGGCTGTAATTAAGAGTCTGGCATTGGTAGGAAATGCAGGTGAAATGTCTATAATTAAGAGTCCAACTGTCAGGCCTTCCCTGCTGTATCAGTTAAGCACTAATAAAATATTAATACAGTCAAGTGAACTACTCAGATGATGTACCTATGAAATGCTCTAAAAAGCTGAGAAAAGACTAAAAATATATGTGAAAGAGATGAGACTTAAAGGGACAAACAAAGACATAAACCATGTCTGAACAGAAGGTGTGAAACGTGTGTGAAATAAATTAAGAAATGTAAGAGGAAAGTGCTATCTCGTTTGTTTAATCTATTTTTCTTTTAGTGAATGAGTTATAAAACAAATATAAATGAGTCCGTGTAAGCTCTCCTGCTTTCAAATGAATAAATCAAATTATTTTAACATCCTTAACTTGTATGAAATTAAATCAGATGACAAACAATGAGTTTGTAATCAGTATCTCATGTGAGAATCAACCTATTTATGATACATTATTTGAAGAGCTATTCTATAGCAGATGATAGAGAATGAAACAGGAAGAATTTTATTGAAAATAATCTAATTAGCCAATAAGAACTCTCTACAATCAATTAATCACACTGTGACTAAATGATTTTGTAGCACTCAGAAAGGTAACCAACCAATTATTCATTTTCTTTATAATTGGTGGAAAAAAACCTATATTTTGCTTACTTTCTCTAGGGGTATCATAAATTATATCTAAGCAGGTAATTTAACTTAAACTCCAGATTGTATTTATATAGACATAGTCATTAAATCTTTTTGCAATGGAACCTTTTTTACTCCCCTCTTCTTCTTTTCACATCTTCGTCCTTAAAACTCTTAGAAAAGACAAAGTCACTTTCTTTAAGAGAAATAAGAATCTACCATCTTTGTAAAGCAGGCTTTAAATTTTTTTATCAATCAAATAACATACTTGAAAAAACTAGTTCAAGTAGTACATCTACCACATAAACCAAAGGAGGCCTCTCAAATAAATATATAATAAATTACTACAACAACACCTGTTCTTGCATGTAAAGCTTGTTTTTAAACTGCCATTCTAGAAAGAAAGAGAATTAAATTCAAACTTCGATTTTAGTCTAGCTTTTCATTGTCACTTTGGGGTGAAGCCATGACAGGAAGTTTCATAAGTAAATATACTCGGTTTGCAGTGCTTTTATAGCTTTGTATATAATATTTTAACTGGGAGCAATGCAAATGCTTTTACATGTCTGAACAATGTCTAATGACATTAAATTCCCTGGAATATCTGGCCCAGCCTCCAGCTGGCTTTCCAGGAGATCTCTCTCTTTTGTAGGACTTGTGCCATGTCGTCCGTCCCCTTGCAGATATCTCAGATACACTATGACATCTCAAATGAGAACAGACCTATATTGTTTAGACAGGTGAATGCTACCCATGATGTCTTTCAAGGCTTTTGTCCTAGTCTCAGACCTGTTCTGAGAGTAACCACAGATCAAAGTACAGAGCAAGGCTACACTGCAGTGAGTTTAAATGAAGTATTGCTGGGCTGAATACAGTAAGAATCAGTCTTGTTGTGCATACACTCTGTGCAAGCAGCGAGTCTGAAGATTTTGACTTATGAAAGCGGACATTGCATATGAATACCAGTTGTGGAGTATCTTTCAAGCTACAGGCCCTAGACATGTATTATAGCAGCTAATGCCTAGGACTGCCTTGCTCTTTCTCAAGAAAACTCTTTAATTGTAGAGTAAACACTTCAGATGTCAAAGTCCTGCTGTTAAAAATCCTACAACTCTGAAATGTGAAATTACGAATTCTGCTTGGGTGATAATGATTAATTCTGCGTGATTGTTCTTTTCAGAACTATGCATATGACTGAGGTGGAAATATTGCAACTGAAACTCACAGTAAGCATCTATGTCTGGTTTTCCTCTATGAAATTCCATGTTCTTTGTTCAAATATCTTTTAGGTTTTCCAGAAAGGATGGGGTTTTTTATCTTTCATCTTGCTTGGAGATGATAAACAAAATCAAACCATATGACTAAAATGTTACACTATCTGTTTTACTACTGTGGCACTTTGATATGCAGCCAATTATACTATATTGACTCCAACCTGTTCACAAAGTTTCTCTTTTTAATCTGGATTTTGTATTTTGTAACTCTGCTACATTCAAAGGATGTCTGTCTGTGGATGCAAATCTTTAATCCAGAGCTTCAATCGCTTTTTGATGTGAATTTGTTCCGTTTGGCAGTCCATCCTTTCATTTGGCCCAAGAGGATCTCACAAAACAGCTTGATTAATGGCATCTTTATAAAGTGTTAGGCCTGTATTCATGTGTTAGAAAAAGAACTAATTATGAAAATATGTTCCTTAAAAAAGGACAGTGAATGAAATTACCAAATCCTGTCATGACAAGCAGAGATATGAAACAATAGTAAACAAGAATTTACTCCAAATATGCAGCAACAACAATTAAAAAGAAGGTAGCTCTACAGTGTAATACTAATGGCTATTCATTGATACTTAAAATATTTATTCAAATAGAAATTTGATTAGAATCATAGAATCATAGAATTCATTGATTAGAATAATGAACTATTTGCTGGAATAATTCTAATTTTGTTCCAAGACAAAAAGCATTGAGCAGAGTGCCAACCAACAGTGTGTCTGAGCTTACAAAGCACAAACCCTGCCCTTGAGAGATAGACATTCTAATGTATCTTTTACTCATGTGTCCTTTATATTGCAGAGGAATGATTTTTTTTAGTCTGTTTATCATATGTAGAAAATGAAACATATTGTTATGATAAGTCAAAAACTAAATGAAAATAGTTTCATTTTTTCTTCAATTATTTTATCATTTGAAAATCCTCTATCCTGTAATGCTATAGTATATGGAATGATCAAACATCACCAAGAAAAATATGTTTGTATTTTGGATTTTTTTTCCCTACAGCCTATGTCCTTGAACAAAGAACAATAAAGCAGAAATGTCATAGGAACATTTCTGTAAGTGGATGCCTTGTGACAGAGCACTGTTGGGAAATGTCTGATCAACACAAGTAGATGGCAAGGCTATCTTAGAATTTCCTATGCAGGTAACAAAAAAAGAGAGCTTTTGATTAGATGGGTGTATGGAGTGAGAAACTAATTTGACCTTTGATTAAATGATCTCACTTTCCTGGCACCATCACCTATATCTCAATTATATTCTGCTAAGAGAAAAAATAAATTTGGCCATTATTTTAACTGACATGAAAGGGCAGAATAGAAGAGTTTCAGCTTTCACTAGCTCCTGCAGACAGTGAAATGGGAAAATGAGTGGCCCCTAGAATTTACAGCCTCTTACTTATTACAGGCTGTGACTGCTGCAAGCACAGAGGGGATAATCAGCTTGTCAAGAGCCTGCCGCTGAGAATGCCAACATATAATCACTTCTATTGCTTCAGAAGACTTCTTAGGAAACAGTGGCACTGCATTTGCATTTAAAAAGCCATGTTGTACAATTGTGAAGAGAGTTTATTTCAAAAAATACTGTAAAATAGTCCTTAAAATGATTAATTCATTCTTTCCCATGAATACCTCATAAAGAGACATAAAAGTTGGTACTGTTGTATTGAAATGTTAGGTCAAAATCATTAGACTAGTAGATATTTGCAGGAGATAAAAATCTATTCATTGGTGAGCGTTGTTTCTTGCACAGAGGATAGTCGGTGCTATATTTACAGAATAATAAAACTCAGCTGAATCAAAACTTGTGTATGTCAAGTTTTTCAGAACTTCAGAATATATGGAATTGTAGCAATTGTTAGTAGCTCAAAATTGTACTTAGGCTTTCTGGTAGCAATGAAAATCCTTAACTCAGAGAGAGCTCTGTTTCACAGAGCCAAGTGCTAAACAACAGTTGCCTACAAAGTAGAAACCTTGTAAGCCACTCAAAAGAAAAATAAAGGCGAAAGGAATTTTATCAGATCCTAAGGTCTACAAAGAGATAGATGAAAGGTTTTAGTAAAAAGGTCCAATAGCAACAATTTGTAAGGAAATAAAAAGAGAGGCAGCTTTGCAAGTCACTGAAGCTCCACTGAATTGAACCCAGGACAATATTGGAATTCAATACAAGTATAAAGTCAGTTAAAATATTGTGGGGGAGTGAAAAATAGTGCTAGAGTGCAATTAAGTAGGAGCCATATACAAACTGCAGAAATTTTCTGGAGCCATCTGGAAAGGGTACACATAGGTAAAGAAGAGCATTGAGGGGTTAAAAGATATACAAAGGGAATTAGATTTCTGAAATAGGATGTTAATCTGTTTCAGCTTCAGCTGTTATATCAAGATTAGAAAAGGGGATAAAAAGCCTTAAGGACAAACATTGTGAAAACTAAAGGGTGCGATCAAATATTAAACCATGCACCATTAACATGCCTGACCTAAACCATTCAAATATGAAAGCGAGGAGTAAGTGAATTATAAGCAAATTATCAAAGGAAATGCCAGATGTTGCATTTCTTGAAGAAACCTATTATACCAGAATATAAACTGGCAAGCAATTATTTTGTGCAGGTATTATTTTTCAGTGATTAAATTAAGGGAGGGGGAAGAAAAAGAAAAAGAAAGAGGAGGAGTAATTTAATATCAAAGAAACTGACACTTATTAAAAGAAGAGATTAAATCAGATACAGATAAAAGCTTTATAGTAGTAAGGAAAAAAATAACTGGGTCAATCTAGTCCCCTCATTTCAGGTAGGGATTTTTTTAGATTAATTTTGATTTAACATTAGAAATTTTGCAATAGGCAAAAATCATACATGGAAGAGATATCAACAACAAATGACATTCCCTACAGGGGATACACTTAGAAATATATATATTTAGAATTATGCTGAAAAGAATACCATGATTTCATAGGCTTAAAGTCCAAGGCAAAATCAAATTAGGCTTAAGAATACCTGAAGTCATTGTGATCTTGTCAAAGATATTATCTTTCTTTTCTAGCCATAGAAATGTATGCGTCAAGTTCTGTTACTCTTGATTTTCTTAACTTCAGAACTATTTTAAACTTAGGGTAAATTTCAGAGTATCTAAATAGGTATCCTAAAGATGTTGCAGTGCAGAGAAATCGGTAACTAAGCAGAGCCAGGAGACTGAGAAGATTCAGACAAAGTCGGCCATGCTCGGATTCAGTCTGGCATAGAAAGTTAATCAAGGCTAGAAATCAAAGAATGTCATTAGCATGAAAGTAAATACTGGAAGCAGAAAAGGTATCTGAAGTAAAGGCAAAACGCATTGGCTTGAGCAGTGTCATGCTGCACAGCTATGTGGCTTTCAGACACAACTACCTTGTTTGTGAAGTCCTGTATGTGTCTACAGCTATTCATAGGGATGCCTGTAGAGCATCAGAGGCAAACATGTTTTGTATAATTGTTGGAATTTTATAGCTCCAAAAGCAATGCAGGTCAGTGCCCTATCCTTAACAGGGAACTTCTGAAGCTAGGCAACATCTAGTACAGCGGAACAGCTCATTTTCCACTATTCTAAGGATCTCCAGCACTTGAACATAGGCTTAAGTGTGTTTTTCCTCTCAGGATCCAGGGCAGAGTCCTCTCCGAGGTCAAGGGTCTAGTTAAGTAGTCTTGAGGATCTTTTAGATAAGCCTAGAAGTAATTTTTGCATATTACAGGCTACTGTTGAAACTGATCCTCCACTACGAAACACAAACAAGTCTTTATCATCATCATTTAAATGGTTTCAAACTTACACTTCACTCGAGTCTTTCTTAACATTAATCTATAAAATTACCTTAGGATCTATCTGATTTCTTCTGTCTAACCTGAGCCATTATGAATTCAGGAATGAAAGGCCAGAGAAAGCGTAAGAAAGAAGAAACCTATTCCCGCCAGTCAATCAGAGCTCTCAATTATAAACATTAATTGCTCTGATTTCAGCTTCTAGGACTGTTTTGAATTAAACAATCATTGAGTAAGAAACAGGGATCAGGGACTCAAACCCAGGTCTCTCTCTTCTGAGATGAAGGTGTTAGCCTTTGCTCAATATAAGCGCTTTACTACTAGCTCACTGTTGCTTTAGTCCTGCCTTTGGTGCATAGTAACTCAATTCTCATAGTGTTTGCATTCCTCCATACATCATTTCACTGTCTTGGTTGGAAGGAATGTCTTGATAGGAAGGAATGCTGTACCTTTCTCCACTGTAGAAGGGATAGAACTGAGACTTCTAAATACTTGAGCAAGGTATGAGGAAGAAAGAAAATAGAATAAAACTAATAATCTCCTAACCTATACATTAAAAGGGGGAAAAAAACCTCTAAAACAAAATAACAAAAACAACACAGGAAATAAGACAATAAAATGCTATGAACAACATAAAATTTAATTAAAAAAATAGTTTCCATTATTAAAAGTATTCAGGCACAATTATGTAGTGAGTCTCACATACCCACATTAATACAAGAATAGCTTATGGCAGGTGAGATTCAGTTACTTAGAAATAGGCAACTAGTACATCTATTGGCTCTATTAGGATACCCAAGCCATCCCCATGAGGCTGGCTGCTGTGACACAGGATCTACAGGAGACCTTCAACTTTCTGACATGGCAGCTGGAAGCAAAATGGAATATCCGATTTATCTCAGATTACATTAAATGTCTATTTTTAAGCAACTGAACTCCATCCAGAGAGGCAATAGAAGAGAATCATACAAGCAATTGATCATGTTAATCACCAATGACCGAAATTTGCCACTTATAAACAAAGAGCTTAAGAAAAAACTATGCAGATAAGAAACAGCTTAAAAGAGTCTTTCAAGAAGTTGCAGTAGTGTCTAAATAAATAAACTAGAAAGTTTGGCAGATGACAATGCAACACAGTAAGTCAGAAAGAGTTTGAGGAACAGCTTGCCAAGGTTATAAAAATAATACTAAACCTTTTTTTCAAGGACATAGAATGTGATAAGCTATTAGGTAAAAAGAAGAGTTCTCAGAGTATATTAGGCCGCAGTTAGAAAGGCTAAATGTATTCTTTGCATCTGTGCTTACCCTGCAGAAAATGGAAGAGTTTCCCATACTGTAAGTCTTTTGAGGGTTGTGTTTCAAGATCTGTTGCAAAGTGACATTTCTGTGGAGCTTACAGAACAAGATGAAGAGTAACGAATCATGCTAGAAACTTAAGAAAATCAAGGAAGATATAACTGAGGTACCAGCTGTACAATATAACCTGTTTTAAATCAGCTGTGGTAGCAGATGATTGGGAAGTGGAAGAAGAGACTCAATTTTTAAAAATTCAAGGGGACATTCAGGGAACAACAGAACATTAAACTAACTATTTCCAAAAAGAAAGTTTGTACAAATTTTTCTGAAAAAATAAATTAATGGATACTGTCAAGGTTCACTAAAGGAGTCAGTAAGCAAAAAACATTGAAATAATTTCCTTTGCTTTTCAAAAGACATTCAGTAATTCCATCAAGAGAGGGTCTCAAAGAGCCTCATAGTAAAAACTCAAAGAAATAAAGGAAGTGCAATAACAGGCAAGTTTCTAACACAGAGAAGCAGCTATTTAAGAGGAAGGAAAACAGAATAGGAACCACATTTCATTTTTGTCAGGGAGAGAGAGATCACCAGTAGAATTCCGACAGGAATCCATGCTCTGTGCTGTTCAACATGTTTATAAATGGTCTGAAAAAGGTATTAAGAATGATGTAATAAAGCTTGTTGACCTTACTAAGCTATTAAAAGTAGTAAAGATAAAAACTTACTGAAAAGAGCTACAAAAGCACAATATTTTGCTGAATGTTTGGAGAATAAAATTGGAGACGAAACAATGCAAACAGATATAGTGATGTATATGAGACAAAAAAAAAAAAATCTTATTTTCAAACACCATGTTGGGTTCTGAGCTAATACCACAAAGAAAAATCATTCATTATAGTTTCTTCCTTATGTGAAATCATCTGTGCAGTGCTTTTGAATGGTGAATAAAGTCCAAAATCAAATAGAATATTAGGAATTATTAGGAAAAATAAAGAGAAAAATACCCAACCAAACAAAAAAAAAAGCCCACAACAACCAGAAAAATAATATACTGCTGAATAAGCACATGGTACACTCACAACTTTAATATTATATGAAGTTCTTATCCTACCATCTGTAGAAGTATAAATGAGGAAAATATATGGACAAAACATTCCAGTAAATATGACTTTGCCTTTACTAGTAGAAGGACAAAGGCTTTGTATTGACCCAGCCCTTCAGGATCTCAGGCTTTGTTTGGGTTTGGCTTGATCTGAGCTGGTTTTAGCTTGCTCTAACCGTTGCCTAATGGTCAAGTGAGTATTGCCTGATGTGCTGCAGACGGGAGTACTGCATGTAGTAAGGGCTTGTCACCCCAAGGTAGTGACAGTAGCCCTTTGTGTCAGCTGGGGCACGGGAATGTGCTGTGCAACTTTCAAGCTCTAGCTTGACATACGTAAAAAGGAATAAAACTATGATAAGAAAACATACAAATAAATACGTGCCTGTGAAAAACAAGAGGGGGAAGAACTCCCACTTACCAATATTATACTCCTCCTGGCAAAAGAACTCAGGGTGATGACAAACGGTACCCTTCCTCTTGAAGGAGACTGAAAGTCTCAACCTTAGGATCCACAGGAACATTGGAAAGGTGACAGTTAAGACCAGAGGAAAGAGTTGGTTGTAGGGAGGCATTTTTATATAATATTTGCTAGTGAAGCTTTTTTTCTTGAATTAATTGGGTAATTTGGATTATTAGACTGTTAAAACATTAATTGAACTAACATTAAGTTCTGGGCTCCATACATATGCTGTGTTCCTTTTTTGCCACTAAGGAGATTTTGGGTGTAACAACAAGGACAAGAAAGAGACAAGGCAATCAATATCTTCTAATGCAGAATTGTAAAACACAGTAAGCTCTTCTCACGGAAGAAGAATGAGTGAGGGAGAATATAGTGGAAATGTACAAAGCAAGGAGAGGTACTGGAAGCAAAGACCCATTATGTCTTCCCTTTCTTAATAATGGGAAGAGAAGTCATTAGATAAAAACTGTAGATGTCATTTTAAAAAGAAAAGAGTCATATTACGTAGGTAGTGAGATATATTGCCACATGACACTCTGGATGCTCAAAGTTCACATAGTTTCAAGAACAGACAAACTTAGGAAAGAAAAATTCTCTAGGGCTTTAAATAGAAATATACTATTTCTTCTACAGGAATTCCAGAGCTACAAATTATTGGAGACTGGAAGCATATTTTGGGGAATTCTGACACTGCATTTTCTGTTTGAGTACTCCTTCTTAGACTTCTGCTGAAAAGCTGATACTCTTTGACATGTTTGATCTGACAGTTCTCAGTGAATCTATAAAGTTGCAGAATCACAGAATCACAGATCACAGAATGGTAGGGGCTGGAAGGGACCTCTGGAGATCATCTAGTCCAACACCCCCTGCCAGAGCAGGGTCACCCAGAGCAAGCTGCACAGGACCACGTCCAGGCGGGTTTTGAATATCTCCAGAGAAGGAGACAACACAACCTCCCTGGGCAGCCTGTGCCAGGGCTCTGTCACCCTCACAGCGAAGAAGTTTTTCCTCATGTTCAGGCAGAACTTCCTGTGTTCCAGTTTGTGCCCGTTGCCCCTTGTCCTGTCGCTGGGCACCACTGAAAAGAGTCTGGCCCCATCCTCTTGACACCCGCCCTGGAGATATTTATAAGCATTGATGAGGTCCCCTCTCAGTCTTCTCTTCCTCAGGCTGAACAGCCCCAGCTCCCTCAGCCTTTCCCCGTAGCAGAGATGCTCCAGTCCCCTCATCATCTTTGTAGCCCTCCGCTGGACTCCCTCCAGTAGTTCCTCATCTGTCTTGAACTGGGGAGCCCAGAACTGGACACAGGACTCCGGATGGGGCCTCACTAGGGCAGAGTAGAGAGGGAGGATAACCTCCCTCGACCTGCTGGCCACACTCTTCTTGATGCACCCCAGGATGCTGTTGGCCTTTCTGGCTGCAAGGGCACATTGCTGGCTCATGGTGAATTTGTCATCTACCAGGACTCCCAGGTCCTTCTCTGCAGAGCTGCTTTCCAGGAGGTCAACCCCTAATCTTTACCGGTGCATGGGGTTGTTCCTCCCCAGATGCAGGACCCTGCACTTGCCCATGTTGAACCTCATGAGGTTCCTCTCTGCCCAGCACTCCAGTCTGTCCAGGTCTCGCTGAATGGCAGCACAGCCTTCTGCTGTGTCAGCCACTCCTGCCAGTTTTGTGTCATCAGCAAACTCCTGAGGGTGCACTCTGTCCCTTCATCCAGGTCATTGATGAATAAATTGAACAAGACTGGGCCCAGTACTGATCCCTGGGGGACACCGCTAGCTACAGGCCTCCGACTAGATTCTGCGCCACTGATCACAACTCTCTGAGCTCTGCCATTCAGCCTGTTCTCAATCCACCTCACCATCCACTTGTCTAGCCCACACTTCCTGAGCTTACCTATGAGGATGTTATGGGAGACAGTGTCAAAAGCCTTGCCGAAGTCAAGGTAGACAACATCCACTGCTCTCCCCTCATCCACCCAGCCAGTCATGCCATCATAGAAGGCTATAAGGTTGGTTCAAACATGATTTCCCCTTGGTGAATCCATGCTGACTACTCCTGATCACGTTCTTTTCTTCTTCATGCTTAGAGATGACCTCCAGAATGAGCTGCTCCATCACCTTTCCAGGGTTGGAAGTAAGGCTGACTGGCCTGTAGTTTTCTGGGTCCTCCTTCTTGCCCTTCTTGAAGACTGGAGTGACATTGGCTTTCCTTCAGTCCTCAGGCACCTCTCCTGTTCTCCATGACCTTTCAAAGATGATGGAGAATGAGCAATGACATCTGCCAGCTCCCTCAGCACTCGTGGGTGCATCCCATTGGGGCCCATGGATTTGTGGTTGTCCATTTTGCCCAACTGATCTCTAACCCGATCCTCCTCTACCAAAGGAAGTCCATCCTTTCTCCAGACTTCCTCTCTTACCTCCAGGGTCTGGGATTCCTGAGGGCCAGCCTTGGTAATAAAGACTGAAGCAAAGAATTGCATTCAGTAACTCTGCCTTCTCTGTATCCTTCATCACCAGGGCACCCACCTCATTCAGCAGAATGATATAACTCAGCATAATAATACCATTTAACTTGTGTTTTTTCTCTTTCTATCTATTTGAGAGTAAGGAAATCTTGCATACAGTGATAATAGTTGTAATATTGTAATACTGAGTACAAAGGAATTTGCTCATTGCAGGGGGGTTGGACTAGATGGCCTTTAAAGGTCCCTTCCAACCCAAACTATTCTATGATTCTATGATTCTATGATAAAGGAATGGCTTATTTTTTTGTTTGTATAGGCTAATCTTACCTCTTAATTTAGATCTGAATGCATTTTAACGATGAAAAGAACAGAATCAGTTTTTCCTTAGAGAATATGTATTAAGAGGCTTCATATATAAAATGAATGCATATATATTGCACTACTCTCTTTACTGATGGTAAATATACATGTGCAATCTAGAAGACATGAGAAGGCTTAACAATATATCAGATTTTAAGCTTACTTTTACTAAACTTGCAGTATATCTGCAAAGTTCGGAGTTGGGAATTGGCATTACCACATTTACTAAAATAGTTCTCAATAACTAAGGACCCTTTTGGGATAGTACCATGATCACCCTAATATTGCACAGAAATTATATTAAGTTCAAATATAAATTCGATGTAGTTATTTTTTTATTCAGAAGATTTAAATCAGCAGAAGAATACTCAGGTTTCTTAATAATGTTTCAGATATGAAATTTAATAGAAAGAAGAAATATTTTCTTCCCTTATTCCCAACACCCATCAGATATAATTCAGAATTTCAGCTGGGGTTTTCTAATCCAATATGCCATGTGTGGGAAGGGAGAAGGTATGTGATCACCAGCCATCTTTTATAAAATTATGAAAATTAGTACTATCAGAGAACATATGGGACTATTAATAAACCAGTTTGGGTTTAATTGCAAGGAAAACATTGTAACAAATCTATGTAGGAAGTGCAAGTTTCACGAGTGTTAACTCTAATTATGAGAAAGATTGTCTCAAAGGGCCTGCTGTTTACAGGATATAACTAACTTCAGCTGTTACATCTAGAAGATAAGGTTGCCTTTACAGAAATGTTATGGCCCATCTTATGGGGCAGTTTGTTTGGACATCTTTAGCTGACTGAGAAGATACTCTACAAGTAGTATGTACATAATTTAAAAGTATGAAGTGATTATTTATTAGTTAGTACACAAAAAAGATAGCTGTGACTTAATGAGATATTAGGCTAAGCATTAGTGTGGTCACTACTCCTTATAGTACACCTGAAGAGACTCTGCTGTCCAGGAAAGTATCAGTCAGGAGGGGCAGGGACCGCATGGTCCCACCAGCTGATTTTCCAGGTCCCACCAGCTCTGTCATCAGTGGTAACATTGATGGCTTGACTATAAGATCCTATAATCACTGTTTAAGCTGAGTAGCTTGTTTTCCTTTAGGATTTTATACCTTTCCGTGTTGGCAATTCCTCTCTGGAATCATTGATGCACTAGGAACCCCACTTTTGTCTGCGATTTTTACCTTCCTGATGTTTTTTACCAACTTACTGTCAGTTTTTCTCAGCAGTCCAAACCAGAGCTATGTCCTTGTACACAGTTACACCCTTGAGATGGCCAATGGCTTATAGCAAAGTTTAGAGAGAAAATAACTAAAAGAAATGTTCTGTTGGGGCAATAGGGAAGATATTCTGAGAAAGCTTGCTTCTTTTGTTTTGCCTTTTTTTTTTAATTAAATGAAATATTGATATAAAAGTCTTCACATTTATACATATAGGGAGACAATCCTCAGAGTAATAGTACTAACAAAAATGATATATTTTAAGATGGAAACCTAATATGATTGTTCTAGAACTTAACCACCACATTCACCTCCTCAACTTAACTAATGCTTTTAAACTAAAGGCTTAAGTGTCCTATAATCCTATTAAAGTCTCTATTAAAGTCTCTATTAAAGTCTCTATAAAGCAATAAATAGCTGTCTTTGATGGGTATATTTCCCCACCTAAATAATCCTATGAACAGAACCATCTGCCCTAACCTATGCATCTAAAAGTAAGGGTGGAGGACTAATCATATCACGCTCCAGTTATACCCAACAAAGAGAACCAAGTATCTGGGTGGCATAGCTATCTGACCTCTCTCAGATACTTTAAGGTGAGAAAAATAATTCTCTTGTGACAAATTATAGCTCCATTGACTACAAAGAGATGTGTGGGTGACTAACTCAGATGTAAGAGTTTAAATTTTTATCTCTACTTTAGATGATTTGAATCCAAATCTATTTCCACCTGGCTACAACTAAATTAAGTAGCAAATTCTTGTCCAAATTCAGACTGAAAAAGAGCACAGCTTCCTTTTGCTCAGGGCAATCATGTTTTTTTCCTATGAAAAGGAATAAGGCCAAAGCAGAAGATGTACGAAACTGGGTTTCATCCTGACCTGGATTCAGGTCATGGTCAGAGCATTTATTTACCAGAATTGTGAGAAGTGCTCATAGGTCTTACAATTTCCGTAGAGCCTCTGCTGACTGGAAAGTCAGAGACTTAGATACCTTGGTTAGAAGCTAAAATGGGTTGGAATGAATCTGAGCCTTATTTGCTTCACTTAGGAAGCAGTGTAAACTAAACATTTTTAATAGGGGTAAAACACATCCAGTGTGTAATACTCTTTAACTAATCCACCGTACAAGGTCATTCAGAAAGTTTTCCAAATGTCCCTGCGTAGAGAAAGCCAGATCACATAACAGATCTGGGTCTGAAAACAACCTTACCTTGCTGATACTGCACAAAAAAGGAATAAAGTCACCACACCTCTCATCTATGTTGGCTACGCTGTGTCCATCAGAAAGGAAAATAAATACATAAACAAATTTAATTGCATGTTTATTTTAGTTTCTTTCATGTAAAAGAATACTCAACACTGGTAATAATAGAAATAGTTCTTCATATTCTCTTTGCAGACACTTTCAAGTCATTGTTTTTCTAGAAATAGTATTTTTTTAGACTTTTGCAGGTAAATATATTTTAAATATATTGAATATTTTAACATTTATGCTATTTTTTTATATCTGACTAGTACATGTCAAAAGTAGGTCCACTGAAATCAATATGCATAAATCATTGAAAAATGAAAGAAAACTTTAATCCTTGTCTGAATTCTCCAAATATGTTGGAAGAGAATTTTTTTTAATCTGTAATTCCATTATAATTTTATTACAATAATTTTATGAAATTATTAGTTTTTAAAGCTATTACTAAAACATAATAAAAGAATATTTTATTTTATTTTATTTTATTTTATTTTATTTTATTTTATTATCTTTCTTTTTCAGGAACTTAAATCTATACCTGTCACAGTGTGAGGAATATAAAGTCAGAGATCTTTGCTAAATTCTTGGTTAGTAAGTAATACAGTAAAATTTCAAACTAAAAGTAATACATTTCAATGCAAAAGTAATTGATTTTATTTGTTAATTTATTTCCTGAGTTTAAAATAATTGGACTATATTAATCCTTGCTATAACTTCAGTGATCTTTTGTGTTTCAGAATACATGAATTTGGCTGTGTCTTGATGTATGACATGGAGGTATCAGCACAGAGAAGGGAGATGCGATCTCCCAGATAGTACTGCCTGAGTCCTGTGATGTGGTACGTGTCTACATCTCTTCTGCATCACCATCATGACTACTTCAGCATTACATAAGCACACTTAAATGAAATTGCTTGCTGGTAGTATCGAACTGTTCATTTTTTTTTTAATTTGGGGTATCAAATAGCTTAAGCAAATTACTAAAATATGTATATTACTTCACATCTTTG
The DNA here is from genome assembly GCA_009819775.1 of Phoenicopterus ruber ruber. Taxonomy (NCBI): domain Eukaryota; kingdom Metazoa; phylum Chordata; class Aves; order Phoenicopteriformes; family Phoenicopteridae; genus Phoenicopterus; species Phoenicopterus ruber. The sequence continues at coordinate 179,786,484 of CM020215.1, forward strand.
TTACTATCTAGTTGTCAAAAAATCTAATGTGCAGCACTTTGGATGGGCAAAGGTATGGGTGACGGTATATTTAGAGCTGATTGGTTAAATTTTCTGACAATATTTTCTCGTCCTGAAATGCTAAATGGAAAAGCATGTGTTGATTCGTCCTCAATTTTTCTTTCAAACCCATGACCCCTCAGGTCCCTGGTCTGTGGTTGCCTCCTCCTGTATTTGGAGAACTGTCTACAGCTGTTTTCATTCTTCTGCAATCCCTTCACAAACCTTGTTACACTGATTTTTTTGATGTTGTAAGCCAAATAAAGCAGACAGCCCTGATGGACAGTGAACTTTAAAAATTATTAAAAAACAGATAGAAAGAGTAATTCCTTTATCTATCTGGCTACCTATCTATTTTTTTTTTTTTACTTCTTTCCAAAATATAAGTATTATTTCATGGGAAGAAAATTTAAATTTTCACCCTACTTTATGCTATAAAATGAGTTTTGCAGTAGTAAAGCACCTGTATGAATAGCTTCTTCAGGAAGAAAGAAGAGGGAATATTCCAATTCAAGAAGATTGCTGAAAGACAGGAAAAAGTAGGGATCTTTTTAAAGGGTTTCATTTGGAATGAAGAATGTAATGAACTGCTCCATCTTGCTTAATAATTCACAAATGTTTCATGAGAAGAAGAGACCCAGAGGAGAAAGAAACTGATTACGATGTTTGTAAATAAAGATGTAATCATAATTATAGTACTGATTTTCAAAGAAAAAATACGGCTTTAAGAAACTTTTCTAAAGGGACATTTCTAGGAGTCTATAGTCTAGTCTCAATATATTTCTTCATTTCTTTTAAAATGAACTGAGACAAAAATTTGAGATTTTGAAAATTATAAGAAACAGAAAATATACAAAAATATTGATTTTAACATGCTTGATGTTTTTGGCATTACAGAAACTGAAATTTCAGTTTGTCCAAATGATCCTAAATGATATTAGAGGCAGACAGTTTGTGATTTTTTTTTTTTAAGAATTTGGCTACAATTTTCCTATTTAGTACCTTGCCTCTTGGGAACTGTAATTTAGAAACCTCATGTTCAAAGCTGATTAAATTGAAATTGATGGGCAGTAGAGGATATGAAATTCTCTAGAGATCTGTGTCCACAGATCATGAAAGCCCTGGCCATTAAACAATATTTAAAAGAAAAATTCTATATTCTGAAGATTATTAAATAAGTGCAACAAAAGCCAATACTATAATCTGAACAAATATCCTTAAATAATTTTTTCAATTTGCTTTTGTTGATATGGTTTTTAAGAAAAAACAATACTGACATTTTTCTAAGACAACATTCCTGTGAAAAATTGCAATGAATTCTTTGTACAAAAATGTGAAAATTCATTTAAAATAACTGAATTAAACATAAAAGAAAAAAAATATATTTTAGGTTTTACTAATGTTATGTTTTCTCCTTTAAATGTTGGGCAAATAATTTAAATAAATAAGTACATAAATAAATAAATAAAAGGAGAAAGGTAATTGACCAGTAAAATCATATGACTATAATAAATGAAACTGAACAAAAATGGCATCATTTAATATCATTTTTCCAGGCTTCAGCTGTACAGTAGTATTGAAATTAGCTCAGTAGGATATTTCAATCTAAAACCTATCAAACATGTTTGTTCTTGGACATACATTTGGACTAATTTTACTTTTTCTTTAAATCAATAACATTCTGTTATTCTGAGGTAATGGTTAGGCATAGGGCATGGATCTCGAAAGTCATGTATCACGGAACTTTTACAGTTTAATAACACCTCAGAAGTAGATTCATAGAACTTTGTGAACTTATGTAAGTCTTTGGTGTATCTCACTGATTTGCATCTCTCAGGAGATTATGGTTATTACTAGACCTTGTAACATACTTTTCCTCTGCAAACAGCAAGTGGGGGTGAAAGAGGAGCCTGAAGCTGCTTGAGACTGTTTTAATGAGTGAAGCCTCCTTGAACTGACTTTCAGAAAAGACATTAATTGCAGAAAGGTCTCATAATAATTATAGTATCTTGAAACATGTAAGTTATCTTGGCTATAAAATGGGGCCTACACAATCAAATTATTACAGGCACAATATTAAACTGCCTCCTTTTTGCGGTTTGCTCCCACTATTAGCAAGTTCTCATTAGCCAAGTTAAAGTATTTCATTTCTACAGATTTTATAGCAGATGGGTTTTATATTGTACTTCAGGGGCTACAGGACTAATACCACATCTCTTCAAAACGTGCAGTGAAGCAGCAGTGTTTTAAGTACCCCATGCATGCAGTCCTGTATTTTGAGAATATCCTAAAATCAAAGAGACCTCTAAAGATGTAATAAAGTTTCAGAGCTTCCCATCCCACAAAGAAAAATGTATGTAGTATTAGATGTGTTCTTCATTCTTTTTTTCTTTTTCCTTTTTTTTTTTTTGTCCTCAAGTGAAAGGCAGAAAATTGTGTGTTAACTCATAGACTGCCATAAGTGGGTGATATGGGTAGTCTGTTGCAGCATAGAACTGTCATGAGCTTCCTGAGCAAAAAACTCATGTTGAGTTGAAGACTCATCATGATAATGTCCAGGGTAACATACCAGAGATTTATGACCAGGTCAGACCACTACTATAAATTTATCCTGGTTATTTCCATGTGGGAATCAGACAGGTTGAAAAGACTTTTTTTTCCCTAAATGCCTGTCATACATAAAAAGCACTTTAATTTTTTTTTCTCCCCAGAGGGTAGTAGTGAAAGGAGAATAAATTTTCAGCTAAGTGAAAATGTGAAACAATTCAGCCAATTTTACCATCATCTGCAATATATTCCATTTTCCTCTGTGCTTCTTCTCCCAGGATAGCTGCTTATACCACATTGAGTTCTACTCTTTCCCAGGTGTACATCACTTATGCTTAATCGTTCTGCCTCTATCAGAACATTTAAAAGGTCCAGAAGATATTGATGATAGCTTTTTCCCTCAAGTTAGGTCTCAAAAATCAGGCTCTTTTCTGTAACCACAAATAAATTTTGCTCATAAAAAATCTCTTCTACTGTGGCAAAGAGTAGCAAAACTACACTAATAAGAAATTTTTATATATTTTTTCATGCTGTCCTAATTTCTTTAAAGGCCTATTTATTGCAAAATTTCAGAGAAAAACAATTACCTTTTAAATCAGTTCTAAATTACAATATAGCAATGTTTGAAAAAAAATTCTGTAAAGATAATTTTGTCATTTGTTCAATCTCCTATCAATTCTGAGTGAAAGATTTTGATTTATAAACTTGTAAAAAAATGAATCTGCTAAAGATGGTCAATATCATGCCTAATGTCATCTATTATTAATTACCATTTCTGCTTAACCAAAGTTACGTCTTTTCAGTTCTTCTCTTATAAACTACTGAATAAAATGGCCATCTGTTTTTACTACTAAAATATAATACATACCTTTAAAGACATTATTCCTGCTGATTTTTTCAAGTCGACTGTAGGTATTGTGTTTAGCTGACACTCTTTCCAGGCTGAGAAACCCATTACTACTATTAGAGCTCCTTTCACTTCTCTTCAGCTACAGACTCTAACAACCGCTGTTCATATATGAGGCTCACAGTATATTACCTCTATAATGCCAGTGGTATCAGGGATCTTTGTATCAAAATTTGACATACATACTTTTGACTTAATCACATTCCTATTTCAATGAGCTGCCAAAATTTTCCTCCAGACTACTTTCTGAAACTATCATAAAACCCAAATGTATATGGTACAATTTATCAAGCTCTTGTTGTCAGCTAGTTTGGTTTTTTTCAAGCTGAGAACTTATGGATGAAGATCAGTGGAGAGAACGACATCTATAACATCATGGTAGGCATCTTCTCTTATTATGTAGTCAAGAAAGGAAAGTAGAATAAGCCATATTCAGACAGCTAGAATAAATCTCATAATCACATCCCTGGTTACCATGGGGAACTTTCTGTTGGAAGGATGGTACCGCTGGCTACAGGCAATCCAGGAGATTTTTGGACTGTGTTCAAGAGAATTTCTTGACATAGGTGACCAATAACTTGGAGAAGCTGACTGCTGGACCTACTGCTTGATGTTAAAGAAGAATCGGCCAAAGCTATGAAGGTGATGGCAGCCTTGGCTACAACAAGCAAAAGACTGTGAAGTTTAAGGTCTTGAGAGAAAGGAACAAGATGAGGAGCAGTACCAGACCCCAGAATGGGGGAGCAGAGTCTGCTCATTTCTGAGTTCTGTTTTGAAGGATGAAGTGCACTGGAGACATAGTTAATAAGTAAAATATCCTCAAATGAGGGAATGAAGGCACGGACTCCGGCATAGGTGGAAAGCGGAGACGATTTAATGCACACTTACAGGGGTTTATAAAGCTTCCTTATCTACTACATGCGCTCTAACACCTGTTTAAACATTTCTAAATTTGTGCACTTAAACATAACAAAGAAATTCTTTAGTGTAACAACAAACTTCTTTCTGGTTCTGACTGCTTCTGGTTACTCTTGTTTACCTTACTGTGTCCCTTCATTGACCTTTGCAGCACTGCTGTTTCAATTCAGCTCTATTACCTTGCTGTGTCCCTTCGTTGAGCTTTACTGTACTGCTGTTTTAATCAGCTCTAACCTGTCGCAAAACGGGTCACCTACACTCAAAGCACAACAATAATCCATTCTGATATGCAGAAAGTTAAGTGTGAGTAGCAGGAAGCTGTTAACACTGAACAACAAAATCCTCACTGAGCAAAAAATAAAGTCCACAAAAGGCTGAAACAGGGATGGGGTACCCAGCAGGAGTATAGACACATTGCCCAAGTTTACAGGAATGGATTTAGGAAATTCCATTCAGCAGCAGAGACAGTGTTGGTGTACTGACTGTAGCGCCCATTCCCCATTTCCTCTGCACCACTTGGCGGGTAGGGGGTAGAACAGTCAGGAATGAAGGAGTGAAGTTGAGCTGGGATGAAGGGAGGGGGAGATGTTTTTAGTTTTTGTCTTTGTTTCTTGCTATCCTACTCTATTTTAAATTGGCAATAAATTAATGTAATTATTTTCTCCAAGTCTAGTCTGTTTTACTCGTGACTGATCTCCTTGTCTTTATCTCTACCACAAGCTTTTTCATATTATTTTGTCCCCCCATCTTGATGAGAAGGGATAGTGAGGGAGTGGCTGGATGGGGTCTGGCACCCATCACAGAAACAACCAAAGATGCTGAGGGAGCTTGTCAATATCATTTTGAGGTCAGCCTTTATGAATTTTGGCATGATGATCATGATGATCAGGAGAGATTTCTAGTAACCTGAAAGTCAAACATAGCATCCATTTTCAAGGAAGGCACAATAGTTTGGGGAGTAACATGCTGTTTCACATAACCCCAGCTTCTAGGAAGGTTATGGAGAAAAAACTCCTGAAAATCATTTTCAAGTACGTGAAGAAGAAGAAGGTGGTTAGCAGCATGGATTTACCAAGCATAAATTATGCCTGACTAACTGGATAGCTTTCTGTGGTGAAATTATTTGCTTGGTGGATGAGGTGAGATCAGTGATGTTGTTTGCCTTGACTTTAACAAGGCTTTTGACACTTTCTTCCATGGTAGCTAAACTGGTGAAGTATGGTTTGGACAGGTGGGCTTTAAGGTGAGAGAATTGGATGTTTGGCTCAAAGTGTGGTAATCAGAGTACAAAGTCCATCTGGAAGCCAATAATTATTGTTGTTCCTCAAAAGTATCTAGAAGTCTTCTTGATACTGGGAATAATAATTTTTAAAGTCTTCATCTGGATAATGTGAAGGAAAGTTCCCTCAGGGGATTTGTGAATAGTGTCAAAATGGGGGGAGCAATTGATGCACTAGAAGGAAGGCCTGCTATTCAGATAGTCCTTGACAAAACAGAGAAATGGCCTATCAAGAACCTCATGAAGTTCAACAAAGTAAAATGCAGCCGAGACAGAAACACCCCACACAACAGTATAGGCTGAATACTTAATAATCAAGCAGGGTCAGTGGTGAGGTTAGAGCAGGTTACTGAGGGTCTAATCCAGTCAGGAACAGAACCTGTCAGGAATGGAGACTACACAACCTCTCTGTGCAACCTGCTCTACTACTTGACTGTCCTCATGGTAAGAAAGTTTTTGTTTATATCCACTCTTAACTTGTCTTGTTTCAACTTATGCCCCCTGTCTCTTTTCCTCTCACCATGCACTCCTCTGAAGAGCCTGGATCCCTCTTCTTAGTAACCTCCACCTAAACACTGGGAGTCTGCTGTTAGGTGCTCCCAAAACCATCTTTTCTAGACTCACCAAGCCCCATTCCTTCATTCTCATAGCATAAGTGCTCCAAATCCCAACCATCTCAGTGGCCCACTGCTGACCTCACTCCAGTTTGTTGAGATCTTTTTTATATTGGGGCTGGGTGAAGCATTCCAGATGTAATAAGTGTGAGGTGATAATCACATCTCTCAATCTACTGGCTTTACTTATGTTGATGTCACACATAAAACTATTGTCTTTCTGTTGACTCATATTCATCTTGCTGTCCACCAGGGCCCCCAGGTCCTTATTGCAGAGCTGCTCCCTAGCTAGTCAGTCCCAGCCTATATCTTTGCAAGGGCTGATTCCTTCCCAGATGCAGGACTTCACATTTGTCTTTGTTGAATTTCATAAGGTTTCTCTTGCCCCATTCCTCCAGAAGGTCTAGGCCTTTCTGAATGACAGATGGACTAACTTCAACACCCACTTCCCCAGTTTAGAGTCATCTGCAAACTTGATGACAGGGCATTGTCTCTTTTCATTGATGGAGATAGTAAGTAGGACGTCTCAGGATATACCCACGCACTACTCCATTTGTTCCTGTCCTCCAAGTATGGATTGCAAGTTGTTAAACACTATTATCATCTGAGCCCAGTTTTTCACCCATATAGTCGTCTGTCCATCCAGACTATGATGTCCTGCCTTGGATACAATAATACTGTGGGAGGCAGTTTCAAAAGCCTTGCTAAAGTTAATGTCATCCACTTTTCTCCTCCTCCCCACAGATACAGTCTTTTCATCACAGGAAGCAGTCAGGTTGATCAGGCATGATTCACTTTTAGTAAATACATGCTGTTGTCAAACATCTTCTTTTTCATGTGCCCAGAAATGCATTCTAAGAGATTTCAATCAATGATTTACCCAGGGAACACACCGAGACTGATTAACCTGTAGTTCCCTAGGTTGACCTTTTGGTCTTTTATGATGATGGGTGCAGCATTTGCTTTTGTACAGTTGTTAGGGATCTTCCCCAGTCTCCACAACTTTTAAAAAATGTCCTTACAAGGACATTAGATGATTTTCCCAGCATGCTTGAATGCAGACTGTCAGGTCCCCTGGACTTGAGTGAGATGAGGTCTCTCAAGTAATCCTTGATGTGATCACCATCCACCGCTGTTGATTCTCTTCCCTGAACCTTTTCACTAAGCACAGAGGCCCGGGAGACCTTGCTTGTGAGAGCTGTTGCAACTGAAAAGGCACTAGAAGACAGACAGACTTTTGCTGAGTGTGCATAGGACAAGGGCAAGCAGCAGTGAATACATGTTATGACAAGTTCCAGTTAAATATTAGGAAACATTGTCTACCATAAAGGTAGTCTAACAGAAAGGCAGTGGATGAGCCATTTTTGGAAACATTCAGATCTTAATTTGATAAGGACCTGAGCAATATGATCTGCTTTGGTTGGACCAGATGACCTCCCCTCCAACCTCAATAATTCTATGATTTGTGGAAGTGAACCAAGGAACCAAGTCATTCCTGTCTCTCAGTTTTCATTGAATGCCACTTGGAGTTTGAGCTTCTCTTTTCTGCTTACATTTCTGGAGATACAAACCCTTAGAAAGGGACAGCAAATTTATGAGTCAGGTGCCCTTTCCTTTCCCTATGTTAAGAGCCAGCTAACTGTGCTGTAGTGGCTATATGCTGACAGAACTGCCATTCAAGAACTTGCTATCATCAGTGAAAATATGCAGCTCTAGCGCTCTTATTTTTGTGTAGATAATTCAATAGGAGTTTTGAGGGAAAGCACAAAAATGGTTGTTATATTCAAGACAAATGTGACCATATTAGAGACTGAATTCTAGCAGAGGATACACATTAAGAAATTCACATCCAACCATGCATAAATCCACATTAAGTAGTGCATTAGATCATTCCAAAGGGTTTACTAGCATCACTTTAGAATAAAATATTTTACCTTAAAGACAGAAAAAATGTACCATTTTCTGTCTCCTGCCTTGTTAATTCAGAAGTCAAGCTTGTACTTGTTCAAAGTCAGCCAAATATTTAGAATGATCCTTACCAGGAGGTGGATAGAGGGATAATGTGGATTAGATTCCTGTTCAATCTCCTGAGAATCTGTTCATTGTCATAAGATATTGTTTGGACAGGTATGTTTTATGTATTTGAAAACACAAATTCTTTGCAAATGAAAGGTTTAAATGATACAGCAATAATACAGAAAATGATTTATTATAGTTGTAAGACAAAAGTTGTGCATTTACAGTTCAAGGAAATATTTCTTTTTATTTAGTGTGCCTTACAATGCTGAATGAACTCATGTCTGAACTTAGAGACAATCTAGAACCAGTTCATGCAAACTCTATTGGCTGGATTGCAGCTGCTAATGATGTGTAAAAGGAAAGTCAATTTACTCCTTGATAGAGATTACTGTACTAAATGTAGCAAAAAGCTATGTGAAATGTGAAACATTTGCTGTTCAATTGGGGAAAGATACTATTAGTGTGTCCAGTTTCTTTTTTGGGGGCAATGAAAATAGGTCTGTCTTGTTCTGTTAATTTTTAAATCACAGACATACACAAAATAATTTGTAGTTTTGTTTTTCTGCTGTTTACTAATGCAAACTTTATTTTTATATATGAACATATTATTATATATACAATTTCACAGATCCTTTCAGCTGTATTTACCCCCCCTTAGATCAATAAACTATTTAAATTATGAAAAATTGTAGCTGCCATGGTTGGAATACTGTCAGGGTAAATAACTTTTTAAAGTACTGTTGATATTCCCACATACCTTGATTGGTCTGCTTTGTATTTGTAACTGTTCTTCACTTCTGCTAAGCGTACTGTGATTCTTAGCACTAGAGAGTCTTAAATTTTTCACTGGAGTTAATTAATGAACAACATATTCCATGTTTCACTCTTTTCACATTATCTGCACACAGATTTTATTTTTTATTTGTTGTTTGTTATGAGGAAATCTTGTATTGGTCAGAGTTGTGAGGCAGATGTGCTCACAATATTTTTTTCCAGAAAGCACCATAAAATATACCGAAAGAATGTTGAATGTTTAAAACTAAGTTTTGTGTGAACACAAGAAAGAAAAGCTAAGTTTTTCAAATAAACAAACTCAGAGCAACAGGATAAAAACAGAGATTGTTTGGAAAGAGTTTCCTCTCTAGCTCACCATGCCAGTCTTGGCAGTATAGGCCATTTTCTTCAGTCCTGTTCTCAGCCCAGTATTTCTTAGAGGCTTCCTGAGTTGTGGTAAACTCCACACAGTTCCTTTGGAGTGTGTAAAAAAAAAGAGTTTTCTTTCTTTTTATATAATTTTCTCTCTCCTTCTCTCTCTCTCTTTCCATCATTTCTGCATTTTAACTGTGGGTTACTGACTCAATATTTCCCCCCTTCATTACTGTCTCATTCCCTCCTTCCCCATCTTGAACTTCAGAAGCTTTTTCCAGCTCTGCACACTCATTTACTCTGAAGGAAGGTTCCATTTCCTTGTCCAGAGCGCAGCAGCCAAGGTAAGCCTTCTTTTCTGCTGCTGAGCCAAATTTGTATAGATTGCAACATATATTTCACAGTAAAGTGTCAGCAAATAAATTAAACTTTTACTATCTAATGCATCTGCAATTTCTGGAGTTTGGACTTTTTATTTGATATACTTGTGGTGGGGTAGAAAAATGTGTTTCTTCAGATAGACAGTGAGGTAATGACAGAGTCACTACTGTACAATTTAATGCAACTGCTCAAAAGATATATAAAATTACTGGTTAATGAGGGTGTTCAGCCTACAATACCCAGAGGTTTGATACAGTCATGTATCAATGACCCTAGATACTCTAAGTTATTCCTTATCTCAGTTATGCGATGCCATCTAACACACTGAAGGAAGCTGAAGTCGCAGTCCCAGCCTACCTTCTCCATGACACCTGAGCTGGAAATTTTATTTAATGGAGACAGTGACACATGGACTCCCTGATACAAAGCAGCAAACTTCCTCACCAGGCCAGGCAGTGTTGAGGACCAGTATCTACTGGTGCTTGGGGCACAGGTGGCTTTGAAATAGTCTGTAGATTTTAAACAAAACAAAACAAAACAAAACAAAACAAAAAAAATGTGACATGAAATTAGAGCAGTGTAACATGTCAAAGACTCCTCATAGCTACAAGAAATGAGAAATTAACTATAAAGCTGATAGTGAACATGAATTACTACTGTAGTCTGTATTATATACCTCCTACAGTATTGTTGCATGTGGAATACTGAAGATTCGTTGATGTAGTTTAAGGGCTCTTTGTGGTGGGATGACCTTGGCTGGACATCAAGTGCCCACCAAGGGCTGTCACTCCGCCTCCTCAGCTGGACAGGGGAGAGAAAATATGATGAAAGGCTTATGGGTCGAGATAAGGACAGGGAGATCACTCACCAATTACCGTCACAGGCAAAACAGACTCGACTTGGGGAAAAAATAAATTAATTTATTACCAATCTAAAGTCAGAGTAGGATAATAAGAAATAAGAACAATCTTAAAACACCTCATCTAGGTTCATGTTCTGCACTGGGGAGTAGGGGTAGGGTGCAGGGTTCTTTCTGGATCTCAGTAAGAAAGGCACAGCAGCACGTGATGTACAAAACTGCTTTAATGATATTAATAACACCATAGATACAGGAAGAGAAATACAGATAGTAAATCTTGCACTCCTTCAGATGCTGGAACTCCACTTGGACAGATCGCTGGTGGGCAGCCGCAACAGGCTGCACTTATCCCATCTGTGGAGAGGTTCACCTTCCCCCTGGTAACATGGCTCCTTCTATCTAGTGTAGCAAAGAAAATTATACAACTTGTTTTGACAGGCAGGAATGCCATCTCTTTCTTAATGTCCACCACTAGCTACACGTACCTAGGAACTGTAGCCAGCAGCAGTACATACCCAGAGCCTTCCAGCTTGCTCCTCTTTACTGTTGTATTGCTGGGGTTACACAGCAGTCACTCACACTAACCTATGGGTATCTCAACCCTAAGCACAAGGCCCAATACGGCTGTCAGGACTTGCTCAAGATCACTAACTCATTGAATAGAATGTCTTCTGCAAGGCTGCTCACACAGTCCAGCAGAGGTTCTCTCCTCTATTGCTCGTACTTTTGCCTGTGCAGGACAGTATTCTGGTTCACTGCCTTAAACCAGACTTTCTTATCATTCTTTTTCTTGCTGGATCTCTAATTACTCCTGCTATTAGACAGGAATCTAGAAGGGATCGCTCTCAAACAGGAAAAAAAATATTAAACTGTTGTACAAGCTTTTCACTTTAATACACTGACATCCAAGAAATTGCATGATAAATAATGAAGGTAGAAATTGCTGCATTATGTAAGTTGCAGCTTTAGCAGGTTTTTGAGTCTGCAGACTCAAAAATATCTACCTAGACTTTCCAGATACAGCTTTTGTGCACTGCAATTTGTGGGGAACAGTTTGCTTCCATATTTCACAACTCAGCTCTTAGTTCTTTTTCTCTCTTGGAGAGGAGGATGAGGCTTGGAGTTTCTTTTCTGAGTATGCGTCCTTAGCAAAACTATTGGCTTTCCAACTGATGCTCAGTTTTATCTGAGCGTCATTAGTTATAGCTTAGGTAGACAACAGAAGAATCTTTTTGGATAATTTTGGGTAAATATGTTAATTTTATATACTTGGATTCTATGTTTTATTAGATTTCCTTCTACTAACTACTGACCATAACATAACCTTGTCAGTATTTCTCCATTTCAATTTTGGAAATTTTAGGTGTAGGAAAAATTATGCAGAGTTGCATCTAGGCCAGTTGGACACAGGCCAATGTAATTATGAGCAACAATGGAAAAAAACCTACTACTTATTACATGTTTTTTCTGGTTATTACTCACATATGCATTACATACACATAGGAATATTAATAACCTTTTTATAAGTACAGTCTTGGAAACAATGTTTGCCAACATGCTGTTTACATGAGATGACTTGTATTGGAATTGGTATCACTTGTGTCAGTTTTGCAAATTTTCTAGATTTGATTTAAAACAAGATCAGAAATAAGCGGATAAACAGAGAATATTGAACAGTGTTACAATATTGTGATGGTCAAAAAAGTCCATTTGACTCAGTAAGGCCATCAAAGAAAGTTACTGAAAGTTTTCTCCTCTAATCAAATAAAATGTTATGTTTGGGTTTCAGTGAGATCAACCGTCTTGCTTTAAAAAACAGCCTAAAAGTCTTAAAACCGAGTCTAAAATTTTAAAGCAAATTTGAAAACATGTAGTTTTGATCCTAAATGGTATGGGGTTTTTTATGTGAAATGTAAAATTGATTTTTCTCTGAAAATGCTGAAACAGTCTTCTCTAGAATCTCCGACAGTCTTAACTTCATCACCAGGGTCAAACGCCAGTGCGTCAGGGAGCTGCGGGAGCAGACTGCTCCTCAAGGGGGGACGGCCCCAGCACAGGCAATGCCCTCACTGACATGGCACAGCCCTGCAGTGTCTGAGCAGGGCGGGCAGAGCATAGGTGGTGGTGACGACAAGGTCCATCAACAGACCGCAGCATGGCCTGCCTTCCTTCCTTCTTCCCTCCCTCCCTCCCTCCTTCCTCCTTTCCTCCCTCCCTTCCTTTTCCCCTTTCTCCCTCCCTCCTTCCCTCTCCTCCTCCCTTCTCTTTGTTCTCTCTCTTTGTCCTCCTTTCTCTTCTCTCTTTTGCATACAAACAATAGTGAAAGCTATAGCTCATAATTAGCTTATTTCAGTAGAACTGATTACTGAGTCATATTACAACACTAGAGAGAAAATATTACAGGATTCATAGATCTGCACTATGTTGAGCTCTGTACCTTAGTGAGAACTCAGTTGCTGTGAGAGCCCTGAAATATTGTGTCTGCTTTTGGAATAGTTTAGGCACTTTATATAACAAATATGTAATGTCAACCTACTCTACACGAACAGAACTTCTGCAAAATACCACTTCTATATGTATAATCTCATGAATAAAATTTGTATTTTTTAGCTCCTCTCCTTCTCTTTCAAACTAAATTATATCTGGGATATGTTTCCCATGTAATATACTGTAAAAAAACCCAACTTACCAGGGCAGTACATTGGAGGCAATCTTATTTTTTCTCAGCCCCCATTGCCTTTTTTTACATCAATAGAAATGTTCCTGCAATGGCTTTTTTCCGACCTTCTGCTGAAACAAGGAAACAAGTCAGTGATAGACTATGATATTTCGATTCATTTCCCTTTAAAATTCTCTTGGTTTACTGACTCTTAACTTTAGAATATCCTCAACATTATTTTAATGATCTAATTCATCTGCCATAGGGGTATGGCCTAGCCCATTTATAGGCGCTACTTCTGCAATTAATTAATAAGTTTATGTTTCTTAGGTGCTTTAAGTATGAACTAGTCTTATCAAGTACTGAGTATTTTTATTATTCAAAAAGAGGCTGCTAATTTATGAGTATATCACTATGGCCATGAGTGAGTAGATATGTCTCTTTCCCTGTATGACCCTGCTTTGACTTAAAACCTCATGCCACAAAAGTTGCACAATGTTCATCAAATTATGCTCATTATTATCAGATTATTATTACTAGAGTACCTTCATATGCATGGAATAAGTGAATAACCCAGGAAATGGTCCACCACAGCTAAAATGCTGAGTATAATAGTAATGACTGTCTAAGGTACTAGACAATGTTTAGTTAAAGTTTTCATATCTGCTCTTTTAGATACTGAGGGCCAAAATAAGAAATTATTTTAGAGATTTTAATCATCAGAATGAAAAATTCCTCCTTCACATTTGGTTGAATATTCAGTGTTGCACACTTACGAGGTCTTAGATCCCCCGCTCTGGGAACTCACAATTCTGAAATGCCCAAGGTGTGGTTCTGTACTGCAGCAAAGCCAACTCATTTCTTCGGGCACCAATCTGCAAAAGAAAGTGGAGTACAGAGTGTGAATGGGGGCAGGGTGGAGAGAAATTCAACTACTCCGAATGCCTGGGCTGAAAATTAGCATGTCAGGAAGCTTCGATGTGGAGGCAGAAAGAAGCTGATAAAACCCAGGCCTTTTATTCATATTCACCCACATGAGCTAAGGAAAGAGGAAACATTTGCCTCCTCCTGGGAGAGTCTTCAGATTAAAAATAAAACAACCTTCCTCCGCCATTCTAGAATAAAACAGGACAGAGTGAATGAATAAAGATTCTACAATCAGTAGAGTGACTTAATCTGTAGGCTGTCAAGTCATGTTTCATTTTGCTTGATTTTCTCTAGATCAATTCCTGACATAAAGCTCAAAGTACTAGACAATGATGTTAGGAACACCATCTTCTCTAACTTTGTTTTGACAAATGCCCTCCGTGTGAGGTATTCTTTCAAGATGTCTAGCAAATTAAGCCTTTAAAAAGATGTAGAAATGGGGATACTCAGAATAAAATTCAACTTGCTTAACAACTTATGTGTAGGTTTTAGACATCTCACTTAAGCTAGTCAATGCAAGTAAATGAGCATTTCCAATGCATGATTCATATGACTTATTTTGCAGGGTTTTTTTGAGCGGACAACTAGCTTGGATGTTGGCATCTACCTTGTAGACCTGTAAAACCGGGTAAGATGAATGACATCCCATTTCTAGTTCTCAACAACTGTAGTTGGAAATGGTTTAGATGATTAGCACCTGTACTTCTGGACACATGCACCTGTGGGACTAAAGGTTTTTTTTTACATAGGCTTTGTAGGGACATTAATTTTTAGACTGCTTTTCTGAACATAGACACTAAGTTCTGCTTTGGTAATGTCATTTTCTGTATTTCACTGGTAGTTTCTTTGATTCATCTTCTGGAAATAAGTATGTAAACAAGTTCTTCTTCCCTGAAAAGAAAAGCTATACTAAAAATACGGTCACATCCTTGTATCCTAGCTACAATAACCTTATGAGTAGAGAACTTAAAAATGATTGAGGAAACCCTGGGAATAGAGCACCGTAAAAATACATTGTTTTCTGAAACGTCTGAGGATTCCATTCCATTTTGAATAAAATAGACATATATTCATTGGGATATTTCTCCCCTCCAGCTGGGATCTCACTCTGGATCTATGTATATTTAATTACTGCATGCAAAATGGAAATTCTTGAGAGAAAACTCTATCCCAGATTAGTCAAAAGTCATGGGACTGCTCCATCTTCCTGAAATGTAGAAATTGTGTACTGTAGTCACCTCAGCAGAGGTGGGATTTTTAACCTATTTCTCCAGCATCTCATGGAATTGCTCCAGTCATTTGTAAAATAGAAGCACCACTTTCATGCCCTAGTTTTGTGTTCTCAAATAACTTGTTAAACACGATTTAATAACATGATTTAATAACCTCTCTAAAGTATGGTAGACAGAGGAATGCTTAATTTGTGAATCTTACCTGTTTATTCTTCTGACTGAGGTGGTGAACTTTTTGACGTTGTTACTACTTGTCCACTTCTGGAGATGCGCAGACTACCTGTGTTGACACTTCAGGAATTTTGTTAACTTTTATTGGAAAAAAACCCAAATAATTGAAATTTAGCTGTTATTGACTCTTTCCTTCTCCAAAGTTAAACAGTAGATGAAAAGGTGGGGTTTTTTTTAAATTTCAATGTCTTTTAACAATTGTTCTTTCTCACTTCTTTTGTGGATTGTGTAATTACAGTGAATTGTAACCAATAACAAAAGGAATTACTTGGTAACAAGCAAGTTACTTCTCACCTACAAAAGTTTACACTGAGGTTTTAATTTCATTTAGGAGACAATCAGCTAACACTTTATGATATAGCCATAAATTTGTGAACACTTTTTTTGGTGTTAATTCCAGCCCAGATTACTAAGGTAGTTTGATACTTGTATTTGCCACTAGCAAACTCATAGATTGGTATCCCATTAGCAGATTATTCTGACAACAATGACATTGAACCACAATGCAACACGGATTTCTGAAAACATATTCTGTCATCTAAGTCATTGGGTTCAGCTGTATGTGTGGTTCTCCAAATCCACAGCAGAATAATCATTAGAGACTAAGTTAATATATAGAAGATAGAGGCTAGAACATCCGTCTCCCGAGTCTGAGTGACAAAACAGCCCATTAGAATCTTTTTTTCATTCATAGGTCTTCTGTCTTGTATTAAATAACTACCCATTTCTTTGGATAATGGAATGAATGGGAGGAGACATTATTACAAACATAGAATGCTAGAACTTGTATTTTGGGAGCTACTACTACTTTAGCAATGAAAGCTAGGAAGCAGATATTTGATTTCTATCTAGAAATACATTAGACGGCAAAGACATGCTATGAATAAATTACAGGAGAATCTTTAACTCTTAATGTGTTGAGGGTACAATCATAGCCACAAAGTGAGGAAGCCTAGAAACTTTTAAGATTATGGGACATAAATTTGTAAGAATCGATTTCTGAATTTGTGTAGTAGGAAAATAGATTAAGTAAAGGGGAAAATACTTTGCAGTCTTTGCTCCTAAAAATACAAACTTTCACTTTGGGGTAATAAACTCATAATGTTTAAGTAGTCTTTTTCCTTATTTAATGTAGTTGCTAGTTTGATAAATCATACTCTCTCATATAAGAACTACCAGAATCTGGCCTCAGATTAGATATTTCTTCTAGAATATGGAGATATAGATCTTTATTTAATTAAATATTTGATGCTTACCCAGCAATATGGATTTAATATTCCAACTTTAGAAATAGAGTCTGCATAGGAGACTGAAATTATATTCTACAGAATGTTATGTAACTGGCAAATTATGTACTAGATAAATAGCAACATCCTTTAATGGGTTGAAGAAGAAGAGTGTATCTAGGTAGAGTATATCTGCATCTTACCTTTTTTGTTTATTCCTTGAATTTTGATTAATGCAGAATTTACATTAACTCCTAACTGAACTAGCAGGATGAACCTGAAACAGCACAACAAAACTAAATGCAAATTTACATCTTAACTTGTGAAATATGAAACAGAGGTTACCTTTTATATTATAGCTAGAATGCAAAAGACAACACTTCTAGTCATAGGATAAGTAATAGCACTCTGCACCCATGACACCTACACAGCCTGGGAAGTTCCAAAGTAATAACAGATTCCTGGTTCTCCAGCTAAGATCTATGCAGGAAAATTAATAAGAAAATGCCTTCATTTCATCATGATGGCATCTGGGAGTTTTAGACCCCTCTAGTCCATTAGTCAGTTTTGTTAATGACTCTGCTCATCCTTTTAATCATGTGAAACACATTGACTGAGCTTCATTTAGTTCAAAGTGCCTTTCAGAAGCCTGAACAGAATCTGAGTGGTGTGAAACTTTACCTTTTCTCACTGCAACATACATTTAGCTAACTTCATTTGTGATTTCTGTGAAGATACAATACATCCATAATTTGTAAGAAAAAACCTGCCCATTTTAAAGTATTAAAAATTGAAATCTGAGTGCCTAATGTGTTTCCAAATTGTCTGTTTTACTCATGAGTATTTCAACCTATCTTCCTAGTGAGACTTATGGAAAACTTATTGATACCTGCACTTTTTTGCATTATTCTTGCACAAATATTGTATTTACAAAATTATTTCTACTCCATGAGCAACTTCTTTCACCCGCAAATCAAGAATTTCCAATATCAGATCTCAACAACTGTCTTGGAGGACTGTTTTTTTGATTTCAGAATAACTGCTTTATAATCAACCAAATGAACAGGTTTTGAACCTTTGCCAGCATGAATTTGAATAATTAAGTTATGAGGATATCAAATCCTTCTACAAAACACAGAAACATTTCTACTGAATATACAATACTGTTAATGTATCATGTCTCCCTTTGTTCAGTATTGCAACACACTGTGACATATTATGACAAGTTTATACCCTGTATATGGAAACAAAATAAAACAGTAATACCTAGTATAAACAGAATTATGGCATCTAACTTAAAAAAAAAAATCCTGAAAAGCATTGTTTCTGCCTAAGAGTGGAAATGTTTAAGCTGTGTACTTTTGAGAACTCCTCCATTGCCTGAGATTTTTGCATTTCTAAATGTTGACGATCTTTTAAGAATTTAGCCAAAATTCAATGCTGTCTGAATTTAAGAAATAATACATTCTTCTACTTTGTTTTTGGAGATGTTACATTCATAATGCATTCAAAACAGGTCTGACGCATACTAACGGTACTGGATTCCTTCATTAAGCATTAATCAGTAATATTTCCTTTTTCTCTTAACAAAGAAAAAAAAAAAGCTATCACTCTTTCTACAAAATACTTATAGAACTTACCCAAAAACCAGAAGACCAGGAATCAATTCTTATTTTACTCTGAGAGTGTTCAAAACTAACAACTCTCAGAAGTGACCTACATGCCAAGTAAAGTAAGTTTTTTTGGAGGTATATGAAAGCTCCCATCATTCCAACATTTCTGTCATGGTTAAAACAAACCAATAGGAAAGAATTCAAGAGATTTTAGGGAGAGAAACAAAGTCCTAAATGGTTGTAGAATTTTTCCAATTTTTTTTTTGTTTAATGTGAAATATTTAATAGTTTGTTGTTTTTTTTTTTTCTCACGTGTGCTGTATTTTTAAAGTCATTCTGAATACATATATTTTCAATACACTAGTATCATAAGTAAATTAGGTTGATGAGTTTCAGTTAAAAAGATTCTAGGAATAGTTTTATAGCTGTAGCACTTCTGATATCTTTTGAACATTAAATTCTCAGTATACAAATTAAATACAGTAAAATTTAAGCGTTTTAAGTGTTCTGTATTTGTGATATGTACAGAATTTCAATAGTCTCTGAAACACAGAAATACAAAGTTCATCTTCTCCTCTTCATTATACTTGTCTGAATTCTTGAAAATCAACCCATGCTGATAACAGAGAGAATAATTTTTTTACCAAACATAAAGTAGTTTTGGGTAAAACTACACAAAACTGTTTTCTCATCAGGCAAAAGACCATAATTATTTTAATGTATTTTCAATAAGAATATTTGGCTTCATGTGATCTCATTCCTTAAGGGGAAAAATAGATACTTGTTTAACAATGTTATGACAATAACAAACAATAATGAGTTAGCTTTTTTGCTAAAACTTCACAAACTTTTTGTTTGAATGGGGTCTTGTGTAGCTACTAGATGCATTTTAGGCATTTGAAACCTGCAAATTGGAAAATTCCCATGTATTTTACCCTGGTGAGGATTTTCTTCTTTTAAAGGGCTTCTTCAATCATTAACTACTTGGAAATGACCTACTTTGTGTTCATTGACTAATTAGTCCAGTTCCAATTCAGTCCACATTGAGGTAAATTACTTCAGAGAAAGCTGGGTCAAGCTGTTGTGGTTTTTTCAGCGCTTGATGTGATTGTTCTGGTGCATTCACAGAAACACATAAAAACTGAAAGTCTTTCTTCCCTACTAGGAAATTTACAATAATAATAATAATATTATTTTTCATATAAAATGATCAGCAACTTCTCATTCAAACCAGCCTGTCTCTGACTTCTGAGGCCATTTTACAGTGATCACTTCAGCACAGGTTACTTTCTTAAATTGTGATTTTATCATCTTGTCTCAAGTTTTGTATATCAGAGCATTATCCAGCTTTTAAAGAGCATGTCAAATCACACATCTGCACATCAATGCACACATCTTTGGTGTTTGTTCATCTCTTCTACAGACATACACATTTTTAACATCTTACTAAATTTAAAATCTACTGCTCCTTCTGGTAGGTACCAGAAGTTGGATTTCCTTTGGCTAACGTAAGAAATGAGAAATGTACATATTTACATTTTAGCTAAAACATAAATTATGCTGGGATTCAGTTGCAAGATCATAGCTGTATGAAGCCTTCTTAAAAGTCATAGGATATGGCAGATAGACTACAACTGCTGTTTTAAAAGTGGATGGCTCTCCCACTGATTCCACTTCATGTCTCCCAGCCACATGTAGATATTTCAGAAATATTAGGTCATATAAGACACTGTAAACCTACATTTATGCAACCGGATATCACACGTGTAGTGTCTTTTTAGTTAGTGATAAAAATAGAGTGAGATTCACGTAGGTTATTTTTCATTCTAGGTCTACCCTAGAATGAAAAAATTCATATCACAGGAATGCCTCTTTCTCTGGGATACCCAGGGCTGTTTTCTATATACACTAGACACAGCTAACCTGCTCTAGAGGCAGTTAGTCTTAAATAGTGTAAATGTGAGCATGACACTTGTCTTCAGGTCAGAATTCAGTGACCTTGTAACTCTCACTCACTGAGCTACTTTTATTAAGAGATCTCTTCCCATTCTACAAGAAAGACATAGACAGAATCACACAATGATCGCTTGTTGGATAATACGTACAGAAGATATCTAGGATCGGGATGTTACAAGGCTAAGCCCTAGTTAACCACCTTGAGTCTCTGTTGGGCAGCTGGTCATCAACAATGAGAAACAGCATTACCTTCCCTTTATCCTTGAATATGCTGATCTTCAGTGTTGTTGAGACGCCATTTTCTGATTCTCTACTTTTTTCTAAGGGGTTTGTATCTTATTTTGTCTGTATTTTCTCCTTTGAATTCTTGACCTGCAAACTATTACCATGCCCATAATGTGTTTAAACTTTTTATATGCTGCATGACCTGAACTATCTCACAGATCACCAACAATTTCCTAAGCAAAACTTCACCAAAGTCACACAGTGGTGCTACACTGAAACACTCCAGCCTGTGAAACTAGTTTAATTCCAAATAGTTTTGGATATCTACTACTATGCATACAGATGTCCACAGCATGACTGAACTTCCAAGATACACTTTTACGCAACTTCCTTGTGTAGAACTTTAAAATAGTCCCACAATATTACAGTTTAATTACTTAAATGCATATGCATATGAATAATTTCTTTGTATTACCTGTCAGATGGTTCAGTAATCAGAAGTAATTGATTAGATTCTCCTTCTGTTATATATCAAGCCTATATATTGTTTAAATACTTCATATATAAATCTTGTTCACCTGTTATTTGTGTCATTAACTTCTGAAGTTCTGTTTCATAGAATATATTGTGGCAAAGTTAGCTAATTAAATCCACTTATTATATATCAGATATATCAGTACTATTTCTAAAGACCTTTTATGTGCTTGGTCTGTTTACTGTAAAGTAAACTTCTGAACTAATAAAGGTGTTAGAAACCACAAAGAAACAATGTGATTCACTCATTGAACTTATGAAGGTGAAAGGTGCTATAGATAATTTTCAGAAAAAGTCTGTACGGCATTACACATATTGTCCTATTATTATTATTATATCACCATCTCTATAGCTGGTAAGTGAAATTTAGAAGAAGAAATATTAGTTTTTCTAAGGAGATGGGAATCGTAGTGTCATTCCACAACTTAATTTTGCCTAATTTCTAATTCTGAATATATTCTAATATTTTAGCTCTTCAGCCCTGACTGACACAAATCTCACCCCAGGAAGTATTGTCAGTGCCTGACATAATATAGCTTCAAGGAACCAGCAGTAATTTACTGGAACATCAGTACTTCTAAGAATGTTAGAATGGTCTACTACAGAATGTACAGAAGCTACAAAAGAAAGTAACAGAGAGAAAATTACATGAGGGACTATTGCATCGCATCTAATACTTCTTCATTTTTTTTCTATGAAGTTACCAGGTCAAGCAGGTGTTTTTATTGCAAGGAAGGGCAGTAAGCTCTGGCCTTTATTGATTACAAGCCCTCCAAAATGAATTCAGAGTGTTTTATAGGAAATTATAGTCATGAACTTTGGTTAATTTTCAAGGGAATGGTTCTCCTTGAACACTGTTGAAAAGCATTTTTCATCCTAAGTATAGAATAAGCAAAGGATGACAAGCTCAATTCATCTCTCATTTGTCTAACAAAGACAAAGTCTAAGGCACTTCCCTAAGGAATCTGACTTTAGTTCACAGTGATAAAATATGAGAGATTTGGGTCCAGATGGTCTCTCTTGCTCTTATTGGACTTGATTAATTAATTAATTGTTGCTTACCCAGAAGTTAATCCATAAAATACACCAAATATGAGATTTAAGAAGTTCTTTCAGGCACTCTGCTCCCTTCTGCACCATAGAATCATAGAATCATAGAATGGTTTGGGTTGGAAGGGACCTTTAAAGGTCATCTAGTCCAACCCTGCTGCAATGAGCAGGGACATCTTCAACTAGATCAGGTTGCTCAGAGCCGCGTACATCCTGACTTTGAATGTTTCCAGGGATGGGGCTTCTACCACCTGTCTGGGTAACCTGTGTTTCAGCACATCATCAGGTTGATTTAGGTTTCTATGTTTAGACTTGTGATGTAGGTGTGGCTGTTTCAGTCTTTAAAGGTATCTACAAGTATGTTATGATGTGTGGCTTGTATTGTCATCTTAAGCAGATTTTATGGCTCAAAAACTGTAATAGGCCTACAATCCATATCACAGAAGCTGCTGGACTGCCACAGCAATCATAAACACAGATGAATTTTCTGCTTTGAGAAAAAACAAGCAGTAGTCTAGATGATTAAAGTCATATGGGGAGAGATAACACAAGGATTTTTCTAGTTCTGAGTCAAAATTTACAGATGTGTCCATAAATACTTCTCTATGCCATTTTTTATGGGGTACTATTCAGTAGTCTGGTTCCCGTGAACCACGTCTAAGTGTGCAACCACTAAGTGTGCAAATGTTCACACTTTAACATTTAGAGAACTGAAGCAGCATGTGCAGCAATCGGAACTATTCCACTGAAGCTGAGATTCAGCTTTTAGGCAGTGTATTGCTAAACTGATCAAAATCTGTTCATTGGATCTGTCTCTAAGTCATACATTTTAGGGAAAAGATCAGGTTGTTCCCATTTGTCTAAATTCAGTGTAAAGCAACAGAGATGACCTTATCTTTATGCAAACTTTATGTTCTTTGCAATTTTCATGGCTACTGCAGACAGTGTATCTTTTGAAAGAATATATTTTGAAAGAAGTTAGAACTTTGTTGTGGTTCAACCCCAGTTGGCAACCAAGCACCACACAGCCTCTCACTCACTCCCCTTTCCCAGTGGGATAGGGGAGAGAATTGAAAAAAACCCCATGGGTTGAGATAAAGACAGCTTAATAGGACAGCAAAGGAAGAGAAAGTAATAATAATAATAATAAAAGAATATACAAAACAAGTAATGCACAATGCAATTGCTCACCACTCACTGACCAATGTCCAGCCCGTCCCCAAGCAGCAATCCTGCCCCAGCCAACTCCCCCCAGTTTATATACTGAGCATGACGTCATATGGTAGGGAATATCCCTTTGGCCAGTCTGGGTCAGCTGTCCTGGCTGTGCCGCCTCCCAGCTTCTTGTGCACCTCCTCGCTGGCAGAGCATGGGAAGCTGAAAAGTCCTTGACTTAATATAAGCACTACTTAGCAACAGCTAAAAACATCAGTGTGTTATCAACATTATTCTCATACTAAATCCAAACCACAGCACTATACCAGCCACTAGGAAGAAAATTAACTCTGTCCCAGCCGAAACAAGGACAAACTTTCCAAGGGATATCAACTGGGTTACAGGGAAAACCATTAACAGGAAAATAGTAGTCTGTTCCCCAATCCTGTGTAGTCAACGTGCAATATGCCAGAAATGTGTATTCGGAAAGGTAATGATAGTAGCTTTAAGTAATCTGAAATTATCTGATGAATGATTATAAAATGTAACATTAAATAGAAACAATATTTTAAAAGTGTTATGAGGAAAAGAGAAGGGGAGAACATTCACCATTGCTACTTTATGCCTCGAAATTCTGTAGATTTTCTTGCTTGTATTTCTTCACTCAGTGTTATGTCTCTCTGAGCATTCCCTATTTGTGGCTTCTTCAGAGTCTATCCAAAGTACTTGTCTCTCTTGACCCCCAGGTCTCTTCATGTCTGTCTGTTCTCCTGTTGAAGTTACTGACTGTTTTCTGACACTATTCGTATCGGTGTTACTTGAATGAAACTGAAAATTAGCAAAAGAAGAATGCTAGAGAGGAGAAGAGGGGAAAGGAAGGAAGAAATGTTACCTGAAAGGAGTGAACACATAAGCAATCTTTCACAAAGATTTAAGAATCATTGTCTTTAGTTTCTACACTAGTAATTTAAGTTTTTTGTTTCTAGAGGAATGGGTTGTTAGCCAGAATTACTTCTTGACACCACTATGGTGTTTTATTAAGTAACAGATGGTTCTACCAGTTTATTATGCCTGTCCTTCATCAGCTATAACAGCAGGCACTCACGGATTTTACCCTAAATTAAAAAAACCCAAATACCTTAAATGTGTTAGATAACAAATATGTGTTTCCTCCTATTTTACAGGCATTTGACTGAGAGAAAGATTCTGATGCTAGATTTAACCCTAAAGGAATGACACTCTTCAACATGTGAGTGGTCTTTTGTTTCTTCTTTTTTAAGTCTGTTGTGGTTTCATATATTCATTTGGAAAAAAAAGGCTTTCTTCCCATAAGTAAGACAAACAATGACGTTCAAACTTGCTTTCAAACACTGTGTAAGTATTAAGTAGGAAACAATAGTAAAGACATTATGAATATTTATCATATGCAGATGTAGTGTTTAATTGATGAAGACTCCTCTTGTTCAGTCCAGTGTTACACACTCCAACCAACCCTCAGCCAACATTTTTCAAAAAAGTTGGTGTCTTTATTACATAATTGCCCATTGTACTTCATCTGCTGTTAAAAGTCTCACCTTTTTTGGCGATGTTCCCAGGAATATTGTGTATAACTATTGCATTTATTTAAGTTATTGCAAAAGATGACAGAGCATTTCCATTTCCAAAACTCAACAATATGCTAGTTGGTAGACGTCCATTAATAAATAAATACTTGTGATCATCTGAAAAGTACGTCAGACAGATATTCATGCAACAACATGGAAGCTATTTTGTTGCTTATTTCTGATAAGAGCACTCTATCTACCTGGAGATATTTTAAAAAATTTTACATACTTCCAAAAATAAAGAGATACAGGTACTCACTTAAAACTATACTAATCTTTAGCACCCAGAAAAAAAAATTAAAATATAGTTTATGCCATCAGTAATCAAAAAACTCTGCAAGCCAGATGGTGTTAACATATATCTAATAAGATAAATATGTTGTTGGCAATCATTTCATCTATGAAGAATTTAGTTATCAAGTGTCGATCATATTTTATTTATAGATAGGAACTAGATAGATCAACAAGCTGCTAGCTAGCTAGCCAAAAGTATGATTTTCATCTCTACTGTCATTTATATCTAAACCTTTATATTTTCATGTGCTTTATAAATATTGAAGCCCAATCACATTTTGTGACACAAATCTACCTACAAGAATTAAGCTAATGTTCATAGAAGAATGTGTGATTGTGTCTAAATAAATCTTTTATCAACCTAGTTGATCATCAAATGGGTTTTACTACATATATTTCCATGGCAAGGAGACAAAACCATAATTTTATAACTCTTTTGAGAATATAGTTCTACAGGCAGCTCTGTGTACAGAATTCCACTCTGAGGACTACACAACAGGTACACAGCGTGGTTAATGGGGCATTTATTTAAGTTTTGTATAAACCTTCTCTAGCTAACAAATACCGAATGGGTAATTTGGTAGTGATTCAGTTGCCAGCATGCAACTGAATGCATGATACCTATCTAGTGGCATTTAGATTATCTCAACAAACCTGGGACATCCACCCTGGCAGATGTAACATGTGATCTAAGAGAGACACATGTACTTCTGGAGAAGCAACTGGAGGCCAAGGAGGGTACTGTAGGGCAACTCAGCTTGTGCTAGACACATACATTTAGGTGACTGAATCTCCCCTACGTTTATTTTTCTTTTTGACAAATATTTGTAACATATTCCACAATTTAGGAGAAGGTCTCTTGTTGAGTTAGGATTAATACCTCAGTAAGAGTTACAGTAATTGTTCAGTAACAGCTTCACAGTTATTTTAGATTGTCATCATTACTTTATCACTGCATCATTTATGTGAGACAAGCAAGTGAAGAAAAAGTGACTGACTACTCAAGTGGAATTTGAATGTAATATTGAAGATGTCTGTTTATTTTTGGTAATTAATTTCTTATAATTCCATATGCAGAGCAATGATGTGAGTTACTTTGTAGTTCAAAACTGTTTATGGCAACACAAAAGACAGCAGAAGGGTTCTGACATAAACTTTTATTTGCTTAGGTGCATATTTCTGCATCTGTTCTCTTGTGTGGACAGACTGTTTCTGTAAGTAAATGTTCTCGGTGACTTGACAACTTCTCTAGAGAACTATTTATCATTCACATTCAAGCCACAGCATTTTTGGAGTCAGACTGAAGAATGAAATAGAAACTAGAACTCAAAAGGGGTAACCAAGAGAGGTCCAGGAAGGGATAGGCAGGAAGCAGGCAGGTAACAAGCAAGTTTTGGAAGAATGACATGAAAAAAATGATTTAATGCAAAGGGAGGTGGGAAATAGAAATCAGATGGTGCTAGTTTAGCAAGTAGTCTAGGACATACCTTTTGGAAGGAAATAGCAATTGGGATCTCTAATTAAGAACGATAAAATGGAAAATAGAGATAAGACTTCAGTGGAAGGTGCAGAGGGATAAAGTGAGAAGGAAAACAGTGGTCAGAAACAAAAGGCATGGAAGGGGGTCAGAACGAAGCAGGAGGAAGCTTGTGAGATGGTTTGCAACTATCATCAGTTCTTTTGTTAGTTCAAGAAGCAGAGGTCTTTGAGGTGGATCCAAAGTCTTGGCCTTGATGACAAATCATGTGCGTATCAGCATGATTCAAATTCCTGTGCAAAATTATTTCTCTAGGTCTAACATTATGTGTACATTTCTTTACAATAGCAGCTTTTCATAGATTGTATAGAGAGCGATTAACTAATATAAACTCAACAATGTATAGGTTGTGTATGATTTATTCTCCAGATGTCTTATTAAATTAATAAAAATATCTCATTGTAAAGACTCCCAGTCCTGGTGAGAGCAAGACTTTCTCATACAAGGTGTTCCAATGTTAAATTATCCTAATTTTAGAAAAGATGGTTTTGTGGGGTTTTTTTGGTTAGTTGGGGTTTTTTTTAGGGTTTTGGGGTGGTTTTTTTGTTTGTTTCATTTGGTTCTCCCCCCTTACCGCCTGGTAATATTTATTCTACAAATAGTGGCAAGAGAGGCAGAACAATAATAACTTAAAACGTCATGTAACATTTCCAGGGTGTAAAGGTACATGTTAGAAAAAGGCGAATTTTTATGTGAACATGTGATGATATCATACATCCAAACCAACATCACATTGGCTGCATTTCTTATTTGTTATTCTACTTCAGATTCCTATTTTCTCAGATGTTTGTGTTCTTTGATGACTTTACTGTTTGACAGTTAAACAAATCATGATCTGCTATGATTAACACATCCAAAACAGGAGAGGAAACAACAAAATACTTCTTGTAATCTTGCCTCTTGAGTGGAAATAGCCTTTACCTTTAAATGATAATGATTATCCAACTTTTTTACACTGCTATAACAGATGCTCTGTAAATGACTGCCTCAGTCTGAGAGGCCCAACACTTTCTCTTCAAGTGTGACAGTGCGACTAACTTGTCATGCTGATAATTGAAAGTCAGGAAAGACTTGGAAAGCTGTCACTCTCTGCCTACTTTCCAAGGCTTCCTAACTCTGAATGAACAAATGAATGAATGTAGGTACTCTCCTTCATCTAAAAATTTCTGGTATGTTTAACTTCAGTTGTTCAAAGATATGACCTGTACTACTCAAGATAATTCCCTATAACATCAGCTGAAAGAGGGACATTTAGTCTTAGAATCTGCAGATATTCAGATATCACCAATTTCTTGCACTTACTTTATGCAGAGTTCAGGTAATTATATTGGTCAGTCTTAAATGGAAGCTTGAAATTTAGGACAATTCATGCCTATATCACTTGGGTTCTAAACTGGCTACTTCTTGCTTTGCTTTTCTTCTCATTTAGCCCTTTGTCAGATCCAGCCCATCATCTCATATTGACATCTTGTTTAGCTTTTAAATCTTCAAGATGTCCTTAGTGTTGTTTTGGATGTTTCTGATTACCAGCAGGTTTCAGGATTCTTTTCTGAATCACTAAAATAAACTCTCTAATTCTTTTATACAGCTGACTTTTTTTCCTTCTTTCCCAATAATAGGGATTGTTATCTTCTTTCTAACTCCATAATCATTTAGGAACTACAACTACAACCCATAAAGGGTCAGAATTTGAGTAGGAGTTTGAGGGACATAGGTTTACACTCTAAAACAGTATATATTATTTTTATGCAATTCCAGGATTTGAAAAAGAATTCACTAACTTTTCCGTGATAGACTGTTACAGATACATCACAGATGGGAAAGTTTTGGAAAACTTCTTCTCTAAATCCCATAAAAATCAGTTTGAGTATTACAGTGATTTTGATAGATGTGGGATACAGCCAGCTACATTACAGCTAAAGCTGCACCTATTATTTGCTCACAAGTTCAAAATTCAAAGTAGATTCCAAGGCTTCTCAAAACTGTTTGTCTGAAAGAAAAATGTTGTCATATTTTGCTGTCTTTCAGATTAGTCATAAAATTTTTGGTAACTTAATTTCAATATTTTTATGATTTGTTATGCAAGATGCATCCTTCAAAGTATGAGCAATGAGTGTGTTAGATCATCTAGAGTTTTTTCATGTAGAGCCTTATGAATTACTCTCGTTAGTTATGAATGATTACTGTGTGTTTTACTACATTTCAGAAAAAATAGGCAAATACGATAATTAAAGATTACAGGATATGTTACAATACAGGTGAGCAAATATGTTCGGTACACTGCATTAATTGGCTTAATAATGAATGAGATCACTGGATTAAATTCAAATGTTTTCAGTATCCCATGAAGATGTATGGACAATAGATACAGATATTCAAGTGAGGAAGCAAACATAACGATCAATATTTGTAAAACTGAAAAATTGTCTTTTTTATTCCTTAGGTTTCTGGAACACATTTTTAAATTGAAGTAAAAGAACTTTTTCATTACTTTCTTACGTTTAGTGTACTCTCGCTACAAATTGAACTGTATTTGATAAACTGTTCATATCTCAGAAGTGATGCTAGTCAAGACACAATGTTTTAATGAAAATCTATGTTGGTATATTTTCAAAAGATCCACTATAAAGTCTTGACAGGCTGCTAGCTAGCTGTAACAAGTGGCATGGGAGCAAACATACCCTTTTCTGTTTTAAAGGAACAAAAGGCTGCCAGTTTTTATTTAGGCTTTTCACACCTTCCATTTCACCTATTCCAATCCTTTATCAAGCTACTATTTATATTATTCCTGCTATTATGTTTCCTAGTGCTTCATAAGGTAGCAGGGGTATAGAAGGGGACAATTCTGGAAACAGTTATTCAAGTTTTACTGAAAAGTAAAATTCCCATAGATCTCCATAAATGAGGGTCATTTCTTCCTGCCAGCAGAAGAACCATCAGATGACAGAAAGCAATGAATATATCACCTTCTAAGTTGTAGTTATCTGTATGTCAAATAATTTTTCACTGCCCTGAAGACTTGTCTGGTTTCCTTGCATACCAGTTCACCCTGTTGATGCTGAATTTGTGGGAGAGGAAAAGAAAATAAGCGCATAAATAAAAGGGAAATAAGATTTTGTCTCCAAACACCAATACAAGGAAATGGAATGAGATAATCAAGAGTAAATTGCATTTGCTAAAGTATTGCTACGGAGATGAGTTCATAGCCAATTGTTTAACTCCTTTCCCAGAATACTTTGATTGAATTACTTGATCAGCCAGTTACAAATATCAAAAAACAATGCTAATTCAGGTCTTGGCAGACTATGAGGGTTTTCTCATTCTTGGGGTGCACATTCAAATTAAACAAGGGAAAAAAATATTGTGTTTGTTTGAATGTATTGTTGTTTTGATGCTGTTGTTTTAAGACAGGAAAAAAGTATGTTAGTTTTTATAATATATTTTGAGATACAACAGTAGCTTCCCTCTCTCCCCAGATTGCTACCCCAGCTGGGCAGCATGAGAACTAAGACATAAACAACCACCTTTTCCACTGTTCGAGCAAACAGCTTTGGTGGAGACTCCTCTATTCCCATGTGTGCCTTCTAATAATAACCCGATGGTTAGGAACTCTATAAAGAGATTAAAATGTTAATTTCAATAAATGTTAATCTTTCACTGAGCTCACGTTTCCTTTCTGTGTGTTCAGTGGGTGAGATGCTCTTAGCTAGTTTCTTTCATTAAAAATTTTGAAAGATACTAGTGACCTGTGCCCCGTTGTTTCAGATTAAATACATAATTTTCTTGATAGGGTTCCAGTCAGGTATCCCAAACAAAAATCTCTGAATACCTCAACACGGGCACTTTCCTCAGTATTTCTTGCTCAAATTGTAACTCAGCTTAGTGGCTTTGCGAGATTCTCTGCTAATTTACTGAATGATTCCCATGACTGTATAGGGAGAATGCATATAGAAAAGGGCCAAGAGACAAAAGAACCTAAATACCGCAGTGCTTAGTGTATTAAAAGCTCCTTCAGATTTAACCTTGGATACTGATATTTAGCAAGTTCTAGACTTGTCTGGAAAACTTTAGGAGGTGCTACTCGCAAAGATTTAGGTACATAGTGAATTAGTGACATACGAATAGGAGTTTTTCAAATCTCAGTTTTAAGTGTAAGGACTTTAAATAGAAACTAAACCACAAATCCTGGGGGAGATCTAGCCCTCAGCCATTTTTCTGCTACTGATTCTCTTCACATGTTATCATCATAATATATAATTATGTCTGCTAAATACCCATTTGAGGTACAATGATGAACTATTTGTTTTGGAGAAATTTGAAGTTACACTTCCAAGTGAAGGGCAAATTTTTTTCCTTATTTGATTTACTGGCTGTTTGAATTACTATGTTACTTGTATGTGAGTACTTAGTGCTCCTATGTGGTCATCATTACAACTGAAAGTTTAATTGGTTTTAGAACACATAAATTTTTTTTAATGACTTTTTTTATTACCACATAACTCTAAATGATGATAACAGTAACAATAATTTTAATAGCATTAATGTATAGAAAGTCAGGTTTTATGTGTCTACCTTTTTAAAACTTCAAATTAACTTCTCAATACTTCAACCTTCTGCTTATTAACGACTTTTCTTTGGAAAATAATACAACTGCACTTTTTTTTTTTCTTGGTAAGAGGATAGAGATAGCTACACGCCTTCAAAAGAAAATGTTATTGGAAGTCCAGAATATAATGTTAATTCTTGCACATTTCTGACTTTTTTTTCCCCAGAAACAATATTTTTAAAATGATACAAAATAGAACTGAAGGGTGGAAGGGTAGGGTTTTTTTGTTTGTTTATGGGTTTTTGAGTGTTAGGGTTTGGGGTATTTTTTCAAATATATAATAAAAGCAGTACTGAACAATGATAAACTACAACTTCTCTTTGTCAAGTAAATGAAACATCTTACTAATAGAGCCCTTTTTTTTGGTCAAATTATTTACCATTCAATTCTAGGACCAAGGAGAAAACTGCTTTACTTAAAATATCAGAGTTTGAACTCACATGTAAGCTATTCAATATTTCACAAAATCATACTAAATATTTTCTTCTAAGGCAGTATCATAGATTAATGTTTTAAAATACATGTATATTGTATACCATTTTCCTTGCTACTTGGCTTTTATTGAGGTTGTTTAAATGACAAAAGTATGAAAAAGGAAAAGCTATTTTGATTTTAAAAGCCATAGAGCTAATTTTCACTAATTGTTCCTCTAGTGTTTAAATTACACATAACTGAGTGGTTTGAAGTGAATACTTTATGTGATACATTTTACCTCTTTACTTGAATTACACATGAAAACTGTACAATTATCTCAGAATAATTTTGAAAGTGTCTGATGCATAATGTTATTGAATAATTCCTGATCTGAGAATAAGCCTCAATACTTATGCTGTGTAGCTACGGTCATAACATATGCATAAATAAAACTTGGTTTTGTAATGACAAATCATTCATTATCAGACTCCAGATCAAAATGGAAAAATGAGGCAATAATTAGATTAATTTTCTTCATTCAGTAAGGTTAACTACATTGATATTAGCTGGCTTGGTCACTCTTTTAAAAATATTTTTTTAAAAAGAAAACCTAGTTTTTTAGAACAAATTTCTGCATATGAATTAACAGCAATGATCAGTATTCACTATTTATTTAAGTACTATTCCTTTTTTTTTTGGTGAAACTTTTACACTTTCCAGAATAAATACAAATATGGCCTATGTTAACCTAAAGTCTGACTTTGCATGTCCCTGATGAAAAACGTTTCTCAGATCTCATGCAATCTTTGTCCTCACTTCGTAGCAGAATTTCTCCAGTGTTTTCAGTGTGATACTGTGCCATGACTGGCAGTTCTCCCTCTGCCGTTCATGGTTCTCACTTCAAATGTACCTTTTCAGTTCACAGAATCACAGAATCACAGAATGGCAGGGGTTGGAAGCGACCTCTGGAGATCATCTAGTCCAAACCCCCCTTGCCAGAGCAGGGTCACCTAGAGCAGGCTGCACAGGACCACGTCCAGGCGGGTTTTGAATATCTCCAGAGAAGGAGACTCCACAACCTCCCTGGGCAGCCTGTGCCAGGGCTCTGTCACCCTCACAGTGAAGAAGTTTTTCCTCATGTTCAGGTGGAACTTCCCGTGTTCCAGTTTGTGCCCGTTGCCCCTTGTCCTGTCGTTGGGCACCACCGAAAAGAGTCTGGCCCCATCCTCTTGACACGTACCTCGAGTACTGTGTTCAGTTTTGGGCCCCTCACTACAAGAAAGACATAGAAGTGCTGGAGCATGTCCAGAGAAGAGCAACGAAGCTGGTGAAGGGTCTAGAACACAAGACCTATGAGGAGCGGCTGAGGGAACTGGGGATGTTTAGCCTGGAGAAAAGGAGGCTGAGGGGAGACCTTATTGCTCTCTACAACTACCTGAAAGGAGGTTGTAGAGAGCTGGGGGTCGGACTCTTCTCCCTAGTAACAGACAACAGGACAAGAGGAAATGGCCTCAAGTTGCGCCAGGGGAGGTTTAGATTGGACATTCGTAAAAATTTCTTCACTGAAAGGGTTGTCAGGCATTGGAACAGGCTGCCCGGGGAAGTGGTGGAGTCACCATCCCTGGAGGTATTTAAAAGACGTTTAGATGTGGCACTAAGGGACATGGTTTAGTGGTGGACTTGATAGTGCTAGGTTAACGGTTGGACTCGATGATCTTGGAGGTCTCTTCCAACCAGAACAATTCTATGATTCTGTGATTCTATGGCACCCGCCCTTGAGGTATTTACAAGCATTTATGAGGTCTCCTCTCAGTCTTCTCTTCCTCAAGCAAGAGAAGTTCTTAGTCCTCCTCTTCCCCTTGGAGCAATGACACTTATAAGAAATAATTAACAAGCTGTCTCTGTACGGAAAAGATTAATTTTTATAGAACAAAAACCATCTGTTTAAAGGAAAAATATACATTAAAATACAGTGCACAGATATCAGCCCAGTTTCTGTCAGGTTTCCACTGGAGGTTCTCAACATGTCCATAGCTGACCTGTAGGGGTGTAATATAGTATAGTTTCTTTAAAACTCCTTCACCCTTTCCCACACAGAAAAACACCTTTAAATTCTCATTTTTCTTTCGAAATTCAGGTTCTCAGTCCTCTTTGAATGCAGTATGTAGATCTTGCATTTCCTCTGTCGCCTTGTATACTGGATCTAGCTGGGATGAAATTAACATTCTTCAGTAACAGCCCATATGCTGCTGTGCTTTGCATTTATGGCTAAACCAGTGTTGGTAGCACACCAGTGTTTCAGCTATTGCTAAACAGTGCATGCACAGCATCAAGGATTTCCCTCCCCCTTTCTCCCTTCTCAGTGAGTGGACTGGGGAAGTTGTTGAGAGGGAAATAGCTGAGACAACTGTCCCCAACTAACCAAAGTGATATTCCATACCATATGACATTGTACTCAGCAATATAAACTCCAGGAAAGGAGGAGGAAGGCAGGACATTCATGGTTATGACATTTGTCTTCCCAAGCAACCATTACAAGTGCTGAGGTTCTGCTTTCCAGGCAGTGGCTAAACCTCTGCCTGCCGATGGGACATAGTGAATGAATCCCTTATTTTTCTTGGTTTGCACATGCAGCTTTTGTTTTCTTTATTTAACTGTCATTATCTCAATCCACAAGTCTTCTCTACTTCCTTCTATTTTCTCTCTGTCCCGAGAGAGAGGGGAGTGAATGAGAGGCTGGGTAGGTGTTCAGTAGTTGGCCAGGGTCAACTCGTCACACCTTGTGACTTTTCATCAGTGTTTCAGAGTATGTTGATCTGGTACTCGTGATGCTGCCTTTTTGGTTTGTTTTGTTTTTCTTCCCCACAGACTTTTATCAAGCTAAATTTTGTTAAATTATAATTTAAGTCTTACATCAAATACAAAAATAGCTTTAGTTTACTGCCCAGATCACATATTTAGTTCATAAAATTATTGCATATCTGTGTTCTCAAGTCATGGCATAATATCTGTACATCTATTGGAAGCTGTTTAAACAAATATGTATTTGAGAGATATGAATATAAATTTATCCTGAGTTTTGAATGAACAAAGCGTTGTATATGAATTTTTATTAAAATTTCCTTTATAGAAATCAGAACTACACAACAAAATATGGTTCAATTGGTTTACCCTTATTTTTACAAGGTAATTTATGTGATGGTACCACAACTTTGACAAGCATTCTGGCAAGAACTGAAAATTTCACACCCTTACAGACTTTCCTGTCAGCATGCTTAGGTTTC
Source organism: Phoenicopterus ruber ruber (assembly GCA_009819775.1). Classification (NCBI taxonomy): domain Eukaryota; kingdom Metazoa; phylum Chordata; class Aves; order Phoenicopteriformes; family Phoenicopteridae; genus Phoenicopterus; species Phoenicopterus ruber. Next base: position 179,821,740 of record CM020215.1, read on the forward strand.
AAAGCATCTGACAGTATCAAGCATTAGTTCATAAATACATAGTAATTGAGAATGTTTAATATTGATTAGATGAGTAAAGTGACATTCATCTACCAAGATGCTGTCTAAAACTTAGGCACATAATGTAAGCTATTTATCTAGATGTCCTCTACAGTCAATGGAAAGGGGCATCTTGCAAAAGGTAACATTCACTCTAAACATAAGTGACAAAGACAGGAGGGTTGAATCATTTCCTGCAGGTGGTTCTGTAGGTAATTGAATGACTGGTATGCACTACCAATGTAACTTCTATATAGCTACATATAGGTAAGATTAATCCCACTCTTAATTACACCTTATTTCCTCATTACATACATTAAAGATGGATACTGCAACTTTTTGACTTAACAAATCAAAGTATCTTTCCAGATATATATTTCCACAACATTTTCTCAAAATTAAGTTTTTCATAAACACCTCTGCTGATAAATCTGTTGTGCAGAATATTTAAGGATATTATACAAACAAGTGGTGCATCTGTACTCAAAGTGAAATATTATGCATAATGCATAATTAAATGCAAGGTATCTCAATGCTCAAGAAAAGGCAACACATTTATATAAATAAGGAGAATATGCAGAACTACTGTAATAAAATTGAAAAAAATATTAGGACTATAAACTTTCATGTCTCTGGTAATGAACCAACAACAAATCATCTGGATTTACAAATAAACTTTCCCAAATTTACCTTTTTATTCCTCCTTTTCTTTTTTCTTTCCTGTTGTATTATGGCACCTTTTCTCCCTGCATATTATCTTGTATCTTCCTCTGTAACACCCACCATAGGTAACCAATGCTCAAAAATAATGATGTGATTTTCCTTTGTCTGCATTTTTTTTCTTGTGCATTGGGACACACACTGATCAATGAGGTGTGTTACTAAAAACATATTATTCCATTGATATGTTTTAATCTGGTAGTAGTTTGCATTTTATTTATTATTATTATTTTATTGATTATTGGTTTTTTTGTTGAACAGATCTATTATCAGAATTGAACTCTACTGCCTAATTTTGATTGCTCAAATACATCAAATACTGTCATTCCCCAAGGAACATCCACAACTCTTAAAGCTAGCAGAGTGTTACAGAGAAATTGGTCTTTCAGTCTCAGTAGAAGAAGCACAAAGACTAGAAAATTTAGAATATATTTAGCTTTTTCCTCACTAAGCTACACTCATATTGTTTGAGGTATCAGTTCTAGAGAAACTAAAACCTGTAAAATACATATTAGCTTTTGCAGTATTCAAAATTCATTTCTTCACATGCACACAAAGTAGTTTGCAAAAACTTTATACACTAATCAAGCACCATGATTCACAAGTAGAGACTCTTTTGCCTATGTTGTGTCCTACTGGTAGGAATTGTAACCAGACATAGGGATCCTTCTGGGGGATTAAAAAGAAAAGTGTAAAATTAGGACTTAACGTGAGCAAAACAAAGTCATGTACTTGTCAGGGTCATTTTCCTACAACTTACATCAAGCATTATAGAAACCTTCAGTCCAGTCAGTGTGTGCCAAACAAAGTTTGAAGTTGATAAAAATATGTCCAACTTCCAATGAGAAATACATTTATGGACTCTAAGGTGATGTATCTAGTTCACAAATATTTACACATTATATTTAAAATTCATATTCTACTTGTATTTTTGTCTATAACACTAGCTATCCAAACATAAACTGAAAGGAAATATAAAATAAGTAACATATTCATAAAAAAAAAAATTCAAAAAGTACTCTCTGCAATACAATGACTGTTAAATTGTCATTAAGAAAAATGATATCATTGTTAGAGTGGACAAAATCTCATAGCACTTAGCAGAATTATTCAAGCAGTTTTAGTGAAAGTAGCTTTGTCCAGATTTATTAATGAAACTGGATATAAAAGACATGTTATTGATGGTTTCCATTGCCAAGATTCAGCTATTACTTGGGCTTCACCTGGTAATTATCCTCCCTGGCTTTAGATGATAGGCAGTAAGTGTAGAATATGCTATCCCTGGACATCTTCCCCTATCATCTTCCCCCAGATGAGTAGGCAGCTCATCTTTTATTGCTCCAGCAATGTCTGCTAAAGGTTGAGACCAAGAATCAACAATAACTGAGCTTCCATCCTTGGTGGTGCTGTAATTTAGATTAGTTCTTTGAGTTTTCATTGGTATTGTACTCAAAACAGTTGGCTTTTTTTTTCGTAGCATTCTGAATAAGTCTAACAGGAACTGTACATGGGGCCATACTCTGAAGTGTTAGAGGTCATTGGAGGGTGGAGAGTTCTCACTTTCAAGATGGAAATGGATTATTTTCTGAGGCTTGTAGAAATTTCCAAACTCTTCTTTTGAAGGAATGATCATTTTGGAATTTGGAAAATAGCAAACAAATAACCTTTTCTCTATCCTTACCAGTGAAGATCCCACAAAAAGCCAAAGTGCATGCAATTGGGAATGGATTTCAATGTCTTTCTCAAGTTATAGAGAACACAGTCCCTATTCTGTGCCTCTAGCTAGGAAGATTAATTGGGAGATAAGTGAATATTGATGATACTAATGGACTTCAGAATGAAGGAAAGTTAATTCAGCTTCTGTTGTGCAACCTACATCATGCAGTATGCAGGTAATATCCTGATTAGGAACTGCAGAAGCTGTCCTTAAACCAATGGTTTACCTGGATGCTTACCATTTTTTGCCACTGTTATCTCAAAAATAAATTAGAATATGCAAACAGAAGTTTTCAGATGTTTGAGACTCTCTTTCCGAATTTTCATTCACATCGAGTTTTATAGTAGATAGGAGTTTTTTCATATATTGCATACAATGTTAATAGAAGGTGTTACTTCACCTAACAAACCCTGTCTCACATAGTACACGAAGCTAGCGGTCCAAAGAGATGGCTTACTCAGTTTCTAGATCTAATTCTTACACCAATGAAGTCACTGTGAGCTGTATTCTGCATTTCCTTGGGTAACATACTACTAACATGCTAAACATACTCTCACTTCTTTCCTCACCCCTGGCTGCCAGCACCGTGTTTTTACCCTTTCCTAACGACCTTTTCCCCAAGGCACCATCATGTTGGCTGAGGGGCTCAGCTGTGCCCTGCGGTGGGTCTGTTGGATGATGTTAAGTCTGTCCATGATGGTAATGAGCTCCTTATGTTAGAGACTGTATGTAATTTTACAGAACAGTTTTCCATTTTAAGCCAAATTTCTATCATACTAGTTGGAAAACTGTTTATCAGGCCTCTGCTGTTTTCTAAGTTTATTTCACCCGGATTGGTTTCAGAATTCTCACAAAACACTACATTCCCTTTGTTATCCTTCTTAGGTTGCAGTAAGCCATATTTTTTACCTTATAAATAATTATAGTAATGCACAGACTTTGAAAAACTCTATTGTAATAATTGTCATTTGACATTTTTACAACTTCATTCCTAAACATGAATAAAACATTAAAATATGTTATAAAAATAAACCCACCACTTCCCAGACATTCTGAATGGGGAGACAACAGTTAAAATACCAACCTGGTTATATTGTACAGTTATGATTGAAGCTGCTTAATGTTGAAAATTACTTTGAAATGTTACATTTTCAGACATTTATTTCGAAAATGCTGAAGTTCAGTTTAGGTAGGCATACATAAAAATCAAACACCTTTGAAGATATAATTTACTGTGCACTTTAATTTCTGAAATCAGCAGGCATTCAATTTAGACTTGTGCACATATCCTCACAGAATTTAATGACTTTAAACATAGAGAAGAAAGTATATAAATATTATTGTAAAGTTATTTTATACGATATTCTGAATGTGTAAAGCCATAACCTGGACAGCCAAATATTAGCATAAAACATACATATATTTTTTAATCTAAAAACAACACCACGAATGTGTATGTAGAAAATCACTTACAAAATATATCTGGCAGAGAAACCAGAACAACTTTAAGATAGATGAATTCAGGAAAATGAAAGAAGAAAAAAAAAGGAAATACTACATTTTGTTAATATCATATATTTCATTTACACTAACAAAAAAAGATGAGTAGTGAAAATAGATGCTTATACTTTATAACTTACATTATTTTAACCAGTTTTTGATTTTTCTATTCCTTTAACAGATGAATATATAAATGTTCTCATTGGAGATTGTGGAAAATATCTACAATGTAGGTAATTAATCCTTATATACATGGTAATGTGTTTTTAATACCATATCAGTCAATAAAACCACACTAACATAATTCCAAGTAAGATTAGTTCTCTTCTAATATAAGAAAAAAAAATTTAAAAAGGTTAGTTCCTATACTTAAAAAACACCGGTTTACAGTATATTTTAATTTCCATGATGAAAGGTAAACAAATATTAATAACCACTATTCTTGAGTCATACCTTTGAAGTACAGAAATGAAAGAGACCACAGAGAAGAAAGATGACATTTTCTGTTCACTGGCCCACAGAACAATATTCTAAATACATCTAAAATTAGAGAAAAGAGGTTGTATTGTTTTGTATTGATAGACTTATCAATGAGATGGGAATGAAACTGATAAAAAAGACAGAAAAAGAGTAATATCTCTAGAACTGGGAAAGTCAAAAGTGGACTTTAAAAAAAAAATTAAAAATTCTCCTGTATGAGGCATAGCTTATGCTGGCGTAGACTTTGTATTTCTCAGGTGTTAGTCTTGCAAACTGAAAGAGTAATTTACATTTTTCCCAGGGAATATTCTAAACAATATTACCCATCTACATTTTTACAGAAAGAAAAATGTTATCACATAAACTTTTTCAACTCTACAAAAGCTACAAACTGTTGCTAGGAAACATCTAATGGTCGAATGCATAAATCATTTTGATATATAGATTAACAAGATCTTGAGTAGTCTAGACTTAAGAACTAAGATGTTTAACAAATGGATATTGAAAACTTACTCGGAAATTAACATAAACTGATAAAATGAGTACATATAGCTGAAAAATGTGGTTTTTAATGTAGGAAACATTATTTAATTGTACCCACTTTGTCATTGCTCAGAATAAACATTCCAGGTTGTGGATCTTACTTAAATTTGCCAGTTATAACCAATATTTTTGTTTAAGCATAAACACTTTTCACAATAACTATTCACAGTCTAGTTGTACTTTGCTGCTGGGATGGAATTTAATCTGTGTGTTTGCCAGAGATCTTAATGAATAGATAATTATGTAGAAATCTTAGAACAGGAACAAAGAGTTTTATTTAGTTGGCTGAAAAAATGTTTTTTCTTCTTGCTTACCTCAAAATATTTTCTGAAAGAAATCGGAGAATGTCTAGTAAAATACTTTTAATCAGAACACAGCATATTAGAAACTGTAGATATCCATATACACTCAGCGTTAGTTCATACATACACCAAAGATGGGCTTAGAACTTCTGTAGTCCATTGATTTTAATTGAATTATCCAAACCTTTTTTTGTAATAGGGCAGAGTAAGGTCCAGTATTAAGAATGAGTGAAAAATAAAAATAGAGGAAAACTTTATCTGTATGAGTGCAAAGAAGCAAATACTTTAACTTATAAGGAAACAGCTGTTGTATTAAACTAATGTTGATGTAGAATCTGCATTACATCCATACATTGGAGGGTTTGGACTAGATCTGGTTCATCATTGAAGCTCAGGTGGAAAGCAACAAATTCTGCGTTTCCCCTCAGAACATACTGAAAAAGTTACTCAAATGAAACAGGTCATATCTGTACAGCTGTAAATCATATATTTCCATTGGTGTCACATAATGCAGGGGGTTTTTTTCCTGACTATTCTTTTTATTATTTCTATTAATTATCTCTGATTTTTCTCTTTATTTTGCAAGTGTCTTTTCTAATCTCTCATCTCTGCTACACTCAAAATCATGTTACGAACAAACAAGAAACAAACCTTACATGTGAAACCAAGAATTTATTGTTAGTCTAACTAAAATATTAACTGTACAATCAAAATGCAGCAAATAATTGATACTGAGGAGGCAGATGAAGTATTCTACAAGCAGCTGGGAGAAGTCTTACGATCGCTAGCCCTTGTTCTGGTGGGGGACTTCAACTTGCCAGATGTCTGCTGGAAATACAATGCAGCAGAGAGGAACCAGTCCAGGAGGTTCCTAGAGTGTGCAGAAGATAACTTCCTCACGCAGCTGGTGAGGGAGCCCACGAGAGAAGGCGCCCCACTGGACCTGTTGTTTGTGAACAGAGAAGGTCTTGTGGGTGATGTGATGGTTGGAGGCTGTCTTCGGCATAGCGATCATGAAATGATAGAGTTTTCGATCCTTGGAAAAGTAAGGAGGGGTGTCAGCAGAATGGCCACCTTGGACTTCTGGAGGGCAGACTTTGGCCTGTTTAGGAGTCTGGTTGGCAGAGTCCCTTGGGAGGCAGTCCTGGAGGGCAAAGGAGTCCAGGAAGGCTGGACATTCTTCAAGAGGGAAATCTTAAAGGCGCAGGAGCAGGTCATCCCCATGAGCTGAAAGACGAGCCAGGGGGGAAGAAGACCAGCCTGGCTGAACAGAGAGCTCCAGCTGGAACTCAGGAAAAAAAGGAGAGTCTACAACCTTTGGAGGAAGGGGCAGGCAACTCAGGAGGACTACAAGGATGTTGTGAGGTTATGCAGGGAGAAAATTAGAAGGGCCAAAGCCCAACTTGAACTTAATCTGGCTACTGCCATAAAAGACAACAAAAAGTGTTTTTATATAAATACATTAGCAACAACAGAAGAGCGAAGGAGAATCTCCCTCCTTTATTGGATGTGGGGGGGCAACATAGTGACAAAGGATGAGGAAAAGGCTGAGGTACTTAATGCCTTCTTTGCCTCAGTCTTTAACAGCAAGGGAAGTTGTTCTCCAGGTACTCAGACCTCTGAGAAGGAAGACAGGGACGGGGAGAAAAATGAAGGCCCCATAATCCAAGGGGAAATGGTCAGTGACCTGCTACGCCACCTAGAAACATATAAGTCTATGGGGCTGGATGGGATCCACCCAAGGGTACTGAAGGAGCTGGCAACAGCGCTCACCAAGCCACTCTCCATCATTTACCAGCAGTCCTGCTAAGGAGGGAGGTCCCAGTTGACTGGAGGTTAGCAAATGTGACGGCCATCTACAAGCGGGGCTGGAAGGAGGATCCAGGGAACTACAGGCCTGTCAGTCTGACCTCAGTGCCCGGGAAGGTTATGGAGTAGATCATCCTGAGTGCCATCACGCAGCACATACAGGACAACCAGGGGATCAGGCCCAGTCAGCACGGGTTTATGAAAGGCAGGTCCTGCTGGACTGACCTGATCTCCTTCTACGACATGGTGACCCGCTTAGTGGATGAGGGAAAGGCTGTGGATGTTGTCCACCTGGACTTTAGTAAAAACTTTGACACCATTTCCCACAACATCCTCCTGGAGAAACTGGGTGCTCATGGCTTGGAAGGGTGTACTCTGTGCTTGGTAAAAAACTGGCTGGATGGCCAGGCCCAAAGAGTTGTGGTGAATGGAGTTAAATCCTGTTGGAGGCCGGTCACAGGTGGTGTTCCCCAGGGCTCAGTATTGGGGCCAGTTCTCTTTAATATCTTTACCAATAATCTGGACGAGGGGATCAAGTGCACCCTCAGGCAGTTTGCAAATGAACCCAAGTTGGGCAGTAATGTTGATCTGCTGGAGGGCAGGCAGGCACTACAGCAGGATCTGGACAGGCTGGATCTATGGGCTGAGGCCAATTGTATGAGGTTCAACAAGGCCAAGTGCGAGGTCCTGCACTTGCGTCACAGCAACCCCAGGCAACGCTACAGGCTTGGGGGGGAGTGGCTGGAAAGCTGCCCGGCGGAAAAGGACCTGGGGGTGTTGATCAACAGCCGGCTGAATATGAGCCAGCAGTGTGCCCAGGTGGCCAAGAAGGCCAACGGCATCCTGGCCTGTATCAGAAATAGTGTGGCCAGCAGGAGTAGGGAGGTGATCATCCCCCTGTACTCGGCCCTGGTGAGGCCGCACCTCGAGTACTGTGTTCAGTTTTGGGCCCCTCACTCCAAGAAAGACATTGAGGTGCTGGAGCATGTCCAGAGAAGGGCAACGAGGCTGGTGAAGGGTCTAGAGCACAAGTCCTATGAGGAGCGGCTGAGGGAACTGGGGATGTTTAGCCTGGAGAAAAGGAGGCTGAGGGGAGACCTTATTGCTCTCTACAACTACCTGAAAGGAGGTTGTAGCAAGGTGGGGGTTGGTCTCTTCTCCCAAGTAACAGGCGACAGGACGAGAGGAAATGACCTCAAGTTGCAACAGGGGAGGTTTAGATTGGATATTCGTAAAAATTTCTTCACTGAAAGGGTTATCAGGCACTGGAACAGGCTGCCCGGGGAAGTGGTGGAGTCACCATCCCTGGAGGTATTTGAAAGATGTGCAGATCTGGCACTTAGGGTCATGGTTTAGTGGTAGAACTGGTAGTGATAACGGTTGGACTCAATGATCTTGGAGGTCTCTTCCAACCAAAACAATTCTGTGATTCTGTGATTCTATTAGACAGTTGTTACAACTGAGCAAGCTAAAAGAAACCACAAACAAGCCAACACAAGTTCAGACAGAGTGTGGCAAATCCAGAACTCTAACTTCTGTTAATAAAAAACCTGTCAATTGCTACTAGTAGTGATAGTATTATACTTATGAGACTATAGGGCTACACTCTGTAGTGCTTCCTTGTGCTCTCTGACAACATCTTCCATCATATGCCTGATGCAGGTGCTTATGAATTTAAGTTACATCTAGTGTATAGCATTATACATTTTGGATTTATACCATCTATTATAGGCATGTGGATGTTATATTTTTGCATGTCAACTTTTAGAGCAATAATGTAATTCCTTTTCAAAAGTGATTCATTATATTGGGCAGGATGCTAATTTTTATTGCTGGAGGACGTACAGATATGTGGCACAGTCAGTCTAAATTCACAATGAAGCCGTGGTACCTTAAAATGTCATTGGAGTACTTTGAAACATGGCAGGTTCTTATGTTAAATAGTCTGTCTTGGGAAACTTAATCTGCCTCAATTCTTTAACATAACTGACCATGGTCCTTCCAAGAATTAGTCCATATTCTTTTTTAACCCTAAGAAAGACTAGGATTTGCCAACAACCAGTAAAATGGTGGTGAGAAACTAAATTAAAACAGAATGGATGTGCACCAGTGGTTTTCTTTGTTAAATAAAAATATGATTACTAGTGAGATTTGAGGACTGCTACATATTTAGTGCAATTGTTTGTATCTGACACCAGTAGATGATTTTACATGAAAGGGGTTTGTGCTAGTTTAGGACAATAATAGTAGGACTTCAAGAGATCTGGAAAACAATTGGTGAATCTATAACTTCACCTAATCAGTTTTGGAAACTGGCCCACATATAAAGTCATTTTGAAAGTGGAAATATAAATCAGCATATGGATGAATCAGTTTTGACCTGTGCTGCTGTAAAATGTACATTTCTAAGTATTTGTGCAAAATCTAGTGATGTGATAGGATGCAGTCAGGAAGACATTCCTAGTGTACAGTGTGTCTGGCTTCCTCAGACCTAAAAAAATCCTGAGCACTGAACTGACTGAGAAATATCAAAAGGAAGATAATAGTCTTGATATATCACTTAAACTAAATCTGAAAGTTATATGGGCATTGCCATTGTATTCTCATGACTACCCTGGCTTCAAAAGTCTGAGCACTTTTTTGACATTTAGGTTATTCATTAGATACCTAAACTGATAAATATATATATAGATAAATATATGCTGCCTAAATATATAGATACTTATAAAAGATACTTATAAAAAACAAGAGAGAGAGAGAGAGAGAATCTAAGAAGTGGAGAGGGAGGAAAAAAATCCAAAGATGATAAAATCACGTTAACATTAAACTCAGTATATGGTTCTCTCCTGAGTCCAGCAGAAATTTGCTTACCTAGTGGATATATTTTAATTGTTGTTACTGAATCTATTCTTTCTGACCCAAGATGTCACATCACTATGTGGCTGAAGCTATGCTTGCTAAATTATTCTGGCATTAATCACATTTATTGTTTGCAGGACCACAATTCTCTTATTTATGGGCAGTACCCTTGGGAATGCAGGTCACTGTTATCTAACAGCAGAATCTGCAGCTGCTCTTGCTGACTTCAATTTGAGTCTTGCTTCCTCGACAGAGGTCATATAGAAGCAATTGAAGTTAATTTTATGAGACATCTGTTATATTTGTGGTTATACTCATTCTTCAAGATTGCCCTCTAAAGTAGCAGTTGCTAAAAGAAAATTAGGCACCTTAAAATAGAAGGAAAACAAACAAATGAAATAAAATATCAGAAGTTATCTGATGATTACTGTTTAACACAACAAAGTAGGAAATTCTTTTAAATTAAGAAACTCATAATTTGGGGGCTGATTCACATAACAAAATGTGTAAAGCACAACTCTGAAGCATTTTACTTGACAACACAGATATTGTCAAATACATAAATGATATATCTACTTTTTTTTTTCCAAATTCCTATATTGTTTCAGATTATATTAGAGGATTGTAAATTTATATCTGGAAAATAAAAGAAATAAAATTCTGAATATTTAGAAGAGGTTTGTTTTCCATGGCTTTTTAGTTAGTATGATGACTTTTCCTTCACAGTACTTGCTACGAATAAAGAAATAAGCAGGAAAATATGTATATATTCATTATAAATAAAATCATCCTTCTGAATGTAAGCATCTGGATACACAGTGTGGTATTGTTTTCTCCTAAAATGTAGGTATTTGCTTTGAGTTAGTAAGCCTAGACAGTCTGTATAGTCAATAGACATTTCTCGATGCAAATTTATCTTACCCTAAAGTACCATCTTTATCTATTAAAATAACTCATACACCAGAATTGTCTACTTCTGTTCAGTGCAAATGCCCAAGATGAAAATCCCAGCCAAATTTTTGTCAATTCCATCAATGTACAAAATAGCAATCTGACATTTTGATCACGGAGTTGTGGCAGTTGAGGAATAATACGGTCCCAGAAGACAGACACAGACAGACAACTGGGTGTGGTGTGGTATTGCCTCAAGTTAAGGATTTCAAGAATTAGTTCCCTCAAATTTTTATGTTTACTCAGTACTTCTTAAGCTGTGTAAATTTTGCTGTGTCTGGTTTTTCTCTTACGCATGTTATTCCCATTAGATTTTTCTGCTTTAACAGAGCTGCACTCCAAGATTTCTTGATGTTTCTATTTAGAAATGTCTTCCTTTCCCCTTCCCCACACCATTTTTTTCCACTTATTCTATGTATACAACTGTCTATACACTGAAATGTTTTTTATTATCCTATGGAATGCTTCAGAGGCTGAACAAAACCCATATGGCTGTCTGAAGAAACAGTCTCCTAGGAGATATATGGATGTTTTTTTCCGAAGGTACCTGTAAAAATACCATTAAACTTAAGAAACATGATTTGCCATTTCCACACAGTTTTCTCTGCTGGTAAATAGTGCCAGATATTAACTTTTTTATATATATTTGACTATTTCCATTTCTTCATAAACAGTGTCTCATCATTTTTCCTAAAACTCTCATATGGACCAAGCCAACTGGAAAATGAGCCTATTCAGCCCCCTTTTTCAGCCTTATTTATCACACAATCAGAATTTTCCTGCGAGTATAAATTGCAAAATATCTGGATTAAACCAGCCTTAATCCAATGTTACATCCCCACTATCATTCAGATTGGTTTTGCAACTCTTACCCCTTTCACACATCACTTCTTTCTTGCTTACAAGTATTACACCCTTGTGAATACACTAAGACCATATTGTACTTTTAATTCTATTGGGTGTCTTTTTTTTAATTCGATAATTTTCACAACAATATTTTTTTTTTCTGATTTGAGATATATCTGTACATTTATGCAAGATACACTGTTGTAAACTTATATAATCATGAGTGCACTTTTTGTGGCTTCTTTTTGCTGATATCCTTATTTATAGAATGACAGAAAGCACTCATATCCTGCTTAAAACTAATTCACACCCTATTTCCTTTCAGGAAGATTGTCCAAATATTTTAGGACCTTTTAGTCATGTATTTTATGGAGAAATGAGCTGAGGCAGGGAATCTGCCTCAGTATCCTTCTGGTGCTATTATTTGTAGCTTTTGATGCTCATGCAGTGATCTGACTTGTTACATTTCTTGCAACTTTTTCTGTATGTTGCACGTTGTCTCAGAGTCTGTTGATGCTTTTGGTTTGGTTTGGTTTGATTGGACTGTGTTCCATATTGCATGCAGCTCTGTGATTGTTTTCAGTGGAGACTGACTGTGACATCTGCATGCATTTCTGCTTCTTCTTGTCTAGCATTTTGGATTCTCTGTGATACCCAAAGTGCCAAAATATTCTTGTGGTCTCATAAATTTCAACCTGTGTCAGGTTGCAAAATATTTGCCTGGCAGATAATTTCCTTTTTAGATTTTTATCAAAGTCTATTGTTACAAATTTATGCTGTTATAAAGGTTTTAATCAGTTCCCCAGAATTGCACTACTGGCTTTTAAGGCTTTGATCAGCTGCAAAATTTATAGTTTTATCTATCCTGTATCTAATGCTTTAAAAATATAAAATAAAATAAAAATCTGACACTTATTCTTTTTCCATGCAGTGCAGTACTCTCAAATTATAATATGATTTCATAATTAGAATATTAGACTAACTTGACTAACCTGTCAAAATCTTAAGTAATTCCAGAGCAGTTATTTCCAACACCAGTGTGTCAGAAATGACAGGTACAGCCGAGCTTTCTTTGTAGGTACCCATCGTTTTGAGCCAGAGACCAAACTACTGTTTGGTCTAGATCTAATTGTTCTGTTCTAGTTCTCCTTCACATTTCCTTTAACTTTTAACACTAGCTGAGCTTCAAATGGCTCATTGTTCCTACGGCAAATTTCCTAGATACTATTACTTCTGTTTTCACCTCTTGCTCAGGCATCATTCTAAATCCTATATTTGCAAAGCAATGTTGCTAACAAGGAGCATTTTGAACTACCAGATGTGGGATTTGTCCTCCAGAGCCACGTGTTGGTTTGTTTTTTGGTTGGTTTAGATTCAGCCTTCTGAAATTATAAATGGGGCTGCTCCAGATTGAACCTATCCACTAGAGTGCACTGCTTAATTATTTACCTGATCAACACCTATAGTTCGAACAATCCTAACTTTTAGACACCACCTGCACTAAGAAACATGATTTGAGTATACAGTAACTGCATTTCATATCTCAGTTGTATATTTATCCAGCATTACACATGGAACAGTTCTGCTTGAAGTGTTTCCATATCCTGAGGATGCATCCGCACATCCCACTTGCATCCACATCTCACATTTGCCAAGAGAGTACTTTAACTACCAGGAGATTCAATGTTCCCAATTAAATGTTTTTGCATTATTCATACAGTTAAGTTTATATCACCGTTCTTGTTGGGACTAAAATAAATTTGGAAATATGTGTATTGTACAAATAGAAGATGATCATGTATGAATTATGATTATGACTATGACTATGTTGCTAGGGCTTCCTGCATGAAGGAAAAGTTATGTGCACTTACTTTAGGTCATCTGGAGTTTAACATTACACAATGATACATTTCTGTGACAAAGAGCAGAAGACTCTCCTGAGTCAACCAAAGGTCCATCTAGCCCAGTACGCTACAGGGTGTCTTGGAAAGGATGTAAGAAAGGGGCAAGCATGAAAGAGACTTCCTCTAACCATTTATGGAGATTGTGTTAAAATGAAGTCACATAATTACTGTATAATTACTGCATAATTACTCAACTGTGCTTATGATGAGACAGCCCAACTCCTTATTTCGTAGGAAGAGCAATCAATGGGTATATAATGTATTCAAATCTGGGTCTCATACATATCTCGGAAGAGGGAGATGTGTCTTAAATACAGAATGCTCTGAATTTCAGAGGGGAAATTACAGTTGAAGTGTTTTCCATCCAAGTTTCATTCAGACTCCAGAACACAAGCTCTCCTAACTCACCACTGCTAGTTATGAGCATGTCTAAGAACTGTACAGTCTTTATTTGTATTTTCCTTTTCTATTTTATGGTGTAGGTAAATCTCTGAACTGTCATACTCTCGTCATTTTCTCTGCTCTTTATTACCATCTCCTCTTCCCATGACTTTCCAAATTGGTCAAAATTCTAATATAAAGAAGTGAAGAAAACTATTGTGTCTTTTCTCACATATATAAGGAACAGTAATCACAGTCATCCGCATGAAAAGATCATTGCTGTTCCTGCATTCAAGCCAATTTATCTCTACTTTGTCTCACTTACAATCTGCTGCCAGTGTTTTAAAGATCTCTGTCAGGCTTCTCCAATGTGTGCTTTTTGACTTTTTCTTTTTTCCTTCATTAGCAATCTACTCTGCTTACATTCTCCCATCTGCACTTACCATTACAGGTATTAGAAGCTTTGTAGCTACTGCCATTTGGAACAACCTTTCTCTGCCTCTCTGCTTCATGAGCTTGCCATCTCATTTTACGTTTCAAACATATCTTTTCTCCCTTGACTGTTATTCTTAGTTTTTATGTCTCTCTAACATTATTCTTCTCTTTAGATTTATTAACCAACTCTGAAAACCTGGATGTTTTGTGTATGAAAAGAGTCATAATATTTTAACATGGTAAATGTTCAGAAGGATTTGTAACATTATCACAGGTTTTGTTTGCTTGTTTTAATTACATACATAGTTTCAATGTGCTAAAATTAAAGGCAACTAAAGACAAGCAATACAGACATTATGGTCTCAGTTCAGTTGCCTATGTATTTCCTACCAAATGTCATTTGAGATGCCCTAAACTATCCCACCTGGCTTCCAGCTGCCACTTCAGAAAGGTTCCTGTCTCCCACAATCATATCTGCCAACTGTCTCTGAACCTTTCAGATAACCTGAGATGTCTCAAAAATACTGTGTTCAGGCAGCTGAAATGGTTTCTAACTGCCTAAGAAGACTGAACTGAATTGCTCCATAGATATCCTTGACTGTACTGAATAGATCCACAGTGGCTAAAATGAAAGTTAAGACCCCTACTTCATGTGAAGATGTCTAGAGGCAAACTTCTAACCAGACGTAAATCTGGAACTGAGTCTGACCCATAACACAGTTTGTATGCTTAAGAATTACTCGTAATTTTGAGAAAAGAAATTCAGAAAAATAAAGGAACTACATGAATTAGCTCCATAACTACAAGATGATCTTGACTCATTTTCCTGTACTTAGTTATCTGATGACTCTTCTGATATCGTTGTTATGGCCTGACCTCCAGCTGGTGCTGTGTCAGGACACAGGTCTCTCCTATGTTCTCATCTGTCTGACATACAGATGTCTTAAGCTAGGGAGCTTCAAATGACTTCCAGATGTCTATTTGTGTTTATAAACCAATTGTGACTACCTTTAAACATCTAATTTAGACATCAAAGACTTGAGGATAACTTCCTTTGGCTCACTCTTAAGCAGTAGAGAGATGTGCTTAAATGCTAGCTCAGTTTCTGCCTGAGCCATGAACCACTGGAACTTAGGAGACCGCTGGAGCAGAAGTATCACTGAAAATATGTCCTGTTCAGTAGTTTTAAAAATAGAAATTTCACGTGGGTAGCAGGAAAGGTAACCTTTGCATTTTCAAATTCAGTCATTAATGGTAGAGGGAGATACTGGAATGACTGGTAGAGTGATAGCCCATAGGAAGCTAAGAGTAGCTGTGGGTCAGACTATTGAAATTTCTATTGTTAGGTCTTAAAATGCAGAATGGACAACAATTAAAGGATTATAGTGACTCCATTTTTCTTTTAGTGGAATAAATAAATTCATTGTTTTACTTTTTAATATGTAGCTATATAATACTTCAGGTTTGGTACTGTTTATTCTCTTCAGAAAACTTACAATAAAAAAGAGTCCAAAATGAGGTATTTCTTATAGACAGATCACATTTTAATACACAAACAGCTTATTAAGAGCAAATACTGCACTTTACTTATATTAGAAATAGTATATTTACTGATTTAATCAGGAATAATTGGAGATACATTTATATATTCAATTTGTTTCACTTTTTTCTTTTCTTTTTTTTTTGACACCTTGAGCTCACATCATTAGTACTAATTTTCATTTACAGTCTCTCTCAGCTGCACTATTGTGAGGCTTTTTTCTTTTATAATTTCTCTGTTCCCAAGCTTACTGTTCTTATTAGATTACACTCTAGAATTGGGTTCCTTTTGTTAATGTCTTTTTTTCAAAACTGTCTACTTTTGATGTCTTTTTCATCATTGTATTGGGTTTATGTGACAAAGTTTTGGGAGTGGGGAGGCTACAGGGGTGGCTTCTGTGAGAAGCTGCCACAAGCTTCCGCTATGTCCAATAGAGCCAACGCCAGCCGGCTCCAAGACGGACCCGCCGCTGGACAAGGCTGAGCCCATCAGTGATGGTGGTAGTCCCTCTGCGGTAACATAGTTAAGAAGGGGAAAATACTGCTGGGAAAAACAACAGCTGGAAGAGAGAGGAGTGAGAAGATGTGAGAGCAACAGCTCTGCAGACACCAAGGTCAGTGAAGAAGGAGGGAGAGGAGGTGCTCCAGGTGTCAGAGCAAAGATTTCCCTGCAGCCAGTGGTGAAGACCATGGTGAGGCAGGCTGTCCCCCTGTAGCCCATGGAGGACCCCATGCCGGAGCAGGTGGATGCCCAAAGGAGGCTGTGACCCTGTGGGAAGCCCGCGCTGGAGCAGGCTTCTGGCAGGACCTGTGGCCCCGTGGAGAGAGAAGAGCCCACGCTGGAGCAGGTTTGCTGGCAGGACTTGTGACCCCACAGGGCACCCACTCTGGAGTAGTCTGCTCCTGAAGGACTGTACCGCATGGAAGGGACCCACGCTGGAGCAATTCATGAAGAACTGCAGCCCATGGGAAGGACTCACCTTGGAGAAGTCCATGGAGGACTGTCTCCCGTGGAAGGGACCCCACACTGGAGCAAGGGAGGATTGTGAGGAGTCCTCGCCCTGCGGAGGAAGGAGCGGCAGAGACAATGTGTGATGAACTGACCGCAACCCCCATTCCCCGTCCCCCTGTGCCTCTCAGGGGGAGGAGGGAGAGAACTCGGGAGTAAAGTTAAGCCCAGGAAGAAGGCAGGGGTGGGGGGAAGGTGTTTTAAGATTTAGGTTTTATTTCTCATTGTCCTACTCTGACTTGATTGGCAATAAATTAAATTAATTTCCCTGAACCGAGTCTGTTTTGTCCATGACAGTAATTGCTGAGTGATGTCTCCCTGTCCTTATTTTGACCCATGAGTCTTTTGTTATAGTTTCTCTCCCCTGTCCTGCTGAGGAGGGGAGTGATAAAGTGCCTTTGGTGGGCACCTGACAACCAGCCAGGGTCAACCCACCACAATCATGAGTTCATCCTGTCCTTCTGCTCTTCACTGATGTATCTCAAATGTTGACATTACATCTAAAAAGAACATCTTAAGCTTCCTTTATAACTAGTAGAGAAAAACAGGGCAAGTCTATGGTTAATAGTAGCCAACTATACACTTTTATATAGGTGAGATGAATCCTTGAAGTACTAATTTTTCTCCAGCTACTACTATATTTTTTTTCTTTCTGATTGCTACAGATCTCCTCTTTGTATTTGGACTCTGTGATAAACAGAAAAAATAATATTGTGCCCAAATTCAAGTTTTCTTTCATGTCTGTCTGTTCATCAAGAAAAGATGATATTAAGATCTGACTACAGAAGGAGGGCTTTGCAGCCCTAGGACTTTGACAGATTTCTTTGAGTTATCAGACATGCACTGAGCTGAGAGGTATTTTCAGGGAAAAGAGACAAAGTCCTCTTCATTCCTTGTTTGTAAATTCAGATACGTTTTGTTACGTGGGGGCCTCAACTGTATTTTATAAAATACTGTCATTTCTTTCTCAGGAAAAGTGTCAGATATGTATATATAAAGCACTATGCTGCTTTAAGCTTTAAAAAATAGTTTACATATAAGGACATATACCCTACTTCTGAAACAACATGTTCTTATGCTACAGCTTATGCTACAACTAAGTAATATTCTAAACATTTTACATATTCACTCCTAATTCCTTTATCAGTATTTCTTCTCTTACTCCCTTTTTAGGTAAACTGTACATTTAGCAGTAAACAGTAGAAAATATGATACTGATGCAAAAGCTATTACTAATGACATGATTTGCTCTCAGTCTCATTATTTTCTGAATAATAATGACAGCTAATTTAAACTTAATGCACAGCCCATTTCTTAGAATATCCATGCCAATAGCTTCAGAAAGACAATGATGCCAAGACTGAGTTAAGAAAGTGAAGCACAATTTAGCAGATTTTCAGCCCACTGAGCAAAGATAAAAATTCTTTCGTAAGATGTTGCAGTGCTGCAAATGAAAAATCATTCATTATTCACCAAACATACAAACACTTCAAGGACTCGCTGTAATTCTAGACTCTTGTTCTATTAAAAGTACTTATGCATGGATATCTACGTCGGTAAAACAGTGGGTTTTGTGTACTTGAAATTGCAACAATTGTGTAAAATCTATACTTGGATAAAGTCATCATTTTTCACGTAATTTAAAAAAAAAAGAAAATCAGGAAGCATGCAGACTATATTGAAAACAAAAATCAATTATTAAATGATCATGCACAAGTAAATTGAGCTTGTTATAGAAAATAAAATAGCATTTTAAAATTTAACTTTGTAGTATTCTTATTTCTCATTGTTTCTACAGTGAGTTCTTAGGATTAACTGTCGGACATTCTGAATCTTGCCTTCCTTAACATAAGTCAAGAGTAGTGTTGCTGAACACAATAAAACTAGAATTTCAAACCACAGGTATTTGAGAAACATATCTAGTAAATCAATACAGGAAAATGCTTTTTTTTCATCAAGTTTTTCTGTTAAGTTTATCTAGAAAAAGTATCACCGTGAAAACTAGGTCTAAATATTCTATCCAGTTCTATTCGCAGTTGCCCATGGCTGTAAAAGAAATAGATGGCATTAAAATTAGTCCGTGTTTTTCTGATGAGGAGCATGGTGAACAGGGCCAGCAAGCAAGGACTTAGCAACTAGGATGAAGGAAGAAATTATTTACTATGAGGGTCCTGAGACACTGGAAAAAATTGCCCAGAGAAGTTGTGGATACCCCATCCTTGGAAACATTCAAGATCAGGTTGGACCAGGCTTTGAGCAACCTAATTTAGCGGAAGATGTCCCTGCCCATGGCAGGGGCGTTGGAACTAGGTGATCTTTAAAAGTCCCTTCCAAGTCAAACCATTCTACGGTTATTCTATGATTCTATGAAAGTTATTTGTTATTTGCAAACAAAGCCAGGTTTCTGCATCTGCTGTTTCCTGATAAAGGTGTGCCTACACCTCCAGCTTCACCTGTTAATTGATTGGGCAATGCCAGGCTCTTATTCAACAATTGTTAGGGAGCCTGGTTTAGCTGTTGCTGTAGACTGACAATGAATGTGGCAACTCAGATGAGCAAATGAAGCTTTGACAGTAAATGCATGAGAAGGCATGGAATAGATCCTAGAGGAGCATGAGACTGCTAGAGACAGTACAACCAAAGAAATGACTTGCAGCAGAGTACAGTTCCTAGCACCAGCCGGACAGTATGTCTTTAAAAATTAGAGACCTCAACCCAAATGAGGCTCCTGAGGGAGGACTTTATCTGTTCTGGTCTCTGACTGCAGAAAATGCCTTGTGCCTCTCTTTGTGTCTGGGGACACCACCTCCAAAGTCAGGAACAATCTTATCTACCTTTAGAACTGGCCCTGCCAAAGCAGGAGTTGGACCAAGTGACCTTCAGATGTTCCCTCAAACCTAAGTGATGCTACAATTCTGTGATGATGAATGATGATGTTACAGGACAGTTCTCCTACAGAATCATATGAGAACCTGATAAACACTTTTTTCCCTGTTTCAGATAGATTTCTGCTGAAAGTCTATGGCATAATCCTAATCAGTCAGTTCTACTATTTTTTAATTTACTCTCCTTGTTATCAATTATATTACATATGTCGGTGAAATAAGCATGAGCAATTTGATGCATTCACATAGTAAATGATAACAGACTGAATAGTGATATTCTGTCTCATAAGCAACCTCTTCCACTCTTACATCTGAGATTCATGTGATTATTGAACTGAGGACCAGCAACCATGTATATATATCTCAAGGGCCAAAAATAGAAAAAGATTGGAATGGAAGCAAAGAAAGGAGAATGCAGGTTGTCTTGAGCTCTAATTTGTAAGTTACAACGTGATTTTATTTCATGACCAAAACTACAGTGTGAAATAGGTAGAAAAGAATTATATTTGGTCTAAAACCAGCATCTGAATGTAAACTAAAAGCCAGTAAAAAAAATTAAGCCTATGAAATTGCTTTTCAGATCTTGATTTTATTAAAAAAATTTGCACAAGCTATCATTTCCACTACTCCACTAAGTAAAAGCATTCCAAAGTAAAAAGTGCATAAAAACAATACAACAGCACATGAAATATATGTTGATAGCTGCCTCTGAAGGAAAACTGTATTGTTTTCTTTCTAGTCAATAATGACTGGAAGTATTTCTGGTCACTTCACCCTTCAGGAAATCTATTGATCAAATAATAATAATAATAATAATAATGATGATAATACTTCCCCGCCACCATTACACTGTCATGGTTCTCCTGAAAACACTCCTTAATACAGGAAACAATAACAGCTTATGGCAATATCTTACAATATTTTATTTTCTCAGTATCCAATTGTTCGATAGTTTGTGCTTACAGAAAACAGTCTTCCTCTAGCTCTTTACCAGAAACTAGATTTATAGGGAAATCATATTTGTAAGGTTTGCTAAAATGGAAATGTAAAGCTGTATACTGATAGAGGGTTGCTATCAAAATCACCTGTTGTGGCAGAAATTGAGCTGATGATAGTCTGAACCCAGGATGACATGAAGATCAGAAAATTAAAAAGACGCTTTCTTCTGCACCTAGAAAAGACAACATAAATAAACAGAGAGTTAAGTGGAAAAAGGCATCCAGGGAATGTAAAGTTGCACTAAAGAATAAGTAACACAAGGATATCACCCGATTATTAATTTAATGACAAATACCAGTGCTCATGGATTGCATAACATTTTTCTTATGTTGGTCTCAAAATGTTTTGCAAGGATGACCTAAGCATATGTCTCATATTGCAGCTGGCGATAAAGGTACTTCTTTCCAATAAAAAAGAAAAATCAGTTGTCCAGTTCAATTCAAGACTGTCAACATGGCCAAGAATGGAGCGCAGGCAATCCTGAGTGACTTTCTTGTGTCAGGATGCCAGAACTGCAGCCCATACATCTCTTAATCTATTCCACATTGTTTGATCATACAAGATTCACTGGTGGTAAGCTAAAAGTCTTCAGGGCTCATCTAAATCTTAGAACATATCTGCTGTTTGATTTTCTAGCTGGTTTTTATCTGTTCTGAGGTTTCCTGTTATTAGGATAGATCCTTTTTACAGGGATGCCTGGGAATCTGCCTCTGGTAGGGGGAAGTCTCAGCTCCTGTTCAGCATGCTTGACCTCTAGTTGATTCTGGGTTACTTCTGATCATATGATTACGATCTGAGACCTGTGAATAATATAATAATTTTTAATATATAAAATGAATAATAGGATCTCAGAGTATGATATTTGCATATGTGATAGGATATCTCCGGGTTCAAAACACTGTTGTGGAGGCACTTGTACACTTTGCAAAGGAAGAAATTGTCCCTGTCAAAATGCAGGATACAAAACACAATACTGATAAAATTATCAAAATTATACTGTATTTCAACATGTTTATTAGAAAATGAGTTTGTTTTTACAGGTCTTCTGAAGTTCTACAAAACCACTAAGATTTGAAACAGACTTTCAAACCCAACAGAAATCAAACCTCACTTTATACTTCAAGTAATGTTTTATATAAAAAATGTGATTAATATAAAAAAGAGAATTTTCTGAGTTTCTGTGATATATTAGTTCAAGGAGATGGAGAGCAATTACTAAAATACTTTTTTATTATTATTAGTTTAATATTATAATTGTGTGAAGGAGCAACTTTTTTGCTGAACTTCCTTTGATTCAATAGCTATATAAGCAACCAAGATGAAGAAGAATACTGAAGAATAACATGCTGCAATTGCTGCAGTTGTGATAAGAAAAGCTACCAGGGTGGTTTTAAATTTATGCAGGCTGGACGTATCAGTTCTGCAAACATTCCAGTGCATTCTCACATGTGATCTGTGTACGTGTGTGCATGTGTTTATTTTTTTAGAACTTTTTATTACTGGTTTTTTTTTGAGTGAGTGTGGTCTGTCTCCTCTACTCTAATACTGTGTGAAAATAACATGCAACATTCTCTTTTGTGTTGTCTGCAGCTCCAAGGGAAAAAAAAAAAAAAGAAAAACAAAATTAAAAGAAATCATCTGTGCTCACTTCTTGTTAATAAGTACAGCAACTGAACCAGATAAAAAGAAAAAACTCCTTGGCTTGCTGTTATGGGCCTTCAGATCTTCTAACCATTCATGAATAGATGTTTCTTGCTGCACTCTAAGGGAATGCCATAACAAGACTCTCTTCCAGCTACCTACTGCAGTACCTGAGACATATTTCTGGAACGGGAGGTCTGGAGTATTAGTTACTGACCCACACTCCTGCAATGTATATATGCTTGGCATTAGAGAGTCATCAAATGAATGTCTCTTCATACACCATAAGGTAACTCCTGCCTGGCTGTAGTCTAGACTAAGAGTTGTGTGATGGTGAAGCAAACACACTGTGGTAAGAAACTATAAAACTAAATCCAGATGTCCCTAAGGTTGAGGAGAAAAAAGCAATTACCATGAGCCTGGCAAAGAACTCACAGTGGTGACAACTCAATGTAATCTCGCCCCTTTCTTCTAGAGGGAGCCTGCAATGGTCACTCGTAGGTGGGACCCAGAGGAACACTGAGAGAGTGAGCACAAATCCAGGGAAAAGGAATTGAGAATGGAGAGACACTTTGTGAGGGGGGGAAACAACAACCAAACAAAAAAAGCCAAACCAGAAAAACCTCCCACACCTGTTTAACTAATTTTAGTGAGACCTTTCTGAATTAATTAGACAATGTGGATTATTAGACTATTAAATCATTAACTAGACAAACAATTAATTCTAGGTTCCATGTATATAGTGTGTTCTGTTTTGCCAGAAGATTTGTAAGTGGAACAGTAGGAATGTCAAGAAGAAGTTAAAACTCCAGATTTAACATTTTGTTTTATTCCTCACAAAGAGATGAACATTCATAGAAAATTATTTAATTGATAGAATGGATATATTTTTCATAGAACAGGCTTAGGAGGTATTCAGATCTGTGCCTTATTTCTAGCTCATCATTTTCTTTCTGGAGCAAAAAGGAAAAAAAAAGCAACCCCAGATTTATCTTCCTTTAATGCATGCATAGTATTTTTCTTCCTGCTACATAAATGTTGAATTATTTAATTAACATTGTTATAGTTAATATGCTTGCAACCTTTTTTTAAGTTTAATAGTGAGGAAATGATGAATACTAACAATCATATGGATGAGGAAAAAGTAATATTTGAACTCGAATATTCTAGTAATATTACTTTGAAAACTGGCATTAGAACTGTTTTCACAGCTTTACAAATGTCAGTATCTGTAACTAATATGTCATTCCTAACGAACTTATATGAAATAATCATTATTTTATGATACAATATTTAAAACCTAAATTACAGGTAGTAAATGGCAGTACTCTACTTTCACTGTAATTAGATAGGAATTAACCTATGGTGTTCTAATGAATTCTGGCAAAGCAATCACTATTTTGTCACATTCTTAATTATCCAATTAAAGCCACAAGCACTATATTTTGTTGTTGTTGTTGTTTGTTTTTATTATTATTGTTATTATATTTTAACTTTGAGATACTGTTGAATTCAGTGCTTCCACTCACAAATATCTCTGAAAATCCCACAATAAATTGTATTCAGTCTGTGTATTGTGACACTTGAACAGATTTCTGAGAGACTGGACATAAGGGATACTGGGTTCTGATCTGTTTTCCCTGTATTGTACATATATTTGCAATTAGAAATTCATTTGACAAAATTCCTGCTTAGTAATACCAACGACGGTAAGAACCGCATCTTACCCTATTTCTCACGGTAACAAACTCACTGGTGTAACAGCAAACTAGACCACAGTATGTTTTTCCTCTCTGTGATCTTAGATTCATTTCTGCACAGAAGGCAATTTTCAGTAAATGAGAAGGAGAGAACTTAAACTGTAACTCAAAGTGTGGCACAAGCTGATGACTAGTATATTGCTCTGGAACATTCACATAACAAGTTTAAACCCTATATGTGTATATACAGCATAAGACATAAATTATATTTCTTGAAGAAGTACATTAAACATTTGGAAATCATGTAAAGAACAGCCTTGCACGTACCACCTCCGAGTGCATCAAGTGAAGAGCTTAAATTCAGCAGGCCACCTGTTTTGTCAGAGCATACTGTCCGACATTTCCTACAAGCTCTCTATAGGTGGCACCCTAGGCAGAACATGGGAATGTCAAATCATTCTTCTAAGTCACCTGCAAATCTGTAAAGTGCGATATTTGCTTTGTTTAATCATTCTACCATGCTTTGGATATTTTGGGGACTCTCAACACAGGCGCATGAATCACTGTACAGGAAAACAGGATGGAGAAAGATAATATGGAGAAAGCAACATGAAGAACACTACCACGTGCAGTATAATATGTAATATGACACACAAACAACACATATATTACTTAATTCTGACACATAAAATAGCTCTGCAGCTGATACTGTCACAGTATATGATGGTAGGACAGCTTCATGACACCATCTCTACAGGGACTGTAGTGTAGTATACCAAGAAGATGCCGTTGCCTTTGTCATAATTGGTGGTAGGAAGATATATTTTAATGTCTCTCTACATCTAAATGCTTCTTAAAATCTGTCTCTATACACCTTTATTCTGTGAATGATGATGGTGACATGCTGCTGTTGGGGTGTGTAAGTGTTTACAGGAACAGTACTGATGCTACCAACAAAGCCATTGGTAGGAAAAGATGCCATCTACAGCATTCCAGAAAAATAGTCATGTTCTATAGGTCTGGTTTTTGGCTATATTATATTTTTTTCCCCTAAATCATAGGTTTTCAACTGGAGACAAAGTTAGGAACTATTACATAAACCCCTTCATACTTCACAAATAATATAATCGTCTGACAATGATGTTATTGAATAATTCTGTAGTGTGATTGTGGTAATTGATTATGATCCTGTGAAAATTTTGAACACTTTATTGATGTTTATGAAAAAACCTGTGTGATAGTCCCTACCTAATTCCTACATGCAGAGCACTTAACAACATAAGTTATCAAGAGTTTTCACGTCCACTATTTAGAAATCTGAGCAGTTTGTTACAACTGAACTTGCTTTTCAATTATTCATTAACACTTACTTTTTTTCTTCATTTAGAGCAGTCTCTGAAATCTCACTGCCACCTGTAATAATTTGAAAAATTCTAAAGAGGAATCTAACTTGACTATATTACTACAGTATTTATTTTTCACAAGAATTAATAGATGAAACAATACTTTCAAAGTATAAAGAGCAAATTAAAGGAAAAAAGTTTTAAAGGAAGAGTGTCATCCATAGGGAGGAATTTATGACTTTTAAATAAAACAGAATTTTTAGTCTACTTTAGGTTAAAATAAGCTGTTTTGCTTAAATATTCAAAGGTCATGATTTTTGAGAAACCGTACTATTTGGTAGACTTAGTACATCATCAAAATAACAGAGGTAGACTTCTGGTATTCACATATAGAATTATATATTAATGTTAAACTATTTCTTCCATCTGTATGTGTGTAGGAATGTTACCATCATAGTTAAGGAATAGGAAAAGGACTAAGAAATTAGTTACTTCGTTCTTACATACATAATTACCTTTACAAATGAGTTCTAAAAAGTTGGTTTAATGTAGTGGTTTGAATGTGTATATCTCTGAGAAAACACTTTCCCTCTACTGTTTTCATAAACATCAGTGTCAGCTTTTTTTTTTTTAGTATATATTTTACTAATAAAAATGATACAGAGGAAAAGTGCTAGCCTTAAAACATTCGGCAAAGAAGGACCTTGAAGAAACTGAGAATTTGAAAGACTTATTGCCTCCAACAATGGACACAGGAGGACTTGGTGTGAAGAATGTTATCACACTAATGAGATAAGGTGTAGCTGGAAGGGAGGATCTTGCAGAGGCAGGATAACGCTCTTCTGGGCCTTATCTTGAGCAATTGCTTAAAAAACGGACAAGCCTGAGGCAGCACCGCCCCTGCATCTCTGATGGGGGGTGGGGGGGGGAGGCAGCACCGAAATCACTAGCCTCAACCCCCCCTGCCCCTCAAACCCCCCAACTCATTTTGAGAAGGTTCGAGAACAACAGACTACGCATGCGAAGTTATTAGCATATGCAGTGGGACTAGTCAATAAATGGCGCAACTCAGAGGGTCTGGGTGCGCGCGCCCACCATCCAACGGAACCGGACCAGAGACATCGCTGGAGCCCAGGGTGGTGATCTGTCCTTTACCTCTATCTTTCCTCTGTCTCCACCTTTTAATTCAGCCCAAGGGTATACATGATATACTCCTTTAGACATAAACCGTTGACCAATTCTGAAACTAGGACTGGACCCAGCTGCACCTAGACTCCTCTCTGAGAAGGAGTTTAGAAAGCAAGGGGGTCCTTTCCGAACCTCATGACTCAACGGGAGGGCCTCCCTAACCACCGACCAGAGACCCTCGTTGGCTGGACCAACGCTGGACCCTGGACTGATGATTGATTCCTCTCTCTCTCTTTCTCTCTTCCTTTTTGCTGAAAAGCGAGATTAACAATTAGTGAACTTTCTGTTATTCAATGATAACTTGTATGCCCAGATATTGAATGACAACGTGTACGCCCAGTTACTGAATGAATAAATTGGCACAGTAACCTGAGTCACTCCTCCCTCTTCTCTGCCACTATTTGTTTATGACCCATAGCTGGGGCGCAGCATCGCTGCGGGCAGAAAGTTGGGCCGTGACATGACCCCAACTGACCAAAGGGATATCCCATACCATATGACGTCATGCTCAGCATAGAAAGCTGGGGGAAGAAGAAGGAAGGTGGAGATGTTCGGAGTTATGGTGTTTTGTCTTCCCAAGTAACTGTTACAGGTGATGGAGCCCTGCTTTCCTGGAGATGGCTGAACACCTGCCTGCCAATGGGAAGTAGTGAATGAATCCCTTGTTTCACTTTGCTTTGCTTGTGCGCATGGCTTTTGCTTTCCCTATTAAACTGTCTTTATCTCAAACCCATGAGTTTTCTCATTTTTACCCTTCTGATTCTCTCCCCCATCCCACTAGGGGGGAGGTGAGCAAGCGGCTGCGTGGTGCTTAGTTGCCAGCTGGGGTTAAACCACAATAACAGGGAAACAGAGAACTGAACTTTGAGATACACAAATAAATGTCGCTTAAGTCCCACTTCATGTACCTCTGTTCCCACCGGATCCTGCCCCAAGGCATATCATTACCTATTCCCTGATGTCAAAGTTTCCATTCATATTTCTGCAATTCTACTTTCCATTTGCTTTGGCTGCTTTAAATGTGGCAAAACCACTTTAGGGATGAAAGTAAAATAACGCGTATGAAATCAATTGGCATAACCCATGGAAATGATGACACATTCCTCAGAGAGGCTAAAGGTTAAGAGCTAAATTAAACTTTTCTTTTTTTCTCTTGTTGTGGTGACAGGGGGGAGGGAAGGCAGTGCCAACAACTGGATCAGAATCAATAACAGCATCTGTTACCAAGCTAGCCAGAATCTTCCCTAGATTTTTTTTTATTCAAAAAGAGGAGCAGACATTTATCCTGTAAGATGAGGGAGAATCAAAGTATTCTCAGTGCTCTGGTATAACATCATAATTATGATTGACAATGAATTCCTTGTCTATAATAGATAAAACCTTGCTGAAATAAAATCAGACAAGGAGAGAGACTTTTATTTATGATAATAATAATATAGAAGAACACACTTATGCATGCCTCCTCTGGATTCCAGTTTGTGTCCCTGTACTGATTTTGGCTGGGATAGAGTTAATTTTCTTCATAGCAGTCTGTATGTTGCTATGTTTTGGATTTGTGACCAAAACGGTGTTGATAACACAACAGTGTTTTAGCTATTGCTGAGCAGTGCTTACACAGCATCAAGGCCTTTTCTGCTTCTCACACAACTCCACCAGCGAGTAGGCTGGGAATGCACAAGGAATTGGGAGGGAACACAGCCAGGACAGCTGACTCCAATTGACCAAAGAGATATTCCAAACCGTATGACATCATGCTCAGCATATAAAGCTGGGGGAAGAAGCAGGAAGGGAGGATGTTTGGAGTTATGGTGTTTGTATTCCCAAGTTTCTGTTACAGATGATGGATCCCTACTTTCCTGGAGATGGCTGCACACCTGCCTGCTGATGGGAAGTAGTGAATGAATTCCTTGTTTTGCTTTGTTTGCATGTGTGCCTTTTGCTTTATCTATTAAACTGTCTTTATCTCAACCCATGAGTTTTCCCACTTTTTCCCTTCTGATTCTCTTTCCCATCCCACTGGGGGGAGTGAGTGAGTGGCTGTGTGGTGTCGAGCTACCTGTGGGAGTTAAATCAGAACAGACCCTCAACTGCTGCAACGTCTGCAGTACAGCAGTGTCTGTCAAATACAGCAGTGAACATATAACCTGTTCCATGCAGGCACAAACCTTGGAACATTGTCTTCAACTAGCACAGAACACCTAGGTGTTCCAGAATCTCTATTAATTGCAGACAAAAATACAGTTTTCACCAAAATAATTGGAAATAGCAAATAGTATTTAGTCATTGATTTAAAAATAAATAAAATTTTACAAAAGTTTCTAATTATTCTGATTCATAGTGTTTAATCTGTGAAAATAATTTTATACTTATATACTGGAAAATTGGTCAAAGCTCTTGAATGAAACACATTTTATAAATTTTAAGTACAAGAAGAATATATTCAAATAATTATGTGTTTTTAGTGTAGCTGAAGCAGAATCCTGCAAACTCTGTAAATTAAAAGTGCACGTGTTTCATGGTTATAATCACTGCCAGCATTGTACACTTGCAGTGATGACAGCTAACCACATATTGGGCCACTTTCACAAGGATATAGTACAGCCAGTATATCAAGGGAAGTGGTTATTCCCTTTCTCCTGGTACTTATGTGGCTGGAATACTGCAACGTGGTTGGAAAACTGTGTCCTATTTTTGATGCCACAGTGTAAGACAGATGTTGACAAACTAGAGACAGTGCAATGAAAGGCCTAAGGCAGCTGTGTCTGGCTGAACAAAAGGACAAAAGGATAAAGGAAGGGGTTGACCTGTAGTCTTGAATTACATAAATCGGGGCTATAAGATAAAAGAGTTTCTCCTGTGAGGTACGTAACAGAAGGGCAATATGCAACATAATGCAGTCAGGGAAACTGTGGCTGACCCTGAGGAGAAAATTCTTTGCAGTGAAAGAGGCTGAACATCGGAGGAGGTTGCCCAGAAGGGCTGTGAAGTCTCCACCCTTGGAGATCTTCATAACTCAGCTAGACAAGACACTGGGCAACCTGATCTAACTTTGAAAGTAGCCCTGCTTTGAGCAAGGGGTTGGATTAGATAACCTTAGGTATCTCTTCCGCTTTTAATCTGTCAATAATTCTCTGATTCTCAACAAAATTTATTTCATTACCTGGCAGCGATCTTCCATTTATAGGCAGTGTAGACAGCTAAGCTTCCTAGGTATTTGCCTTATGATATATCAGTGAGTGCGACTTTTTCTTAGAATGGAGTTTGAGGAAATGATCTTGTTCTGAATATTTGAAATATAGTCATGCTTGTTGCTTTTTAAGAGCTAGTTTAAGCTTTAAGACAAAGGTTAAAAATATGTCCTAAATTTAGTCTCTAAAAATTTGGAATTCATTTGTATTCAGTAGAAATTTTTTAAAGTTTGCTTGATAGCTGAAAAACAGATTGATTAAAAAACCCCATTCTTACTAAGTAATACAGATTTCTGAACAGGAATTGGAGGGCAACTGTAATAGGAGGAAACGTGTGGACCTGTGTGGTAGGGAAGATCGGGAAAAAAGACCAGAGAGGGATAGGAGCAGAGAGAGGAAATGGCAAAGTTTAGTAGGGAGAGGAGTTGATTGTGTAAGAGGATGCTCAAGTACAGCAATGAAGGAGATACGCAGGCACCAAATTAGGCATAGGCAAGAGATAGCAAATATATAATAGAACCCAGGACGTGGATGGATCAAGTCTGAGACTGTGGGAATAGCAATAAAAAAGAAAAACAGGAATGAGCACTGAGAACAGAAAGGTAGTGTCAGAAGAAAGACAGATGACAGTAATAAGGAGGGTGGCAGCCTATCACATAAGACAAACTTCTCTCTAGACCCTCAGTTGGAAAATATCATTCCTGAATTCAGTGTTCCTTTTTAATTCTAAAAAATATCTGTGATACCTACTTACAACTCTGAGTATCTCCATCCTTCTGTAATGCTATGCTAATGGAGAAGTTAACAGCCACCTTACTGCTATATTTTACTCAATTAGTTCATATGATAAGGGAACTGAAATTCTTGTAAAGATCTCAAGCCTGTTGATGACTTCAGGGGGACATTACTATTTTTCTATGCTATGATTTTTTCCTCTATTTTTTATACATAAAAATGATACATTAGTGAATATTAAAGTTACAAAGCAATCAAAAAGTGAGGAAAAACAGAATTAAAGGCTGCCTGTCCTATAGGAAAATATAGCTTCTAATGGTATTATTATGCCACATTCCATGATGTTTATCTGCCTGGGGGCTGAATTACATTTGCAGGTGTAACCTTTATTCTCACATTTCCTAGGTATCTTAATGATTCATTTTTCAACATCTGTATTCTTTTAACTACATACAGATATGGACATATCCTTAACATGCACATATAAAAACCATAATTAATTCGGCTTTAAGCTATTCCCCATTTCCCATTACAATTACTCATCAGTACACTGAGCTGTTAAGGTTTAGAATACTATTATAATCAGGAAAAGTAGTACTAGCACATCCTGAGTATAGGTAGATAGTTACACAGTCAGAGCTTATCAGAACTTTTCACAAGGACACTTAAAAATTGTTCCATATTCTCAGAAAATCTCTATTTATCACTAAACATGTTAAGTTTCTTCAGTGTATGGTTTTGTTTTTATTTATAAGTGGTTTATTAATTTATTACAGATAATGTTAATTGCCATAGTTTAAGAACGGCATATATAAATTTTTTCTGTGGGAAAAAAAATATCTTAAAGTGTTGTTGGTATTTTTCATCACAGTAACAGTAAACACTGTTTGCATGGCAGCTAATGAAGAAAGAAACAATGCAATTAAGTACAATAGTCTTTTGTGACTATACTTTCTTTTTTTTAATTGCAAAGTCTATATTCATTCAGAGCTTTTTACCTCGTTCTTGGGAAAATGTTATAGTTTAGTAGAAAAAGGCTTTAAATACATTTTGTTCTCCATACAGATGATAAAGCTGAGAAAGTTCGTATCACTTCCACTTGACAATCTTAAAACTGAATCAGCTATTTTCTGCATAAAATATTGTTTGTTATCTAAAACATGACTTCATATGATTCATCTAATTTCCTGAGCAAATTAAAAACTTTTCATTTATACCAACTGTAAAGATTTGAGGGGAGAAGATTACCTCAGAGAGAAATAGATGTCTTTTCTAACATAAAGGAGAATGTTGCAAATATCAAACATGTACAGCAGCATGATACTGGCAGCTGGTGAAACATACATAGTTGTAAATTATATATGACCTTGCTTGAAAAGTTATTTTGGTCTTCATCAATAATGAGTAATTGTCTGAAAAAGTTCTCACATCAGATGAACACATTCTATAAAATAAAAGGAATAAATGTTGGTTTAAAGATGTTTTTAATACAGTTTACTATTATACAGTTAGATACAAATGAAGGAAACCATGATTTCCCTGGGATTTCCTCCCCCCACAAGGTATCAGACCTTATGCTACTGTGTTGCTATTTAACAAGGAGAGATATCGAATTGTGAATGTATTTATGCTGTTTACACTTTTGTTCTTTGTGAAACCGTACAGAATATAATCCACA
The DNA here is from genome assembly GCA_009819775.1 of Phoenicopterus ruber ruber. Classification (NCBI taxonomy): domain Eukaryota; kingdom Metazoa; phylum Chordata; class Aves; order Phoenicopteriformes; family Phoenicopteridae; genus Phoenicopterus; species Phoenicopterus ruber. The sequence continues at coordinate 179,854,131 of CM020215.1, forward strand.
TTTCTTGAAACCAGTACATTTTTTTCTTTCACGAGCTTACTTGTTTCTCAAATAACAAGAAAGCAGGTATCACAAGGAAACTTTCCTTGTTCAAATGTTTGATCTTCCAGAGCTTTGGGACAGAGGAACATGTACGTAGGTTTTTTATTCTGGGAATTGTGTGTATATGCAAAACAGACTAATTCTTGTGCAATTGGTCTCCATAGACTTCGCCATCATTGGAGAGAGAAGGAGTCTCATTCAAGGGCTATTCAAGAGTTTAATTTTAGATATTCTGTACCCCTCTCTGGGATGACTGACTTCTCCCCACTAACCGTAGTGGAATTTTAAGGCGCCAGTCATCTCTAGTCAACTTTTGTGAATACCCCTCTTGTCTCCTCAAGATACAAGTAGGGACCTAAGGCATTTTGGTACTAACCATTTTCTACTAAAATCCACAGTATCAAGACTGGCACCTGGATTGGTCATAAAATTATCTACAAAGATTAACATGAGCTCTCTAATTTGACTCTATTAATGCACATCTTTTGATGCTCTTCACACAAAAGGAATTCCCAATACTTCCCTTTCAATATCCGTAATGCCCATTAGTTTCTCCTGTTGTTGCATTATTAATTTAGCCTTAGTTCAGAGTTACCCAGCTACTTTTCACTTTTTCTTTTGTTATGTCTAATGTTGAACAGTTTCTCATGCCATTAAACTAATCCCATTAGTTTAGCTTTGGGTTGCCTGTTTGCTTACATACCTTAGCACCACTTAAAGAAAAAAATGTCACTTATCAACAAATATTTGTTTTCATGGCATGAGTTCTACATTAAAAAATTGTCTCAAAAATAAAATATACATATATCTCCTTGAAAGAGAGAGCCTAGACTCAACCCACAAGGACTTTTTCTTTTTTCAGGTCACTAAATATTTGTTGTCACAAGTTTTGCAGTTTTCTTGTCAGGTTTACCCTAAAAAGAAATTCTTTTTACTTTCTGTGACTTTTGCTCTAACTAAATTCCCATAAAACCTTCCCCTTATTTCCTCATTCTTCTTTTATTTATTTCTACTTTTCAATTCCAACAACGGGGTCCATTTCTTTTCAGGGTTTGGGGGAAGGGAGTGTCATTTTTGAAGGAGGTTGTTCTGTTTTGGTTTGGTTTTCTATTTTTCCGTGCTGCATGGGGTTCATAACCTCTTTTAAACACACAGATAATCTGCAAACCAGATAATCCAGGCAAAAATTCTTGGAAACTGTACTGTTTTTTTTTCTAAGAATACTCAAACGCACACCATACGATGCCCTCCCAATACAGAGAAAGGAACTAAGAAAGAATTTATGGTGAGGAGCCTACACAGTTTCCAAATCCAACTGGCACAGGAAGCAGGTAGTCCCTCAAATTTCTAGGCAGACAGATTTTTTTTTCCTATAGTTTGACAACATCTTTCTGCTCTTTGCTAATTCTATTTCCCTCCTTTGCAATCTTTTGTTATAACACTTATGAGACAAATGATTTACTTCATTTTTTTCCCCTTCAATTTCCTTTCTCCCTTAATTTTTCTTTCAAGTGAGTTCATCTTGCTTAATCTCCAGTCTTCACATCTATAGTTTCATTCATGAAAGTTACACATTGATAATACCTTTCCTCTCAGTCCATCTGTCCATTAGAGCATACACATAAAATCATAGAATCATAGCATCATTTTAGTTGGAAGAGACCTTTAAGATCATCAAGTCCAACTATTAACCTAGCACTGCCAAATCCACCACTAAACCATGTCCCTAAATGCCACATCTACACGTCTTTTAAATACCTCTAAATACATTAGATGCCTCAACCACTTCCCTGGGCAGCCCATTCCAATGCTTGATAACCCTTTCAGTGAAGAAATTTTTCCTAATATCCAATCTAAACCTCCCCTGGCACAATTTGAAGCCATTTCCTCTTGTCCTAATGCTTCTTACTTGGGAAAAGAGACTGACACCCACCTTGCTAAAACATCCTTTCAGGTAGTTGTAGAGAGCGATAAGGTCTCCCCTCAGGCTCCTTTTCTCCAGGCTAAACAACTCCAGTTCCCTCAGCTGCTCTTTATAAGGCTTGTGCCCTAGACCCTTCACCAGCTTCGTTGCCCTTCTTCGGACACACACAAGATAGGTTGCTCAGTTATAAGGTTCCCAGGCCAATCACTTCACCTTTGGAACTCTCTGATAGAATCACAGAATCACAGAATAGTAGGGGTTGGAAGGGACCTCTGGGGAGGTCTAATCCAGCTCACCCACAGAGATCCACCCCCATCCCTCCTATCCGGCTAGCTTTGCTTCAGTGACTCCTTTCATGTACAGATCTGGAACATATACCAGTTTGGGTTCAGCCTTCCTGGAAACATTCTGATAAACTGGAAAGTGTTCAGACAAGCAATAAAAAGATCAAAGTATTGTAAGGGGTGATTTACAAGGAAAGATTTAAAAAGATAAATATCTACTGATTGACTAACTGATCACTAAGTCAGGTTATGATAGGTCTATAAATATTTGAAAGCCAGGATAGAGAGAAATTATTGTACCTTTAGCACATTTATGTATGTGCACATTACCAAGTAACCTTTTAAATTTTCTTCAAAACCAATGATATCTCTCACTATGATCTTCAGTCCATTGTTTAAGCCTCTTTTCTGTCTATAGGGTTTTGTGAAGATTTAAAATTGCTGCTTAAAATCTCAGCCACCAGTCTCCTCTCATACACTGGTAGTTCTTATTTCTCCCTAGCTGACCTTTTGTCCTTCCTGGGCTTTTAAAAGTATCTTATAAAAACTCTCTTATTTATAAGAGCATTAAAGCAACTTATTCTCCTGACAACATGCAATCACTTTTGTTTAACATTAGCTCTTCTGCAGACATTTGTTCAATCTTTCATTGGAACAGAATATAATTATTTTTTATTTCTTCCCTGAGAATCTTTGGGCATTTCTGCACTGTACAATGTGTAATAATATACTCATTGGAGCTGTAACTAAAGCTCGAATCTCACCTTAGCAGGTAAGTACCATGAAAAATAGACTGTAGAATCTGACTTATATTCTCACGCCATTAATTGCTTCCTACAAGATGCAACACTTTCAGAGGATGGAGAGAGCAGTCATATGTGAAATATGCCTCTCAGACATAGGAAAGAACTGAATCTGGGATACTGCAATCCTGGGCTGATGCCTTTAGCCACTGAACTAAACATGCAAGAGGTAGGAAAGTGAATATATATATTTTGTAAGGATTGTTAAGGGGTCTTGAGGCTTCACTGGTGAAGTCTAGAGACCCTAAATGTGACTGTTGAACAGATATTTAAGAATCTAAATTTTGGTTTACTGGCATATGCGGCATCAGTTTATATCAGAAAAAATCACATAAATCCTTTTATGAATCATGATCTTAATTACTCATGCTATGCGTTGTATACAGTAAGGAGGTACTATCTGCATCCATGATTTTATTGCTACATTGTATTGTTTTGATAAAAAGCATGTACCTTCCCTATTCACAAACAATCCATGCTATCCTTTTTTTGTGAGGGATTATTCCAAAACTAAAAGTCCAAGATCTTTTCCGAGTGTAGAATAATCAGTACAACAGGAACCGGTGTTCAGTCTCCTAATTAGGTGAAGGAAAATTCAGAAAGGATTTATTTATGTAGGTTTATATTTCTAATTAATTAGTCCAATAATACATGTTGCTCAGAGCAGGAGGAATGAAACTCTGTCTCCCTGAGTTAAGCCCTGTGGTCTACAAAAATATATAAACCTTTGTAATTACTCCATTGTGTTTGACTGCATTGAAGTACATCAGAGTTAACACTGAAGTTACCAAAGCTATTCACAGTGAAAGAGTTTCCAAAGATGATTCTCCATGTGTGACAGCTGAATGTATTTGATTTTGGTGGCAGTATGAGGAAAGATGAAGAAATGCAGAGATGCAGTACAGTAAGGTGATAGGAACTTGATTTATTTTGTGAGCTAGGACAGTTTTTATTAGGAAAATTTGCGAACAGTGTCTTTTCACAATATGTTTCTCCACATTAAAGCAAATAATGTGTGCTGTGTATATAAGAAAGTTACAAAATGTCAGCAAAACAGCTTTTCTGTTGTCTTTCCCTCTCAATAGTCAGAGGTTCTACAATGTAATAGGCAGATTGGACCGCAAATATGGTTTCTGGATCAGATCAGTTCTGGATTTGGGAATCTTCTCTCAGGGTCATCATTTGGGAGTCATCTTTTGTTCTATTCCCTTGTGCATATTCTCCTACTCTTTAGTCATGGTTTTCACTTTGCTGCCCACATCCCCTGACAGCTTTTGCTTAAAGATATCCATGAAGAAATTTCATCCAAAATTTCATCTAAAATCTACCTTTGACCATTCTGGATTGTTCCCTCACTTTCAGGAAGGCATCATGCACAAGCATGAAGTATTGGTTGGTTATAGCTATCTTTCAGTCTCGATATTTGATCTATTGTCTTCTCATACTTGGGTTGCTCCTCTGTTTTTTATCTCCTGGTTCCCTTGAAGATCTCTGTTTGTGATAAAGCTATCAGGCTTTACTTATCAGGCTGATAAAGCTCATCTCACTACTTCTCTAGAGTGGATCTGTGTTCCTCCCACCAGCTTTAGACACCTTAGGTTCAAATGTCATCATCTTAAGTTTCCTGTATGGAGACAGATGATTCTTATAAGTCATTAAGGTCATAGATAGTCTGTGTCACCTATTGGTAATACTGGAGTATTTAACTGACAAGAAACACAGAATCACAGAATGGTTGAGGTTGCAAGGGACCTCTGGAGGTCATCTGGTCCAACCATCCTGCTCAAACAGGGACAACTAGAGCTGGTTGCCCAGGACCACATCCAGACAACTTTTAAATTTCTCCACGGAATGAGACTGCACAACCTCCCTGGGCAACCTGTGCCAGTGCTCAGTCACCCTCAGTGAAAAAATGTTTCCTGATGTTCAGACAGAACCTCCTGTGTTTCAAGTTGTGCTCATTGCCTCTGGTCCTGTCACTGAGCATCACTGAAAAGAGCCTGGTTCCATCCTCTTTGCGCTCTCCCTTTAGGTATTTGTATATATTAACAAGATTTCCCCCTACACCCACCTCAAGCCTTCTCTTCTCCAGGCTAAACAGTCTTGGCTCTCTCAGCCTGTCCTGGTTTCAGTTGGGACGGAGCTAATTTTCTTTCTGGTAGCTACTGTGTTTTGGATTTAGTATATGAAGAAAGTTGATAATACACCTATGTTGTTGGTTGCTGCCAGATGATCAAGGATATTTTACAGTTTCCTAGGTTTGGGTAATGTGCAGGTGCAAAAACTTGGGAGGGGTATAGCCAGAAGAGTTGATTCAAACTGGCCAAAGAGAGTATTCCATACCATAGATGTCATGCCCAGTATAAGCAGGGGTCAGCTGTTGGGCCAGTTCCTTTCTTTCTCCCTCATTTTGTTCGTTCGGGTCTTTTTCGTTTGTTAATTCAGCTGCTTGTTCCCTTGCTCTGTCTCTCTGGAACTTGCTGTTCTGAGATAGCTGCTGGATAATATCCCTGTTCCCTGGCTGCTGCTCAGGATGGGCTGTATCAGTCATCAGGTGGTGAGAAATTGTGCATTGTTCATTTTATATATTCTATTATCTTTATATTTTATTATTATTATCATTATTAATATATAATATAATTACTAAATTTTTCCTTTGCTGTCCTGGTGAACTGTTTTTATCTCAACCCACGAGTTTTCCTTTCTCTTCGATTCTCCTCCCCACCCCACTGCGGGGTGGGGTGGGGAGTGAGCAAGCGGCTGCGTGGTGTTCAATTACCGTCCGGGATTAAACCACAACACAGCCTTTCCTCATAGGAGGGGTGCTCCAGACTCTTAATCATCTTTGTGACACTTTGTTGGACTCTCTCCATTATGTCAATGTCTCTCTTGTACTGAGGAGCCCAGAACTGGACACAGCACTCTGGGTATGGCCTCACTAGAGCTGAGTAGAGGGGAAAAGTAGAAGGGACTTAAAAAACACCATGCTCCTTTTGGAGGTAACTGAACAGCCTGAAGTTACTGTGGAATGAATTTTAGCTTGGGAACCTAAATATCTTGCTGTCTTCATTCCTACTGCTGTTAAACACTGTACTGAATATGGATCTTTGATGCCTAATATTTTTCTGAAGCAGAATTCAGATGCTAAACTAAGTAGATCAACCTGAAAGAAGGCATGTGGAAGTTAATATTTTCACCTGTTAAATTCTTCAGGTGTGTAGAAAATGACTTACTAGAATAATCAAAATTGCTTCTGCCTTGTCAGAAAATAAAAAAAAAAAAAAAAAAATGAGCACAGGTTTACCAGTGAAGAAAATGCAGAATACTCAAATGAAATATCCTATTGCTAAAACTCCTGCAGTAGACAAGCTCAGTAGATGGTCTCAGATGTGTCTACCACACAACAGCAGCATTCACTTTAGGAGAATGAAAAAAAAAACATAATGAAAAGTAATCTACTCCCTTGCTCAGTAATTAGATCACACATTCAGAGAGCAGAAAAAGACAGATTAGGTCTCTTCAAAGTATACAGAGATTCAAAGTAATGTTTTTCCCCTAGAAACTGTCTGAAATATGAGTGAGAATCTCTCTTACTGCCCACTGAAATTTTGTGATTTTCCTGCAGGAAGTTCAAAATTAACCATGCCACAGATGAGGGTAATTTGGAGATGAGAGCTCTACCTGTGAATGGAGAATCATGGGGATTGTGCCATCCTTTTCAGATCATAGTCAACTAGATAAAAGGACTATTATCCAAAATTTTATGGGTTTATTCTAGGTTAGTCACTTAGGTTTCATCCAGATGTAATAAAAATAGACATAGCGAGGGTGATTCATACAATCCTGAAACAAGTGTATAAAACAGACAAAAGGAATCAAACTCTGGATGAAGACTCATGCAACAGAGAGTTCAGAAGACTATTTTATACCAAATATTTCACTTTTAAATGACTGAAGCCAGATGAGATGAATTCTAAATGCAGTTAGTTTTTTACAGTAAGTACAGAGAAATAAGCAGTTCTGTGGCACAATTTGTGTCATCCAGAAATGAATGATTAAACTATGTGAGAGGAACAATGTCACAACAGTACCTATTTCCATAGCCTGAGAGAACTGAGAAGGGAGTCAAGGTTAATTAACTCAGATGTAGATGATTATTCCATAAACATCTCCAATTTTTTTGGATTTATTCTGCCCTATAAGACTTGTGACTTAGCAAGAGCTTGGGTTTTAATCTAGCAGAGTTTAGAATGGTAATGATAATATTTATGTAAATGCTATTGAATATTATATAGTTTTGGAAGGTTTACCACACCTGTTGAGTAGCATGATGTTAATTGAATCTCTTTAATTTCTGTCTGTGAAGTTGATTATTTTCTGAAATTACATGCAAACCTGACATTTGTGCTGATCATCTCTTCTAAAGACATTATTTATGTCGATATTTTGAATGAATAGTGATCTCCTCTACAGCATGATGGGTCTAGAGGCTTATTTGCACTTCTCAGTAATGACAGGATGAAGCATGATGAGTTCATTAATTGTAGATTTATTCAACCTGTTGCTACTGACACGAAATATATTAAACCCCATATTATAATGCTTTCATTTTCTCATCTCATAGATACTGGCTTGTATACTATGACCATCTAATTTAGTTTTACTGGTACTTTTTGCTGCTAACTTTTACTGCTCCAGTCTACCATTGTTTCTTTGTTTCTGAAAATCATGGTAAATAAAAAAAAAAAAAAAAATAGACTGAGCAGCACCACAGAAGATGAAGAAAAGACTGAGAGGAGTTTCCCAGAGACCTTTCAGAGATGATGTCCTGAACCCCTGACTGTGTATAAAAAGGGAAGACCAGATTAAGCATCAGATAGAAATTCCTGAGATGGAGGAAATCTAGAAGATTATGACTTCTGTCAAAGGGAAAAAAACCTTCTTTTCCTCCCACAGATGTTCAGCTCCATAGCTTCAGTGACGTGGTAGCAAAGGAGAGGGAAGAATATACCTGTCTGAGCAGGTATAAGAGTCAGATGAGAACTGGTAATTGAAATTAGTTGGAGAAAACCCCATCTGCCAACCTGACTTTTGTCTCTAGAGGTTTGTTGCTTTTATCAGGCACTCAGAATGGGGATGTTGCAGAGAAGCTACAAAGGCTCATCTAGCCTTCATATTATCAGCCACTGCAGTTTATCTATGTAGGCACCAATAATAATGCTGGGAGAGACTTCTGGTGTAACAAAAGCAGCTATTTAGCTCTGAGAATAAAGGTGAAGGAGGGCATGGTGGTCCAGGTGGTTTCTTCTCCATCCTGCTGGTGAAAGGGAAAGACCCGGGGAGGAACAGATGGATCCTACAGGTCAGTGCTTGGCTGCACAGCTCATGTTGTCAATGGGGATTTAGTGTTTGTGATCCTGGGACCCTCTTCGAGGAAGAAGGAGTGCTGGGGAGAGACAGGATCCACCTGATCCATACTCCTGAAACAGTAGTTCAAATTATGGAGCTCTTCTATGGAATTGACAACCAGCTGGTTGACAGTTTGTGGATCTCAGAATCAGAGGAGAGGTAAGTAAAAGTGACATCATGGTGGGCATTTTTTACAGATCACTTGGTACGGAAGTGTATTAAGTCTTTAAGGAACCTAATGAAATCTTGCCCATGCATGTAGGGATAGTGTTAGTGAAAACAAAGCTCACTTACAGCTAAAATATGCAAGAATGGTAAGAGGAGTTTATACTCCTCCATTATTTAGTAAAGGGCCAAACAAGGAAAATGCGGGCAAGCTCCTGAGTGGGAGGCTGATCTAGTGGCAGCAGACTCAAGTAAGGCCAAGCTCATAGTTTCTTTGCTCTTTTTTTTCACCAAGTTCTCCCAGGCTTCTGTGCTTAATGGCAGGGATCAGAGTGGAGAAGACTACCAGCAGTGGATGAGGATCAAGTCAGGGATAATTATAGAGAACTTTATTCACACAAGTCCATCGGACCCTTTGGGCTGTATTTAAGAATGCTGAGAGAGATGGATAATACCATGGCAGGGCTGCTCTTAAATATCTTCAAAAGATCATGGAGATCAAGGTAAATGTAAACGATGCACCTACCTCCAAGAAAGGTCAAAAACATGATCTGGGGAGCTACAGCCAGTCAGGCTTACTTTTGTCCTTGGGAAAATTGTGGAATCAGTCCTCTGGGAGCACATATTCTGCATCTGCGAAGGAGTAATTCCTTGCAAAGCTACAGGCTGGGACTGACAGGCTGGGAAGCAGGTCTGTGGAAAGGACCTGGGGGTCTTGGTAGACAGTAAGCTGAACACAAGTCAGCAGTGTGCCCTTACAGCAGCAAGGGCCAAGAGCATCCCGGACTGCATGAACAGGAGCATGGCCAGTAGATCCAGAACCCTCTATTCAACACTCATTATACTGCATCAAGGTACCAGGTTCAGTTCTTGGTCCCTCAATATAGGACATAGATCAACTGTAGTGAGTCCATCAGAGGGCCACCAGGTAGTCAGGGCTGGAGCATTTGCTCCAGAATTATTCAGATTTTTTTTTCCTCTACTTGCTTGTGTTTTTATATATAGTTTATATTCATCGCACTGATGTACCAGACATTCATTGCAACAGTAAATTTCAGAGGGGATCACAGTCTGGAAACTACCTTTTGGGTAATTTGTATTTTGTGACTCTAATGAAGAACATTTAAGAAAAAAATACTATACCATTAAAACTAAGTTACAAATCCTATCATTAGTAGACACAAAACTCCACAAAATAACTGCTAAACAACTCTCAACAAATGCTCTCTTTAGAGTTTCTTTTAAAATCACTTTGTAAACTAATCTCAGATTATGTAAGAATTAATTAAGCAAGATCTGCTTTGTAAAAACACCCTGTAAAAGGCAGTATGTTGTTTCCAACCGTGCTGATTAAGACCAAGGCTACTATCACAGTTATTGCAAGAAAAGTAAAAGTATTAATATGTTGGGGCCTCTTCTGGGGTTTCAAGTGTGAATTTTACCCTGCTGAAGCTTATTGACAGCATGGAGTCTGTTTATTCTGATGTCACCGTAATATATTATTTCTTCTCTCCCCTCCTCAACTCCCCCTTCCCCTTCTCAACTCTTCCTCTCACCTCTCCCATTGTGTGATATCTGTCTTTCAGGGGAAAAAAATAAAAAAAGAATGAAAGAAGTAAATTTGAAAGGAGGATGTTGGACAAACCTGAGGGCAAAGATTCCTGCCACAGTCAACTGAATACTTTATTTTAATTGATTAACAGCCTCAGTTGCTTCCTACCCTGCAGTTAGACATGTGACATCTTAATATAGAAACAGCACAGGTATATAACTGAAGCCCCAAAGAATGAATGCCAACCGGATGGAAGGGCAAAGAAAACAATGTTGTTAAATAATTACTTAGTATTTCTCTAAGTGCAAAATACAGCACTTAAAAACCAGCAGTGATAGTAACAAATGGATGATAAATGATTGAATCACAATCTTTATATCAAATATAATTACTCTCCTTTCCAAAAGCTGAAAATGTGAATTCTTTAGAACTACTGACACAGTTCTCTGACATGAGCCCTTTTTAGGAGACCTGCCCGTTACTGAAAGCTTAGCAACCTACTTTTCTTATCTACCCATGTGGACACCCTTACAGTGCTTTTTTCTGCATTTCAGTCTTCCTCCAAGAACAATTTGTCTAACATAGCCATACAGTTTCATCTAAGGAGTCTGATGGCATGTGAGATATCCACATGGGACTAGCAGAAACGATGCAGAGTACATTTGTGCTCTTCTAGAAAGGCAACTGATGGTCATGTGGGAATCTGAAGTAGTACTATTTGGCTATATTTAGCCAACTGTCTCCCACTCCATATTTCGTAATGCTTTTATTTCTGGTCATAGATTTTGGATATGGTGGTTCCTTTTTTCACAATATCATTAAACCTTGACTAATGACCTCCTTGATCCACTGTACACTCTACTTTTTTTTTCTTTCTTTCTTTTTTTTTTTTTAATTTGCATGGAGTATTTTCCTATCCTCCAGGAGAGAAACAACAGTTCCTTAGATTGCTGGCTAAAATGACAGTAGCTTCATGTGGCATTACCATTGCATTAATATGTGCAAACAATAATTTTCCAATGCAAAACACACATGGGAACACACCACCTCTGTGAAGATATATATCTAAACAAAGAGGGATGTTGGGAAGGTGAGCATAACACCAGGGAAAATAGGTAGATGCTAGGAAAGTATTTTGCATATATTTTAAAGTTGTTATTAATGGTACTTTTCTGAATTATTTAGATGATTTGGATTATTAGACTTAAAACACTAATAGGACTAACAGTAAATTTTTTTTTCTCCAAACACAGTGTGTTCCCTCTTGCCCACAACAAGATTTCAAGTGCAACAACTTTTTGTCATGAAAATGTATCATATAAGAAATTATATTTAGAACTGCATAAATTAAAAAGCAAAAGACTTTTTTATGAGTTTCCAAAAAATATTTATCCATTTTTATTTCTGCAGCTCATAAAAATACATCTGTAATAATTTGTTAGGTTTTTTTAAAACCACATTTATTTCATTTTATAGTAAATATTTTTCTCTTCAAAAGTGTTCAGCTGTTAACTCATTACTAACTCATTGGTACACCATTACTTTGTAATGTTTGGATGCTTTTGTTAACAGATGCCTTCAGATTTTCAGGTGAAATATGCACAGAACTAAATGTGTAAATGTATTTTTATATTATCTATGTATTTCTTAATATATTGCCTGTGCACCTCACACATCTACAAAATGAAAAAAACTTTATTTTGCCAAACACAGAGTTTAAGAAATTGATACAAAAGCCGGCAATATTTAAGAGATGGGGAATAAAAAAGGAATAAAATATTTCATAACAGCTTTCAAAAAAATGCTAGAGGACAGTACTGCAGGAAGAGTTAAAGTCTATGTCAGATTCTGTGACTGTGAAAGTGAACAATGCTCTGATTGTGGTTGTTCAGAGCTGATTGTATGCAATGTACCACAGAGACCTGATTTTTAAATGTTATTTAAAGAGCTGTGTCACAGGGATTCACATGAACCTTATGAGTACAACGAGGCAATTCTACAATGGCCCTACACACACAGCAGTTGTAATACATGATCACAAGAACTTAAAATGATGGCATTTACTCTGTGGTGTACTTCAAAATATTTGTTTCAATTAAAATTAATGTGAGGACATTCTAAGTTTAAAAAAATGTGGAAAATTAAGAGGATATAGGCTTTCAATATGAGCTTGCTCTAGCCAAAAGTAATTGCTCTAAATTTTGTTGGCCTATATGGCACAAAATAAGATTGATGACACCTGATTTCATACTTAAAGCTGTATTTTACCATTTGTAGTCAACTCAGGAATTTTGTTTGTGAGTGACTGATATGTTATTGAACCACATGACTCATAAAATGAATGAAAACAGAGAAACAGCTCTAAACACAGATTTATTTTTTTTTTTTAGTTTCTTAGGCAAGGCCACTGTACTTTCTTACAAAATGGAAAACAAAGAGGGGAAAAAAAAAAGCAAAAAAAAAAAAAAGCACCAAACCCAAAAACCTAGACCCAAACTCAACAGAAAACAAATTTCTACTAATTTTTCAGAAGATAATATTCTTGTAAATTTAACTGGTTGGGAGATTAAGGTTTGATCAGAAAAATATATATATACTTTCTATGTAACTTGATAACTGGTTTCTGATGGAAATCCCTAATGCTTAGAAAAAATAGTTCTCCAAGGCCAGAAAGGTCTCCAAGACCTTCTTTGAGGTAAACCTAGCCCCCAGCCATTTCTAGAGCTGAAGATCCCAAACCTACTAAGCCTAATAGGTCTGATCAAACCCGTGTAAACTCTTGCATACATCTTTCGGATGTATGATCTTTCTTAACTCTTGCTAATTAGTGTTGAGTTTCCAGACGCCATGTAAAGCCTGTCTGAACTTTAGGTATAGCTACTACTAGGTTAATTATCAACGACCTCCCTTTGGCCAAGAATCAACTAACAATAAATGATGATAAAGTAGGAAAGTATATAACTGATATACATATATCACTTAGGGAATTATAGATCACTACGATACGTTTACAAGACTGATAAATCAAGCCAATTTCAACCTCTAAAACAAAACTTTACTAGACCTTCATTAGCACAATTTATGTTAACAGTTACTTCTTACAGGTTATGTTTCCTCTTCCATGTCATTACTTACTCAAAGTAGTGAATCTTTAAGACTTTTAACCTAGACTAGTTGTGAGTGTACAATATCATGGAGCTGATGCCCTAAAGTTAGTGTCAACAACCGTGGCCCTTGATTGTTGTTAGTCATTGAAGTGACCAGGCCCAAGAGCTCTTGCTGCAAGGAAGCTGGAATGAAAGTCAGCATCTTCATTCTTCTTTCTTCCCCCACCCCAAACTCAAGATCTCCTTTTATAAGATGTTTGAATCTCTACAGCTCCTAGCCTTTGGCTCTGCCCCTGTACAGTGGTGGGGGTGTTGCTTTCCCAGGCCAACAGGTGCCACAGCCTGTTACTCCGATTGCTTAGCTACTTCTTTTCTTACTGCAAAAGCAATCTTTTCCCAGTTCTTGAGATTCTACTTCTTCAGTGACCAATAAATGTGCATCAGTGATTTGTTTATGATTCTAGGGCCTCTGTTTTCAACATGTACCCATATCTTCAAGGCCTTTACTATTGCCCTATGCTTAAATTGTATGGCATAGCTTCTACGACATAGTAGTCATATGTGCTAAAAAGTGGGCCAGGGCTACTTTTTAGCACAGGACCATTGGGCCCATAAGTGTTTATCCTGTTATGGTCTATTGGTGTGCTTATGCTTGGGTTCAAAACAAACTAATATTAACGTCTTCTTAGTGTGCTTCAACTTCTGTGCGTGCAACAAGAGTCTGGCTATAGTCCAAATGGTAACAAGTATGATGTCCAACTCATAGAGATCAAGCAGTTTTGAAGAAACCTCAAGAAGTTTTCAAAATATACTTTGGAGATATTCCTAACTAGAACGTCTTCATTATCTGTGAAGACACAATTTGTTTGTTTGTAATTTATCTGTGACAACATCTGGAGCTTCCAAACACAGATGTTGAATAAATGACCTGTTCTTAGACTTCTTAATGGTAGAATGCTGAATGCTGGAGACCATCTATTGTCTTACTATCTCACTATGTTGGTAAAACTTTCATAATTAGACACTTTTTTGACACTTGGCAACAGATTAGATGTCAGAACTCACTATCAGTTCTCAGTGAATGAGAACAGTTCTGAGTGTTATATCAGGGTAACACAAAATAGTGAGAGTTTGAGAAGAAAGATGTTGCTCAACATTGGTTCAAAACCCCCTTTCAAACAGTTAGGGCAAGCAATTTTAATTACAATATTCAGCACAGGTGGAAAGTATGACTATGCCTAAAAAGGATGTTATGTTTTTTGAGAGTCCTCTGACATTCATAAGTTTAATTGATTGGAACAATTGTATCATTCATTTTTTCCTTTCCTGCATCTGTTGTCTTTCTTTGCTGGCAGAACAAGAACTGTTTATATCATGGATTAAGACTATTTATCCTAACCAATGTCCCAAAAATCTCTATGACCCTAAACCATTACTTTACTAGTTTAAAATAATTCTCAAGGAATTCTATGTAATTTTACATCTGACTCATAGAAATATATATCCACTAGCACTTATCACTGAAATATTTAGATTATCATAGCTTTCATCATAACTAAAGTATGATGTAGAAAAGTAGACTCTGTTCTAGGGAAAGACTAGCTTTATTTCACAAGATATTCAGTACCCTCAATTTCCATTGGTTTCTGTGGAGTTAATGGTGTGTATCTTTACTTCGCAGAAAGTCATCACAAGAATTCTCTGCTTTTTCTTCTTTTATTTTTTCCTCTTATGCCAGAGTCCCAGTCATTGTATTACTTCACTTTGAATTCCATCCACTTTGTTGCCTGAGAAGTAAATATATAATTACTGTGACCCTCACAACGTGAACAAGTTATATAAATTGCACATTACTTGTTATGTATTGGCCTTTGGAACATGTTGCATTTGAAAAGATCTTGCCTACAAATCTTCCAAAAAGAGCAACTAATTTTGATTATTTAATTATAGAAATCAGTGTCAATAGCAGTTATGTAAGCGTATGTTAAACTTGCTGATAAAATTTTCAATATCAATTTGCATATGGACAGCAAATGATACAGATATACCTAACAAATTTCTTCCAAAAAAATAACATTAAAATAATGAAAAATATTAGATAACACTCAGAAAGGTGATATAATTGTATTTTACATTGTTCTCAATCTCATTTGCAGTAAGCTTGCACCCTAGTTTCTTGGATGGAGTACTTAGTATTATCCTTTTATATCTGCTGTCATTCATACAGCAGAAATAGAAGTAACTTCCTTACCCTAATCAATTTGCATGAACAATCCATTTTGCATGAACAATCAGATTTACTGATTCAGTAGATAGCTCATTAGTGTTCCTTTAGAGCAAAGATGATCGCTAGGGATGCCAGAGACCCACGGATCTGTTCTCGTATATGCACAGGAAATAAATGCTATTGAAGGAATATATATCATAAGAACTGTGGACAGTTGAATACGCACAAAGGAATGATAAATCTATAATCTTGCCTCACAGCAGTTCTTTTTTTCAGAATTCCATTTATTATAAAAATAGCAGAATACATTACTGACCTGTAATTACCAACACCTTCTCCCCAAATTTAACAATTTTTAATGATTTAAATTTAGTTAACGTCAATATCTTATAATGGATGTTCTCTTTGAAATTTCATTAGGAAAGTTCCTCTGTTCTTCTTTTTCTTATAGAAACTTATGTTTCCATTGATCTCTGTTGTTTTTGACTAAATAATAGATGTATATGTTAAAAGTTTCCAGCTAGAAATTCTGCTTCTGTGTAGGCTTCATTGAAATTAGCTGCAAAAAATCCCACTGTTACAGAAAATGTTGGTATTTTAACAAATGCCCTGAGACATATTTGCCAGGAATTGTAGCTTCAAAGCTAATTCAAGACTAACTTGATCTGAGACGAATATGCAAATGTTCTGTGCCAGTATTGTAAGTCCAAAGGACCTGAGACTGTGCATTCAGGGAACAGCTTTATGTATGTTCACTACACAATTTGACTGGATCTTCTGAACATCTAGCAGATAGATCTATGCGCTATATGGAGCATCACTAAAAGTGACAGTCTCTTCCCTTTAATAAAGCTGAATGTGGTCAGGACTATGATGTTCTCTTTTGAAGACTCCCGGAGAATAGTAAATCCCTTCTCCTTATTTGAATTTACAATGTCATATACTGGCAATTGCATTTGTGCACATGCGTGCACATGTGCAAAGGTTTTCCTTCCACTATCAACCAGTGCAAAAGGAAGACAGAATGACAAAGCAATGAAATAAAATAAAAATAATCTTTAGCCCCACCTGAAGAGAATGAGTGAGCAGTGAAAAAGCATATGATTACACAGGAAAAGAAATGCATAGATTAGTGACAGGACCAGAGGCAATGGGCACAACCTGAAACACAAGAGGTTCCATCTGAACATCAGGAGACATTTTTTCACCGTGAGGATGACTGAGCCCTGGCACAGGTTGCCCAGGGAGGTTGTGCAGTCTCATTCCATGGAGATATTTAAAAGTTGTCTGGATGTGGTCCTGGGCAACCAGCTCTAGGTGCCCCTGCTTGAGCAGTGTGGTTGGACCATGTGACCTCCAGAGGTCCCTTGCAACCTCAACCATTTTGTGATTCTGTGATTCCTGAGATGTTACTCTTCCTACATCTGAGAGAGAAGCAGAGCAAAGTAACAAAGAGAAATGAAAGATATTGTGTGATTATGCATTTTTTTAAAAGAATCACAAGATTAGAGACATTAAAGAATTTAAGAAATGCATCAAGTATTTTAAATTTACTACCTTTCAGTATGAAATTGTCTTATTACAAATTTAATCAGTGATTTTTGTTACTTGTAAAAATTCTAGTGGCATTACTGATGGCAAGTATGTTTCCTATGATTTCAATGCCTAAGAATGAAATGGGGGAAAAAAATCCACTTTAGAATCATACTTTTTCATGCTTGGTCATTCTGTATCATGTTACAAAAGACTCACAGGAACATCTGATACTTGTCTCTCAACCTTAGACGCAGAGGCACAGAAAAGATCCCTGAAGAACCACATGACGTTTAAAAAGAGGAAAAAAATTCACACATTAAATAATTGGGTTATGTTTAGATTGGTGGTCAGTAGTGATATCAAAAATAGTATCTGAGCTCATGTTCATTGTCTGCTGAAGGCATATCAGCATGTGAAGGTGAATATGAAGAAACATTTCACAATACACAAGCAAGGACAGGACACAATGATCATTTCCTGGTCTTCTTTCTCATATCTGCATGGATCTTTCTCCCACTCATTTGCCTCCTTTGAATCTCTGGGGAATGTACCATCATGAAGGTCTGAAAAGCTGAAAAATTGAATTTTTCCTTCAAGCAATGAACAGAGGGTGCAACTACCCTTGGCTATGGCCTGCCATTGCTGTGTGGAGGAACACATACATTCTTTCCCCTACCACCACAAGTGGAAAATGCTGCTGACGTTCTCATTGGTAAGAATCAATGCTGCTCCTAGGCCAAGCAAGAGTGTTCTCACAACACAAGATATCATCTCAGTTCAAATGCACATTGCAGGTTCGGAAGGAAAAAACAGTTTCTGAGGAGTCTAGGAAAGGAAGCAAAAGTAAATGTTCTAAAAGATACTGTAATGGTTCTAGAGACCAATTCATTTACCAGTGAACTAATGGCAAATCAAGTGCAGGCAGTACACTCAACATCATACATCCTAAACATCAAGAAGGAAGGTAGCTCTGGATTTGCTGCATGAATCCTAGATCGCATGGAGTTTTTTTGCTGTTTGTAGGTGACGATGTCTTAGATGCAGCTGAAAGATGGATCCTTCCCTCTTATTAAAACAGGAAATACCACTCATAGAATTATAGAATAATTTAGGTTAGAAGTGACCTTTAAAGGTCACCTAGTCCAATCCCCCTGCCATGAGCAGAGACATCTTCAACTAGATCAAGTTGCTCAGAGCCCCATCCAACCTGACCTTGAAAGTTTCCAGGGATGGGACATCTACCACCTCGCTGGGCAACATGTTCCAGTGTTTCACCACCCTCATTATAAAAAAATTCTTCCTTATATCTAGTCTGAATTTACCCTCTTTCAGTTTAAAGTCATTACTCCTTGTCCTGTAACTACATGCCTTATTAAAAAGTCTGTCCCCATCTTTCTTATAAGGCCCCTTTAAGTATTGAAAGTTCTCCCTGGAGCCTTCTCTTCTCCAGGCTGAACAAGCCCAACTCTCTCAGCCTGTCCTTATAGGAGAGGTGTTCCATCCCTCTGATCATTTTTGTGGCCCTCCTCTGAACCCGCTCCAGCAGATCCATGTCTTTCTTGTGCTGAGGGCTCCAGAGCTGGACGCAGTACTCCAGGTGGGGTCTCACCAGAGCGGAGTAGAGGGGCAGAATCCCCTCCCTCGACCTGCTGGCCACGCTTCTTTTGATGCAGCGCAGGATACTGTCGGCTTTCTGGGCTTCAAACACACATTGCCGGGTCATACCCAGCTCTTCATCCACCAGTACGCCCAAGTTCTTTTCCTCAGGGCTGCTCTCAATCCCTTCATCCCTCAGCCTGTATCGATACCAGGGATTGCTCCGACTCAGGTGCAGGATCTTGCACTTGGCCTTGTCAAACCTCATGACATTCACCTGGGTCCACTTCGCAAGCTTGTCCAGGTCTGTCTGGATGTCATTCTGTCCCTCAGGCATGTCAACTGCGCCACTCAGCTTGGTGTCATCTGCAAATGTGCTGAGGGTGCACTCGATCCCACTGTCTATATCATTGATGAAGATATTAAAGAGCACTGGTCCTAATACGGACCCCTGAGGGACACCACTTGTCAGTGATCTCCATCTGGACATTGAGCTCTTGACCACTACCCTCTGGATGCAACCATCCAACCAATTCCTTACCCACTGAATAGTCCACCCATCAAATCCATATCCATATTTCTCCAATTTAGAGAGAAGGATGTTGTGGGGGACTGTATCAAAGGCTGTCCAGAAGTCCAGGTAGATGACATCCATAGATCTTCCCTTGTCCACTGATGTAGTCACTCCATCATAGAAGGCCACTAGGTTGGTCAGGCAGGACTTGCCCTTGGTGAAGCCATGCTGGCTGTCTCCAGTCACCTCCCTCTCCTCCATGTGCCTCAGCATAGCTTCTAGGATGATCTGTTGCATGATCTTCCCAGGCACAGAGGTGAGGCTGACAGGGCGGTAGTTCCCAGGGTCCTCCTTCCTACCCTTTTTAAAAATGGGTGCAATGGTTCCCTTCTTCCAGTCCCCAGGGACTTCACCTGAGTGCCATGACTTTTCAAATCTCATGAAGAGTGGCTTGACAACTACATCAGCCAGTTCCCTCAGGACTCTGGGATGCATCTCATCAGGTCCCATAGACTTATGTATGTTCAGGTTCCTCAGGTGGTCTCAAACCTCATCTTCTCTTACAGCAGGAGAGACTTTGCTCCCCTAGTCCCTGTCTTGAGGTCTGTCCACTTGAGAGGTGTGGGAAGAGGTTGTCAGTGAAGATTGAGGCAAAAGAGTTGTTGAGTACCTCAGTCTTCTCCTTATCCATTGATACCAGTTTGCCAGTCATGTTCATCAGCAGGGGTACACTTTCTTTGACCTTCCTTTTCTGGCTGACATACCTGTAGAGGCCCTTCTTAATCCCTTGCCAAGTTCAGCTCCAGCTATGCCTTGGCCTTCCTGACCCCATCCCTACACAACTGGGCAGCATCCCTATACTCTTCCCAGGACACCTGTCCCTGCTTCCACTGCCTGTGCATTTCCTTCTTGCCCTTTAGTTTGACCAGCAGGTCTTGACTCAGCCATGCTGGTCTCTTGCCTTCTTTGCCTGATTTCTTACACCTGGGGATCAAGAGCTCTTGCACTTTATGCTCCTTAAAGCTCTGCCAGCTCTGTTCTGCTCCCTTGTCCCTCATGGCAGTTTCCCAGGGGGTCCTATTGACTAACTCCTTGAAGAGCTGGAAGACTGCTTTCCTAAATTGCAGGGTCCTGACTTTACTCTTCACCTGACCCATATCCCTCAGGACTGTGAACTTCACCAGCAGATGATCACTGCAGCCCAGGCTGCCTCCAATCTTAACATCACCAATTAACAACTCACTTGCACTGGTGACCATCAGGTCCAGTATAGCATCCCCTCTGGTAGGGCTGTCTATTACCTGGCTTAAGAAGTTATCCTGAATGCATTCCAGGAGTCTCCTGGAATGTGTACAGCTTGCCATGCTACTTTTCCAGCATTTGACGCTGTCCGGCATGACATCCTTGTCTCTAAATTAGAGAGACAGGGATTTGACAATGGACCACTCAGTGGATAAGGAATTGGCTGGATGATCGCAGGCGATCCTGCAAGCCTGCGAGCACAATGCCTCCTAAAGCTGGAGTAAGAAGGCTTCATCAATAGGCTCCCCTTTATCCAGCAGCCTGTAGTAAACACCAACCACAAGGTTCCCTTTGTCGCCTTGGTCTGTAATTCTTTTCCATAAGCTTTCAACCTGTTCGTGGTTATTCTTCAAAGACAGCTCTTCACAATCTATCCATTTCTTGACGTAGAGGGCAGAGAATGGATTCCATTCCTTCCTTGCCTGTTGCTTCTGAACAGCCTGTAGCCATCGATAGCCACACTCCAGTGATGGGATTTGTTCCACCAAGTTTCAGTAATGGCAACTAGGTCGTAGCTTTCTAGCAGCACTGTGGCTTCCAGCTCCTCCTGTTTGTTTCCCATGGTGTGTGCATTGGTGTAGAGGCACTTCAGCTGGGCTTTTGGATGTGTCACCTCTTTAGAGGAACACACCTTAATTCCTTTGAGCTATTTACCTGCTGCCCTGTTGGCTCCTATTACCTCAGGAGACCCTGACTCATCTCGGTAAAAGACTTCAGGTGTGCCGCAGTGTACCCAGAGTGTCTGAGAGCAACAGGCTGAGGGCCCTCACTAGCATCCCAACCCTCTAACCTTGGCTTGTCATCCCATAGCTTGTCACAGGCAAACCTGATATTACCACCCTCTCCTTTCAAGTTTAAAGCTCTGTCAATGAGCCTCGCTAGCTCGTGAGAAAAGACCCTCTTCCTCCTTTGAGAAAGGTGAATCTCATCTGATGTCAGCAGGCCTGATCACTCCATTGATAGTTCAACTGCAATACTAGGCCAGCAGATTGATGGGGACCGTCTTTCCCCCTTCTTGAAGGGGGCAAGAAGAAGTTCCATTGATTCCTACCTCTCACTCAGCATCAGCACTACTGTATCTGATTTTTCTAATATTTCTTTTTTGCCATTCTTGTTACCAAAAAAAAAAAAAAAAAAGAAAAAGATATTAAAATGATTTTCTTCTCAAGTGCTTAGATTAATTTTCTGGCCTGCCTCATGCTTATCCATACTGTTAACAAGCTCTATGGCCTAGCTCTAGACTGTGCCAAATGTTTCTCACTTAGATATGTCCACACACATTTCAAGAGATAACATGGACCAGAGAATACTTTTTCTTGAAGTCTTCTGAGGCTTAATACAGTTTAGGTCTTGGAACACAGTCTGTGCCATGCCACCTGACCTCAGGACAAGAGTGTGTTCCCTGGCCTGTGTTGTTTATCAGCATTAAAGTAACTAATGAATCTAAATTTCTCCGTTCACATCTCATCTTTAAAAACCAGTTATCTTAAGTATAAGATCTAAAGGGTAGCATCTTGTTTGGCTCCTTCCTCATCTGTTCTCACAAATTCTTCAGTTACTCGAGAGACAAATTCAAACGAAACCTTTAAATGCTTTAAGAAGACCAAGATGCCTAAGCAAGGACATATAACTGCAGCTTAAGTGTCTAACATTCAAATTTGAAAATTCAGCATGTTTTTTTGTTATAATATGAAAAGACCCAGACAATCATCATAATCAGATTTCTTTTATCTTCATTAATATGTGATACCCAAAAGGCAAAGACCTAATGTTAGTTTTTCTCCATTATTCAAAATATTTTAATAAGGCTTTACTTTCTGTTTTGCTGTATAGGCACGTAGGCATTTTCAGCTTCAGAATTTTATATATTGCACTCCCTGTGTAATCTCTTTAACTCTCCATTTGAACTTTCATTTCTAAGTATTCATGGACAAAATCATCAGTACTTTACTCTGATCTCCCCTCCATCGCTTTGATAGGTAAAAACACTCTCTCCAGCAGTATTACTGTAAAATCTGCTGCCTCAGAGGTGTAGTTCCCGCATACAGTCAAGCAGCACCCTTGGGGAATGGTTAGTTGCCATGAGCAAATCATGTCCTTAAAGATACCACTCCTGATTGAGAGTAGTACTCACTGATCTTTCCTACTGGGATGTTTCTGGATTTTTTATTTTTCCTTAGCAGTCTAGTGCTGTAATGTATAGGCAGTAAAAGGAGACAGAAAATAAAAGTCCCTGTGAAAGGAACAAAAACATTTGTAGTCCTGCTGTGGCGAGAGGATAAAAGATCCTCAAGTACAAAGAGACAAGTGGTGAACCCCTGTCACTCATCCAGCTACTGTCTCATTTTACTCTCCCCCAGACACTTTTTAAAAATATTTCTTGGGGATTCAGTTGTAAACCAGAATTTATCTTGTGGAACAATGTGTCCATATGTTTTATTAAACAGCAAAAGCAAGACAATTCAGAATGTGAAAATTCAGTCAACCAGAATTTCAAAAGGGGCTGAAAGCCAACCTCCAATATTTGCATGCACAATTTTGTGAAGAGAGAAGTCACTTGAGCCCACAGGATCCTTAATTTGATGCACTTACATTAAAGCTTCATGAATTTACACTTCAGTAGAAGAACAGCTACATTTTGAATATTTCAGCCAATTTATAGATAAAATATTTTTGCAGTATTTCATAAGCATTTTTCCCAACTAAACACATAGAATATTTTAGTTTACTGAAGTTAGGGATTCTGTGCATGGAATCCAGAATAAAATCACCATCTCATGATCCTCATCATGAGGAACCAAATCAGGCTCCAGACTATAGACATGTCAAATTAAACCTAAGACAGGTTTAACAGGCAAGCCAAGTGTCTGAGGCCCTACTATACACAGTGTATATGTAAAGTGGGATTCAATTGCCTAAACATGAATACCAAGTGCTATTTCAGCTTTCTAAGTGATTGAGATATCCACATACGCCTGGCAGATAAAATACAGGATTAACGGCAGACATGCACTCTTCTGGTCAAGCACCTGAGGGCCAGATGGGATACGCTAAGTCATACGATGTTGCACCAATGCCCATGCTTAAGCAACTGAATCCACACCTAGACCTTCAATGAATATAATGGAAATTTAGAAACCTCTCTCACATACTAACTTTTAAATGTAGATGCCAGAATTTACACATCTACAGTCTGGATCTGAATCCAGACTGGATCTTGGTTGCACAAACGTTAGTGTCTAGAGTCATTTGAAGTGATCAGTGGTATTTCATCCAGCTTTCAGTCAATGCTACAGAAGGGGCAAGGTATCCTTTAAATCTTCGGTCATATCTTTCATTTCTGTGTGCCTGACTTGAATACCCTAGAATCTCAAACTAGGAGGCTATGTTCTGGCAACTGCATTGTATGGTGTACCCTAGGAGTCAATACTGGGTCCAATCCGAATCAACATCTGCATTAATGATCTGGATGATGGGGCAGAGTTCACCCTCAGCAAGTTTGCTGATGACACAAAATTGGAAGGAGTGGCTGATACTGCTATCCAGAGGGACCTCGACAGGCTGCAGAAATGGGCTGACGGGAACCTCATGAAGATCAACAAGGAGAAGTGCAAAGTCCTGCAGCTGGGGACGAACAGCTCCAGCACCAGTATATGCTGGGGACCATCCAGCTGGAGAGCAGCTTGGTAGGAAAGGACCTGGCAGTACTGGTGGATAAGCTGGTGCCAACTGTGTGCCCTTGCCACAAAGAAGGTTAATGGGTTGCATTGGGAGGAGTGTTGTCAGCAGGTCAGGGTAGGTGATACTTCCCCTCTACTCAGCCCTGGAGATGCCACACCTGGAATGCTGTGTCCAGTTCTGGACTCTTCAGTACAAGAGAAACAGAGACATACTGGAGAGTCCAGCAAAGGGCCACAGGGTTGATGAAGGTACTGGAGCATCTCTCCTATGAGGAAAGGCTGAGAGAGCTGGGACTGCTCAGCCTAGAGAGAAGGCTCAGGGGGAATATTATCAATGTATATAAATACTTGAAGAAAGGATTCATAGAGGACAGACTCAGGCTCTTTTCAGTGGTGCCCAGTGACAGGACAAGAGGCAATGGGCACAATCTGAAACACAGGAGGTTCTGTCTGAACATTGGGAAACACTTTTTCACTGGAAGGGTGACAGAGTATAGGTTGCCTAGGGATGCTGGGGAGACTCATTCTCTGGAGATATTTAAAAGTTGTCTGGACATGGTCCTGGGCAACCAGCTGTAGGTGTCCCTGCTTGAGCAGGGTGGTTGGACCACGTGATCTCCAGAGGTCCCTTCCAACCTCAGCCATTCTGTGATTTTGAGAATTGTGTCCAAAATATATTTTCAACTTTGTATTGTATATCCATTTGATAACTGTATTTTTCCACATCCAGGTTTGATTTGCCACTGGTTGAAAATTAACAGAAGAGTGACTACATTCCTCATTTCAGACACACAACAGTTCAAACAAGGGAGAATTATGTGATTCCAATCAAAGAGTAGGAGTCTTATTCCCTTTTTTATCTTTCTCCATTGATCTCAGAGATGTAACATGTACAATATGCTCCAAATCCAGTAAGGACATCAACATCTAGAATCTAGACATTACAGATTAAAACATAAAATACAAATCAAACCTAATTTTTGAGCATAGAAACTGATTCCTAAAAGTACATTTGACATTTTATGTTGATTTTCTAACTTTTTTTTTCCTTTGGAAGGACTGTTTTAGACCTTAAAGAAAAAAATGATTGACCTTTACAAAAAATGCAATGTACAGTTAGATTTTTTTTTTTTTTTTTTTTTTTTAGAATAAGACTCATTAATATATAGGTAATATTGATGAAAATAAATAGTTTTACTTTACAGGAGGAAGATAAACAACATATTGTATGATCAGTATCCAAATTTTACAGTGAATGCTTTTCTGACCTTGAGAAATAACATCATTTGTTACTATTAAGCTACTGGCAGAAATATTTACATGGCAGCTTGCATTTTGCAGTTCCAGAAGAATGATTTGGAGCTCAGTATATATGTTCTTTTTCTACTTCACTGACAATTAATAGGTTAAAGAAGCTCTAACCTTATTTGGAAACCTAATTTATTAAATGTTATCACAGTAATCTTGCAGCCATATGCAGGGTGAAAATGTATTTCAAGTTCTGCTTAGATTTTCCTGCAAAACAACATATTGGAAGATTTCTTTTTCTTGTATCACAAATGAACTCATTCATCTAATAACAACATTCATTCATGCACATTATTGATATAGTAAGAGAAATATTGTGCTATTGATAGTAATACAAGCTCTTTGATATGTGTTTTCTTTTTTTCTTGGATATTTTATGAATTCTTAAGTATTTCATTTATTATTTCACAAGTACCTCACTAATTACTTCTACTCCTCATGAAAGGCCTTAAGAATGACTGTATTTTGTGAAAAACTTAAGTTTTACTCTTTTTGTGATGAATTTCATTATGGATATGGGTTCATTTGATAGAATTCAGGACTACAACTAGGACTAGGCCTGGGAGGAAAACCCATCGTAATTACAAAAAAACCAATTTAATGTTAATGCATCTTGAAATGCGCTTTCTTTTAATATTTTGAGAGTGGGAGTTAACTTTTAATTAGTTGATAACATCTCTTCACATGTTGCTTCTACGTTTGGTAAAAATAAAAGTCTTGTTACATAAGACTCCCCCTACTTTGTGAGCAATGTCTTTACCTATTTTTCTATGTAAATTTAAGTTGTATGTGTTGATTATGCATATGTATGTTAGTTAGTACTTTAATTGTGTTAGCCTAAACATGATTATATTATGAACTGAAATGTAAGGGCTACCTTAATGATCAGTTTTGTATTCTCATCTATACTTTATCATAATCTTTTTTCTTTTCTTTTCTTTCTTTTCTTTTCTTTTCTTTTCTTTTCTTTTCTTTTCTTTTCTTTTCTTTTCTTTTCTTTTCTTTTCTTTTCTTTTCTTTTCTTTTCTTTTCTCTTTTCTTTTCTTTTCTTTCTTCTCTTTTCTTCTCTTTTCTTTTCCTGTTTATTTCTGGTATGTGATTTATTTTGAGGACCTAGAAATGTCAAGACAAATCTCATCTTATCTCATCTTTCATGTGAAGAAAAACTGAACATACAGATTAACACCACTGTTCAAAATCTCTCTTCTGTAAAGATCAGACATTAGTTGCATTTCCCTCCTCATGCTCTTTCTTCCACACTTGCCTTGATCTGTTCCTCAGGGTCTAAGAAAAAAACTGACAAAGGTTGATTTGGTTTTTGGAGGTCCCCCAGATTGGTTCATAGACTTTGGAGGCAATGTTGCTAAGGCGGACACTGATAACCTTAGTGTTACAGCCAAGTCCAGCTGAGCTCTGTGCCTTTCTGAGATCTACTGGCTTCTAAATAACATATGAACAGCATGATTTATTAGATTACACAAACCAAATTTCTGCACTCAAGCAATATCTCTGGTGCTCTGTCCTTTATTGCCAAGTCATTAACTTTTCTCCCTTAGTTTCCTGTGAAGTTGAGATAAAATACTAAGTACTTAACATCTGTGAAATACAATATAAATGACAAGTCACCAAAATTACACATTGCCCTGCAGTGTAGCTGGTAGCCTGAGGATTTGATTCACTCCTCTCTCTCTCTTAGAAAGCTATCTATTTCATTGTCTTGGAAATTTTAGGAAGTGCTAGCCAGGTATATATATATATGTGTCTCACTGCCCTGTTCACAAGGAATCTAGCAGAACTAGAAGCTGTATTTGTGATATTCTCTTTGTAAAAGAAACGCAAAATTTCTGGTTAGACTTGCCAGGTCTGAACAAATCAGTGAATCCCTTCCACTGTCAGGCTGGCAGAACACACACCAGTGTGACTATAAAGACAGAAATTTGACAGTGGGAGTGAACAATTATTCTTCTGGTCTTCTACAGTGTGTTCTAACAAATTGGTATAATGGTCTGCTTAACTAATTGAGCCCTATGTATATAGTAGGATGTCTTTTATGGGATCTAATATGTTTCAGCTTCAGCTTCTACAATGGTAGAACCTTTGATCTTGAAGGAGTTACTCCTGATGTTTATCTGGGTAAATCAGAAGAGCATAAGTGCCAAGATACATTGACCTTTTATGATAAAAAAAGTAGAAAGCTAGATATTATCTGGGGGGAAAAAAAAAAAAAAAGTCTGACATTTAAACTTACTGGGTTTGGGGTTTTTTGTTTGGTTTTGGTTTTGTTTTAGTTCTGGAAACCCAGCGTGAACACTAACCAGCTGTTTTTAATATCCTCTGACATACTTTTCCCTTGGGATTTGATTTCAAAAAGTCTTAAATCTATGTCCTTAGAGGAATATATGCTCAAGAAACCAGTGTTATAAACCTCAGTCCATTCATTGTTATACCCATGAGAGTCAGCAACAAATAAAAGCAATCTGCTTTTTCTATTCACAGAAAACATACTTCCCCCCCCAAAGAAAACAGTTGTGTTCATAAAGATGTCAAAAACTAAGAATGTTATGCTTTGGCTTCCAGCTATAACACTGTTAAGATTCAGACTCAACATATCACATCTCCAAAAAAGTGAAGCGATGAGATCCTGTATTTGAATTATTGAAGAAAAGTCAGTTCAAAAACCTTGAGAATGTTGGTGCAATGCAGAGAAATGGGAGTATTTGCTCTCTTACACGGAGCTTTTTACCATAAATAAAATATGATGATCTCTTCTACAGAAGAACCATTTTACAGTACCCAACATACAGAAAAATGGGGTGAGTTTTCTTGAATACTCAGTATGGCATGAATTTGCCCCCATCCTGATGCAGCTTCCAAACCAGCCATGGATTAATAATAGCTCATCCTTATTGTTTTCCTTATGGCACTGCATGAGATACCCTAAGGAGGTCACAACACCCATGAAGGGTATTCAAACACAACAGAGGTAACATAATACCATTGGGAGATTTGTGCCTTCTTGGGCTGGCAGTCAGAAGCCACGTGATGTACCTCAGACCACAATCTCAAATGATGGCAACTACATATGGTCAAATGACTCAAACCATCATGTCTGTATGTGAGCTAGTTTTCTTATCTCCCGTTACAGGCAGTGGTGAGTAGACAATGGAGTCATGGCAGTCAGAAGGAGTGTTCGTCCTAACATGATGCCTATAGCCATTAAATCTGCAGAAACCCCAATGGCATTCAGCTGCACACACAGACATCTAATGCCACTTCAGGCATTGTGCGATATCTCAGTAGTGTATACATAGGTGGCAGCTATGACATGGATATGAAAGACCTGTGGTCTTCTGGAGTAGAAGCTGGAAGTCAGGCAGTATACAAGATCTAAATCACCTGCCCAGGGCACACGCAGGTGACTAAAGACCAGACTGACTGTGGAACTATAGGGATAATATTCCATTACATCTAAAAGGATACTAAATACATGGTTTAATTTTCTAATATGATCAGATCATGACGTTTGTGCTGCTAACCTACCAGTCTATGACATGCACAGTTCTCATGGATCCTACATTTTACCTGTTCATTCCACACAGATGCCTCTGACAAGATAAGGGATCTCAAATAACACTATATGTGTGTGTCCAGACTACTGAATTGAGCCTAAATTTTGGTCTACCATCTGGAATTGTCCGATATTCCTAGAACTGTTTTGCTACCTTGGCAATCTATAGAAATATGAGGAAAAGAATTAAGTGCCAACACGGTTGATCTTTCTATTACCTAAACTGAATGCTGCTGTTACTCCCAGAGTTTGTGAAATGGTTTCCCTTAACTAAAATGAGAAGCGTTTTGAACAACAACATTGTTAGTACTACCTGACAGTAAATCATGTTCCCTTTAAAATCAAAATGTGGTGCTGCTATGCCTGGCCACCTAGTAATTGGCCATTTAATTCGCTGTCTGGAGGTGGATTTAAATGCCCATATTTATGTACCTAACCTAATAAATGTAAGTCTATGACTCACTGAAAGTTCATGAGGAGTAAGTGACACACCTAACAATGAAATGAAGGATCCTGACATTCCTTTCCCTTCTCTAGAATTAAACTACAACTATCCCCTTAGGAAAAGGTGTAATAGTTGTTGTGCTTCATCCTTGTATTCTTTTAAGCAGAATTATTAATGTATCATGAATGATTGAGATTGGTCTCGTAATTTTTTAGATAATAACTTCCAGAGGAAATTTAAACCAACTATAAGCACAAGTAAAGATTTTTGCTGATGTGTCCAGCCTTAAAGAGTCTTGCTTTTATCCCTCCAGAAAAAGATCAAAGATGAAGGGGACAGAATAGAACTTTTTTTTGCTAATGCTGTTAGAAGATTTGCAGATGATAGCTGCCTTAGAGAAAAAAAGAAGTAAAAGTATTCTCCTTTCATCCATAATTATTACCACAGCCTCCCCTCCCCGATATTACTGTTTCTATTAATGAAAATTTGGGGAAAATTATGTGTAATTGATGAAACAATATTTTCTCATTTCTTACTAGACATAACAGAAGTCTTAGTAGATCAAAATCTAAACTTATTTGTTGTATTTAAGGCCAAGAGTAATAAATTCCATTATCTTGTTCAACATCCTGAATACCACAAGTCTAGAACTGTATCCACTGTATTCTGGCATTAGCTCATTAATATATGGTAGTGATTGATGAGAGATGAAAGTTGACCAGTATTAAGAAAAAAGCTATAAATGAGCTATTAATTTCTACATAATGAGTTAAACAAAATGTTAATGCAACTTCTAACAGTACATTGGTTTTCAACGTCATGTCAAATTGTCTTAGAGATCAAAAGGTCATTCCATTTAAGCAATGTGCACATTCTGGAGTTTTAGAAACTTGATCCGTGGGCACTTTTTGATATTTCTTTAATAATTTCATCAAGTGCAATTACTTGCACAGTTGATTGCAATATTGTGAAGAATTTACTGAGCATATAACTTTACTAGTTTAAGTAAAAGCAGATTTTTAAAAGATATAGAAAACAATAAGGATGAGCCGCAGGGAAGGAATATTATTAACCCATGGCTGCTTTGGAAGCTGTTTTGGATGTTGATTCTGGGAAAAGGTGAGCAGGAAAGACTCATTATATGGTCACTTTCTATAACAACTTTGCAAAGCAGCGACAAATTATCCCCAAAATGTTAGATTTCCTTGAGACTTCTGTGTTCCACTTATGGAGTAGGTGGTGGATGTGCTATGTAACTGCCAAAAGAGAAAAAAATGCTGTACAATGTAAAGTTGATGAGAAGCCTACGGGTGAAATCCTGGCCTCTTTGAAATCAGTGGAGCCAGGATTTTCCCTCATAAAGCTATTCAGATTACTTTGAAATTGAACTTCCATGGACCTTCTTATGAGACCAGGTTGTGAAAATGAAAGTGTGAATCCTATTCTCAAAAGTCTTGTAACAATTAAGCAATTTTATCTGTGCAAAGAATTCTGACAAGGTGCCCATAAAAAAAAAATATCTTTTGAACAGCTGGTTTGATGATTGACAAGATGCTTGTTAACTTCCAAATGTAGAACATACTTTAATATTATCTAGAAAAACAAACAAACAAAAACTTCGCCAAGTTTTGTAAAACACAGTCATCTTTTTATAATATTAAAAACACATATAAACCTTGAGACATGCATAGAGTTTAGATATTTCACAGTCATAGAGCTGTTATAAAAGTTTTAGGCTTTTCTAATTTGACTTATTAAAAAAGGTATGTTAGATTTAAGAGAAAAAAAATGAAAATAATTTAAAAACTTTTTTCTATAAAGTAGTTGGTTCATTATAATATTCATCTTTAGAATTTATGAGCAATGTTAAAAAATTTCATTTTTAAACACTTCTTTGTGAAATTTGTAGTGTCAGTGTCTAACTGGGTTCTATCACATAAAAAGAGATCACTAAGCCACATATTAAATGTTAAAAGTACAATATAATCTATTATTCTGGTGTAGGTTTAAAGCTTTTTGTTTATGACCTATCTCGTTGTTTTCAAATTCTAGTCTTTATTATGAAATTGATTTTTTTTTTCAGAAACTTCTCATGCTATTTCTTCTGAAATAGGTAACATTTTTAACTTTATCTTTTCAAAGTGTCAATAAAAACAGAGAATATGATAAAATAATATTCTTTTTGAAAGAAAACTACCATTCTTTTCCACAATAATTTTTTTTTAATCTGAAAAGCTCACCAGGTGTATCTATCTGAAGTAAAATTTAAAAAATATTAATCACGCATACTTTCAAATAAAAAGAAAACAAGTCTTGTTTAACAAAGTCTGACAAGCTCTCTATGAAAGAAGTTTGCTGGAGACAGGATATATTCCACAGATTTATTTTTCACTGTTTGCTTCTGTTGTATTCAGTAAAGACATCAGTCTTAAAATTAAAACCAGGCTTAATTGCCCATCTAATAGTGTGCTTCACATGTTGCATTATGAGACCATGTGGTGGGTTGACCTTGGGTAAAAGCTAAGCCCTCCACAGCTGCTACCTTACACACACACACCAGTGGGACGGGGGAGAGAAAAGGAAGAGCAAAAGTGAGAAAACTTGTGGGACAAGATAAGGACACTTTAATAAGTGAAGGCAAGATAAGGCAAGATAAGGCAAGGCAAGGCAAGGCAAGGCAAGGCAAGGCAAGGCAAGGCAAAGCAGAGGAGAGGAGAGGAGAGGAGAGGAGAGGAGAGGAGAGGAGAGGAGAGGAGAGGAGAGGAGAGGAGAGGAGAGGAGAGGAGAGGAGAGGAGAGGAGAGGAGAGGAGAGGAGAGGAGAGGAGAGGAGAGGAGAGGAGAGGAGAGGAGAGGAGAGGAGAGGAGAGGAGAGGAGAGGAGAGGAGAGGAGAGGAGAGGAGAGGAGAGGAAGCGATGCAAAGGCACTCATCACCTCCCACAAGCAAACTGATGCCCAATCTCCAAGCAATAGCAATACCTCCCCTCCCAACTTCCTGCACAACTACTCACTATGGGCAGTGGGGTGGGGGGAGCAGAGCGAGAAACAGAGAAGACCTTCAGGTTATGCAAACACTGCTCAGCAATAGCTAAAACGTTGGTGTGTTATCAACACTCTTTTGGTCACAAATCCAAAACATGGTATCATACATGCTGCTATGAAGAAAATTAACACCATCACAGCCAGACCCAGTACAGACCATAATTTGCTTTATTTTTCCATTACTTATATACCAAACTTCACAAATTCAAGATGATTTTTTCCACTTTCAGCAACATATTTTAACTTTGCAGATGTTTTAGAGAAAAAGTAAATAAATTCTTACACAAGACTAGAACATTGTTTTGTCCAAATTAAAGATTTGTTTTCCTCTTTGTTGAACTGTATGATATCTGTAAGGTTTTGCAGAAAAAAGTTTCATGGCAAAATGGTAACATGGTTACCTTTGTGTCAGGATGTGATTGTTGTTGTTCCAAATCTCCAAATTAATTTATCAACATTGGGGCTCATAATGGTCAGTTTGCAGATGATTACCAGAGACTTCTCTGGCTAGAAGGCAAGCTGGTTGTCTAATGACTCCAGGATATCCCAGGATCTCCAGATAATTATTTATTTTTCAGAACACTGGCTGTATTCATTATGATTTGCAAATTCCCTATTCACAAAAAATAAGTGGTAATTGAAAAAAAAATTGGACATTGTAGAAATGTTTAATATAAGCAATACTTCCTTTGAGACAATAATTTTCTAGGCTTTTCTAGATAACTGTAAAAAAAGATAAAATGTACCAATACTTTCTTCCTTGCTTCTTTCCTCAATTCTGCTAAGTGTTCTTTGTGATATTGTTACAGATCTGTAGCTTGTCCAGTGCTTCCTGAGGCTTCACGTTGTGTGTATCCAAACATGAATAATCTTTTTCCTTGCTTGTCACCTTTTGAGAGCTTCCTTCCTTGCTGATCCTTCTGGCAATTTTATTATTAAACAATAAATAGTAATTGTTCCTCTCTTTTAGCTTTATCAACTAGCACCAGTTTAAAAGTATTACATTTCATTGTGCACTTGAAACTGTTTCCTCCACTTGTTCAAGCCAACCTTCAAGGATTTGACCTCCTAACACTTCTGCATGCATTCTGGACCTTTTTTCATATTCATTACATCTTTGTGTACATGTAATAATAATTTTTTCTCAATCAATATTGGAGTTTTGAAAGTTAGTCCACAATCAGCAGATATTGGTATTCATTCTTTGTTAATCATTTAACTGATATGAGAGCTTTTTGTAAGACTTAATTTGAAAATGAAAACTAAGATGAGAATTATTTTGTTGCACATGACACAGATGAATAACCTTTAAATTTGTCATAAATTACTAATTGATCATCAAGACTGGTTATCTGTCTTTTTCTGTTATTCACAGAGGGCATAAATAGATCAATTCAAACTGGTATTTTTTAACTATGTTTAGAGCATCCTGTTAAAAAAAATAGGTAAAGTCATAATTCTGGATTAGAATCATACCCTTATTTTGAAATGTTGGGGTTTTTTCTTATTGCGCCTGAGCATTTACAGAATACCTAGCACAGTGATCATTTTCTTCCTTGGTGAGTCAGAAATTTCAATCACTTTCTCTTTCCTTGATATCTGCCTTGGCCTTTCGAATTCCACTATAGAAAAGTCTAACTGACTAATGCAATTTTATTATCATTTTCCAGATTAAAGGTTTAAAGAGGTTGACATTAATATTTGGCATGTGTTTGGCTGTGACAGCTATAAATGAGTGTTTACGGAAGGACTATAGGAATATCTATATGTAGTGCACTAAATAGAGATATTAGAAATAGCTGTCACCGAAGAAATGAATAAAACAGTGGAAACTGAACTTCCACAGTTATATTTCACTCAGTATCTAAACCAGCATGTTAGGAATTTCTTTAAACATCTCTGTCATGAGCTCTATGGTTGATGGGCTACACTGACGTAATCAAACTTAGAAACGTATGTCTTTCTTACTTCTAACAGATTTGAAGTATTATTGATGTTTAGGAAGTCATGTATGTCCTGGTTTATGTCCTGGTTGTGGCTGGGATAGGGTTAATTTTCGCCAGAAGCTGGCCGGGGTCTATTCTATACTATGTGACTGTCACGCTCACTATATAGAGGGGGACGGCGTCGGGGGGAGGGGTGGGATTGCTGTTCGGGAGCGGGTTGGGCGTTGGGCTCCAGGACTGGGTGGGGACCAACCTGTTCTGGGAAGCACCGCTAAGTACCTTCTGTTGTTGGTATCGTTGGGGTTTCTTGTTTGTTTGTTTTCTTTTCCTTTGTTGTCCGGTTAAACTGTTGTTGTTGTTGTTGTTGTTGTTAACCCACGAGTTTTGCCTTTCTTTTTTCCCCTGATTCTCTCCCCCATCCCACTGGGAGGGTGAGGAGCGAGTGAGCTACCAGGTGGCACTGAGCTTCCGGCTGGAGCAGGAGGATTTCTAGATGCTCTAGGCTCTTCAAAACAGTTCAGCGATAGGTTCTTTTGTCCTGGATAAATTAGAGTGCTTTCAAACAGATTTGAAGGGGCTGATCCTCTTCTGCGTACTTTGGGCAGAAAGCTTATACTGTTTCCAGAAGAACAACAGTCTTAGTTTGAAAGTCAGAGGCAAGTATGGAAATTAAAATCTTGCATTAACAATTTAAAAAGTGACTAATTACCCTTGACTTTTAAATACAGAGAACAGGTTAACAGAAAGAGTAAGCCTCTACAACAGTGAACAAACTTCTTATAGAACTCATTACAGTTCATTTTCTCTGAAAATAACAGAGGAACTGAGTTTCTATAAAAAGCATGTTTGTGACATTAAAAGCTAGCTAGCAGTGTTCCTGAGAGGAGACGGACTTATTTTTTCCAAGTTAACTTTTAACATCCATTTCCATTTTTTTCTTCCTAATCTATGATTATATTGCTGTGTGAAACCCATTTACACAGCTTTTCACACAGGGCTGACAACAGTAGTTGGAAATAGAGATTACTGACTCACTTAACATTAAAAAACAGAAAGCATTTACCAAATGTGTTGCCATTGTGATCCCCAGGTTCATCACTTACATAGCTAAAAGCTACAGAAAAATTCAAATAGCTACACTATGGGGCAAAACTGGTGTTGATATAATTAAGCATGTGCAAGTAGCAGCCATGGAATATTTCTACTATTCAAATGGCCTTAACCACAGACTTTATTTGTCAATACGTCCATTATCCAGCCTCAAGAATATTAGATCTAGTACTGTTTCTTTGAAAATTTTCTTTTTTTCTGGGATAAAACTGAAATACGAGTTTGTGATTATTTTATAAGAGAAAAGCAAATGATTAAAAAAGTACTCCAGTAAAAAAAGAAAAAAAAAAAAAAAGATCCAATACTTGGTGAAGAGAATCACTCTGTATTGCCCCTCCTGTTGATACACACCTGCAAAATCAGGAATTTCACATTTATGCAGCTTAATTTCCCTTTATTAGGCAAATAGTTAATTTTATTGGCATCCCTTTTTACATTTTCTTCCTTTCAATCTTTAGAGTAACACAGATCTGAAGTCTCATTTATTTAGCTATTCTATAATGCAAAGAACTCACTTTCTCTTGGACACTAGCAGTCTATTTAATGGACTTTTGAGTGTTATTTGTACATTTGTAGGATCACATTTCTCAACTTTTACATTCTAGACCTCTCCAAAATTGCCATTTTAATATGGCAGCCTTTACATTTTTCTAATGTATAATGCTCATAGTACTTGTCTTTATTCATTTAACCCATTACAACTAATTTCATACAATTTCAAACTGCGTGGCAAAAGTCTGAAACTTCTAAAGTTGTTCTATTCTTTTCCCTTGTTATGCTTTCCTTAGCTGTATATTCATATATTCCTTTGGTAAATCTGGGATC
Source organism: Phoenicopterus ruber ruber (assembly GCA_009819775.1). Taxonomy (NCBI): domain Eukaryota; kingdom Metazoa; phylum Chordata; class Aves; order Phoenicopteriformes; family Phoenicopteridae; genus Phoenicopterus; species Phoenicopterus ruber. Next base: position 179,890,515 of record CM020215.1, read on the forward strand.
ACATGAAAAGACAGAACTATGCTCAGCATGTGTGCTTTTCTCTTTCTTGGTGTATATTTTTGTTTTATCATAGGAATGTAGAAATTCTGTGTTTCATGACACAAAGTTCCCCATACCACATTCTAGTCATCTTCACTGCTGAAGTCAGACATATATTTTTCAGTTGTGTTCACTTGTTTAATTTCCTTTCTTGAAAGTCGTATCTGTTTTTTTCAGTATCTTTTCTGTATTAAAATTACAATACTAAAATGTCTTCTTTCTTGGATCATGGACTGTTTCTATCCATCCTTCCCATGTGTATTATGACATGAAGTAGAATTAATATACCATACCTTCCAAAAAAAGTCATTATACTGCATAAGCTAATATGATGTCCCTCAACATTTCATTTAGTATGCACCACCATAAACTCTCCACTTTTTAAATTTGAATTTTCCATTCCTTCAGATAGCTTCTAGATCCATCCCATACCTTTTTTTCTATAAAGGGCAGCCTATGGAGAGGAAATAGGGTATAGGTGGTGTTTTTCCAAATGTCATAGATGTGTCTTCATAAAAAACATCTCAAAAGTATGCACAACTGAAATTCAGACAATTTTTATTTCATTCTTTGTTTCAAACATTATTCCTAAGTCTAAAAATGTATATTCTTGTTACTATACGACTTCATCTTCAAGTTATTCCCGTTAGGTAAGTTTACCTTAAAATAAGTCTTTGCGTCCATTTTGACATTTCAGTGTTACTGATGACACCAATGGTTACTTTCTAGATCTTGCTTTTGTACAGTCTCAGAATTTGTTCTGATGGCTTCCTTTTCCATGATATTAAAGACAATGTCATCATTGTGCTCCCTGTATTTCATGTCAAGGAGTTAGATGTCAGCTTTGTCTCTGTCTTCATATATTTAAGATTTATGGGGTCTTCCTGTGGAGGTTTTTTTGTTTCTTTGGGGGTTTTTGGTTTTGGCTTTTTGTTTGTTTGGGTTTTTTTGTTGTTGTTTTGAGGGGATTTTTTGGTTTTCGGTTGGGTTTTTTTGATTGTTTTTAATGGAAGTTTACAAGTTGTCACAGCTGAACTTGGTCTGGAATACTAGCATTCATATCCAGTATCTTGCCTTTTTTTAAATCTCTCATTTTTATTATCAACAATTATGAAATTATCAGGTAGAAGTGTGGGGAAAGAACAGGGGAGGACTTATTGGTGCTTATGGAAGTACAGGTGGTAGTGGGCTATTCAGAGAATTTACTGTTGCAGTTTAGTAAGTCTTTACTCAACAAGTATAATTCTTCAAATGATCGTAAATTTGACAATTTACATCCAACTACTTATAAAAATCTTAATCTTTGTTCCAAGACACCTCGCACCAAAACAATATAAATTAATAAATAAATAAATAAATAAGATGATGTACTATTTCATTATAGATAGCACAGTACATCTTTTTCAGCCCCAAAGAGGTATTCTGGCAGAAATTTTTGACATGTAAATAAAAAATTTATTGTCTTGAAGTGAAACATGCAGAACATGAAGTTTCACCTACACATTAGGCTGTTAACAGCTTCGTTAAGAACTAGCCAGAAAAATAAAAGAATTTACAATAAGAACATTGTCTTTGGTAATGCTTGGGACTATCATCTTGCCATGTCTTCACTTTCAAAACTTAGATTTTAAAGATGCTATGAGTATTTAACCTAGCAGATGGAACCAAACATCTGTGGTGTGACTGAATAATACTGTTTATCTGCATTTTTTTTTCTTTTTTTTTTACAAATCACCCTTTGCCATCAGAAGGGAGAAATTTTTCATGGTTATTCTCTACACATAAAACTGATTTTTCCATAAGGAGTTATTCTAATCACTTGGAATAAAATTACTTCTCATTGCTTCCTCAATTTCTATTATATCTTTGAAAATAGAACATAATGATCTATTATCATGGTCCGCTCCATTAATACATGGCTCCATGACTGGTGTCACCGCCACAACTTTGGGTTCTTTGACAATGGGATGATCTACACGGCACCAGGCCTGCTGGAGTCAGACGGGGTACACCTTTCCCAAAGGGGGAAGAGGGTCTTTGCCCATGAACTAGCGGGGCTTATAGACAGGGCTTTAAACTAGAGTTGAAGGGGGAGGGGGATGTTACCATGCTTGCCTGTGACAAGCTGGGGGATCACACACCACGGTTAGAGGGACGAGACACCAGTGAGGGCCCTCAGCCTATTGCTCCGAGACGTGCTGGCTACAATGCAGCACGCTTGAAGACTCATGGAGATGCGCCTGGGGATTCTGAGGTGATAGGAACCAACAGGGAAGCACCAGTGGAAGATCTCAAGGGAATTAAGGGATGTCCCTCCATGAAGGAGACACGGCCGACAGCCCAGCTGAAAGGCCTCTATACAAATGCCCGCAGCACGGGCAACAAACAGGAAGAGTTAGAAGCCACCGTGCTGCTGGAAGGCTATGACCTAGTAGCCATTACAGAAACTTGGTGGGACGAATCCCATGACTGGAGCGCGGCTATCGATGGCTATCGGCTGTTCAGAAGGGACAGGCGAGGAAAGAGGGGCGGAGGCGTTGCCCTCTACATCAAGAAAGGGATTGAGTGCGAGGAGCTGTCTCTGAGGAATAACCATGAGCAGGTTGAAAGCTTATGGGTAAGAATCAGAGACCGAGGCAACAATGGGAACCTTGTGGTTGGGGTCTACTACAGGCCGCCTGACCAAGGGGAGCCTATTGACGAAGCCTTCTTGCTCCAGCTACAGGAGGCATTGCGCTCGCAGGCTCTCATCCTGCTGGGGGACTTCAGCCACTCTGACATCTGCTGGAAAAGTAGCATGGCAAGCTGTAGGCAATCCAGGAGACTCCTGGAATGCATGGAGGACAACTTCCTAAGCCAGGTAATAGACAGCCCCACCAGAGGGGATGCTATACTGGACCTGATGGTCACCAACACGAGTGAGTTAATCGGTGACGTCAAGATTGGAGGCAGCCTGGGCTGCAGTGATCATGCGCTGGTGGAGTTTACAATCCTGAGGGATATGGGTCACAGGAAGAGCAAAGTCAGGACCCTGAATTTTAGGAAAGCGAACTTCCAGCTCTTCAAGGAGTTAGTCAATAGGACCCCCTGGGAAAATGCCCTCAGGGACAAGGGAGCAGAACAGAGCTGGCAGATCTTTAAGGAGGCTTTCCATAGAGCGCAAGAGCTCTCGATCCCCAGGTGCAAGAAAATGAGCAAAGGTGGCAAGAGACCAGCATGGCTGAGTCGAGACCTGCTAGTCAAACTAAAAGGCAAAAAGGAAATGCATAGGCAGTGGAAGCAGGGACGGGTATCCTGGGAAGAGTATAGGGACACTGCCCGCTTATGTAGGGACGGGGTCAGGAAGGCCAAGGCGCGGCTAGAGCTGAACTTGGCAAGGGACACAAAGAATAATAAGGCGGCCTTCTACAGGTATGTCAGCAAGAAAAGGAAGGTGAAAGAAAGCATACCCCCCCTGAAGAGCAGGAGCGGCAAACTGGTATCAACGGATGAGGAGAAGGCTGAGGTACTCAACAACTCTTTTGCCTCAGTCTTCATTGGCAACCTCTCCTCCCACACCTCTCGAGTGGATGGGCTGCAAGACAGGGACTGGGGGAGCAAAGTCCCTCCCACGGTAAGAGAAGATCAGGTTCGTGACCACCTGAGGAACCTGGATGTACATAAGTCTATGGGACCTGATGAGATGTATCCCAGAGTCCTAAAGGAATTGGCTGATGTAGTTGCCAAGCCACTCTCCATGATATTTGAAAAGTCATGGCAGTCAGGCGAAGTCCCTGGGGACTGAAAAAAAGGAAATGTAGTGCCCATCTTTAAAAAGGGTAAGAAGGAGGACCCTGGGAACTACCGACCTGTCAGCCTCACCTCTGTGCCTGGGAAGATCATGCAACAGATGCTCCTAGAAACGATGCTGAGGCACATGGAGGACAGGGAGGTAACTGGAGACAGCCAGCATGGCTTCACCAGGGGCAAGTCCTGCCTGACCAACCTAGTGGCCTTCTACGATGGGGTGACTGCATCAGTGGACAAGGGCATAGCAACCGATGTCATCTATCTGGACTTCTGTAAGGCCTTTGACACGGTCCCCCACAACATCCTTCTCTCGAAACTCGAGAGATATGGATTTGATGGGTGGACTGCTCGGTGGATGAGGAATTGGTTGAATGGTCGCATCCAGCGGGTAGTGGTCAATGGCTCAACGTCCAGATGGAGACCGGTGACAAGTGGTGTCCCTCAAGGGTCTGTATTGGGGCCGATCCTTTTTAACTTCTTCATCGATGACATAGACAGCAGGATCGAGTGCACCCTCAGCAAGTTCGCGGACGACACCAAGCTGAGTGGTGCGGTGGATACGCTTGAGGGTCGGGATGCCATCCAGAGGGACCTGGACAGGCTTGAGAGGTGGGCCCGGGCGAACCTCATGAGGTTCAACAAGGACAAATGCAGAGTCCTGCACCTGGGTCGGAGCAACCCCCGGTATCAATACAGGCTGGGGGATGCAGGGATGGAGAGCAGCCCTGCCGAGAAGGACTTGGGGGTGCTGGTGGATGAAAGGCTGGACATGAGCCAACAATGTGCACTGGCAGCCCAGAAGGCCAACCGTATCCTGGGCTGCATCAAAAGAAGTGTGGCCAGCAGGTCGAGAGACTCTACTCTGCCCTGGTGAGGCCCCACCTGGAGTACTGCGTCCAGCTCTGGGCCCCTCAACATAAGAAGGACGTGGACCTGCTGGAGCGGGTCCAGAGGAGGGCCACAAGGATGATCAGAGGAATGGAGCACCTCTCCTATGAAGACAGGCTGAGGGAGTTGGGCCTGTTCAGCCTGGAGAAGAGAAGGCTCCGGGGAGACCTTATTGCAGCCTTTCAGTACTTGAAGGGGGCCTATAGGAAAAATGGGGAGGACCTCTTTAGCAGGGCCTGTTGTGACAGGACAAGGGGTAATGGTTTTAAACTAAAGGAGGGGAGATATAGGTTGGAAATCAGAAAGAAGTTTTTCACAATGCGGGTGGTGAAGCACTGGAACAGGTTGCCCAGAGAGGTAGTAGAAGCCCCATCCCTGGAAGCATTCAAGGTCAAGCTGGATGGGGCTCTGAGCAACCTGATCTAGTGAGGTTGTCCCTGCTCATGGCAGGGGGGTTGGACTAGATGGCCTTTAAAGGTCCCTTCCAACCCAAACTATTCTATGATTCTATGATTACTGTAGGTACAGATACATGTCAGATTTTTTTTTAAATTGAATGCACTCTAATTTTTGCTGCTAAGCCAGTTGTGCTTTACAAAGTGTCTGACTCAGAACTTCTAAAACTGCTGTTATTTTTGTGATTATTACGGAGTTCTCCTTCATTAGTTTTGTTATCAACCACCTTTTCAGGAATTAGCATGCTTTTTCTAAGAATGATGTTGTGATTATTGAAGCACTGTCTACATAAGTTTTCTGCCCGTTCTATTTCTTTTGTCAACATACATAGTTTTTAAAGTATATTGTAATATACATCTGTATACACTAATTTCAGTTATGTACTTTTATGTCCCATAAATTTCCAAAGAAAATGGTAACAGACTTGAAAACTTAAATGGTATTTGAGATTTTATATAAATATACACACACACATATATATGTATATACTTATATACCTATGTGTATAAACTCAAGAATGTATAATATCATTTTCAGAAAGAGTATATATTTAAAGACTTGTTAAAGGTAGGGGTTTTTTATATTTCTTATTCAAAATATCTTGAATAATATTAAAATTTAAAGAGATGGAGGGTTTGATATTATCAGTGAAATAAATACCATTGAATTCAATATATATAAGACAAAACTTATGGATATGAGGTGATCAATGAATAAAAATCATAGCTAAAAATATAATGGGCTAAATATATATCATGGTTTAACCCGGCAGAGAGCTAAACATCACACAGCCGTTCACTCATTGCCCCCCACCCCCCAGTGGGATGGGGGAGAGAATCAGAAAAAAAACCCTCGTGGATTGAGATAAAGACAGTTTAGTAGGATATCAAAGAGAGAATAATAATAATATTATACAAAACAAGTGATGCACAATACAATTGCTCACCACCCTCTGACCCATGCCCCACCCCTCCCCAAGCCATGGCGCCCCCCAGCCAACTCCTTCCAGTCTTACATACCGAGCATGAGCTCATACGGTATGGAATATCCCTCTGGCCAGTCTGGGTCAGCTGTCCTGGCTGTGCCCGCTCCCAGCTTCTTGTGCACCTCCAGCCTTCTTGCTGGTAGGGCATGAGAAGCTGAAAAGTCCTTGACTTGGTATAAGCAATACTTAGCAACAATTAAAACATCAGTGTGTTATTGACATTATTCTCATACTAAATTCAAAACACAGCACCACATCAGCTACTAGGAAGAAAATTAACTCTATCCTAGCTGAAACCAACACAATGTATAATAAATGAAACTAAAACTAGGTCAATATTTTATAATAAGGTAATCAAATATTTAAACTGATTGCATTTCCTGTGGTCAGATGACATTAACAGAAGAGCAATATACAAAGCACCTTACTGGTTCTTTCAGCAAAACAGCAATGCTTTGGCTAAATTAATTTATTTATTCCTCAAGTAGTCTTCATGACCCGTTTTAATGCTTTTTGTGGGCTGGGGTCATGTAGGTTGTACCACCCTTGCTGGGATCTTCAAACATTCCCAGAATCGCTGTTGTTCTGTTCTCATTGAAGCCAGCAGAAAAAAAAAAAGCAGTGATGCTTTTGGGAATAGACTTGGGCTATGTTAGGGCTATGTTAAGTAGTTTTGAATGTCATTATGACATCCTTCTCTGACTCAGTAGTCATGAAAATAATTTCAGATTTGATGAAACAGAAGTATATCTGTGTCTGACTCCATGGAATGTCCTGTTCAGGAAAAAAGAAAGAAAAAAAAGAATAATAAAAACAAAAGAGAAAGCGAGAAAGGAGAAGAAATATATTCTTTCTATAAGGTAATGTTGTGGTTTAACCCCAGCTAGTAACCAAATGCCATGCAGCCACTCGCTCACTCCCCCCCTCCCTCCCCAGTGGAATGGGGAGGAGAATCAGAAAGAAAGGAAAACTTGTGGGTCGAGATTAAAAAAGTTCACTAAGACAGGAAAGAAAAAGGTAATAATAATTATATTATATATTAATAATGATAATAATAACAATAATAAAGTATAATGATACTAGAATATACAAAATGAATGAGCACAATTTCTCACCACCCGATGACTGATGTAGCCTGTGAGGACAGGTAGTGAACTCAGGATACTGTCGTCTCCTGGTTTCGGCTGAGATGGAGCTAATTTTCTTCCCAGTACCTACTGTGTTTTCGATTTAATGTGGGATTTCGTATGTGAAGAATGTTGATAACACACAGATGTTATTAGTTGTTGCTACAAAATCACAGATGTTCTCCAGGTTCCCAGGTTTTGTTAATGTGCAGGTGCAAAAAGCTGGGAGGGGTATAGCCAGTACAGTTGACCCAAACTGGCCAGAGGAAGTATTCCATACCATAGACGTCATGCCCAGTATATAAATGGGGGTCGGCTGGTGGGTCAGGCACGGTTTGTTCCCTTGCTCACTCTTGGGGAACTTGGAGTTCCGAGATTGCTGCTGGGGAAATCGCTGTTTCAAGATTGCTGCTCAGGATTGTTCTGAGATCACTCTTAGTTTTGCTTCGTGATCACTGCTCGGGACAGGCTGTATGGGTCATCGGGTCATCGGGCAGTGAGAAATTGTGCATTGTTCAATTTGTATATTCTATTATCATTATTGACATTTAATACTCGTTTATTCTTCTTGACACAATCCTGTTGTTTCTCATTTGAAGCTTTAAAGAACAAAAACACTCTGGTGCTCTGGGTTGCACTATGCTTAGTATAATAGGACCTCACTGACTGAGTCATAGTCACATTTATAAGTACCAGCTGGGTTGCAAGGAAGTAAAGTTGTTCTGTTATCCCGATCACTGTAATTACACCGTAGAACATGTCACAAAACAAGCTAATCTAAATATAATTAGTGAGGTTGTTTTGGGGTTTATATGGCAAGTTTGGGGGGTGTGAGGGCTGCAGGGTGACTGATGTGAGAAAAGATCAGGAGCTGCCTCCATGTCAGACAGAGCCAGTTCCAGCTGGCTCTAAGATGGACCCACTGCTGGCCAAAGATGAGACAATCTGTGATGCTGGTGGTGCCTCTCTGATAACATATTTAAGAAAGGGTAAAAAAATGCTGTGCAACAGCTGTGAGAGAGGAATGAGAAAATGGGAGAGAAACAACTATGCAGACACCAAAGTGAGAGAAGAAGGAGGAGGATGAGGTGCTCTAGGCACCAGAGCAGAGAAGTGAAGCATCCCATAGCGAAGACCACGGTCACGGAATCATAGAATTGTCTAGTTTGGAAGAGACCTTTAAGATCAAGTCCAACCATTAACCTAGCACTGCCAAGTCCACCACTAAACCATGTCCCTAAGCTCCGCATCTACACATCTTTTAAATACCTCCAGGGATGACGACTCAACCACTTCCCTGGGCAGCCTGTTCCAGTGCCTGATAACCCTTTCAGTGAAGAAGTGTTTCCTAAGATCCAATCTAAATGTCCCCTGGTGCAATTTGAGGTCATTTCCTCTTGTCCTGTCACCTGTTACTTGGGAGAACAACCCCCATCTCTCTACAACCTCCTTTCAGGTAGTTGTAGAGAGCAATAAGGTCTCCCCTCAGCCTCCTTTTCTCCAGGCTAAACATCCCCAGTTCCCTCAGCTGCTCCTCATAAGACTTGTGCTCTAGACCCTTCACCAGCTTTGTTGCCCTTCTCTGGACACGCTCCAGCACCTCCATATCTTTCTTGTAGTGAGGGGCCCAAAACTGAACACAGTACTCGAGGTGTGGCCTCACCAGGGCCGAGTACAGGGGGACGATCACCTCCCTACTCCTGCTGGCCACACTATTTCTGATACAAGCCAGGATGCCATTGGCCTTCTTGGCCACCTGGGCACACTGCTGGCTCATATTCAGCCGGCCGTCAACCAACACCCCCAGGCCCTTTTCTGGCAGGCAGCTTTCCAGCCACTCCTCCCCAAGCCTGTAGCATTGCATGAGGTTGTTGTGACCCAAGTGCAGGACCCAGCACTTGGCCTTGTTGAACCTCATACAATTGGCCTTGGCCCATTGATCCAGTCTGTCCAGATCCCTCTGTAGTGCATTCCTACCCTCCAAGCAGATCAACGCTCCCACCCAACTTGGTGTCATCTGCAAACTTTCTGAGGGTGCACTCAATCCCCTCGTCCAGATCATTGATAAAGATGTTAAACAGGACTGGCCCCAATACTGGGCCCTGGGGAACACCACTCGTGACCAGCCTCCAACTGGTTTTAACTCATTCATCACAACTTTTTGGGCCCGGCCATCCAGACAGTTTTTTACACAGTGAAGAGGGGTAAAAAACCATGGCCCAGCCATGAGCAACCAGTTTCTCCAGGAGCATGCTGGCAAGTCAAAGCCTTTACTAAAGTCCAGGTAGACAGCACCCACAGCCTTTCCCACATCCACTAAGCGGGTCACCTTGTCATAAAAGGAGATCAGGTTAGTCATGCAGGACCTGTCTTTCCTAAACCCATGCTGACTGGGCCTGATCATCTGGTTATGCTTGACGTGCCATGTGAAGGCACTCAAGGCGACCTGCTCCATAACCTTCTCCAGCACCAAGGTCAGACTGACAGGCCTGTAGTTCCCTGGATCCTCCTTCCGGCCCTTCTTGTAGATGGGTGTCACATTTGCTAACTTCCAGTCACCTGGGACCTCCCCGGTTAGCCAGGACTGCTGATAAATGATGGAAAGTGGCTTCATAAGGACATCCACCAGCTCCCTCAGTACTCTTGGGTGGATCCCATCCGGCCCTGTAAGGGTAGGCTGTCCCCCTGCAGCCCATGGAAGTCCATGGTGGAGCAGATATCCACCTGCAGCCCGTGGAGGACCCCATGCCAGAGCAGGTGGATATACCTGAAGGAGGCTGTGACCCTGTGGAAAGCCCACACTGGAGCAGGCTCCTGGCAGGACCTGTGGATCCATGGAGAGAGGAGCCCACGCTGGAGCAGGTCTTCTGGAAGGACTTGTGACTCTGTGGAGGATCCACACTGGAGAATTCCATTCCTGAAGGACTGTAGCCCATGGAAAAGACTAATGCTGGAGCAGTTCTTGAAGAATTGCAGCCCGTGGGAAGGACCCACATTGGAACAGGGTAACAGCATGAGGAAAAGGAGTGGCAGAGATGAAGCATTATGAACTGACTGACGCCCACCCCCCCCCCCCCCCCCCATTTCCCATCCCCCTGTGCCACTCGGGGGGAGGAGATAGAAGAGTCATGAGTCCAGTTGAGCCTGAGATGAAGGAGGGGGTGGAGGGAAGGGTTTTTTTTCAGTTTTCTTTTTATTTCTCGCTACCCTACTCTGTTATTAATTGGCAATAATTAAATTAATCTTCCCCCAATCAAGTCTGTTTTGCCCATGATGGTAATTGCTGGGTGATCTCCCTCTCCTTTTCTCAACCCACAAGCTTTTCATCTTCTTTTATTCCCCTGTCTTGCTGAGGAGGTGGAGTCATAGAGCAGCTTGGTGGGCATGTGGCAGCCAGCCAAGGTAATCCACCACAAAATTCAAGTCACTTTAGACATAAAAATGTACCAAAGTTAACTTTCCTGTAGTTTGTGTTCTGTTCTCAGACCAAACCAGGTTTTTTTTATGATTTCCATGCTGATCATAATTCTTTCTTCAAAATATAAACTGTTTCCTTCTTATATTATACAAAGTTTGGGTTTTTGTTGTATTTTTTTTTTTTTTTAATCAGAGAATATTCAAATTTTCCTCCATTTAAAGGTTGACACAAGTAGCACCGGTTTTAGTTTTTGCAAAATTCTGTGGTCTACATCGTAGTGAGCAAAAACAAAATCAGAAGTAGTTCCAACCTGTGAGCAACATTTGCCTATTTCCACTCTGCTATGATCCCACTGTATTCTATCCCAAGCGATGAAGTTTACCAGCTAGATACAGACACAAACTCATCAGTTTTTGTATAAATCCTGAGGCAACTGAATGAATCATAGAATCATAGAATAGTTTGGGTTGGAAGGGACCTTTAAAGGCCATCTAGTCCAACCCCCCTGCAATGAGCAGGGACAACCTCAACTAGATCAGGTTGCTCAGAGCCCGTCCAGCTTGACCTTGAATGCTTCCAGGGATGGGGCTTCTACTACCTCTCTGGGCAACCTGTTCCAGTGCTTCACCACCCGCATTGTGAAAAACTTCTTTCTGATTTCCAACCTATATCTCCCCTCCTTTAGTTTAAAACCATACCCCTTGTCCTGTCACAACAGGCCCTGCTAAAGAGGTTCTCCCCATTTTTCCTATAGGCCCCCTTCAGGTACTGAAAGGCTGCAATAAGGTCTCCCCGGAGCCTTCTCTTCTCCAGGCTGAACAGGCCCAACTCCCTCAGCCTGTCTTCATAGGAGAGGTGCTCCATTCCTCTGATCATCCTTGTGGCCCTCCTCTGGACCCGCTCCAGCAGGTCCACGTCCTTCTTATGTTGAGGGGCCCAGAGCTGGACGCAGTACTCCAGGTGGGGCCTCACCAGGGCAGAGTAGAGGGGTAGAATCACCTCTCTCAACCTGCTGGCCACGCTTCTTTTGATGCAGCCCAGGATACGGTTGGCTTCTGGGCTGCCAGTGCACATTGCTGGCTCATGTCCAGCCTTTCATCCACCAGCACCCCCAAGTCCTTCTCGGCAGGGCTGCTCTCCATCCCTGCATCCCCCAGCCTGTACTGATACTGGGGGTTGCTCCGACCCAGGTGCAGGACTCTGCATTTGTCCTTGTTGAACCTCATAAGGTTCGCCCGGGCCCCACCTCTCAAGCCTGTCCAGGTCCCTCTGGATGCATCCCGACCCTCAAGCGTATCTGCCGCACCACTCAGCTTGGTGTCGTCCGCGAACTTGCTGAGGGTGCACTCGATCCCGCTGTCTATGTCATTGATGAAGATGTTAAAAGGACCGGCCCCAATACAGACCCCTGAGGGACACCACTTGTCACGGTCTTCCATCTGGACGTTGAGCCATTGACCACTACCCACTGGATGCGACCATACAACCAATTCCTCATCCACCGAGCAGTCCACCCATCAAATCCATATCTCTCGAGTTTCGAGAGAAGGATGTTGTGGGGGACCGTGTCAAAGGCCTTACAGAAGTCCAGATAGATGACATCGGTCGCTATGCCCTTGTCCACTGATGCAGTCACCCCCATCGTAGAAGGCCACTAGGCTGGTCAGGCAGGACTTGCCCCTGGTGAAGCCATGCTGGCTGTCTCCAATCACCTCCCAGTCCTCCATGTGCCTCAGCATCGTTTCTAGGAGCATCTGTTGCATGATCTTCCCAGGCACAGAGGTGAGGCTGACAGGTCGGTAGTTCCCAGGGTCCTCCTTCTTACCCTTTTTAAAAATGGGCACTACATTTCCTTTTTTCCAGTCCCCAGGGACTTCGCCTGACTGCCATGACTTTTCAAATATCATGGAGAGTGGCTTGGCAACTACATCAGCCAATTCCTTTAGGACTCTGGGATGCATCTCATCAGGTCCCATAGACTTATGTACATCCAGGTCCTCAGGTAGTCACGAACCAGATCTTCTCTTACCATGGGAGGGACTTTGCTCCCCCAGTCCTGTCTTGCAGCCCATCCACTCGAGAGGAGTGGGAGGAGAGGTTGCCAGTGAAGACTGAGGCAAAAAAAGTCATTGAGTACCCTCAGCCTTCTCCTCGTCCGTTGAATGTAGCTTTCAATTACTTATCAGTTGTATATATCTGATTCTGCACACCATTTGCATCTGTTTCTATGATTCTTGTTCCTAAAGAAACATAAATTGGTCTAGTTGAAGATTGTTTTTATACAACTTAGAAAATATAGAAGAAACAGTGATGATTGTCAATCTCACAGGAAAAAAAAAGTCTATTCTCTTGTGCTATTGTCATCCTGTAATACAATGTCTCATAAATCAAATGTTATTTTTGAAGGGTGTTGCAGTGTAACTTTTATTGTTGAACACTTATGTATAGCATTTACTTATATTTTTACTTTGTATATGAAAAAAAAAATGGTTGCTTTACTTTTAGTGTCTTTTCATTTTGACCTGCTCAGAATCAGCAGTTTTGTTTCTTTATTTTAATCATCCAGCAGTTACTTGGGAGATCACTTTCCTTGTTTTCTTGTAATGTAAAGAACAAGATTCCTGATATAGAGTGAGAATGAAAGGGGAAAGACCTTGAGGGGAATGATAAGAGAGGGATATGACATAAATAAAATTATTGCATTTTTTATCTGTTGTGTAACAGTGAATAGTTTCACCCAAATCTCATGAATAGTCTTTATGCCTCCTGGCTGTATCTCTGAGTAAAGGCTGGAATATAACATGAAAAAATATACGTAAACTGTGTATATGTCTCATTTGAAACAATGGTTATGGCTACATTTTATTTACCAAGTGGAGTCCCATTCTGGTGTCATGCAATTAGTATACTAGCACAGAGAGCATTTGAGATGTATTGCTAATTAATTGTTAATAACCTGCTGGGAACATAACCAAGACAGGACACTAAATTGCAAAGCTAGTTATCAGGAGAGGCAGAGAAAATGATTTAAAGGTTTTAATCAGAATTCTGCATACAGCTTTCTCTCCTCTATGTAACTTATATATATATCATACAATATCAAGAAATTTGTGTCCATAATGTGAATTCCATCTGAAAAGTTTTAGATTACAGGTTCTGTGAAGCTCAGCACACTTACGACTATGCACAGTAACCAAGAGAATCAATTATGTATCCATGTAGATAATAACAATACACTTCAAGTAGAATTCAGACAGAAAGTCTGGCTGTCAGGACACTGATAAGTGAGATCACCAATTCTGTAGGGAGAAATAGCGAGTTGATCATGATAAAGACAAAGAATCACAATAACTTTGAAATAATTATAATTATCTTTTGAAGTTTAAGGATATGATCAGGGTAAGAGAAGAATTCTTCTCATGCATTTAAAGCTACCACTAGCTCTCAAGCGTTTGCTGTTGAATCATATTCTCAGAGTTCTAGTGCCTTTAATAGAAGAATAAAATATCTGTAAAGGGCACTAGATATCCATGACTGGAAGTAGATGATAATTATTGCCTACCTGCAGAAATTCTTCTCATGTAATAAGGTGATTACAGCCCTTTGAACATGTCAATTTTCAAAAATGCAAGAACCAGCTCCAGGGAGGTGAAGAAATAATAGAACTGCTTGGAGACAGTGGGATTTTTGTTCTGGTCCTGCCGGGTATAATACATAATAAAAGTGGGGAATGGGAGAGGCAGAGAGAAAAGGAAAGAAAGGAGGAGGTGGAGTGAGAGAGGAGAAGGATCCTTCATAAGACACAGCAATGCTGAATATGGAGTATTTGAAGAAATATTGAAAACCAGAATATCTTTTTTTGAAAACTGAAATTTTAACTAACCTGGCGCCGCTGAGCATAGAGGGACATCCACTTTGACTGCCTTTTATTCTCATTCATTTATATGGTTGATTTTTTCTGAGTCAGACAACTCCAGAAACCACCTTTGAGAAGCCTGAAACAACCTTTTTGAGAAATCCATGACACTGGCTAGCCAAGAAACGGCCTAAGCAAGGAAGCAGAAAACCCAGAAATAATGAATCTAAGACCCGTCCAGGAAATCTGAAAAAAAGTTTGTTTAATAAACTGGAGAGCAGTGTGAAGCTGGGCAGTCTGGGAATGGGCTATTAAGAGGTTCAGATAGACTGTATGGGAAAAAGCTGGACATTTAACTGAAAGGCATTTAAGATCACAGTCATTCAAGGGAGGTACTCACAATCTAGAGAGAGACCACACAAAAAAAGGATGCTGGCCGTGCAGTCACAAGATTTCATGAAACTGGTTATTCTCTCCAGTCATTACAGATTGATTCAATTAGCATATCTATTACAAAACTGCTCTTTCATAACATTTATGCTCAACTCTAAATGTCCATGTTTGAACAGTCTGCTTTTCTGTGTCAATACTTTCTGATACAGAAAATGCCACTTCATAAAAAAAGAAAAAGAAAAAAAAACAGTAAAAATCATGTTCTATGCTAAAGAAGAGTTTTTACATTTTAGATTCCATTACACCTATCAGGTTATTTCGCTTTTTTTTTTCTACTTCCTCATTTTAACCACAGAAGTTGTGGTAAAGTTCTGTTAAAAATAAATACACATACACTCAGGGTACCAAAGGAAGGGAAAATAGGGATCCTAATTCTAAGCAAGACACTTCAGCTGGAAAAAGAAAGATATGAGTCATTGTTCACACTGCATAGTTCATCTATTCTATTTATACTGGAATTTCTAAACACTGTTTTTAAAGAAACAACCAAGTCAGAAAGAAAGGATAGGAATTCCTCTCCCAAAATTGGGGCAGTGATTCCCCTAACTTTGTGTCACATCCACTGTGAAAGTCAAGTTTCTTCTTGCCTCCTTGTCCACTGACTAGTATTTCTGGAATCAGTGGTCCAGCTTCAATAGGAGAAGAAAACATTATCCTTCTTGGACAACTCCATGACCTGGAATTTATGGTATTTTGGGGAGATCTGACTCTTCCAGTGTTCCACTTCAGTCTGAAACCAACACAATAGGTTTAGAGCTCTAATATATTAGGAATTACATAAAAGACATTCATAAATACAGAAATATTTTTGAAAGGGTGAGGACTATCCATCTAACCACCTGTGAGCACGTGGAATCAGATATCTCAAGGGAACATAGGGTAGCCACAAGAAAGACCCATACCTCTCAATGGCATATAATCTAAAATTTATTGAGTGAGATGGGTATAGCAGGTAGATAGCAATTTCAGTTTCAAGACTGCTATTCTACAACACTCATACCCTTCACACTCACATCTATCAAAGCCTTGGCCCCTCCAGTTCAGCTGTGACCAGAAACATGGATCCAGGGGAGAGGACACTCTCTAGCTATCATTCAACATGTCAAGTGGTGTGGAAGTTCCACCATGGGCTCAAACATCTACAGGGTGTTGGATGCCCATATTGGATGTTCCCCATAATCAGGCACTATTATCCTCACTACTTATTGCTTTTCTAACTTATGGTTAGATGCAGCCGACCTCATTGACCACATCACTCCAGGCCAACTCCTTTGATTTTCTCCATATCTAAAAGCCTCTTAGAAGGTGCTGCTGAGGTTCCTATTACCCACTGCTCTCACTCCACAATTGTGTCACAAGCAAGTAAAGTTAACAGGTCATCTGTGCTTGTTTGTTTTTTTTTCCCCCCTACACATAGCTAAACCATTAGTGTAGTGCAGACATAGTCCAGACCTCACTGGTGGTGCTTCGAGGTAGGCCTCCTCATAACAAGTATTTGTGTTTGGTTTGTTTCTCCAGTGCATACCAGAATTATCTAATGAATCCAAGCTAGTCAGATGTCTACAAGGTCTCACTTATTGATCAGTGTTTCAGGTAGGCTTTAACCCATGACAATGTGGGATCTGAATTGCTCTCTGGATGCCTATCTGCTTCTGCCATCTGCAGAAAGTGCATGATGTCAGTGAGTGGGTTCAGCTAACTGTCTATAATTCAGCAGTATGAATGTAAGTTCTTATGAGTAGCCTTGAATTGAACATCTAAAATGCAAGGAAATATTGTACTCTAACACACAAGTTTTCTGAATTGCTCTTGAAACACTTCAGTTTCATCCTGCTTGGGCCCCACGTGACTGTGCATACCTTCATAGGCCAGTGAACACCGGCCAGTATTCCCACATCTTATGATAAAGTGGTACTGCAATTCACTTTAGACTTTGTATGTACACTGCTATGGGGAACCTAATTTAGGCTATCAATCTGGGCTGCTTTCTTCAACCTCAGTTTTCAAAATTTTTTGCAACCCCTGTGGTTTGGCATTTAAAATTGGTGGTCTGGATCTTGTGTGTTTAGTTTTTAGAAATATACCTATTATCTTTAAATAAGTGATGACAGTAACTCAAATCCAAACTGATTTAATGTCAGAGTACAACAGAGTTCTCAGGAGACATTTTTCAACCCCTGAAGCTATTTTCTCAACTCTTTTAGCTATTTGCTAAAATAGCCCAAGGGAAGTGAAACAGTCCTAAATCATTTAGTCCTGAGTAATCCAGAGAGATTGGTGGCTAGATTTACAGCAACTGGAGTTAAAGCACTAAATAGTAGTAATCATTGTAGAATCTTATCTAGCAGTCTCTTGGAAATAATAATACTAAAAATCATACTACGACTCTTTACTTAGATTTAAAAAAATAGACAAGAAAATGAAAAAGACATTTCAGTCTCTTTGGTATAAAAGAGATTACTATTTATAATAAGTAATGATAATCGGTATTCAGTACCTAGAGAAATGAAATCTCCATATACTTGAGATCTATAATAGGAAGAAAAATGAAATTCAAATTCTTATTTTTGGAGTCGTGAATGCTACACATTAGAACAGACTCATGGGAGGCATGTAGTTAAACAAACAACCCCTCTCCTCCTAAATCATAAAGACAAGAGGAAATAATTATATCTTCAATGTACATGGGTTATTTGAAGCAAATCAGATATGAGTCAATAGCTGGATTGCAAAAGCTTAAATAAAAAAAAAAAAAAGAGTAAGATTTTCTATCTGAAATAATAACGTAATTTAGAAATTACAAAAGTCTCTACTTCAAAGATCCAACAAACTACAAAAACTAATCACTGTATTTTTATTAGAAACAGGAAACCTGCAACAAAATTTGTGGAATATACTGGAATACTGTTACAGATAGGAGATGAGATTTCTGGCTCTGGCCATCTCTGATTATTCACAGAATGTGTGAATGAAAGATCAAAAGGTTTTTTGGCTTCTTTTGGGTTTTTTTTCCTCCCCTCTCTGCTCTCTGCTTTGGACCCATCACATGCATTGGGGTAAATCTTATCTGTTCTCTGTTTGCCCTTAGACAATGTGAATTTGAGATGATAAGGCTGAGAAGATTAAATAAACTATGCTAAATAAGGTTAGCAAGGTACAACAGAGATATGTAGGTCTTATATGAATTCCAAAGGCAAGAAAGTCTGTAACAGAAGGAAATAGTTTTAGCTACACAGACATATTTCTTAACTAAAGTTAATTGTAGTCATTAATGAACAAGTTAGTTTGTGGTTTAGATAACTTTAATAAAGCATTTAACAAATATTATTATGCATAAGGATACCCTAGATTTTTTCTCTGAATTGTTACATTACTCAATGTAAATAAAAGCAAGAACATTGACTGATGAAAGACAACATGCAGAATTAACCTACTGAATTCATTATCATAGTATAAGATATCCAGCAAATTCTAAGACAGTATTTTAAAAATTGAATTGGATGAACTTACATGATACATAATATATAGTATTTCTATATTACTGGGAAAAAAAGCATGGAAATTTGATATTTAACAGCATATTTCAAGTAATATTTCAACATTTACAAAAATAAAATTCATTATAACTGATTCTTCTCGTCATATACATTAGTTCCTTTTAACCCTTATCTCAAACTAATTAACATTATCTTTTATTTGAAGCATAATTTTGAACTAGATGGCCGGCTGATCTGATGAACTGAAATAACTTTTGGATTTTTTATGGGGTTTCTTTCTTCTTTTTTAAGCAGCTTTTTTTCCCTCATCTCTTTAAAAAATATCTGTTGGATTTTTTTTTCCCTAGAAAAGCCCATGTACAAAAGAGGAAAAAAAAAAAGAACAAAGAAAGAGTAAAATTTGTTTTGAAAACTAGCCATATGTTTTTGGAAAAGTAAACATTCAAGGAGAGAGCACTCTAGCCAATATGATTTTGCAAGCTAGACGTATTTGTGCCAGGAATTCATTAAGTTTATACTTACAAGGGTTTAGCACCGACTCTATCACTTCCAAAGTGGTGATGTCCAAGGTTGAAGTGATTTAATTCCTCTATTGTATTTTAACATGTGCAATATATTTGGCCTAAGATCTGTCATATCCAATAAATATGGTTCTGACCTGGAAGAAGAAAAAAGAGAGCTCTTTCTGCAAACAGAAAAAATTTTAAATGAAAAAAATGAAAACAAAATTTGGTCTGGTTGTGAGATAATATTCATGTAATAAGACTTGGCAAAGCTCTAAAAGATTGTGAGAGAATTCCTGGTGTACCTGAAAGGAATAGCAAAGATACTATTAACTTCTGTGGGGCCAAGATACTCCCTCCTGCTAAGGAAATATCTCTAGACTATGAGTGGTCTAAGCCTTCAACCACTTTAAGTAACATATTTTTAAGTCCAATATGTGTATTGCAAGCTATTTCATTACTTGTTTGTAAATGATTGTGTCATTTTCTGATTATTAAAGAAAAGCAAAAATAGAAAAAAAAAAAATCACAAATTTTTTCAAGCCCCTAACGTCCACTTCTCAGTACAGAGGGACACAATGGACCACATTTATTCTAACTGCAACAAACATATTTATAATAATATAATTCTATATATAATATAGAATTCTTTTTCCGCGCTTTAGTATACTTTTAGAATACAAATATAGACTTGACAGTCATGATATCTGTTGTGCAGATCTGTCCTCAGAGAAATAATCAAATGCTTCAAGAAGCATTGGTGTTAAATAACAGGGGTTTCACTCACATCTTTTTTTTTTTTTTTTTAAAGAAAAAAAAAAAGAAAAAAAAAGAAAAAAAAGAACTTTAAGTGAGTTTGGACAAAGGTATTCTTTATTTAGCTCCTAAATAAACTATGTTTCTTCTGATATGCATTGATTCCTGAACTCAGAACTTTCAACTCCCTTGTATATGAAGGGTTTTGTTCTAATACTCTATATTTTGCTAAATACTCTCTATTTTTTTCTAATACTCTATATTTTTCTACATACTCTATTAATAGTTGCTATTAATTTGCTACTACTTCCCTAGAAATACTAGAAGGCTATTTTATGAAGGCCTGGCTACTATTTATGACTACTATTTCTAATCTCCTCTTATGGAATCTACAGGAAAAACTAATTTACCATATTCAAAATTTACCTGCATAAGATGTTGAAAAGATACTTTTAAACAAACGCATTAGAAAATGTGTGCATTTTACAAAACATCAGAAAAGCTGAACTAAAAGTTTTTCTAGTAGCATATATAGCAAATTTGTACTATCAAACAGCTGCATTTCCTTTCTGAAGAGCAACTGTATAAAATGATCCATTTATAGGTCTATTCTTTATATGCACTTATAGTTTTTATAGAAAAAAATATATGTATTCTCAGAGTCACATTTTTAATTATTTTAGTGTTACAAATAAGTTTTTACTCTTGCTTTCTCAGAGGCACAGCAGCAGAAGCAATGGACAGTTGAGATTAATCCCAATCTGGCGTATGCCTGATAGCTGGCAGAATCCCACTTGCAGAAGCAATACATTTATAAAATAGCACATATTAACAGAAATCAATGAAGCTTTAGAAGTGCTATTCAGGACTGAAACTTTCTTGCAGCATCTTCATTGTCATTAAGAAAAAAATAGCTTGACTTTTGAACTCTGATTCAAAAAAAGAATGTTGGACTGATTATCAGCAGTATATCGCTCTCAGTTTGAATAAGTTAAAACAAAAATCTTTAATGCAATAAATTGAAAAGAAGAATGTGTAAAATTAAAATTCACAAAAAGCATGTTGAATAATAGGATATCTAATCTAAACAACAGGAAACACCAAAGCTTTGTTACTTTTGCTCCTGGGTCAGGAACACTATCTCCAGCAGAGAGTCAGGGGCTTAACTTGAGGCTAGGACACAGTCCGAATCACTTCCTAAGCTTAGACTTCTTTTACCACAACATTATTTTTTAAATTATTAGTATTTACATTGGTCATGATCGTACTTTGCCTCATTTGCAACAGATGATACAAATTCTTTTTAGAGATATTGTTTTGATAAGTAGTAATGAAGTCTGAAGTCTTAGCACACATGGGACCATCCAGAGACATTTAAGAGCAGGAAAATGCAAGCTCTAGCCAGTGTTTCAAAACTTACATTTATATACCTAAAAATACATCCATTCTCTTGTCCATACATTTTACACCTTGGTTTTAATATTGACCTTCTTTGAGAAACCTTCTTTTTTATATAGGATCTAGTTTCAACAGGTACTGACATCAATAGAATCTTTGGGTGCTTGAGTAATGTAGAACAGCTTCCAAATGATTTATATATGAGCTAAATATTGCCAATGATGAGCAGAAATGTGATCTTGGAAAATTCTCCTGCTACGTACAAAGATGGGATCATGCTGACAAACAAAAATCCATCAGTACCAAAGGGTAAAAATGAAGAGATTCTTGGCTTTCTTCCACAGTGCATTAAGTTGTACATTCCTTTGTGACAATGAATACCACCAAACTGCAATAAAATCGATGAGAACGGAGAGTACTCAGACATACAAAGAACACATCCTTTCATACTGAGGTTTTTTCTTTTTTCTTCTTTTGCAAGTAAAGGTCAAGATTTGTACAAGTCTTTGGTCTGAAATATTTTAAATGTTTCAAAATCTTAGAATTTCTTTCATAATTAGGAAATACAATGTCTGAATTTCACTTTGTTCATGTTTATCAAAACTGTGACACCTTTAAATCTGTAATTAACAATTTTTTAAGTTATTGGAGAAAGAAGCACAGGAAATGCTATTGACAGTGCTGTGCACCTTCAGTGTCATATGGTGATATTCAAAACTTGTTAAGCAAAATAAAAACTCAACTCATGTATATAATTAGCTATAGGATTGTGTTAATTTCTGTTTTATTGGATCTCAAAATTGCCATATTGATAATAATCTTAAACAGATAACATTTAGATTACTACTTTAAAAAAAAAAATACTCCAGTAAACAGGTTATACTTCCTATATATATATATATACACACACATAAAATTCCCATTCCAAGAAGATGACAGGATTGATCTATGGATATCAATAGTTT
Organism: Phoenicopterus ruber ruber; assembly: GCA_009819775.1. NCBI lineage: Eukaryota > Metazoa > Chordata > Aves > Phoenicopteriformes > Phoenicopteridae > Phoenicopterus > Phoenicopterus ruber. The sequence continues at coordinate 179,912,645 of CM020215.1, forward strand.
CCTAAAATAATTAATTATACTTTTGTTTTACTGAGACTTGTTCAACCCTATCTGAGGCCTGCAAAAGTAAAAAAAAGGAAAAAGGTATAAACAAATTGGTGGGCTCAGTATAGCAGAATTCAATATTTGGAAAGTCTTTATGGTATACTGTTCCAGTTACAAAATGTTTTTGTTGAAATAATATTACTCTATTATCTTTAAATAAATTATATTTGATATAAAACATAAAGGATATAGAATCCCCTGAAATCTTTTTTTCATCAACTCAGAAAGATTTCAGGAAAGTTCTCATTTTCAAAATCAGAATGATTTCATCAGCCACTTTAGTTTATTATTCATGTTTCAGTTTGCTCCATTTTTTATTTTCATTATTCTTATTCTTACAGTTGCTTATTGCTTTAATAACCTTACCTTCCAGCTGCCCTCCACACTGTGCAAAGACAAAGGGTAATTAAATATTAAAGCATTCAGTATTGGACTTCTGGTATTGTGTCAAAAAGGTTAAATTGTTAACCTCTCAATTAAAAGCAATGCAAGTCCAAGAAATATACTGACATTTTCAACCCCCAAATAGCTAGCTTTTTAATATCCTAAATACAATTGACAAAAGAAAGATTTTTTTGAAGGGTGGTGGTATATTATTATTATTATTATTATTATTATATATATTCTGGTTCGGTATGTTATTATTACTACTACTACTATTACTACTACTACTACTGCTATAGACAGAGGTACTTAAGTGTATGGAAGTACCTGTCTTTTGTTTACACAGAAATGATTGATGTATCCCAGAGAACAAATGAAGCTCAGAGGGATTTATTCCCCAAGTCTTTTCCAGTTGCCACTCTACTGTTGAAGACTTTGGCATGTTCATCTGGCTGCTTGCTCATTATCATCATTGTCTTTTTTTCACCAAGTTGCCATTCCCACTGATTTTTTAAGCACTAGTCTTTGCATTACCTATCTCAGCTTCTTAGATGCCATCAACGGGCTTTACATCTCCCTAAGTAAAATGTTTAAATTTTGGCTGTCTCTCACAGTACACTGAAAAAGAACTGATTTTGAACTATGATATTGAAGATTACACTTCCAAGTACTGAACTTCTCAGATAGAGTTTGAGTGGGTAAATGAGAAGCCCTCTGCTGTTAGACTGAGCCAGATGGAACCAGCACAGTAAAAGAGAGCTTTTCCAAGGTCTTAGGCAATAAACGATTACTGAAAATCCAGATGAGACCACAGTTTTATAATCTTGATTCTACTCATGTAAAAAGTGAAATTTTCTTCTTTTCCAGGATGAAGTGGTAATATAAAGCTATTGTTTTCTTCTAAATTTCTGTTTCTGATTTCATTGAAAGAAGAAGAATTAATTTTTTCATAAATTAAGGAGGCAAGAAAAGGGCTGTTAGTTTGTATTTCCTTCATGGACTTGCCTGCTTTTGGTCTTTTAGTAGACAACTTAATGCAAGTTGAGTCTCTAACCTATCCATTTTCCTTCTTCAGTGTTTATATCAAAAGTTTTTCAGCAACAAGATAGTATTTTAAAGACAATTGTAATGACTGCTGCTTATGTTTTCTAAAGCTGGGCTCTTTCACTATTTCTGCCTGAATATTTCAATGTTATATTGAATTACTACTAGTGAAGTGGAATGAAAGAATATTTGTTTTCTTAGTTTGACCCCATAATTGAAATGCAGCTAACAGCAGGCTAACATATACCAATTGTCTACAAGAAAAATATTGAAAGATAAATCCCTAGAAGTGTTTCAAGGTAAAATGATTTTTTTTCCTCTCAAGAATTTAGATTGTTTTGATTACCAACAGCTACACTGCCTACTATGCTGAATCAGGCATCAAAATCACTGAATTCTATGTATGGTTTTTTGGTACCTTTTTTTCTGTTACCCGGCAGAAACCATCTAGTTCATGGGATAGGGTGGGGGAATCATAGACATACCTAGAAGTGATGCCAGAAGGTCATCTGCTTCAATTTCTGTCTTAGAAAACATTGCTTTTTCTATTTCTCTTCCAGTGATAGTAGACCTCCACAGTTTTCACAGGCATTCTGTTTCACTGTTATTCTAGCCTAATGATTGTATTCTTTTTCTTCTAAATTTATCCAGTGCCTTCCTTTCTACAATTAAACACATTATTATTCCATTTCATTTCATTTCATTTCATTTCATTTCATTTCATTTCATTTCATTGCATTGGATTTCATTTCATCTTATCTTACCTAGTCTTGTCTTGTCTTGTTTTATCCTACCACTATCCTACCCTGCATCTTTGCAAAAACGTATTGCATAACCGTAAAACTATTTTCATAGGCCATCCCCTCCTCATGCTTTGTAGACTAACCAAATCATTCAGTCACAGGTAAAAGATGTTGGTAATGCCCATTAATCTCTTTTGATGTACGTTCAGTTGGCTCATACCTTTCTTGAAGTGAGAAGTTCAACAGACAGAAGGTTGAGGTTGTGTACTTAGACTTTTCTGTACCTTTTTTGAAGTATCTCTATATTTCTGAGGGAAAAATCTTGTGACTATCAGTGCAGCCATTTTCAATAATCTCACTAGAAATTTTTCCAGAACAATAAGGTTCTCCTTACTGGCCATTTTGTCACTCCTCTAGGCAAACAGAAGAGAGAATATTTTCCTGAATCAGTTAATCACTGATTTTATTTTTCTTTCATTCATTGCTTTAGTTGTTGTTCCTTTCCCAGTTTTCAAACGTGTTTCATGATTGTTCTTCCATCTGTAAAGTATTTAATCTATCTGCTGATATTTAAAGACCCCTTATGATTTATGCACATCATATATAAATTCCAGAATGCGAGGCTTCTAATACTCAACATTAATATTTATAGGGCCTTTTCCTGAAAGATGCTGAACATTCACAGTTATGATGTATTTCTGTTTCAGTGAGTATTGATGATACTCAAAACTCTGCAGGAGATACTAAGCCTTTCCAGGATTATGTTAAGTTGATTTTCCTTAAGGAGGACACAGTTGTCAGACCTGGAGGGCACTCATCAGTGTGAAATTGTTAAAATAATATTTTTTTTAGTCCAGTAAGATCCAAGAATATCATAAAAGCAGAAGAAATAAAGTTTATATAAAGGTTAAGTGCAACGAATATTATTTTTATTCTTGTAATTTTATTTAGTAAAGCTTTTTATTTTCTGTCTGTTATTCAAGTCCTTTTAATAGCTTCTTCTGTTACTGGTACAGGTTTTTAATTGGAATGAAACATTTCTAGTAGTAATTTCTGACTTTCATCTAACTGCAAACTCTGCCCAAAATTAAATTTTATCATTTCCTGAAACTTTATATATCTCATGCATAGCTGACATAGTACTGTTGGAGGTATAATGCATTACAGACTAGAAAATGTATTTCCAGAACAACTCTGAAAATGTTGCCCTTTATCTCTCATATTCACCTTTCTACTTCCTTTTTTTTCTTCCCTGTTTTTTATTTATTTTTGCTTTTTCATTCATACTGTTATTTAGGACACCATATTTTCTTGCAAATGTAATTTTTCAAAGAAATTTTCATAAGATTTGAATTACTTACTAATAAATCACAAAGTTCATGCTGTTGCAGCTTTTTAATACAATCTGTCACTGAAATCATACAGGCTTTTTAGCACTTTAGGGTTTCACGTTGAAGTGTTACTGTGTCTGGCACAGAATAAGTTGCATGTGTGAAGAATGAGCATGCCTCTATTTCGTAAGGGCCATTTAGGACTCGTTTGCAACATGTCTCATTTTGTGCACCTCATCAATATGGAAAGCCAAAGCTTGAGAAAGCCCTTTGAACAACTAAGTCATTTTGCTCAATGTTGTGCTTAAGCACTCTTTATGGCTGATGGTATGAAATTAAATGCACAAACTATTTGAAAAATAGTCTTTCCTCTATTATTCAACCACGTACAATTCCAGACTCAGTTGCCACATGCTGAAACAGTATTTTTTATTACTATATACTGCCTGAAACATGACATTTATTACAAGCTTGGGTAATAGAAGAGGTGGCAGCTGCATGTATTCGGTTTGTCATTTGTTTCTCAAGGTTACCAGAACAAGGACAGTCAGCCGTTTACCGTACGTCACTTATAGAATAGCTCATAGCATACATTTCTCAGTGCATTCTGGGAGCCAGAGGTCCATCCCACTTCACTTCTGTAAGATGAAAGAGCTGCAGATATTTCTAGAAAATCATTCTCGGCCTCTGGCAGAAACCCTTTGATAAGTGTTTGATATTGGACTGACAAGTAATATGCCACTTTTAGCAGAACAGTCAGGTCTTTTTTGTTTGTTTGTTTGAAGAAGCCATAAGAAGTTCAACAAAGAAACTTACTTATAACTTGTCTTACTCACGAGAAAGGAGGTACACCAGCCATAGCTTGTCTGAAGAACTGCAGAATTTCAACCCTGCTAATCGCTTTCGCAGTCAAAGACACAGCTGATTGTAGAGCTGTTCCCAATCCCATTCCTAAACTGGAGTTGCTCTACACTCACGTGCTTGCCCCAGATGCTACTTTATCAGTACTCAAATGGCAGAGTTCAGACTGGGTTTATCAGACTGGTAGTGGGAAACCATCTGCTGTAGTTAGTGAGCATTTGCAATACAATATAAAGTTATTCTCAACAATTCAACAAAGCAATTCATTTAGAGCACTGGCAATCCAAACAACAGTGACATCTGCCAGAAAATGAAATATAAGGCATTGATCTACTTCATTACAATTTGATACTGGAAGAAAAAAAAAAAAAAAAGAGAATGATTGGTAATACGAAGACAATCACCACAATTTATATCTACCTCCTAATCAAATACTAAAATTCTCCTTTCACAGGCTTAAAATATTCTTGTCGCAAAGCTTGAAGACCTTCCAGTTGTGGAATAATACTAGAAACTGCACCAGTATCATTAAAACTTTTAGTCTTGAAAATTCCTTAGGGACAGATTTCTCAGTAAAGCGTAAAAGCTACTATCTGCACATATATAGTAAACATCCATACCAGACGGTACAGTAGCACCCAATAAAAGGTGTGCTAGTATAGTAAAAGTGTACTGCTGGAGAACATTTAGTCAATGTGAAACTTGAAGTGACACATTTGAAATGGAATAAAACACAAAAATACTTTTCACCTACAGAATAAGACTTTCTTCCCTTATTGACAATCCATGACTATAGATATGTTTTGAAACAAAAAATGGTGAAAAAGATCAATTATTTCTGTAGACTTTAACAACTTTTCAAAAGATTTTCCACTACTTTTGATAAAAAAATGAAATTGAAAGCAGGACACATCAAGATTAACTAAGTGATGAAGGAAGGAAAAGAGAAAAAATGAACAATAAAAACTAGAAGAAAAAAGTAAAGTGAGAAAACTAAAATTGATGCGTGAATATGAGGCTGCTGGTGAAAGAATGTTATCTGCCTCTTAATCTAAAATGTGCCTTGTTTCTCCTGGTATTCAATGGAAAAAAAAATCATAGGTAAGTAGAAATATTACTAAGTATTCATATCCTTCTACTGAAATTCAAACAAACAGGGGAGATACAACTAGAGAAAAGCAAATATCTTCACCTCCCATGTTCATTGAGCTAGTTAGTTTTGTTTCTTAAAAAAAATTATTCCTCTAAATATTTTGATAAAAATAATTCCAGGGATAGGGCAGCCATAACTCTCATAGTGAAGAATTTCTTACTTATATATAATCTGAATCTACCCTCTTCAGTTTTAAAGTCATTACCCCTTGGTCTATTCACTACATGCCCTTGTCAAAAGGCCTCTCCAGCTTTCTTGTAGGCCCCCTTTAGGTACTGGAGGGCTGTTAGAAGGCCCTCCTGGAGCCTTGTCTTCTCCAGGCTGAACAAGCCCAACTCTCTCAGCCTGTTTTCATAGGAGAGGTGCTCCAGCCCTCTGATCAACTTCATGGCCCTCCCTCTGGACTTGCTCCAACAGGTCCATGTCCTTCTTCTGTTGGGGGCCCAGAGCTGAACACAATATTCCAGGTGGGGTCTCACGAGAGCCAGAGTAGAGGGGAGTGTCTCCTCCCTCAACCTGCTGGTCACACTTCTTTTGATGCAGCCCAGGATACAGTTGTCTTTCTGGGCTGCTGCAAGCACACGTTGCCAGGTCATGTTGAGCTTCTCATCAACCAACAACCCCCAAGTCCTTCTCCTCAGGATGGCTCTCAAGCCATTCTCCGCCCAGCCTGTATTTGTGCTTGGGATTGCCCCAACCAGGTGCAGGACCCTTGCATTTGGCCTTGCTGAACTTCATGAAGTTCACATGGGCCCACCTCTCAAGTCTGTCAAGGTCCCTCTGGATGGCATCCCTTCCCTCCAGCGTGTTGGCTGCACCACCACGGTCTGGGTGTCATTGGCAAACTTGCTGAGGGTGCACTCCATCCCACTGGTCCATGTTGCTGACAAGATGTCAAACAGTGCTGGTCCCAATACCAACCCCTGAGGAACGCCACTCATCACTGGTCTCCACTTGGACATAGAGTCATTGATGGCAACTCTCTGAGTGCGACCATCCAGCCAATTCTTTATCCACTGAGTGGTCCATTGTTAAGTCCCTGTCTCTTCCAATGTAGAGACGACGATGTTGTGCAGGACAGTGTCAAATACTTGCACAAGTCCAGGTAGATGATGTCAGTTGTTCTTCCCTTATCCACCAACACTGTAACGCTGTTGTAAGCAGCCACCAAATTTGTCAGGCATGGTTTGCCCTTTGTGAAGCCATGCTGGGCTGTCACCAATCACCTCCTTATTTTCCATGTGCCCTAGCATAGTTTCCAGGAGGATCTGCTCCATGATCTTGCTGGGCATAGAGTTCAGATTGGTGGCCTGTAGTTCTCCAGGTCTTCCTTTTTTCCCTTTTAAAAATGGGGGTTATGTTTCCCCTTCTCCAGTCAGGGGGAACTTCACCGCACTGCCACAACTTCTCAAATAGGATGGAGAGTGTCTTAGCAACTTCATCACCAGTTCCCTCAGGACCTGCAGATACATCTCATCAGGTCCCATGGATTTGTGCCCCTTCCGGTTCCTTAGAAGGTATCAAACCTGACCTTCTCCTACAGTGGGCAGGTTCTTCATTCCTCCCACTCCCTACCCTTGCCTTCTGTGACTTGGGCAGCGTGGCTAGAGCACTTGCTGGTGAAGACTGAGGCAAAAACATTGTTGAGTACCTCAGCTTCTCCATATCCCAGGTAGCCAGGTCTCCCGTTTCCTTCCAGAGAGGACCTACATTTTCCCTAGTCTACCTTTTATTATCGATGTACCTCTAGAAGCTTTTCTTGTTGCACCTTGATGTCCCTTGGCCAGATTTAATTCTATTAGGGCTTTAGCTTTCCCAGACTGCTCCAACAATTTCTCTGTATTCCTCCCAGGCTACCTGTCCTTGCTTCCAACCCTCCATAGGCTTCCTCTTTGTGCTTGAGTTTGTCCAGGAGCTCCTTGTTCATCCATGCAGGCCTCCTGGTGTTTTTGCCTGACTTCTTCTTTGTTGGGATGCATCACTCCTGAGCTTGGAGGAGGTGATCCTTGAATATGAACCAGCTTTCTTGGGCCCCTCTTCCCTCCAGGGCTTCATCCCATGGTACTCTACCAAGCAGATCCCTGAAGAGTCTGCTCTCCTGAAGTCCAGAGTAGTGATCTTGCTGTGCACCCTCCCCATTGCCCTAAGGATCTTGAACTCCACCATTTCATGGTCACTGCAGCCAAGGCTGCCCTTGAGCTTCACATCCTTACCAGCCCCTCCCTGTTGGTGAGAGCAAGGTTCAGCATAGCACCTCTCCTCGTTGGCTCCTCTATCACTTGGAGAAGGAAGCGTTATGTGAAGCTGGTATTCTCAGCAACAATATCATTTGAATAAAGTCTAGACTGCATTTTTAGTCTTGATTTTCAAAACAATGTATAGAATTAGTCATATGCATATCTCTGAAAGATGTCACAGTTGACACATTTCCCCAACATATTCCCACAGTGTAACTGAAGTATAAGACTGAACCCTATTTCTGCATTTCATTTACAATTTCCTACAGTTCACCTTTGTTTTTCTTTTCCTAGAATGATATATTTTCAGTCATTTTGCAGAATGAATTTATAAACTTTCCCAGAAATAAAATTGATTTTTTTTTAGAGTTAAAAGTTGAGTATGTTTTACTCTCAGAACCATATGTTTGGGCTGGGCTTCTGGTGAGCCAAGGAAATATAGTAAACACTGTCAGGGAAGATATTTAGATGTCAGAGAGGTGTCAATCATTTTTAAAATGCCTAAACCATCAAGGATGATTGGAGTTTAGACACTATTTCCTAGAAACCAAGAGATCACAACTCTTAGAACAGTAAAGAGCAACTGTTACTTGAATGTGGTTACCCCTTTCTCCCTACCTAAATCGACCTTTAATTCATGTTCTAAGTATGTCTTTTATTTTATACACCTGTCTGTACAATGATTTTCAAGTGAACAGGTATGCTAATCAGGAGAGACATCTGTGCTCCTCAGTGAGGTGAAGTTCTACATCTCAGGAAGCGTTTGAACTCTTTAGCCTGAACCTGCACTGAGCATATGTCTGTAGAGTGAGTCATGGGAACTCTCTCCTGTTCTTGGCTTTAGTTTTTAAGGCTTTTAAACATTCTTGTGGTATACGGCAGGAAAAAGAGGATGGTACTTGCAGTATTGTTTATGTTAATGTAGTAGCATATCTTTCACATCCTTAACTTCTCTTGAGAAGAATAAAAAAAGAAAAGCTGTTCAAGAAGTAATTTTTGTATAAGGTGCTAAACTTATAAAACACCCCCTCCCCCAATTCTCTAGCATCCTGTTGAAATTTCTGAGCTTGCAGGATGTGTTTTTACGCTTCAAGTGAGTCATTATTTAACTATTCCCATCACCTGTTGCAAATATCCAGAAGTGCATCATTGACAGCCAGTACAGAAAAAAAAAAAGATAATTTATGCTGTTTTAATAGCTCTCGTGTTGATTTTCATGCTTTCATTATTAATATTGCATTATTATTTTGCGCGCAGCGCACACACACACACACAAGACTGCTGATAATGAAGTGGATGTCATGAACGACCACTGTTGAAGACTGTTTCTGATAAATAGAGTCTAATACGAGCTGTTTCTTGCAAGCACACACATACCTGCACTTACATGAATAGTCTTATGCATGTGCTCTAGCCAGACCAATATAGGATGAACACAAACATGTTAACTGAGTAACATTTTCATTGTTTAGAAAGGTTCATTTAGCATGAATGCAATTGTTACTCTAGGTGACTTATACTAAAATCTGACCATAATTAATTGCTCTATTATACATTGACCCAACATTTACATACATTTTTTCTGTTGTTGTTGTTGTTAACAGTAAGTTAACACCTATTTTAGTGATAAATATGCTTCCTTCTTGTACAAACAAAAAGTAAACTTTTTTTCAATTTATCTTCCTTTTTATCTTAAAATTTTTTGCAGCTAAAAGTCAGATTCAAAACAAGCCAGAGATGTATGATAAACTCACTACTTCATTTGACCAATTATCTGTTTTCTACCTGAAATGATGTAAAAACTAGCTAATTTTTTATACCGAAACACAAAAAAATACATATCTGTTAAAAAAATAACACTATGTATATTGACACTGCATGGAATAAGCACAGATTGCTTATTCATCTTATAAATATTAGGTAGTACAGGAAACATCCTTTTATTTCCAAGTGCAGGCTTCCCAGACAAGTATAAGAATCAGCAACCTTATTTGCAGTCATATTATTAGGATATGTATATTTAATGTAATGAATTAGTTCCACACAACATCCAGGTGAGCATGTTGCTTGTTCACACACAAACATCAGCTGCATTTCTCTGCCCTGGCCTCTAGGAAGAAGGAATATGATTGAACCACACCTTGCCATGGTTTCTTATATCCTGTTTAAATTTATTGCATCAATGCTTCTTACTTTTTACATTTCAGTTTTTATCAGATAAAACATGCTCGCATTAGTATCAAGTAAGTAGCATTGTTAATGGCTGGATAAATTCAGAACTGCTGTCTCAGTTGAAAGACTATGTTGTCATACACGTCATCTTTTACCAATGCAGAACTAGCTAAGAAAATGTCTATGTCCTTCAATTTCTTTAACAGTCATGGTTGCTAGATTCTTATCTGGCTTAAGAGTAGTTTGAATGTCTGCAAGAGAAGTGCAAAATTTTAAAACTTACCTAACCTTAGACTGACAAATCCAGAATAAGACAAGGAGGGAGGGGAAGGAAGTCTATATCTAGAAATAATAGTAATTTAGAAATGTGATAGAATGGGAATTTGGAAAAGATGACTAAAAGAGTGCAAATTAATATATTACTCATTATTTAAGCCAAAAAGGTTGAACAGCTGTGGGACAAACTTCAATTAGCAGTTGCAAAATAGCTTCTGAGAATCAAAGACAGATAGTTGGTCCACGTTCTTTGGTGATGATAGTAAATGTCACTGATCCCCTTCTCTTAGTAGGATTACTATGATTTATAGCAACATTTTCAAAGAATTTGATATATGGGAGGAAGCAATGTCATAGCCTTGAAAGGTACTGATTTAATAAATCCTCTTCTTGGGTTGGTGATCTCACTTCTGAATGTGCTTAAGGACAAGAATTCTCCAACCGCAGCACTGGTGAATATATTGGCAAGGGGCTTCCTTTCTGAAAACATGTCTTGAAGTTTAACTCTGGGTTTAGCTTATTCTTGAACTCCCAGCTCCTGATCTTGACCAGTTAAGAAAATTCTCTGCCATCCGCAACTAGCTGTGCTGTAAATTATCTTCCTTCTTTAGATAGCTGTAGTTCTTAAAGACTGCTAGCTTTTCTTAGTTTTGGTAGCACTAGTTAAGTTTTTCTTCAAAACCTATTTGCACTATTTCTTTCTCAGAGCAGACCATGAAAATATGTACATCATCTTAAATTAGAGAGAAATTTGAAAGTAGACATTAAATCCATTGTTGCCAAAGTAGATTTAATATTAACTGTATTTACAGTTTAAGATAAGGTAGACTATACTTTTACACTGAAATGTAATCAAACATTTGACTGCATTTAATGCTTTGAGTAATAGTATGCATTCTCCATATGTGGGAATATTCTCAACTGGTCATCTTCCTAAATAGCACCCTCGAGTTAATTACAAATTTCTGAGCATGAATTGCAGAGAAAAAATTCTAAGACTGCACCATGTGAGAAGACTATGACTATAATTGCCCCTGCTAGACATAAAATACAAGAGAGGACTCTTATGAATAAACTGTTTTATAAAAACATATCTATAATATTATAACACCGACAGAAAAAACATATCAAACACCAACAGGATTTGCCGAAGGATTACTATAACTTTGATGATGAAAACTTAGGAATTCAAAATCCTCCGTCAGATGTTTTCAGCTTTATGTCAGATATCCATTTATTGTACTACTTCTTTCACTATAAACAGCTTGCATATTTATGCTAAGACAACATTTTCTATTTATATGGTTTTCTGCAGTCTCCAAGGGTGACATGGCTTTAAGTATGCTTCCATGTATTGCAAAAATTTTAACTATCTTGTTATGATATGGCCTTTGGAAACTTAATAAGTACCCACATGTGTTCTTGAAGAGTGTCTTGAAATTGTATAGGTCATTTAGATTTTGAAAATCGATTGATTTTCTTTTTGTCCTTTACATGTCTCTACTTAGAAGAATAATGTATGCTTGTTATAGATTGGGAAGAGGACACAGTCTGCAAGGCAGGCATAGAATGACTCTGCCTTCTGTTGTTCTTAGTGTATTCATGCCTATTGGTACTGAAATCAATGGATGTTTTGAGAATGACTTTCAAAAGAATAGGAAGGAGAAAAGAAAAAAAAAGAAAAGGAGATGGGAGCTAGATACATAATATGCCCATTATTTTTATGTTCTCATCTCCAGTTTCATGATTTCCCCGAAATTACAGTTAAGTCTTTCAAACAAAAAATGACTGAAAGCAACCTTGAGGAGACCTTGACTCAGACTAAAATATCACATCAGTGCTACAGATGTCAAGAGTAACGTACTTGCCAACAAAGTATTTTTGTATGGCTAGCCATCACCATTCATATCACTACTGACTTCTGTTAGTGTAATAAGGATGAAATAGGAATAAACATCTCTCTTACTTTTTCAAAGGTAAGTGATTTTCAGATGATGAAGAGATGTTAGTAGTCTATACTAGTTACAGATCAGACACTAACTAAATTTAGGACATGAGGAAATGGAATGAAGCTGCATCAGGGGAAGTTCAGCTTGGACATTAGGAAAAGGTTCTTCACTGAGAGGGTGGTCAGTCACTGGAACAGGCTCCCTAGGGAAGTGGTCACGGCACCAAGCCTGTCAGAGTTCAAGGAGCATCTGGACGACACTCTTAGCCATATGGTTTAGTTTTAGGTAGTCCTGCAAGGGGCAGGGAGTTGGACTCAATGATCCTTACGGGTCCCTTCCAACTTGAGATATTCTATGATACTATGAAATAGAATCAAGTATATACATATTAATCTGAACATGTATAGTGAGGCTTAATAAATAAAACATAAATTTCTTGGCTTATTCTGAGTATTTTCACATAGATGAAGTTGTCATTGCAATGCCTAACTCTTAGGATATTGTGTAACTGTAAAAGTTTGTCTTGCAATATGGTTTACAGAAACCATCACAGTGAAGAAAGTAACAGTGAAGTGACGACAGTATAAAAGCTGAGGAGAACATCTAGAGAGGTATGCCTTAAATATATTTTATATTTGGAATTCCAAATGTTAATCTTATCCTAGAGTAAAGCACCTAAATTAGATTAGATATTTCTTTCTCACTGAAGGCATTGCACAATCCCTTTTAAATTCCAGAAGATGAATCATTTTTCTGAGACGAGACAAGGTTTTTAATCTGATACTGATTTTATTTTGTTTCCTATCACTCAGTATTCAAATACTGAGTTATGTGGTATTCTGAGTGAAGTTCTCCCAATCTTTTCTTGCAGAAACTATTCTAGTTTGTATAAATATTTTAATAATTATTGGAGCAGGAACTAAAGTGTAAACATCCCAAATGTGCATTCAACTTTTCAGATTATAGCCTCCCTGATCAAAAAAAACCAAAAGCCAAAAAACCAAAAAAATCAGTCTTTAAATAATACATAAAGTGTTGTTAAAACAATAAATGCAGGCCAGATAGACAGTCCCACACTCCTTTTAGGTGTATATTCTAAGAATTGAAATGCAGAATCATGCATTCCAGTGTTTACTCTGTTCCATTTTAGAACCGCTTCAAAAGAAGAAACTGCAAGAAGCCTACATTAATATATTCCATAGCTGAAGAGGTAGAATATTTTTCTGCTTTTCCAAAATCCAAGTTGAAATCTGCCTAGAACTGGGTAATACAGTTAAGTCTGGGTCCCATACATTTGGTGAACTGTGCAGTTGCAAGGCGTTAGGAAGCATTAGAAAGATACCATCACACTACTTTTATGGTCTCTTGGCTGAGGTTATTCAGAGGATACATAACATGTTTAATGGCCTGCAGTTTGCATAGTAACTCAGTTTACTCAATATTAGACATTTTTCTACATTCTCACTGTTAGACACTTAGTTGTCCAGAGATGTTAAACTGCTACATAGCTCAGTGAAAATGGGTAAAACTTTTATGAATACTAGAAACTTCTGAATTTTGTAGGTAGGTGCTTAAATGGGTATATATAAACTTAATTCTACCTTTTGAAGTAATTATCAAATTGCAATATAAATGTGAGAATATCACCAACTGCATACTGTATCTCGTAACTTCTTCCATGACTTTCTCTCTTCCTCTCTTTTTTTTTTCCTCCCTAATATCACTTCTCTCTACCTCTCGAAATGTATTTCCTTCTACATCTTAAATATTCATAAAAAGTGCTGATGAAATGTCAGTTCTTTATCTCACTTTTCAGGCAGATGAATTACCTTTTCCTTTTAGACAGTCTATAATGTAAATTAGATTTTTTTTAAATGTCATTCCATTACTTAATTGGAAATACTTGCGATGCATCTAAAGAAATACAGAAAAGCCAAGTAAAATTCATATTATATTCATTCAGAAAATGTTAATTTATAAGTAGCATGACTGGTAACAAAAATTATTAAGTTACATGGAACACCATGCATTAGGTAAGCAGTGGCTGTCATTAGGAACTTTGAAAATTGCCATTTTCAGGCAACATAAATTTTCTATAATCTTTATGATATCTCTGTAATTACAATACATTTAGAGCATTGACAAAAATACAGAACATTGAGTTTATGGTACTATCAATACTCCAGTAAATGCATATTTAGAACACTGATGCTTCTGAAAGAAATGTATGAATGTGTCCAGAGATCCATTTGTACTTTTGGCAACCAAATATATAGTAAGAAGTCATACAGTAAAAATGAAAATTAGTTACAATAAGTCACTAGTTAAATAGATTGCATATTATATATTTGCAATACAATACTAATGCATTTACAACTGATACAAGCCTTAGAATATACACTGAACTAGCAAGTGGCCAACCATAACTTGTAGACTAGAACTTCTCAGAAAGTTTTCACATACTGTTCTTGAGAATTAGGATCTGTAGCTCATTTTGGCTGGACTGCAGCTTCTTTTCAAACCAAAGCAAAGATTCACATTTATTTGAAGGAAAGCTGGATTGGGACATAGGATTCAAATCTTTCTTTCCTTCCTCCCTCCCCTTTAATTTTTTTTTTTTGAGCTTTAATACTTAAGAAGTCCTTTTTTTCAATAATTAGCCAAATAGAATATGCATTCATGCATGTAATTAATCACACAGGGTGAGGTTTTTTATTTCAAAAAGTTCTTTATAAAAAAATCCCCAATACTTCTAGATTAATAGGTTTACTATCTTTCAAACGTTATCATAGAAGAAAAATTAACTAGGAAGTTTGCATATACCATGTGACAACATTTTGATGCAAAATAGTGGTTACTGATTTCCTAGTAACCTAGTCACTTGTAATTTTATGGTATGGCATCAACATGTCGAGTAATTCCAGCAATATATGCATCTGGGGAGAGATACTCCACTTTGGGGTCCTATTTCTCTCTAATACCTTTGGCGTCTAGATGTTTTCCTTAATATCTTACAACCAAATACACTGTACACATTCTTTTAATGGTCCAGATAACCAAAGACCTCTTTATCTAGTTAAAGTTAGATTTTCTTTTAGAAAAAGTTGATGCACATTAGTTGGCATTTCTCAGTCTTAAGCATATCTTGGCCAATAGAGCATTTTAAGGGAACTAGTAGAAAACTCTGTGTGATTCTACCATTGCAGAATACACATTGTTCAATTCCTGAGTGAATATATTGCAGAACACACATATTTCACTTCCTGAATGATTCTCTTTCTACAGGCTATTATGCCAAAAGGAGAACTGCTTATTCTCCTTGAAGCAGATGCCTGTTGGAGAGTAAGAGCTGCAGTAGTAAAAAAGTGCTTACTTGCAAGTTCTCCTTCCTTCCTCCTCCTTCCCTCCCTCTCTCCCTCCCTCCCTCCCTTCCTTCCTTCCTTCCTTCCTTCCTTCCTTCCTTCCTTCCTTCCTCCTTTCCTTCTTTGCTCCTTTCCTTCTTTCCTTCTTAAACTGAATTTTCTGTTGTGGAAAAGTAATTTTTGGTGCTGCTACTTTTTCCTTTTTTTTCCCAGACAGAACATGTCTGAAATCTCAGGAATTCTTAAAAAATGGAACTTCCATCTTACACACAGCTCCAGGTATAAGCTTGCAGCAGAAATTTGTGGGTGATGGCCTATGCCAGTCTGTACAATAGATGAGGCCAAATTCAGTGTACATAATAGGTTCTTCTGGCCTTTGACTCTGCAAATCACTTAGATGAATAATACTCTGTCCTTAATGCAGTTCTAAGTTATTTGTATTTTATACTTTATATTAACTAGGTAATTAAAGGAATATACAAGTATTATACAAATGTATATTAACAGCATTTACCCGGGGTATCAAAAAATTCCTTCAAGAGGAAAAAATCCCCAAACAGTTGGCAATATGCCTGTTTTTTCACTGTGTTTCTTCTTTACATAGCATATATTAAGTAGCAAGTGTGAATAAAATGCCTATGCTTAGATTCAAACCACTGCAGCACTTAATATTAATTGTTTTTGACAAAATGGATGTCAGAAAAGCACAAAACAAAACAAAACAAACTGACTGAACATCTTTTGTTCAAGTCCCAGCTCCATTAAATCTTCTAGACAGAACTTCCTTTGTGGAAAATTTATAATTCCCACTTTCCCCTTTAAAACAGTAGGTGTCCCTTACATGAGCTATAACTCTTGCATAATTGGGCAGCCTAGGACTCTTTCCAAATTTTCTGTGACAGGCATAATTTTTCATGAACACATCTGCCATAAGTTTACAAAAATCTAGGAACAATTATCCAAAAGAAGTAAATTGTGATTTATGCAGTGCCTATAAAATGTGATAGAGAAAACCTCGTCTTTTTCTTTTTATCCACAAGATATTTGTTCTGTCAGTTTGCACATTAAACATCTCCTAATAATATATAACATAGGTATGTTTCTGTTATTTGTTTCCTCATGCACTACTGGTTTATTGATGAAAATGTGCAGTTTCATATGGAAAACATATGGCCATTTGGAAAAGATCAATCTTTATTACTCCAAGGAAAAGTTTATTCTCTGAATAAACTATTTTTCCCATACTGATTTGGCAAGACAAGAGCTAGAAAGAGATTTTGGTAGCTGCTTTGCTGTTCGTAGGTTTAAGACAAACTCCAGTACAATCACATGAACACTCCTGTTGATTTGAGCTGACATAGAAGCTGGACTTGTTTTCATGGTGACATCACGATTCAGATTTCAGAAAATAAGTACATATTATGAGGCCTTATTCTTGTGTTAACCTGTTCTACCTCAAAGAAACCTCACCTACAACTTTGGCTTTTGGATCTCCAGAAACCAACTAAGCAAGAAGTTAACTAGGTGTAACTGAGATGAAAATGAAAACAGAAGGATTTTGGACACTGAGGACATTAGTCAGACAAAGACTAACCTATCTGTATTTGAGATTATGAACTTTTTCCTTGCGTTAGGTCCCTGGTTTTATACGAGAAAATGAAGGTTAGTGGTTGTTTATATACTATGGAGAAAATGCTTTCTGTGTCATTCTGTTCAGCGCTAATTTAAGCTTCTCGTACCGGTCATTGAATTATTAGGAAGGTATAATCTGCAATAAATTTTTGCACTCTTTAATTGATTCTGAGGTTTGTACGATCAAAATGTACTACAAACTACTCTCTGTTCTGCAGAGGTCCTTGCACTAAACTTAAATACACTGGCTGGGGAAGGGTGCCTTATCCTGACAAGGAGATAGAAGGTGGAAAAGCTGGATACCCTGGGTCAGAACTGAGTGGCTTCACTGAACACTGCAGTTAAACATCAGATTAGATTAAAACGGTGGGATCTATTCAATCCCTTTCTGATTAAGATCAATCAATAACCTGGCAGATGCAACAATAACCTAAGATATGGGGAAAGACTCAGATGCTAATGAGACCAAAGATATAAGCCCTTACCTAAGAAAGAGTCCTCATCATCTGACTATTAGATGAGTTAATGCTGACAGTGCTCAATTTTTGCTTTAAGTGTTGCTGTATTTTATTTAATAAAATATGTTTTTCTTATAACACAGAATAGAAAGGGGAAAAAAAAAAGAGTCAGGATGCTTACTTTTGTTACTGTCCTGGTTTTGGCTGGATAGAGTTAATTTTCTTCCTAGTGGCTGGTACAGTGCTGTGTTTTGGATTTAGTGTGAGAAAAATGTTGATAACACACTGATGTTTTAGTTGTGGCTAAGCAGTGCTTGTACTAAGTCAAGGACTTTTCAGCTTCCCATGCTCTGCCAGCGAGGATGGGCACAAGAAGCTGGGAGGGGGCACAGCCAGGACAGCTGACCCAGACTGGCCAAAAGGATATTCCATACCATATGAGCTCATGCTCAGTATATAAACTGGGGGAGCTGGCTGGGCTGGCATGATCGCTGCTTGTGGACGGGCTGGACATTGGTCAGTGGGTGGAGACCAATTGCATTGTGTATCATTTGGGTTTTATATTCTATTATTAGTATAATTATTATTATTTTTCCTTCCTTTGCTGTCCTATTAAACTATTTTTATCTCAGCCCATGAGTTTTACCTTTTTCCCATTCTCCTCCCCATCCCACTGGGTGGGGGGAGGGGGGAGTGAGCAAGTGGCTGTGTGGTGCTTAGTTGCCGGCTGGGGTTAAAACATGACAGTTACCTAAAGGGACATTTGAGTACAAGTGAAGCACCTAATGACAAGAAAAATAATCAGAAAGCCAACATTTCATCAGTCACCACCTTTGAATCAAGTATATTTGTGTGTTGCTGGCATTCTGAATCAGTACCCTCAGCATCTACATTTCTATGTTGAAACATACTATAGTCTGAGGAGCTACATGCCATTAGCAAGGACCAAATTTCATTATGATTTATTTAACAGTGTATATAATTTAGGAGGGGTAACTAAGTTTCCACTGATATACCTAGTATTTGTGACCCCTCAGGAGCTCTCTCCAGCTGTTCTCTTGGTCTTGATTTGCCTGCCAGGTAAAAAAAGAGATATAAAACCTTAATAAGAGAGATAATACTTTAAACAATATGTATCAATATTTTTAATCAATTCTGTGACCCTGGAATGAGGGAATTATAGCTATCCAGAACACAGCTGAAGGAATAAGAAAGTTTGTTGTTTTTTTTTCAGGAAATGTTTTTTTTGCTTAACTTTGTAGACAAAACACTTCTGCCCTAGTTGGAATTGACTGTATTTTTTATGACAATTAAATTAAGTCTCATCATGATTATATTTTACTGTTCAGAGAGTTCCCTGCAGACTAGCTGCAAGTTGTTCATCATTTAGTAGAGCTGATTTGACATCGGTTCTAAATTCCATAACAGCAAACATGTCACTTAAACCACTCTTGACCAGGGTGACTTGAAGCATCTTCAATTTGAATGCATTCAGAGGTCTAGCATATTTATTCTAAGACTGTTTTCTGATGCAGATAAAATTAGTAACAAAATAAATAAATAAATAAATAAATATGACTGAATTACCTTAATTTGTCAGGAAAAGCTCTAGGGTAAAATTTTTTAAAATAAGTATGAAAAATAGAATGTTCTGCATCAAACTGCTCTCAATACTGTAAGTGTGCTTGAGTACTCTGGTTTTTTTTTTTTTTTTTTTCTGGAGCATTGCACCAAAAAAATCTTTCCAACTCATATGTGCCAATTAATATATGCATTTGTATGTGGCATCATAAAGGAGATAATTTTAGTTCAGAATAATTTTCCACTAGTTCTAACACAAAAGTGAAAAAAGTTTGGTGTGAAAAGATGTTTAGTAGAAGTAAAACTGTCATATATAATCTATAAAACATTATATCAGTGACAGGGCCCTTGTTGATAAAATGAGTGGTGTCTGCTTGGGCTTTAGCTAACTGTCCCAGTTCTGCCAATTACAAGGTGACAAAGTTAATTCCCTTAAAGTCAGTGCTCTGAAATACATTACCGTAACACCATTAAAAACCATTCAAGTCCATATTCCCTGGAAAGTGACAGAATTATGAAGATTTGAATTCTATGTCAAGGACTGGATTTTGCAGTGAATTTAAAATGCCCTATGGGAATTTTAAAACCTGGAGACTGAATGTGACATGTCCCATTATTAGGAAATCCCACTCCCCCTCGATTCCTTTAAAAGCAAGTGATAAAACAGCATATGTTGACGCACAAGCTGAATTGTTTTGCTGCTGTCATTATGAAAAACTAAGATTCTTAAAGATACAGATCTTAAAGAAATCATTAAGAAAATCAGTTGAAACCATTAAATCTTCAATTTCTGTGTAAGTTCATATAAACCTACTGTTTCATGTTTCTGCAAATCAGTGAATAAAATTTCTACCACCAGCCTTTGTTGTTCTAGATGTCTTAGTTACCACCATGCTGATACATGGTGCTTTGAACTCCAAAGAAAAGGGAGATTATTAAGGATTTGATGGAGTAGACTGAATATCTTATTTAAAGATTCACTTCTACATAGAATCTTTTTTTTTTTCATAGGTGCTAGAGATCCTTTGGTCAGGCTTTGGACTAAAACAGAACCGAAGTAAAGGGGAAGAAGTGATTGCTAGGGTCAGGGTGAATAAAGAACAGCAAGAAATCTAATGCAGGCAGGAAAGATGTAAGATCTTGGGAATGAGGACAGAATTGTAGTGAAGAAAACAGAGGAAAAGAAGGGGATCAGTTTGGCTATGATGAGATAATGGTAAAAGACAAAAGCGATTTGTGTAGAGGTTTTTTGCAAACAGATCAGAGAAGCAAGGAGCGTGGGGAAGAAAAAGTTGAAACATGAGAAATGATCCAGCTGAATATCAGTAAAATCAGGGCTTTACTACAAACTAAAGCTTTTTTCTATAGATGTTAAAGAATGTGGGAAACTACTGTGATTACTTGCAAAATATTCATTTTGATAAGGATGAAGAAATAAAGCTAGTCCCTGATGACTTCAGTGTAACATGGACAATAATGGTTTGAACAGGTGAAAAAAAGAAGATCCTCCTATAATTATTTAAGTATGTATTTTGTCATGTGTACAGATATTCACATAAGTATGAATGCGGGTAATCAATAGACACATTGATGTAGAGAACTAACAATACTTTGCAGAAGTAGTACAAGTTGTTCACTGTATATATGCTTACACATACATTCTACAAAATATCAAAAGTCTATTTTATTCTGAGAAGTTAGGAACTAAAATTAGTATTCAACTGTGACCAACCATACAACAGACCTAGAGGCACTGAGAAACTCAGACTAGATGTGCCAAGAAGCCAGATGCTGCCTTTGGAATAATATTTTTCAGGCCTTGGCATCAGAAATCTGTGATGCCGTCTAGATGATTCCTACACCCTATAAAAGCTGTTTTCTTCAAACGACATACTAGCCGTATTAACTATTCAGCTATAGAATAAAAATAGATGGGGGTTAAGACATAAGCAATCTATTTGAACTAATCTTATGTGAAAGAAAATGTACATGCTTATAATACCCAAGAATGTTCTTTTAAAATGACACTTAAGTAAAAGTTAAGAGGATGGATACGTGAAAGTTAAGAGACAGACATTTTTCTGTGTGCTCCATAAATCTTGTTTTCTCTTTCTAATACATTGCCATGAATTTCACCCTGTGTAATGTTAATAATAAATAGGTTTGAAGACAGCGATCACAAATAACTTTTATGAAGCCCAGCTAATTACACATAAACATTGCTTTATATTATTTCCATGATGAAAGATCTGCTTTTTTACTACAGGAATTTGAGGTCTACTGATTAGCTAGCCATTGAGGTAACGGGAGTTTTGCTCTTACTTCAAGAGGCTTGTGATTAGTCCATAAAACTCTCACTGTAAGATTTCTCTGGACTTGATTTTTGGTATTCCTTCATGATTTTTAATGAATAATCTTCCACACAGGTCAAGGCATAGCAAAGCCCCATTGGAAGTTCTAGATAACACAAGGAGGCAGAATGTCGAAGAAAGTAAAACCAGTCCAGATGCAGCTGTGTGAATGGAAGGAGCTTGTTCTTCTCCTCCTCTCCCCCAGCTGCTCATCTCCAGTCCCCAGGAATGCTCATCACCCTTCTGATTTATTAGCTGTGTGATTGCTCCCTAAACTGTTTCAGTTCAGTTGGCAAATACCTGCTATTTAAACAGCTTAAATTTGGTTTGTTTTTCCCAAAAAAGGTCACAAAGAGCTTAAACAAGGAGCTTAATGGGCACATCTGACAGGGGGTAGTGATGAGCAACTGGGGCAGAATGAAGACCGGGGGCAGCAAGCGCTTTGCCTGGAAGAGGTGCAGCTGGAAGAGCTGAGACTGTATCCTGAACTGTACCAGCGGGATAGCAAGAGATGGATACTAAAAGAAAGGTAAAAAATCAGTTCCCAAAGAACTGGTAAAATTCAGTACAAAAGTATTTTATCAGAACTGATTAATCCAATGATCTCTCTTTTGTGTTGATTACTTACATTTCAGTTAGTTTTTTCTTTGTTGTCAGGTAATACGCCAAAAGGCTTTATCTGTATCATCTATACCTATATCAAATTTGTAAAATCAAATATGAATGTATTAAGAAATACTTGAGTTAATATTACTCAAGCAAGAGTATACTTACTACCTGTAAGTATACACTACAACAGTATTTGTCATTAAAATCAGTATTTAGTGATATTAAGTGAGACTCTGCCTTTCTCACTATAAAAGTGGGGCTTGACTTAGACATGAAGATTAATTCTATCATCTGCACAGTCCACAGTCCGTTTGCACAGTTCTCCACGGGGATTGTGGAAGAAGTTTACTGGTGGAAATAATGAACATCAGGATAGTAATTCTTAGTTAAAACAGTTGAATTTCTCATAGAATGTAAGTGCAAATGAGACAACTATATTGTGTTACCAGAATTCTCCATTTTCAGCTTGAGTTCTCCTACTCTTTTGATATGTTCTGATAAGAAGTCATCTGGCTCCATCTCCTCTATAACTTTTCCATGGATAGTTGAAAACAGCAGTAAGATCTCCCCTTAGATTTATTTTCTAGGACTGATCACACCCAGATTCTACTTGTACACCATGTGCTCCAGTGTCCTGACTCTATCAGTGGCCTCTGCTGGGCACGCTCTAGTGTATCAATATCTGCCTTGTACTGGAGAGTCCAAACGTAGATCCAGAACTTCAGGTGTGGCTTCACAAGTGCTGTATATAGGGTAAGGCTGTCCCTGGTCCTCCTTGGATCTGCTGGCTACTCTTGCTAATACAGTCCAGTATGTGATTGGCTTTGTTCACTGAAGGTCACATATGGCCTATAAATATATCTTCCTTAGTTTCTCATTGTCTGACTTGAGAGCTCAGGGGCATGATTTACAGAAAAGATGAGCCTAGAGCTCAAACCCAAATAGTTCAAAGGCGTTTCACACAAAAAGCTAAAATAAATGGAAAACTTTTACTTTAATTTTTCTATATCTCTGTTCATTACCTGTAAAATAATACCATTCCATCTCTCAGGAATGCTGCAAAAATAAATTAATTAATGTTTATGATACACTTACATTCCCCAGAGGAAAAGCTCACAAGAAGATAAATAATTCTGTCTTTGGAGCAACATTTGATTAGTGTGCAGGAAAGAAAAAGGTTGAATAGATATAAAATATATTGCAAAAACTGTTTGGTAACTGAACACCATACATCTTGGATATTGAATAAGGGACCCTGTAGGAGGAAAGAAAAGTATGTGTTTGTATTACATAGGATGGGTTATACTGCATATGAAAGACTCAAGCTATTAATAGTGAAGAAACATTTCTAAGTGCTTAACTTTGGATTGTAATTTTTTAAAAAATGTTATATACAAGGATATAGATGCTCTTAAATGCAGAAACAAAATCTATGATATAAGTGTTAATTCCAGTATATCAAGTTGTTAATATAGCACTGAATTAGTTGGATTTTTCTACTGCAATAAACTTCATACACACACACCTTTATGCACAAACATGCACAATAGTGATAATTAATGTTTTGTGCTTCTACCAACTTAGAGTTAGAAAGTATTACCAAAACATCATCTTCTGTTGCAGGTAGCCGTACTGATATGCTGACACGCTAGTTTGCTTGAATATAATCAAAGTTTTCATTAACTTAGACTTTAAATGTTATCATAAGTGAATATTCTGAGGCACAATAAGTGAATTAGAACTAAATAAAATATTAATATATCTGTCCTAAATGTCTTACACTCTGAGACCTTTAACACACAGTCTCTAAATTACATTACCCACAATAGGAAAAATTCTCATTAACATAGTTCAAAACTAGAATATCTTATATAAAGAGAGAGTTTCAGTTCTACATTTTTTTAAGGAAATTAAAATATGCCTAATGCAAAATATGGCATCAGTACCTTTCAGTCTTTTTATTTGGGTTGGTTTGTTTGGTCTTGCTTTTGTTACTGAGAACCTGGCTAGGAACAAAGGCCAGGAAATGGGCCCGATCCCAGTCAGCCCCTCAAGTCAACTCTTCCTAAAGCCACTGCTGGCTGCAGCATCTCTGTAGCTTGCCATCATACTGTCCAAACTGTTATACAGACAGATATAGCTTGGGTTGCTCATTGTTGTCTTTGTGGGCATGCTGTGGAGGTAGGTGAGATGCTAACAGTATGTGTGGCTGAGCAGACTCTGCCAAAACATTTGGCCAAAACATTTCCTTCAGCTCCACAGTTCACCTAAAATACAATATCTGCCCATAGCTTGCAACCCTGTCATGACAATGTAAGGTGAATCTGGGCCTGAACAAGAGCTGAGGTTCACATATAATGTACAGTAAAGTCATAGCCGTGATTGTTCTTCTTACACATTTTTGCTTAAAGATTCATAAGCTGATGATCAGCAAGAGTTTGCATTTTAGCACTTGATTCCTGTCTGTCTTAATAAAATTTGTACTCAATTTCTCACAATGGAAATGTGGGAAATGGATCTCAAAATACAGCTCCACTCTGAAGGGTACATCACAAGGCTTATTTAGTTAGTGTAATACATCACAACATCAATATATAACACAACAATAAGCAGGGAGACAAGAAATCAGGATTGTTGTCTCTTTCTTTTAAACCCCAAATCTTCTACTGACATGATACTGCTTGACCTTAATCATATTAAGTCTAGCTCTAACTGCTTGAATATTTGTCAAGTGGAGATAGTGATGTTTATTATCTCTTGTAAATTCCAATGAAACACATTATTAAAAGACAGCAAAAGAGCTGAAGATTGTTATTAAAATTTGTAGTTTCTAAAATATTATTTTCTACATTTTTTTTAAAGAAACATATTTTCATTCATATTGGTGTTTTGTTGGGGTTTTTTTAACTCATTATCTGGTTTTACAGATATACATCATCAATATATTGGTGTTATTTTATATTGGTATTCAAAAGCTCATACTGTTGTTATTAGGACCTTGCTACAGAACAGTAATGTGCCCTCCTAAGAAAACTGTTGTATCAACTGTTACAAAAGTCAACTATTTTCTAAATGGCAGTAGTCTAAATAAAATATTAAACAGCAGAATCATGCAAATTAACAAGGCTAGGGAGAGCTTACTAGTGTATCTAATGCAAACCTGCAAATCCAAAATCTGAAAACCTAAATCTAATTTATCAATGTACAATAGTTGCTCAAAGTATATTTTCTAGTGCTTGATATAATCTATTTTTATACATCACAGGAGATATTCCTCCCATTTGTCCTTTTGGATGAAACTTCAGCTGTTTTAAGAAAAAAAAAAAAGTCTTCTGGTCTGTAACAATGTTAAGAAAAATCTTTCCTGAATGGAGAGTCGGTATATTCTCAACAGTCCATACTGCTGTTTATGCATGAAATTACTGGGAATACTATTTAAAGAAGATAAATTAGAAGCCAAATAATGAACAGTGTAATAGATAATCTATTCCACTTCTGTAATATATTGGTAATACGAATGTCAGCAGAAAGTTATCACGGAATATTCAGAAAATAGGATACTCATTGTCCATCCAAACTCTTATGGTTTTTTTGCAGTTCTGGCACTATTGTATCACCTGTGGATACGAAGCTAGTAGTCATTGTCAGCAAAGACCTGGTCTGACACAGAAGAAGAAAGAAAGAAAGTGTTTACAGTGTCCTCTCTGGTGGTACAAAATCTCAGTACCTAAGAGACTCGTTACAGATCCAAACTCATACTTTTCTTGACTTAGATCATATATTCAGATTTCTTAGCTCTCGTGAAAGCATTATAACCAATGAATATACAGTATTTTGAGATTATTTTCTTTCAGTCTTATCCACTAACAGTATTTGAATTTGCATACAATATTTAAATAAATAAAAGTCTGTATCAAGAAGTATCAGACAGATTTTGCAGTTTAATAACCAGGTGGTCATTTGGGAGACCCTTGGTTGACACTGCTCCATAACATATTGAATGTATTTCCTTCCTCTTATTCTTCCCAAAAGGAAAAATTTGACTTGTCTTAAGCAATTAGGTGTGGAATATGACTGTCATTCTGAACAAAGTATTATTTCTCTCGAATCCTGTTCGAAAAATCGAACTCTCTGGAAGGGGTCCAACATAAGCACTCTACATCTGCGCAGTGTTTATAACTGGTAACTATATGATAGCTACCTAGCTGCCTGTCAGTGATATCTATGAGTCTTATTCTCAGATGCATCAATCTTTCCTTGCATTTAATAGATAACATTAGCCTATATGTCAGGTATCTAACCTAGGTGAGAGGACACCTAAAAGTTAGATGCCTCAATCTTGAGACAATCTCACCTTTGAGTCTGGCATTAGATATATTAGACATCTAACATTAGGTATTAGATATTAGAATTAGATATTCAAATCTGCTTTTTTGTTTTGTATTTTTCTCCTCCACATTTTTTTTTTTTTTTGGTCAGTTTAAAGCATCCCAATGAACTTACTGAGTTTCATCCTCTTTTTTTATTATTATTTCTCCTCTGTGGAAAAATTGTACTCTGAGGCAAGCCAAAACCCTGCTTGCCCAATCTTGGGGAAAATTAGAGCTGTGCAAATACTGTTGTTTCATTCTGTTTCCAGTAGCTTGCAGCTTTTAGTCACACACCCTTTTCTCAGCCACTCCATTGACCTGCTCCGTATGCCCTAATATTCCCTGTTGGCAATGTTTACTATATTTTTAGGCATTTTATACCACCAAAATGCATAAAGAAACCCAAGGGAATTGAACAATCAGTCCCTGAGGGGTTACTGTATTTCTGGATGTAAAGAGAGTAGGATTTCTCCTAGGCAAAGAGCATCACCCTGTCCTTACTATTCATCTTCAAGAATGCATTTGAAAAGTAAGTCTGCAGAAACTGAATATTAGTATTTCGGCTAAAATTCAGTTGAATCGTCATTATGAGCCCATGGCAAAGCCAGAGAGTCTGAGTAACTACAGACAGACAATGAAAGAGTGTTCACAGGACACTTAAGTTTAAATACATGCAAATGTCCTTTTGGGCTTAGGATCTGTTTAAGGAGTTCTTGTATTAAAAACAAAAGTATAAGCTTGTACTTTTGCCAATAAAGAGTTACCTGCCCTGCCTTCTGATGAGCCGACCTGCCTTTTAGAAAACAGTTCTCCGGGGGACAAACTTAGCCATTTTAGGAAAGGTTGAGGTGATTAATAAGTTAAAACTGGAGACTGCACCCATTGCAATCAGATTAAATATGCTGTACAAAAAAAGGAGAAGACAAAAAAAGAAAAGACTCAAAATATGAATCATCTTGAGCAATTCTGAGACATTTAACAGCACTGCTTTTTTAGAAAAACAGGAAATCAAACAGTTTTCTATATGTTTTGTAAGATAATGAACCCTCTGTTCTGAAATTCATAACACATTAAAGTGAATCACTCCACAGTCTGTACGCTCCAGAATTTTTCGCTTTCTGACATCTTTAGTATTTCCAGTGGCTTGAGGAGATGTGATATCTAAAAAGAATGTGACTTTACAGCAGACTGCAAAATATTCCTTTGGCAGCATCAATTGGCCTTGCATACACTGAACTTCTGAGCATTTGTTCAGGGGCCTTCCTCTCAAATAAGGAACAAACTCCTCCAGCCGCAGGTCACTCAAAGCTAAGAAAAGATCCCAGGGACAAGGCAAGCCAGCAAGTTTATCAGCAGTTTAATTCCCCAAGAGGGCACCAGGGGCTATTACGTGGCCATTAGCATAGCCAGCACTGGAGTCACAGGCAAAGCAGAGGCAGCCAAGCAGCCAGCCAAGAAATCAGCCAAGGGCTTTGCGACAGACACAGATGTTGCTGCTAAAAAATTTATTCTAGACCTTGGCATCTGAGTCCTTTATCTGTCAATTGTGTGTCCTGTATGAGGCCCCAGCTGTTAAGTTTGCTGATGAAAGGAGAAGAAGGGAAAAAGCTGAGCTGCATTTAGATGACCAGCGATGCAATTCCTTCTAAAGAACTGTTAGCTATTACCTTAGAGGGTTGATGTCTCTTTTAATAGAAGTCTTCTAACCTTTTCCAGCAAAGTTTTCAAAAATTTCCCATAAGTTGTAACAGTCTAGCACTTCTTACTGGGAACTCTGGGTCCAGCAGTAGTCAAAGGCAAACTGTGTTCTCTTGCACAGAGGAAGGATTAGTCCTATAGGGAAGAGAACCTGCAGTAGAATGGGCATCATGGATTAGCTGCCTCTAAACTGCGTTGCCTGACCAATGGTGTGAGAAGACTCTAACCTGCAAGGAAGAAAGTAACTGAATAGCTTTCACTGCTTATTTCTTGCCCTTCAAAGATTCCACATGTTTAACCTGTCTTTGCTTTCTTCCCATTTCCAAAGACCACGCTATTTTAGCTACAGTCCCAAGATCTCTTTATGATTTGAAAGCTCTGGTATGTACTCTTGCCTTAGCTTTCCTTCCCTACAAGACTTAAGTCAGTGAACACCATTCCTCTCCTACAATATGCAATAATCAATATTTCTTTTGAAAAATACATTAGACTATTTTGCTAATTTTTACCATATCATGAAAAATGTAACAATAACACATATCAGTTCCTTATACATTATCATATAATAATACAGGCAGATAGCAGCAGATATAATTGTGTGTTAATATATATTAAAAGCTTGTGTGTTAATATATATTACAAGCTAACCTCATGAGGTTCAACGCGGGCAAGTGCAGGATCCTGCACCTGGGAAGGAACAATGCCATGCACCGGTACAGGTTAGGGGTTGACCTCCTGGAAAGCAGCTCTGTGGAGAAGGACCTGGGAGTCCTGGTAGATGACAAGTTCACCATGAGCCAGCAATGTGCCCTTGCAGCCAGAAAGGCCAACGGCATCCTGGGGGGCATTAAGAAGAGTGTGGCCAGCAGGTCGAGGGAGGTTCTCCTCCCCCTCTACTCTGCCCTAGTGAGGCCCTCTCTGGAGTCCTGTGTCCAGTTCTGGGCTCCCCAGTTCAAGACAGATGCGGAACTACTGCAGAGATTCCAGTGGAGGGCTACAAAGATGATTAGGGGATGGGAGCATCTCTCCTACAGGGAAAGGCTGACGGAGCTGGGGCTGTTCAGCCTGAGGAAGAGAAGACTGAGAGGAGATCTTATCAATGCTTATACATATCTCAAGGGCAGGTGTCAAGAGGATGGGGCCAAACTCTTTTCAGTGGTGCCCAGCGACAGGACAAGGGGCAATGGGCACAAACTGGAACATAGGAAGTTCTGCCTGAACATGAGGAAAAACTTCTTCACTGTGAGGGTGACAGAGCCCTGGCACAGGCTGCCCAGGGAGGTTGTGGAGTCTCCTTCTCTGGAGATATTCAAAACCCGCCTGGACACAGTCCTGTGCAGCCTGTTCTGGGTGACCCTGCTCTGGCAGGGGGTTGGACTAGATGATCTCCAGAGGTCCCTTCCAACCCCTGCCATTCTGTGATTCTGTGATTAGCATGGGATAACTCAGGTAATACAAATTGATTTTAGTGAAAATATATTCATTGGTATCCAGATACGTATAAATACATGGTTTGCTCTAGAATTTTACTTATTCGTGACTAGATGACAATGCTTTTTTTTCCCTTTCTTCCATCTACTTCTGTTTTGCAAAATATAACAAAAGTTTCCAGTTTAAACTCTTTTTACCTTAACCTTCATTTTCAGTCAAATCCCAGGTTTTTTTCCTTTCCTAGCTGTGCTGTTAATGCAGCTAGACCAAATTTCTTCCCTTTCCGTAACAAATAACTTATGGCATTCTGACCCTTTTAGTGCTGTATCCAGCTGCTCTTTCTTATCTTTTAGAGATAATCCCTGAGGGCTTGAGGACAACTGCTCCATTCTGCTCGGGTTAATGCTGTTGTCATAAATTCCTGCACTGTTTTGTCATCTAGCCTGCTCTTAATCAAGCTACTCCAGAGTATATTGGGCACCAAGAAGGTGTGTTACAGAGTATAACACAACAAACCTTTAGGGAATTATAATGATTTGAAAGAGTAAATTCAATAATAGAGCGCAGTTTCTCTTCAGTCCATCAGAGAAAACTTCTGATTTGGCTGATAAATTAAGATTAAATGACTACACTCCTCTTCCTTTTAAAACACAGCAAGAGGCTAGTTATTATTACTCACCAAAACCCACAGGAACTTTTTCAGGTGAATGCCCTTGTCATCAGTCTAAAATACCAGAATCTTTCATTCCTTCCTTCCTTCTCTCCCCCTCTCCCATGGCCCAATGACTCTCAAACTACTTTTTGCACTATAATGCAGTGCCAAAGAGAAGAGGGGAAAAAAATTCCCAAGAAATAATTTAGTTATTTAAAGTCTCCTAGAAAAGGCAAATTTGATCATCTCAACTCAAAATAAAGTAAGAATTGAATCAATGTAATCCATTTCCCAAACACTTGTTCTAACTGGTAGGCTATCGTATAAAAAATGAGAAACAGTATAATGAATGATTCTTTTCTGGCTGTGCTTTCTGAAGATAAACAATTTGTCAGTTCTTTTCAAAAACAATTGTACATGGCTGCTCTGGGAAGGATATAGTAACCTGAAGTCAGTCACTGGGTCACTATTCTGAAACCTTGAGTAAATTACCAAACCCAGAGAAGGACTGTATTCTTTGAGATTCTCTTTTTTTCCACATTTTTTCTTGTTTTTCTCTAAGTAGCTGCCCGTGATGAATGTACCTTCAAGGATTCCACTTTTCGTAGAAGCATTGGATGCTCTTCATCCAGTTAAAAAGTCCTAAACCTCTTTATTCACTTTATATAGAGGTGGGACTCTAAAGCAACTTTTCTGGATTTCACTCAGAAACAACAACAACAAACTCAGAAACTTTCTTTGCCTCCAGCTTCTCCAGAAGAAAATCTAACAATTATGAAAATCAGAGGCCTGGATAAATAGGCTGGTGACTAGGAAAACACTAATGGGTAAGAAACTGAATTCTCACTGCACCAGACTTGAATTTAGACTTTGCATTTCCTGAGTAATTTGTCCTGTAAAAAAGAGGAAATAAGACAATGTGGATTAATTGTGGTCTCGTTTTTCTTTAGAAAACTGTTCGTCTTTGTTTTACTAATGCTTAATGGCAGAGAGAGAAACCGGGAGGATCAAAATGACTCCTTAGCGCTGTGAGCAATACGTTCATTGGAAATATCTCTCCTATGAATTTTAAATTGTTTTATGAGAGAGGGAACAGATTTGATAAGGAGATTCTGAGATCAATTCTACAATACGGCCAGCTACAAAACAATTTGGATAGGAAACATTCTTTAAGATCTTAACTCTCATAGAAAGAAAGTTACTCTGTTTAAGTAGAGAAATGTAGGCAAGATAGACACTGTTTGCCAGTGTGAATATGCCATTTCCATACAAAAAGGACTACGATAAATCAATTTACAGACCATTCAGATTTAAAGATTTCAAAGCTGTTAATTTTCTTACCTGAACTAGGCTGAATATGCTGTAATGAAACCTCAAGCTATAAACTCCAGCAAGCAGAGCAGGGACAACCTAATTAGCATTTGAATAAAGCATTTAAAAGAAAAGGGAAAAAAAAAAAAGCTCTGAATATTTCAGTAAGTGCTGATGATGAGTCAGCAAATTGTACTGTCCCTTTTTCAGACTTGATTCAATGCACTTAAGTATGTTCTTAGTTTTAAGAATGTGTATAATCCTACTCCTACTTAAAGAATAGCTTAATGCTTGTCAACATTCCTTATTTAAGTCAATTACATGCTTGAATGCTTCACATAGTTGAGCTTCGTATGAATATGCGTATGGGTATGAACCAATGAATCGTTACTATGCTGCTGGAAATAACAACTTTTCAATAAAAAAAAAAAGTAGCCACAAAAGCCATACTGCATTTTACATAAGCATAGGCATATAGCCCCTTATAATCTGGAACCTAATAACTGCATACTTCATTTTAGTTTGAAAGTCATACTAATTCTATGATAAATAGATGTTTACATGTGTAGCTGATTCCAAATTTTTTGCTTACTACATTTCTGCTATGCTTTGTATTCAACAATTTTTTGAGTGGAATTTATGCACTAATATCCCGTTCAATGTGGAAATGTAACATCTGAAGAAAATAAATCTGAAATGTAATTTCCACAGTATTTCCAGTTCACAGATGATTTTGACAAATAATCTGTCAATTTCTTTTTTTTTTTGAAATAACATCCTCTAAGAAATAGATTTTTTGTTTTTCTCACCTCTATTCTTATGTAAACACACTTTAATCTAGAAGCAGTTTACCCATATCTTGACCTATTCATTGACACATTGTAACTGTGTTAAAATTTGTAAAATTCTTCACATTTCCAGAAGTGCTGGAGTCAAGCTGCTGGGAGTAAGCGTCAATTTCCATATGTTTGAGCTATTCTGTGTTGTTTTACTTACATCTATTCTGAAAAAAAGAGGTTTAATACTTCTATTTAAGGCCCTTGTCCTGGTTTCAGCTGGGATAGAGTTAATTTTCTTCCTAGTAGCTGGTATAGTGCTGTGTTTTGGATTTAGGATGAGAATAATGTTGATAACACACTGATGTTTTTAGTTGTTGGTAAGTAGTTGTAGTGCTTATACTAAGTCAAGGACTTTTCAGCTTCCCATGCTCTGCCAGCGAGGAGGGGCACAAGAAGCTGGGAGGGGGCACAGCCAGGACAGCTGACCCAGACTGGCCAAAAGGATATTCCATACCATATAACATCGTGCTCAGTATATAAAACTGGAGTTGGCCATGGGGCAGGAATTGCTGCTCAGGGATGGACTGTTGATCACCGGTTGGTGAGCAGTTGTTGCATTGTGCATCACTTGTTTTTCTTTATCAGGAATATTATTATTATTATTATTTCCTCTTCCTTTACTGCCCTATTAAACTTCTTTTATCTCAATCTACGATTTTTTTTCCGATTCTCTCTCCCATCTCACCTGGGGGTGGCGGGGAGGCAAGCCAGCGGCTGCGTGGTGCTTAGTTGCTGGCTGGGGCTAAACCACGACACTCTTCAGATTAAAACACATGAGGAATTACTTAATTAGCATATCTAATATAATTAAAACCATGCATAAATCAGAGTTGTTTGCTGGATCAAGTTCAAATAGGTAAGTAAATGTAGTATAAGAATATAACTGGATCTTTGCCTTACCCTCTGTGCCTTAGTTCTCCATCATTTAAATATAGCAAGTATAAATGTACTTCTCTACCATGCAGAGCAGCTAATTACATAGATAATTGAGAGGTGTTAATTTATTATGATGGCACAATATTTAAGTATGTAATGAAGGAAACATGTTAAGTATAGAGATGGATCAAATGTTTAAGCCAAATCTATATTACCACTTCCCAGTCACTACAAATCAATTCTCTGTAATGTTCAATTGTAAGAACAGTCCCTGGCATAGTTTTGCCTGAGCCAAGTAACACTTTTCCCGGTTATTCCCAAGTATGTTCTGGGAGATACCATAGAAGATGGAGGGTTCTTAATTAGAATGTGACCATACTGTTTGGAGAGTAAGAGAATTTAATAATACGAATGCAAGCTGTTCTATGCCAGCTGGCCTCAACACCAAACAACAGTCCTAGACATGTTTAATTTACTAGCCTAAATGTAACTTTCGTGCTCTTCCACAGTGCTCACGCAGTAATAGATTCCTAAACAAAGGGTAGGTTTCTTACCAAAGGAGAAAAAGCAACAGTTTTAACAGGAAAAAAACACCAATGTTTAATAACAATTATACATATGGTAGACAAAAGGAATAACAATATACCTTTCCTCAAGTAAGCTGATCCAACAACCATGAAAATGAATACCAAGTCCAGATGACCTACGTGGAGATTGGGATTTTCTTGAGATTTAGACAGAGTAATGTCATATTTATTGAAACAGTTACGCTTAAAATTTTTCTCTGGGCAAACAGGAAAATAACTGATATATGTTCCATAATTTATTATTAGTCTAATTAAAATCTTAACAGTCTAATTAAGACACAACAAACAGTTATTGTTGGTCCAATTACAATGATAGTAACATTCACAAATCATTGACACGGTGAAGATGTATGTGGGCTTCCTAGTATCAACCCCTTTTCCTTGGGATTAGGCTCACCCGTGGTGCACCTCTGAGTCGTAACACCTGCAACTTCACTCTTCCCAAAGGATGGGGGTGAGGGAGGTAGAGAGGAGTCATCAGCTTCATTAGGTCTTTGCCAGGAAGAACAGGATGCTCATGGTGTAAGTTTGGGTCCACTTGGGGCTGGTTTTATAGATTTTCTTAACACAGTCTGCTTACCTGCTCTTTTTTTCCCTTGGTTTCCATCAAACATTTGGCCATTTGCACCACTTAGCTATTAGTTACAGCAGCATAATAGTTTCCCAAAACACTATAAAGGGCTAATGTTTTTTTTTCTTAGTGACTACATAGGATTGTCAGACCTATACCATAGAGGGTAGTCACAGAGCTAAGCCAAGCCAAGGTAGGCAATAGTCACCTTCTCCCAGTTAATTACTATAACAGTTAAAACTATCAGCTCAGAATCAGACAGGCCAGACAAGTCCTGAGGGCCTTCTTTGTCAGGCCAATAAAATGACTGCACTAGGAATAACAACATCATATTTTCTAGCCCCCAAAATAAACAAAGTCGTCTTTTTCCTTTGAGGGCAAGAGATCAAACCACACAACAGAAGAGAAAAGAAAGTATCCTATGGGCTCCAGGGAAAAAAAATATATAAAAATATTATTTCTTTGATTATTTCAGTTTGCTCTTTCATCAGAGTCTATAATGTGTAAAGAATAAGAAACTTTTATGTAAAAATACAGCTCAAAGATTCTGATCTTAAACTCAGTGAAATCAATAGCTAATTTTTCATTTATTTTCATATGTTTTGAACAAAGATCTACACTAACAAAAAAATATGATACTGCAACATTGTTTAATTGTGTGATTAACTATAAGTCCAAAATTAAGATTGTATTTTGGAACCTCAGAATTATGAGCCTTATGTGACTTAATAAGCCATGTGTGAGTATATACTTTCTTCCTGTTCATACTTCATTTTAAACGTTCTTGCTTCTAAACTCTTTTTCCCTTTCCAGGACATCTGGTGCCTAAAAAACACAGCAGAACAGCTCCAGACTTTCTCATTTTGTAATTAAAGACGGCCTGGATTCTTAGGTCTTGCTGTGAAGATCACAGTATGTGTATTTATGAGTCTGGCATATCCCTCTCACTGACTAGCCTGGTTGCAATTTTTTTATCTTCTCATAAGCTCAGAGCTGATAATTCAGTGTTTGTGATGCTGTGAAGGGACCTAGTTCCTTAAAAAGCTGACCTTGGAATCAGTTTTGAGGGACAGGATCTAAGACAGAGGGAAGACAGGTTGTGGATCTCAGCGAGCTATGGCACGTGGATTCATCTAAACAATCCACACTGGATCTAAAGTACAGACCACTGCGACATCTGAGCTAGCCACCATAGCTTCCCTTTACAGACAATAGAGAGAATTATACTTCTTATACCAGCTTAAGCTACTATAGATACCAGCTTATATGTTTTATACTAACTTACATATCTAAAACAGGTTGCAAGAATAATGACTTAAAAATTTATTTATCTTCTTTGAATATTAAAGTCACCTAAAGTAATTAACTGGGATGTAGATGTCTCTTCTATAGACCTCTAGATTCCTGCTAAAGTCTAGTACAGCCGAGGATCCCTCCATACCTATTTCGTACAAACATGGCATTGCTAGATGACTTGAGCAGCAGACACTGCATTAGATGATAATTTCACAGATATTTCAATGAACATAATGTTGGTTTATGGCCAGTTTAACCCTATTTCCAATTCCTTGTGTCATTTTCTCTGTTGTAAATGACAAATTGACTTTTTGTCTGTAAAACTATAAGAAAAATTCAAGCTAATTTAAATATTTCCATTCCTTGCCAATTACTCAAAAACTTAGAGCACTTATTTTTTTTTCTTCCACACTCTCTTTTAAATGTTCCTCTCAATTTATTTAAAAATCGTGATAAATAAATAAATCATATTATACGTTAATTCCCCCTCCTAGAACAAAAAGGCTAAGAACACGTGTTAATAAAAAAGGAATTTGAATTCCATCTTTTTACTTTTTCTGTCTTTATATAATCAATATCTAAAGAGCTGTTTTTAAAAGCCAATTTAATAATGTTCCCTATGGGATCATTTTAAGAATTGGAACTCTTCATCATTAACATTCAAAGAAATGCTTGATTTGGATTGTCAAAACAATGACAGAAATGACAGAACCTTCAATTTAGTTTTCACAAAACTTTTTTTAAGTAGTCTCTGGAGATTTATGAATACATTTAGAAACACAAAGAAAGATGGGAATTATCAAGAACCATCAATGTTAATTTTCTAAGTGAAACCTTTCAACTACTGCCAGTCCCACCACCTGTAGGTAAGTTTTCCAGCTTTATAGATGGTGATCATGTTCATCCTGTAGATATGGGTAATAAGGTAACAATATCTGTACGTGATCTGCTGTGCTTAAGTAATGATCTCCAAGAAGTTAACTCTTAGGAAACCTTTCCAGCAAAGCACTATTCATTGCTGTAAATTACCACTTTCAAATGTAGGAACAATTTCTGATACTTACTTCACCCCAAATAAAGTTTCTTCAGCAGAACTGCTTTTAAGTCACTACACAACAGCAGGAAAAGGTGTCCTCCTCCCTCCTAAGACTGACAAGAAAATAAATTTATTGTAGGAAATTAAGTTCTTAGCAGTGAGTTAATATATTTTAAAGGGAGTGGGGGGTTGACTTTTTAAGCTTTCATATTTTTTTGCTAGATCAAGCCCAAATAATTCCAAATTAAGATCTAATTAGTCAAATTAAAATCCCCACCAGTTCCTTAATTTCCTTATGGAAGTTGTTTCCCCCTAGGTGTTGGTTTGTTGGGGGTTTTTTTTAAGTTCAGTTTTATTAGGGCAGCTCATGAATAACAGTATGTTACACCTGCTTTTGTGCATGATGATACTGAGCAAAAAATAAGTTTCTTTCCAATAAATTATCAGTAGATTTTCAATCTAGTCCTCACTCAAAGAAATTATTCTATTTTTAACAACATTTTGTAGAAGACTAAAATGGGGACAGCACTTAGATTGAAACTTATGAATAAAAAGTTCAGAGTGCTAATCTCAAGATTTTTATTTGATGGTCAAATATAATTTTTTTTTAAGTAAAGTTTAATTCAGAGGGAACTCACATAAAAAATCCTTGATGAAATTTACATAAATCCATAGTAAATGAAAGAACAAAAGCTTGTCATTGTCTAAAAGTAGACAAAGTTCTGCTGTTACCCAAGGGAATTAAAGATGTTTGTTTTAATAATATCTGGCTACTGTCACCTGTGTTTTATTAAATGATATGTAACTGGAGAAAGTCTTTATCACATGAAATTCATTTTAGTTTTGTGCAATTGACAGACACCATCATTGCAGGGTTAATCATTGCTGCAGTAACTTCGAAGAAATTTAGGACTGCTTCAAAGTGCCAGGAAAAAAATAAAAAATGCGGACATTACTACTAAATACGGTTTGGGTTTTTTTTACACATTGAGCAGAAGTTGCTTCTTCTCTGTTCTGGAGGGCTAAGGACTACATAAAATAAACCATGCTCAGGCTTTAAAAATGTTCTTGACAATATTAAAATAAACATCTGAGAGTTTTGTGCCATGTAGGGTCCTCCTTTATTGTCTTGCTAAGTAGTAAGAGAAATATAATGTATTTCTAGCTGCTTTTGGTATAGTCAACATTTATTTCTCTCAGCATGACTTGTCTGTCTCCTGTCAACATCACTTTCTGTCTATCTAAATATTTTTTATTTCCGTATATTAATTAAGGTATAGGAAATATACATTGCTAAGGGATTTGCAGACAGGCAGTCTTCTGTGATTCCTAGAATTTACCAAAAATACAGCTGATCTCAACCCTCAATCTGTTTTTGTAGGATTTTTAAAGTAATGCAGTTACAGAAAGTGCTACTTTTTAATTACATTCAAAATGCATATGTGGGACAGGGGATTCAGCAGCATCATTGGCACCAAAGTCATGTAAATTATTTCCTCCGAGTCTTGTGAAAGAAATCCTGTTCAGGATTAGGTATTAAACCTGAGGGGCTTTATGGAATTGTAAGACATTTCATAACACAATTACAGCAATATAAGAAATCTTTTTTGTAACCAAAGCAAATTTTATTATTATACATTGTCATGATAGTGGTTGCCAAAAATTCTTTCCACATATCTTAAACTTCTCTTAGGATTTAATCTCTTCCCTGAAAGAAATAAATTGTCCTCTGAGCATAAAAAAAAAAGACTAGAAAACTGAATTAAACCAGACATCTAACTTCAGGCATTTGAAGCTAGGTGAAATAAATGGTATTCAAAATGACTTGAGAATATAGTGTACATTTTTAGGTAAATGTAGAGATAGTGGGAATAATTAATCATTAATTCTAACACATTATCATTCAGATTACAGGTCAGGATGATATCCAAGGTAAGATGAAGAAAGGTATACATTGGTTTATATGTAGCTAGGGAGATGGCAAAAATAGTATGTTTTTAAAAGTAAACAATGAAATATGTGGTTGATGTTTTCAGCGATTCTCCTGAAGTATATATTCCTCAATAGTAAAGTCTAATGCAATAATTTAAATCTTGGTTAAGGTTGCTAAGCCAGTATAGATATGGGATGTGCAGCAATCCTTGCCCCTCACTGGTGAGTGCAAATGGGGAGAGGAGGGTAAAATTACCTTCAACCTGTTACAGTTTATCTTGTGTTTAAAATATGCAAAACAACTGTATCAGGTAAATCATGAGGGCCTTGGGAAAAGAAACTTTAAAAGGAGGGACAAAACAAAAGAAGTACAAAATAGACAGAAACATCTTCACAAATGAGGATGCCAAGATGACCGTCAGTATCACCTTATCTTTTGCTTGTATATTCTACTTCTGTGTTCCAGTGGGCTGTTCCTAGACACAGTAAAAATATATGGGTTATTTTAGTGCTATTGTTTCCATATAACATCCATCAATGCTTCTGGGCATTGGAAAAAAAGTAATAATAAAAATGCATGAGTTTGTGGGAAGACAAAACTCCATGGGACATGTTTCTGAAATTATTCTAGAGAAATGATAATTTTCAACTTTATTGCTCCTTGACTGACCTGACTGTTGAAAGTTTCAAACAAAATGTAACAGTAAGTAGAGTGAGTATGTCTGTTATCAATCAAGAAAACAATCAAAAAGAACAAAAGAAGTCTAGGAAATGTGTGACAATAGTTCAGACATTATCATTTTATTTAATAAAGTGCAGGAAGATATCTTGCAGCATACATCAGACAGACATGATATATAGTGCACCCAAAGCCCTGGTAAGTCAACATGGACTATACGATTGTCATTTTTTCTGTACATATAACAAAGAGACAAACACAACCACCACCCATCTACTTATCAGTACACATTGGTGCAATTTAAAGTTTTTATTTGCTTTTCTTTTCTTCCTTGTATGTGACCTTTTTTTTAAAAAAAAATCATGTGCATCTTGGATCCTGAAAGATCACAAAATACAACAGAAGCTTTTTATTGCTGATTCTAGGTCATTTTTACCTGAAAAATCATGCTAACATGAAAAAAGCAAATGTAGTGTTGCATCTCTATTTCCTCAGTTTTTCCCTCCTAAGCCTTCTTTTAAAATGATATGTAAAGACTTCTATATGCAGAACCACTTTCAATATATATAAGTTCAGTAAATTTTATTGAATCTTCAAATCTTAAAGAACCATGCCATATATCTGTAATACTGAGTAACAATTTTCAAATACACTCTTATCTTTCATTTTTACTTTAATCTTAAAACAGCTGACTATTTCTTATTATGCTGAATGTATTCTCTTGCTGCCAGAGAGGGCTGTGATTACAAGGTATATATCACCATATAAGAATCTTGACAGTTTGCCTTAGTCTGCACAATCCTACACTTAAGACAGTACCTAATTTGAAACACTACCTAATTTGAAATATTTCAGTAATAGCAAAGCTCTCTGCCTGCAGCCTTCTGCATTATTTGGTTTCCTTTATTTGAGTAAGGATCCTGGGTTTTGAGGGTTTTTTTTGGGGGGGGGGGGGGTGTGTCTTATTTTTTTTTTTCTTTTTTCTGAAGCAGGCTAATTTATTCAACTCTTTAAAATTAAATCCCAAATTTAGTCCTTTTTTTTGTACTCTTGTTCTCACATCTGTTTTTGAAAATGAGAAATGTTTTGTTTCAGAAGCTTGTCCTCACCAGAGTTTATGTCAAAGAACTTGCCCTACAATTTAGGAGGACTATTTTTTCTGAGCTGAACATAAATAGTTCATAAAAGTTAGTACAAGAAAACATAAAATCGTTTTTGTGTCTTTTGTGTGCTTAGAAAAGGTTTACATATGTTTCAGTGGCTAAGCCATTAATTTTTTCTATTTGTTATATACACTTGAATCTTGAGGCTACTCTTGAGGTTCTGTGGATGAATGGAGCATTATCAGAATTAAGACATGTCAAACAATCTGACGGAGAGCAGGTGAGATAGTTATTTTGACTATCTCACTATTCCTTTGACACTTTTGAGACTTCTCCAATACACTACCATACTCAAATGCCTGACAACCAGGTGAAAGTTGTTTTGGGGGGTTGGGTTTTTTTGGTTGGTTTGTGGTTTTGGTTTGGAAGGAAGGTGTTTGGGGTTTTTTGTTGTTTGTTTGTTTGTTTGTTTTTACTGTGGATTCAATAGTAAAATCCCTGTAGATAATGCATAAGTGATCTCTGTGAGGGCAAGTGGAAGGAGAGAACATTTGTTCCTTTAAGGTTATCTGGTCAAGGACCTTTTTCAGTGCAAAAAAAG
Organism: Phoenicopterus ruber ruber; assembly: GCA_009819775.1. Lineage (NCBI taxonomy): Eukaryota > Metazoa > Chordata > Aves > Phoenicopteriformes > Phoenicopteridae > Phoenicopterus > Phoenicopterus ruber. The sequence goes on from CM020215.1 coordinate 179,953,815, forward strand.
GGATAATAAGAAAAGGGATAATAAACAAGAACACACAGGGACACAAACCTGAGGGACAAATGACAAGGGAGGTAGTGAGAGACACAGACCTGACAAAACACACATGGAGACAAGACACAAACCTCACCACTCACACATTGATGAGCTATGAAGAAACTACAGGCGCCAATTCCAGGAAGATCAACCTGGACTTTGCAACTGGTAAGACTGTAAACCAGGGGAGACCCAAACTGGGAGGGGTGTGGGTATCAAAAGAGCTGTACAGACCCATGGGGGAATGTGCAGGGGAAGGGGGAGCAGGGAGGAATAAAGGAGGGTAGACAGAAAATGGTATAAAAGGGGTCAGCTACATGCAAAACGAGGCCAGTCAGTACACTTGTCTGGCTGAGCCCTATGCTTGATCACTGCAGTTTGTCCTATCTTATTAAATCTTCTCATAACAATCTCTCAGTGTGATCTCACTCCCTATCCCGTGTGTGTCAGTGCTGCAAGGGTCCAGTGCCAGCTACCGGGAGCACCGGTGTGAGGGAACTGCGTGCCAGCTCCTGGGGTCAGACTGAGGGTGGTGGTCCACCCCTAGCCTATGGTCTCAGCTACTGGAACCAGTGGGGTCTCAGCGTTGGCTACTGGAGCCAGTGGGGGTCTTTAACCTCCAGCCACTGAGGTGGGAACAGTGTGTGTCCCGAACACCAGCTACCGGGGGGATGGCTCTGAGTGAGGCAAGTGAGGGGCTCAGCGCAGGTGGCTGAAGCGCGACCACAGGTCACAGCCTGGGTGCCGGCTGCTGGGGGCGAGTGTCTGTACCTTCCCCAAACTGGGTGTGCGTGGGGTGTGCATGTGGAGTTACTGGCAAACTCCAAGCTGGACCAGCCAGAGAGTAGGAGGCCCTGGGTCTGGGCAGGGGTATCAGGCAGGGGTATCAGGCAGGTGAAGGGTCTGTGCTGGTATTCGGGGGCACCCACGAGTGTGGGGTGCCTGTAGGATGAGTGTGTGAGTGCTCTGTGTGTGCAGTGAGCACCCAGCTGGGCCAGCCGTTGAGTTGGGACCTGTGACGCAGGTAATGGGGGCCAGGATTTGGGTGGGGGTGCCGGGCAGGCAGATGGGCCATGCTGGTGCTCAGGGGATCCACAAACGTGCATGTGCTTGTGAACCTGGAGAGCGTGGGGTGTGTGCTGCACCAGTGACCTTCTGCCTCTGCCAGCCCAAGAGCAGGAGGGGACATGGCTGCCTGTGCTTGTTTCTGGCGTAAGTCCTGAATGTGGGTGCTGCAGGAGGCAGCACCTTGTCTGGGCTGTCTGCATGACTGACCGTGTGTGTGTGTGTGTTTTTTTGCACGTGTGTTTGTGTGTGTGTTTGTGTGTGTGTGTGTACACACACCAGGCTGGGCTCTAGCAGCTGGGCAGGAGGGGTCCTGGGATGGAGCAGCTGGAGAAGGTGGCTGCTCTTAACATCCCTTAACTATCTCCTCATCTACATTTGTGAATTTTCTAAGCAAAAGCTATAGCAAAAGAGGGAAGCTATTGGCCGTACTGCAAAGTCAAGTAGAATCAGGGATATTTAAAATAATAAAGAAAAAGAGTCCTTTCAGAGTAAGATCTGATATGCGTTACTTCAGCACCTAGCTTAAGCTTGAACCTGAGCTTTAGTAAGCTGGTTCAAGAAAGTGCTGAGGTTTATCACACCTGTTTTCAGCTGTTGAAAACTACAATCCTGAAGTCCCACCATTGGCATTCCCTCTACAGTTCTGCAAGAAGCACTAGATTTTTAAAGTAGAAATAATTTAAATCCTTGTTTCAGTTGTCTGCACACAACTAATCAACCACAATTCTTTCTGCAGTCAATACACCACCAGTGAACAATTTACTCTATTTTAAGGTAGGTGTCTAATTTAGGTAGAATGAGGTGCCCCCTGAGGTGCCTATTTTTCTCCAGACAATAGAGTGAGTTGGAAAAAGGCAGCAAAAGTTAGGTATCCATGCAGCCATCTAAGCTGTCATACAAGGTAGTTGCCTAAGACAGGCAGATTTGCTCCTACCTTCAAGTTTTATTCCTTTTGGATCACTATAAGTAGAAGAGACCCAAAGAATATTAATATAACCCAAAAGCCTCATCCAGTCACAATATCTTTTGTTAGTTTCTAACCCAGTATTCAACTTACTGCTAGTTCTAGCAGAGCTGTGAGGCTGTGAGAATATCGCAGCCTGAAAGGGAAATTGCCATACATTTTGATGACATTGATTACCCCTTAAACTACCACCTACTTTGGTCTCCTTTTTGCTACATTTGCTCTTTAGTTTTCTAACAGTGATTAATTCCAGTTTAATTACACAAACAAACAAACAAGCAAACAAATAAATCATCTTGGCATGGAAAAGCAGGAAAAAAAAAAAAAGCCCATACATGAGTCAGGGATATATGTTAAAAGATTAAATATTAAAACATGGTTTGAATTCTCATTTAAAGAATAAAACAACATATTATGAACACAATTCCATCAGGGAATGAGGAAATACTATCAACAGAATGAAGTATTGTCATAGGTTCATGGTTTCCTGTTCTTCTCCAAATGCTGTGTAATATATTCAGTTCCAAAGCAGGAAACATGGATTGTATGGCAATGTTCTGTTAAACTGCTTTTTTTCTCCATTACACCAAATGACTTACAATTGTACTCATTTGTTCTGAGTCCAAGTGTTCATGTCAAAGTTACTCATCACTGTAGCTGAATATGGGATTTACAGCTGGTTTACAAAAATAGATCAGTTGTATGCCAGACTATTTTACTGTGAAAGCTAAAGTTTTCTTATGACTGACTTAATTAATATCCTTGCTTTTGCTATAGTTCTCTCATTATAAGGACTATTGGTTCTGGCAGCAAGTCTAGGGAAGAGCTGAAAGCAGCTACTACCAAATCTTCAAATTTGTATTTTTTCTTTCATTTTTTGGTACTCACACCTGAATGAATTCTGCAGTGTCCTAGGTAAGGAGTTAAGAGATTACAATGTAAACTCTTTAAGTTTCATGGTTTTCATATTTTTTTTTTTTCCACAAAAGTCAGACAAACACAGTCTTTTTGGACAGTTGAAAATAGCTTTTCTGTTAAAAGAATATTCCTGCTGAAAATTTTACAAGCTCTGCTTAATAACATTTCAGAAAATGACCTTAAACCCAGAGGAAAATGAGGTCTTAAAGCCAAAAAGAGATTTGTACGATAAAGAAACATAGGAGTATAGAGCAGCTATATACAAAGCAGGCTGGATTATGCCTCATGTCACTGTCCTAGCAAAGCTTTGTGTGACAGTCAGAATATGTAACATCCATGAGTGATGCCCTGATCTGAGAAAGACCTAATATATGTTTTGTTCCTTAACAAGTCAGTAATAGAAGAGACAGGAATAAAGATCTGTATTTTTCTACCAGGAAGCCCTTCTCTTTTTCTAAGAAGCTTAGTATTAATCGTAGAATCACAGAAACATAGACTCATAGAATCATTTAGGTTGGAAAAGACCTTTAAGATCATCAAGTCCAACCGTTAACCTAACACTGCCAAGTCCACCACTAAACCATGTCCCTAAGCACCACATCTACACGTCTTTTAAATACCTCCAGGGATGGTGACTCCACCACTTCCCTGGGCAGCCTCTTCCATTGCTTGATAACTCTTTCAGTGAAGAAATTTTTCCTAAGATCTAATCTAAACCTCCCCTGGCACAACTTGAGGCCATTTCCTCTTGTCCTAACGTTTGTTACTTGGGAGAAGAGACCAATGCCTCGCTACAACATCTTTTCAGGTAGTTGTAGAGAGCAATAAGGTCTCCCCTCGGCCTCCTTTTCTCCAGGCTAAACAACCCCAGTTCCCTCAGCCGCTCCTCATAGGACTTGTGCTCTAGACCCTTCACCAGCTTCGTTGCTCTGCTTTGGACATGCTTCAGCACCTCAATGTCTTTCTTGTAGTGAGGGGCCCAAAACTGAACACAGTACTCGAGGTGCGGCCTCACCAGTGCCAAGTACAGGGGGACGATGGCTTCTGTAGTCCTGTTAGCCACACTGCTTCTGATACAAGCCAGGATGCTATTGGCCTTCTTGGCCACCTGGCCACGCTGCCGGCTTATATTCAGCTGGCTGTTGACCAACACCCCCAGGTCCTTTTCCACTGGGCAGCTTTCCAGCCACTCTTCCCCAAGCCTGTAGCGTTGCATGGGTTGTTGTGACCCAAGTGCAGGACCCAGTACTTGGCCTTGTTGAACCTCATACAGTTGGCCTTGGCCCATCGATCCAGCCTGTCCAGATCCCTCTGTAGAGCCTTTCTACCCTCAGGCAGATCAACACTCCAGCCCAAATTGGTATTGTCTGCAAACTTATTGAGTTAAACTCATATAATCTTGAACCTAATTACAGATGACTTAAATTTTGTACTCAGTCTACAAAGAGAAGAACAATTAAGGGGAAGCAGTCTCCTTTACATTTTTCTTCCTGATATTTACTGGTCTTCAACTCAGTCAGAAACACAGTAATATCTAAGTACTTTCCAGCTTTGTAATAATATTAATTGCACAACCAGCACCAAGTATTTTGTGACACAATTAAACATAAATGTATAAATAGTATGTAACTGAAAAGGAGCAAAGGGAAACTCATGGTACAGATGAACAAACAGCATATAGGAAACCAAGTGTAAGTAGTAAAATCTGCAAGATATCACAAGACTGTGATAATAAACAGGAAAGGTGTTTGATGGAACCCCAAAAATCCTGCTGAATAAGCAGAAAAAATGCTTAGTGAAACCCAGATAAGATCCAATTGTAAAAATGAGACAAACTGTGTCAGGAGCAGATGAGATCACTCCCTTCTCTTTTGGGGAGTGCAAAGGTTGTAAAAACCAAAGATGAGAGAAGAAAGATGGTGAAGATAGAAGATCATTTTGGTTCCGGCCTCCTTCCTCAAAGAGCTCTTGATTCTCCATCTCTGCCTCTGTGGGTAAGAACAATCCAGTACCATAGCGTTAACGGTAACTGTATGGCCTCTGCTCAGTGGTATTACACAAACACAGCTTATTTAAGATAAGTTTAAGGATTAGTTGGTTTTTATGCATAATGATAGTGACTGATAATGCTTAAGGACTTACCATGTGAAATATGCATTAATGCATGGCAATCCAGTCAATTCAGTTTTGAAGTTTGAAACTAGTCTGATTCACCAGTCTTCTAAGCGCTCCAATCACAGCTATCTCTGATTCTCTAACTGATATACATATGTTAAATATAAATATACATACGTGTATACACACATTGATATTTATGTGTTTATATCTGCAAAAAGGGCGAGAAGTGGGACCCAGGGAACTACAGGCTGGTCAGCCTTACATCAGTCCCTGGGAAGATGAGCAACTAATTCTGGAAACCCTTTCCAGGTACATTAAGGACAAGGCAGTCATCAAGCATAGTCAGCATGAATTTACCAAAGGGTAGTCATGCTTCACCAACCTGATAACCTTATATGATGAAATGATTGGCTTGATAGGTGAGGGGAGAGCTCTGGGTATTGTCTACCTTGACTTCATTAAGGCTTTTGACATTGTCTTCCATAACATCCTCAACGTGAAGCCAATGAAGTAGGGGCTGGATGAGCAGACAGTGAGGTGGATTGAAAACTGAATGAACAGACCCAGAGAGTGCTGTAACATGAAGTCTAGTTGGAGGCCTAGTGCTGTACCCCAGACGTTATTACTGAGTCCAATCCTGATCAATATCTTCATCAATGATCTGGATGATGAGTTCATCCTCAGCAAGTTTACTGATGACACAAAACTGGGAGGAGTGGCTGATAGGCCAGAGGGTCATACTGTCATCCAGAGGTACCTTGACAGGCTGGAGAAATGTGCTGACAGGAACCTCATGAAGATCAACAAGGAGAAGTGCAAAGTCCTGCACCTGGGCAGGAACAACCCCAGGCACCTGTATATGCCAGGGGCTGTGCAGCTGGAAAATAGCTTGGCGGAAAAGGTCCTGGTGGTCCTGATGGACAACAAATTGAACATGTGACAGCCATGTACCCTTGCTGCAAAGAAAGTTAATGGGCTGCATTAGGCAAAGCATTGCCTGCAGGCTGAGGCAGGTGATCCTTCCCCTCTGCTCAGCCCTGGAGGTACCACACCTGGAGTACCGTGTCCAGTTCTGGGCTCCTCAGTGCGAGAGAGAGACATGGACATACTAGAGAGAAACCAACAAAGGGTCACAAAGATGATGGAGGGACTGGAGCATCTCTCTGGGAGAGGATGGAAAAGAGAATGCTCAGGGGGATTAATATCTATAAATACCTGAAGAAAGGGTTTATAGAGGATGGAGTCAGACTCTTTTCAGTGATGCCCAGTGACAGGACAAGAGGCAATGGGAACAACCTGAAACACAGGAAGTTTCGTCTGAATATCAGGAAACAATTTTTTTACTGTGAAGGTGACCGAGCACTGGCATAGGTTGCTCAGAGATGTTGTGGAATCTCCCTCCTTGGAGATATTCAAAAGCTATCTGGACACAGTCCTGGGCAACCGACTCCAGGTGGCCCTGCTTGAGCAGGTGGGTTGAACCAGACAATCTCCAGATGTTCCTTCAAACCTCAACTATTTGTGATTGTGATGTATGAGTCTATCCACACGCAAATATTCAGTAGCAACGTGGAACTCACAGTGAAGACTTCTTATGTTAGATAATATCTGAAGGTAGATGATATGAATCCACTTCTTCTAAATACGCTGTTTTTCCATAAAATTGTATTCTGTGTCATACTATGATTGAGATTCAGGTGAATACTTTGACAAGATCAAATTCTATGTCGTTGTAACGAGCAGCTCAATGAAAATAATATATTTAACAATTATATCCTGTTAAAAGAAAAATATGTCCAACATATACTGGTATTGGAATGAAGGAAGACTTAAACAGAAATATAGATTTCAGTATGATATGACTTTGATATAAAATAACTGCACAGGATTTTTTATGGACTCTAAAGATGATTGCTGGAATTCCACATTGCTCAGGTTGAAGTGATTCATATTTAATAGGTTTCAATTTGTAGTAATGATGGATTCCATAAGATTGGAATATTGCAGGCAGGATCAAACTGTGAGAAGGCTAATAGAAGATCATAATGAAGAAAGAGGTGAAGAGCAAGACATCCCATAAATAGTCAGTAACTGAAGAGTTATGTATTAAATCTTAGTGAAAATATATACAAAAAATAGTGATTTTATATATTTAATAGCATTCTGATAATGCCAGCATAAGGCACAATTCATAGATATTTCACAGATAATGAAGAAGATGGAGATGAAGATGTTAATATAAAATTATATTGTATATGCACTTGTGGAAAAGACTCTGATAGTATAAAATAGAACTAATAGAAACAGAAATGCCTTTTTCTTTATCTCACAGTAATATTCAGATTATTTTCTTAAGGAAAGCAAACAATATTACTTTATTACCATGACATCTTAGTGAATGAGCTAAGGGATTTCAGACATGAAATGAGTGAATTTACAAGGAAACATGAAACATTACAACAAGTTGCTAAATACTCAACAGATAATTGATTAAACCACTGGTTGGTGTGTTTAATATCCACTTTGACATTAGAGAAAAACAAATATTAGAACACACAGACATAATCCAAACCTGTCAGAGTTCAAAGAGTGTCTGGACAACGCACTTAGTCATATGATTTATTTTTTGGTAGTCCTACAAGGAGCAGGGAGTTGTACTTGATGATCCCTATGGGTTCCTTTCAACCGGAGATATTCTAGGATTCTATGATTCTAATTTAATTAAAATATCTTTCATGTCACCATCAGCAAAGTTTGATTCCTATGGTCATATTTTTTAAAGTGGGTAGGAAAATCCTCTACACAGGGGATTTAAAAAACTATATAACTGTTGCCTCTTTCTAGAAAGTGGGAGAAACAGAGAATCTGAAACTATCAACTAAATAAACTGATACCTAGATATGTTCTAATATTTTTATACATAAAATGCTCTTAATAGCTGAGTGATTAATTTCAGACCTTTATAGGACAATTATGTTCTATTAGTTCTGTCTAGATATGTCAATCTAACTTTTTAAGAACCTGAACATTTATTATTTAACAGTCTAATGCTTTACAATACAGTGAGTCTCCTAACAATACAGTAAGTCTCCTAACATAGAATATGTAAAATTGTTGATTATCTTAAAAGTAGCCTTGGGAAAAACTGTCGTTTCTATTGCAGTCTAAAATGAATCACATATTTAATTTGAAACTACTAGGAGTTGCCTAACCTGGAAACCCAATAGATGCTAGGCTGCTTTGACTCTATTACCCCAGGTGCCATCAGAAGCAAGGCTGAGCATGTATTCCCGATAGATGTGTACATACTCATGGACACAATACAGATACACATCTGGCCACACAGAGACAGAAAACATTACCGTACAAGCACCCATGTAAATACCAACAGCTCTCACAAGAATGTGAATAGCACTGACAGCTCAGTCCTGTTCCTTCTCTCTAGCTGATCAGGAGTGAAGTCTGCTAGTGGAATATACGTAAGTATATATAGAATCATAGAATCATAGAGTAGTTTGGGTTGGAAGGGAACTTTAAAGGTCATCTAGTCCAACCTCCCCCCACAATAAGCAGGGGCATCCTCAACTAGATCAGGTTGCTCAGAGCCCCATCCAGCCTGACCTTGAATGTTTCCAGGGATGGGACATATACCACCTCCTCTGGGCAACCTGTTCCAGTGTTTCACCACCCTCATCGTAAAAATTTTCTTCCTTATGTCTAGCCTATATCTCCCCTCTTTTGGTTTAAAACCATTATCCCTTGTCCTATCACAGCAGACCCTGTGAAAAAGTGTTTCCCCGTCTTTCTTATAAGCCCCCTTTAAGTATTGAAAGGCCTCACTAAGATGTCACCGGAGCCTTCTCTTCTCCAGGCTGAACAAGCCCAACTCTCTCAGCCTGTCTTCATAGGAGAGGTGCTCCAGCCCTCTGATCATTTTTGTGGCCCTCCTCTGGACCTGCTCCAGCGGGTCCATGTCTTTATTGTGCTGAGGGCTCCAGGTGGGGTCTCACCAGAGCGGCGTAGAGGGGGAGAATTACCTCCCTCGACCTTCTGGCCACACTTTTTTGATGCAGCCCAGGATACGGTTGGCTTTCTGGGCTGCAGGCACACATTGTCGGCCCACGTCCAGCTTTTCATCCACCAGCACCCCCAAGTCCTTCTCAGCAGGGCTGCTCTCAATCCCTTCTTCCCCCAGCCTGTATCAATACCGGGGGTTGCTCCAACCCAGGTGCAGGACCTTGCACTTGGCCTTGTTGAACCTCATGAGGTTTGCCCGGGCCCACCTCTTGAGCTTGTCCAGGTGCCTCTGGATGGCATCCCATCCCTCAGGCATGTCCACTGTACCACTCAGCTTGGTGTCATCTGCAAATGTGCTGAGGGTGCACTCGATCACGTTATGTCATTGATGAAGATATTAAAGAGCACTGGTCCTAATACGGATCCCTGAGGGACACCACTTGTCACTGTTTGAGCCATTGACCACTACCCTCTGGATGCAACCATCCAACTAATTCCTCATCCACTGAACAGTCCACCCATCAAATCCATATTTCTCCAATTTAGAGAGAAGGATGTTGTGGGGGACCATGTCAAAGGCCTTCCAGAAGCCCCGATAGACAACATCCATAGCTCTTCCCTTGTCCACTGATGTAGTCACTCCATCATAGAAGGCCACTAGGTTGGTCAGGCAGGACTTGCCCTTGGTGAAGCCATGCTGGCTGTCTCCAGTCACCTCCCGGTCTTCCATATGCCGCAGCATAGCTTCTAGGAGGATCTGTTGCATGATCTTCCCAGGCACAGAGGTGAGGCTGACAGGTCGGTAGTTCCCAGGGTCCTCCTTCCTACCCTTTTTAAAAATGGGTGCAATGGTTCCCTTCTTCCAGTCCCCAGGGACTTCAGCTGGCTGCCATGACTTTTCAAATATCATGGAGAGTGGCTTGGCAACTGCATCAGCCAATGCCCTCAAGACTCTGGGATGCATCTCATCAGGTCCCATAGACTTATGTAGGTTCAGGTTCCTCAGGTGGTCACAAACCTCATCTTCTCTTACAGTGGGAGGGACTTTGCTTCCCCAGTCCCTGTCTCATAGACCATCCACTTGAGAGGTGTGGGAAAAGAGATTGCCAGTGAAGACTGAGGCAAAAAATTTGTTGAGTACCTCAGTCTTCTCCTTATCCATTGATACCAGTTTGCCAGTCATGTTCATCAGCAGGGGTACACTTTCTTTGACCTTCCTTTTCTGGCTGACATACCTGTAGAAGCCCTTCTTGTTATTCTTTGCATCCCTTGTCAAGTTAAGCTCCAGCTACGCCTTGGCCTTCCTGATCCCATCCCTACACAACCAGGCAGCATCTTTATACTCTTCACAGGACACCTGTCCCTGCTTCCACTGCCTGTGCATTTCCTTCTTGCCCTTTAGTTTGACCAGCAGGTCTTGACTCAGCCATGCTGGTCTCTTGCCTTCTTTGCCTGATTTCTTACACCTGGGGATCAAGAGCTCTTGCATTTTGTGGAAAGCCTCCTTAAAGATCTGCCAGCTCTGTTCTGCTCCCTTGTCCCTGAGGGCAGTTTCCCAGGGAGTCCTATTGACTAAGTCCTTGAAGAACCGGAATTTTGCTTTCTTAAAATTCAGAGTCCTGACTTTACTCTTCGCCTGACCCATATCCCTCAGGACTGCGAACTCCACCAGTGCGTGATCCCTGCAGCCCAGGCTGCCTCCAATCTTAACATCACCGATTAGCTCACTTGCGTTGGTGACCATCAGGTATAGCACCCCCTCTGGTAGGGCTGTCTATTACCTGGTTTAAGAAGTTATCCTGAATGCACTCCAGGAGTCTCCTGGATTGCCTACAGCTTGCCATGCTACTTTTCCAGCAGATGTTGGGGTGGCTGAAGTCCCCCAGCAGGATGAGAGCCTGCGAGCACAATGCCTCCTGTAGCCGGAGTAAGAAGGCTTCATCAATAGGCTCCCCTTGATCGGGCAGCCTGTAGTAGACACCAACCACAAGGTTCCCTTTGTTGCCTCAGTCTCCGAATCTTACCCATAAGCTTTCAACCTGCTTGTGGCTATTCTTCAGAGACAGCTCCTCACACTCTATCCATTTCTTGATGTAGAGGGCAACGCCTCCACCCCTCCTTCCTCGCCTGTCCCTTCTGAACAGCCTGTAGCCCTTGATAGCTGCACTCCAGTCATAGGATTCGTCCCACCAAGTTTCAGTAATGGCCATTAGGTTGTAGCTTTCTAGCAGCACGGTGGCTTCCAGCTCCTCCTGTTTGTTGCCCATGCTGCAGGCGTTAGTGCAGAGGCCCTTCAGCTGGGCTGTCGGCCATGTCACCTTCTTAGAGGAACACCCCTTAATTCCTTTGAGGTCTTTCACTGGTGTTTCCTTGTTGGCTCTGATTACCTCATGAGCCCCTGGCTCATCTCCGTAAGTCTTCAAGCATGCTGCAGTGTAGCCAGCACATCTTGGAGCAACAGGCTGAGGGCCCTCGCTAGCACCTGGTCCCTTAGACCTTGATGCGTCATCCCACAGCTTGTCATGAGCAAGCCTGATAGCAGGCCCCTCCCCCTTCAAGTCTAGTTTAAAGCTCTGTCAATGAGCCCTGCTAACTCCTGAGCAAAGACCCTCTTCCCCCTTTGAGAAAGCTGAATGCCATCTGATGCCAGGCAGACCTGGTGCTGTGTGGGCCATCCCATTGTTGAAAAACCCCAAATTGTGGCAGTGATACCAGCCATGGAGCCATGTATTAATAGACTGAACCCTTCTGTTTCTGTCAGTGTCACTTCCCACAACTGGAAGGAGGGAGTTAAATATAACCTGCGCTTCAGATTCCGTTACTGACCGTCCCAAGGCCCTGAAGTCTCTTTTGATTGCCCTTGGACTATGCGTTGTGGCTTCATTGCCACCCACATGGAAGAGCAGTAAAGGGTAATAGTCCGAGGGCCGTACCAAACTAGCAAGTTTCCTAGTGATGTCCTCAACCCAGGGCCCAGGGAGGCAGCAGACTTCCCTAAGAGAAGGGTCTGTCCAGCATATAGGACCCTCTGCTCCCCTCAGAAGGGAGTCACCTACAACTATAATCCTTCTTCTCTTCCTCGTGGAGGTGGTCGTGATACGAGGGGTAGGCTTTTCTGACTTCGGCAACACCTCTGGTATAGATGGACCATAATCCACGTCCTCCGTTGATTGGTCTTCCACATCCAGAGCCTCATACCTGTTGTACAGAGGCACCTGGGAAGGTGAGGTGGGCAAGGGGGGGTATGCCTCCTTTCCTTTAAGCCTTTATCCTGGTGGGGAGAGGATACAGGACCCCTTTGATCTTGGGTGTTTTCTGGTGGCTGTTCCTGCTCTGTCTCAGGGAGGCCAGAGCATGGTTCCACCAGTCTATCATGGAATCATAGAATCTATCTCTTGCTCAGACTCCCTGATGCTCCTCAACCTTTCTACCTCCTCCTGTAGCTCTGCCACCAGGCTGAGCAGATCATCCACCTGCTGGGAAATCACACAGCTGCTCTCACTGCTGCCATCCGTTGCCAGTGAAAGGCTCTGGCACTCCCTGCAGCCCGAGACTTGGATGGCTGCATGTTTTCATGAGAGCTCTGCCTGGGTAGCCACATTCATTCTGGCAAGTGCAGAGGATGTGGCTTTCCGCTGGGTGGACATCATACCTGAGCTCCTTCTGAGATTGGACATTTGTAAAAATTTCTTCACCGAAAGGGTTGTCGGGCACTGGAACAGGCTGCCCAGGGAGGTGGTGGAGTCCCCATCTCTGGGGGTATTTAAAAGACGTTTAGATGAGGCCCTAAGGGATATGATTTAGTGGGGGACTTGGTAGTGATAGGTTAATGGTTGGACCCGATGATCTTGGAGGTCTCTTCCAACCAGAACAATTCTATGATTCTATGATTCTATGAGAGGGTGAGGACCACCAACGGAACTTACCTTCTGAGCCGGTAGGGTGACTACGCCCTCCCGGCGCACCCTCCTGCACAAATTGCTACGCAAACTGCTGCCTCATGCCCTGGCTGCTGCCCCACGCCATTTGCCCACTCTGGTCGCAGCACTTTTGGTCTCTGGCACTCCCCAGGCTGCTTTTTGTAGCGTGGGGGTGGTTGTGGTTGCTCTGGCAGCGCCCAGGCCTTGTCAGCGTCTCCCGCGAGAGCTGCCAGCTCCTGGCGGGCCTCTCTGCTGCCCTGGCGTTTCCCTGCCTCAGAAAACTCCCTGTGTGCCCAGATCTGCTGCTCCACTGTGGATTGGGATGGCTCCAGAGCAGCTCCCCTCAGACTGTATGTATGTATACGCAAAATATGGATTGCACCAGTAACTGGCCATACACACTCAGGATATCCAGTAGCTTGTCTCAGATCCCCAGCCTCCCCAGCTGCTGGAGCCTGGACATACTCTTCATTTTACGGTACTCAGAACTCTTCTCATTTCATACAAAACCGCAAAATGGCATCTCTAGCAGCCGGTCCAGATCTACAGTGCCCCCAGTACCCAATTCTCAGATCCCAGCCTCTTGAGTACTTGGATTAGACCTATGGTCCCTCCAGTAGCTGACTCTCAGACTCCTGTTTCTCCAGTATCTGGACCCAAATGAATGATATCACCATTGCTAGCTTCCGGACCTTTTATGCTACTCACAAGTGACTCTGGCTTGAAGTTTGCAAGTGCTGCAAACACAGAGAATAGAGTGCATCTTCGCTTGGGAAAACCTGTCAGATTCTGCCTGGTCTCTACCTGCCTCTCCAGAATGGCATGGCCTCTTGCAGCCTTTGTGTCACATCTGCCAGACCTATCATCTAAACGTCTCAGATACTCTAAAATACCAGAATGGCACTAGATACGTATGTGTAGGCAACTGAATCCCACACAGCCTCTCAATGAAAGCTAGGGGTGTGGACTCCCGTTATAGTTACTGAAGTCACAGCTAGCAATGTTGCCTGGAAAGATTAACTTCACCCTTAAATAGTTATCTGCATTTGGTCAGTTGATTAGTTCTCCAACTCCATTTTCCAAGCTGATTAGGAACTTTATTTAACAACAGATGAATCGGTGACTGTAGACTAGGAAGAGTACCCTAAATCTGTACAACTTTGTGTGTTCACTTGAATTGAGCCCTACATTCTTATTGTCCATAATAGGAGTTTAGATACATAGTTCACATATAGACACCTACATTTATACCTTGTTTTCCTTTCCATTTCTTTTCTGTTTGCATTTCAGATTAGAATTCTAGCCACAAGGCCAATTATCATCCCGCCTCCACCTCCACCAAATCCTTTCAGCTTTACGTGCATAGCATCCCCTAGTACTACAGCTGCACTTATCCATCAGTAAATCAGCAGATCACACACTTGACATGTCCTGTTGCTAACGACCTCTAGAGTAAGAAGAAAATTGTCCACTGAAATAAAGCCTGTATGTATATCTTACAGTACACATGATACATGAGAGTTCACATCCAGAGCACAGGCAAAAAATATTTAGGCACCTCATAACTCAGGCAGTGCTCTGCCAAGTTGCTCCAACCAGTTCCTCTGTCATTTACTTAGAGTCACATCTGACCTAGTGGAAACACTGGCAGATAATACATTTTAGTTATTGTCAGTATATAAACAGGTCTTAAAAGCAGACAGAGTTTATAGACAGAGTTTAGATCTCTGTCTCAAAAAGCAGAGTGAAAGCAGCAGGTTGTGACAGTGTCATCACATTTACACAGCTTAAACTGTACATCTAAATATTCCCCTTGCTCTATATAGCATTTTTCCCTCTTCTCCAAACACTAATCTGCTTTGCGCATCTCTGAACTTCAGCTTGCTCAATCAGCTTCCTCACCCTTCCTCAACATTATTCTGAAGTGACAGTGTCTCCCACCTCTTTGTCTGCAGTCAATATTCTGGTATTCTCCTCACTTTTGTGGTTGTATTAATCATTAAAAAGATATTCCCCGAGACCAGGCTATAGCCTCTCCCCTGCCTGATCCTTCATCTCTTAATAATTCATTTTCTTACCATCTTAGAAATCTTCTGTTAATTTTGGTCATCTTTACTTTATCAAATGCATTCGATGAGTGACTCTGACACACTGGGTCAAGATGTCAGAACTTGCATGGCGTTGACTAAGTCCTGAATAGTGAGATTTCCTGTCCTTCCTTCTCTTCTTCTACCGTATCATCAAGATGACACACATAACCATCTTTAGTATAGCTGAAAGTCTCAGAAAAATGCAGGGAAAGATTTCTTGTCAAAGGACAGCTAGGAGCACGGGGATGTGTTTAGCTTTAAAGTGGAACTTCCAAAACCTTTGCTCTTCTTGCTTTGTTCAGGGAAACTTCAGTGAGGGTTTGTTCATAAAGGCCCAGGGATATGGATCTTTGTAAAGTTCATGGATAGCTGATCTCAATGGTGACTTCATAAAAATTGAGCATAAAAATTATACCTGAGATTATCTGTAAATATTTATTTCAACAGAATTAATATCTATGCAGAGAAATGTGTTTTAGCTGCAGAGCCTACTACTTCTGTAAGTAAGTAGAAATCCATAAAATTCAGTATGACAAGTTATAAGATAAAAGGTTTCCTACACTTGAGGGTGTCTACAGCTGTTACCATGAAGTTTTCATATGTAGGGTTTTTTTTCTTCTTTCTATGAAGTTGTTTTTTTTTTTTTTTTTTTTAAGAAAAAACATTAAAGTCCTAGATGGCTGCTGACAGTTCTTGTTTTGCTTGTGCTTCTGTATCACTACTTTTCATTTCCTTATACGATGCTCAGGGAAAAGGAGAACAAATGTATACAAGTAACTTCAAAGAACAATGACAGAAAAACAAAAAAATCATAAGTTGCTCAAAAAGAGGTCAATATTGATCTCCCTCTGAGACGTACTTTGCCTTGTTATTTCTTTTATTTGCTGTGTTTAAACAAGATTGGTCATTTATTTTCCTTTTAATCCCCTGACATCAATGAGAATACACAGACACACAGAGCTTTTGAAAATGAAGCTGCTCAGGCTTCTCAGGTCCCTGATCTAAAAGCTGTTGTTGCCAATGGTAAGATTTCCAGTAATTTCAAAAGATTTCCAGCCATTTCAACATACTTTAGATCAAGTACTCTTTTTGGGTTTAGGAAACTAAATTTAGGCATCATTTATCCACAGATAATATGTATTATTAAGACTGGAAAAAAGATATTAGTCGATTTTGTATCTGTTGACCTTCAGACAGTAACAAAAAAAACCCCTTCAGAAGTAACACTGAAAAACCAAGTACCAGGATCCAATTTTTTCCCCTCAAAAAAGCTGAGAGATTAGAAATGACTTACAAGATTCTTATTTGGACCACACACTTAATATAGCTGTAGATGTGATTAAAATAGGAAGTTTTTGAGGGGAGTGGGTGTAACTCAGATATGGATCATAGCTTTGACATTAATTCAAGGTCTGAATAATAAAAAGAAAAATACAATTATAACCCCTGCATGTAGGTGGACAGAGAAATATCTGCCTATTTATTTGTACACAAATAGTAAACAGTTTTTCACAATATCCATCTTTTTGCATGTTTAGATGGTTTAATAAATGATGAGGATAACACAACAGGAACTTATTTCAATAAATTATTTGTTTCTGATATATAAATATCAGAAGATATAATTAATTTTTTAAAGTGTCGGTATTAAAAAAAATTGTTCAGTCCTGAAGAATCTCACTATAGACTTTGATAAATTGTTCCGGTTGTAAATCACAGTCTTCATACAAGCTCACAAAGAAAGAAAACCAAGCAAAACCAGTGTTTTCTTCCTTGCATAGTGTGCTTTATGTCTAGTTTAAGTTTAATGCATTCAGATCTACCTAGTTTATCCTAGATATCCAGCTCCAGGAGAGTCACTGTATTCAGTAACTCATTTGTAGTCTTTTTAAGTAAACAGAGAAAAATAAAAATCTCCAGAATAAATTATTTTATTCTTCAATAATTCTTTCATATTCAGATGAATTTCCTTCTGAACTTAGGTGATTTTTACCACTTACTGTATAGGTATACAAGAGTCACTAATTCAGATTTAGAGGGTTTAATTATATACTTCTAAAGAGAAATAAACAAAACCTTAAGTTTTGCTATTCTGTTATGCAAATTAAGAGTAATCTATTATAATTTTTTTCCACACTTGGAATTTATGGTGCACACCGGCTAGGGGAAATCAATCGGGCTAATAGACGGAATGCCTATTTTCACTTTGCTAACCAGTTGGTCTGCTTACCAACCAAAGACTGTGAACAAAGGAACCTCTATACTATCCCAGACTCAGCAGAACACTTCAAACTACATATAGAGCAACACTCTATGACAATTCTCATGCAGTGCTTGACTTTTCACTATCAACAACCACAGGAAATGTTAAATAACTCAGTATTTACTATGGCTGAGAGAACTGGCTTTGTTCAGCCCTAAACAGAAGGTTAAGAGGAGATCTTGTAGCTGTCTATAACTACTTTTTGGGAGAAGACTAGAAGAATAGTGAAGACAACCAAATTCTTCTCAAAAGTGCACCATGGCAACAGCAGTGATAGGACAAAAGGTTGTGAACGCAGAAATTTCTGAGTGGAGGTTTTTTTATTTTCTTTTTGTAATTTATTTTTATGTTTTTACTGTGAGGGTGGTGATACAGTGGAACAGGTTGCTCAGAGAGTTTGTGGAATCGTCGTTCCTGGAGCTTTTCAGAATTCAGCTGGCCAAGTCCCTGAGCAACCTGATGTAACTGGGTGCTTTCCAACCTAAATTATTCTATGTTTCTGTATACAAATAAACAAAGCTGTGTGTATATACACACACCCACCCCCCTTATATATATATGTATATCTCTCTCATACATACATATGTATATATATATGAGAGATTTGATAAGAGCTGATGTGTTGCTTCAGGGATGTCTGAGTTCCTTGAATTGTTTCTCAGACTCCCATCAATCTCCCAGGGCTCTGAGGAACCATGCATAACGTATTTATTTGATTTAGTCAGAGGCTTTGTCATATCCACTACGAACAGTTGACCATCACTTTGCATTTCCTTCTATTTGTTGCCGATAATCTTTCAAATTACCTCTGGTTTATGTTATTAATGAGTTAGAATAAATGCAAATAACACATTCTTTTTTGTAATCCCATTTTTACCTTTGTTTTATGATTGGCAGCTATCTAGCCAGGCTATTTTGAGACTGTTTGTGGTTGGCTGTATCCAGCTGGGCTGTCTTCACCTTCCAAATAAAAATACATCCAGTTGCTAATGCTCTCTGAAGCTTGTGAAATGGATCAAACAAAATTTAGGAATCGCTATGTACATTTAAGGCTCAGTTCAGCTGTCTAAATATGGAGCATGTAGTGCCATTTAAGATACCTTGGGGTATTCAAGATATTCACATAGGCTTATCAGCTATGACACAGGATTTATGGAAGATCTGCATTATTCTGGAACACCAGCTGGAGGTCAGGTAAGAGATACTGTGACATTTATAAAGGTATTTGACAGCTATGTCTGGATAATTGAATTGAACCTTTTAAGGAGAAATTAACCTCATCTAAGTTTAAAATGTCTACATTTATGACTAGTCACCTTAGGCTCCTTTAATAAACAGCAGAGAGAAATCAGGCATTTTTACAGTGAGATTCATCTGTCGAAAAGTAGATAACTACTTAGGATGAGATGAATCATGTCTTGGAAGATCATAATAAGATAGTCAAGTTTTCATGACTAGGTACAATGTAGACATACATATCTGTATGTGATCAGACAGATGTATTTGGAGACTATTCATGAGTCACTTTTTAGCCTCAGAAATTTAAATATGTTAATTTCTTCAATTAGGTAAAAATAAAGCAGTTTGCTAAAGCCTTTGCTTAGTTCTGTAACTGTTTTCTGAATGTTACCAATTTTCTGCTCTTTGCTCGCCAGTGGTATGGACAAGACTTGCCTGAGCAGACTGAAAGTGTCTATAGCACAGAGGGAAGGATAAGGAGGAAGGTTCTAGGGCCCCAGGTGATGTTCTCCTTCTGGTTAGGGAAAAGCAGGAGTAAGACCAAACATAATTCTTCTCGCAATCCCAGTCAATCTTTCAAGCCCATCTCAAAAAAAAAGAGAAAAAAAAAAAAAGGAAGGGAAAAAAAAAGAAAAGGAAAAAAAAGACAAAAGGAAAGATTTAGGAAAGCCTTTGAGGTTGAGATGATGAGGTCAGACTATCTCTGTCATGCTATTAATTAGTGGCAATTTTAGTATTAGTACTTCAGGTTGCTGAATAGGTCCCTCTCCTGGAATCTGGGGTCACAACTACAGTCAGTAGAGAATTATTTCAATATACTGCAATTCACTAAAATTATGTTGCTGTCCCATTGATTTCAACAGTGCCAGACTATTGTTTATAACATTTTTTTAAGTTTTCCTTTCAAGCTTTCCAGCTGAGGAATTCCATGTGGTTGGAGCAGTTAAATACTTTTTGTTTGCATAATTAAGACTGTTAAATTACCTTGCCAGGAGTACATTTACAATGTAAAATCTAAAATGTCTTATCAGATAAGATTTAAAACAAAATGGAAGAATAATGGTTTATTTTCATTATATTTTACCTTTCTTTCTTAGAAATCAGATTCAAAGCATATATTATAGATCACACAATATTATATATGATCTTCAGTGAGCAAAGTAATACACTAAACCAGACCTTGCCTCTTTAAGAACATATGAAATAATAATTAAACACGTCTTTGGGGAAGTGCATATTCTATATGTTTCTGTTTTGCAACACTGGCAGGTACCCTTGATTCCTTTTATCGAGTATTATGTAGTGTGTTAGTGAATGCAAGGGTGAATTCTAAGAAATAAAGCTGCTTGGCAATGTAGCCACACAACCTAAACAGAAGATACTAATCCTATGTTTCACTTTGACAATATAGTCCCAGAGAAAAAAATTATTCTTTTTTCCCCCAAGATGTTTTTGGTGGACATTTTATTCCTATTTGTTGTTATATTAAAGAAGGCAGCTTTTCTCTGTATTTATTGAAAACAATGCTAACACAATTAAATCAAATTCACAAATACTCAAGTTACCGAAATTTATTTAGAAGTGACAGCTGTGCCTGGTTTTGTCTTTGGATAAAAATATGCATGAAGTTTTGAGTAGGAATTAGAAAGGACGGGGTGAGAGAAAACTGAATTATTATCCTTCAAAACTAGGATTTGGGCACAATTGTGTCTTTTTAACTCAACAACCTCCTCCAGGCTCCCCTTCACCATTCCTATATTCATATCTTTGGAGTAAAACCTTAAACTCAAGTAATAAGGTTACCAGATACATACTACTTTCCTCTAAGTTATACAGTATCAAGCCACCATATCTGTCCTGGTTTTGACTGGGATGGAGCTAAATTTCTTCCCAGTCGCTACTGTGTTTTCGATTTAGTATGGGATTTGGTATGTGAAGAATGTGGATAATACACTGATGTTATTAGTTGTTGCTAAACGATCAAACACATCTTTCAGCTTCCCAGGTTTTGCCAATGTGCAGGTGCAAAAACCTGGGAGGGGTAGAGCCAGTACAGCTGACCCAAACTGGCCAAAGGAAGTATTCCATACCATAGACGTCATGCCCAGTATATAAGTGGAGGTCAGCCAGTGGGCTGGGTTCTCCCTCCCTCCCTCCCTCCCTCTCTCTTGCTCTCTGGAACTTGTGGTTCCGAGATTGCTGCTGGGGAAATTGGTGTTCTGAGATCGCTGCTCAGGATTGTTCCGAAATCGCTCTCAGTTTCGCTCCATGATTGCTGCTCGGGATGGGCTGTATCAGTTGTGGGGTGGTGAGAAATTGTGCATCATTCATTTCATATATTCTATTATCATAATATTTTCTTCTTCTTCTTCTCATTATTAATATACATTATTATTATTATCTTTTCCTTTGCTGTCCTAGTAAACTGTCTTTATCGCAACCCATGAGTTTTCCTGTCTTTCCAATTCTCCTCCCCATCCCATTGGGGACGGAGGAGGGGAGTAAGCAAGTGACTGCATGGTACTTAGTTGCTGGCTGGGGTTAAACCACGACATCAAATCTTCATAAGATAAAAAATTAGTATATGTAAAAATTCCTTTATTATTAACTTTGAGAAATACAATGTATACCATGAGGGTCCTTTGCTATTTTTTCTGGATTTTTGTTACATTATCAAAAATTAAATTTGATCTCCTTTGTCTTAAACAATTAACATGGGTCATATTCATGTCAGGTTGATATTGAATCAAAATTGTGTTTCTGGGAATATAGAATGTGAATACTTTTAATAAGGTTTCAGTCACAGAATGATAAATTCAATGTGACAAAAAACACATGCTAGCCTGTGGTGAAAAAACTAATACGTCATACATTTTATGAATGGATGGTATGCAAGAAATCTAAGTACAATTTTCATTTTATTTGGAAAATTATTAAAATGACTGTCAAGGTTAAAGTTAATAAGCAGTCAATTTCTCTAGGTTTCCTTTGAGTTGCAGAGCAGGTAGTTAAAATATAGTATCCCAGTAGTGAAGTTACTTTTCCTAAGAAAATATCTAAGTGTGCATTTAATGAAAGTGATCAGTTCTTGTGCCTAAAATTCTGAGTGGGCAAAGCCCAATTGCCAAGTTCTAGCTAGTTTATTGGTTATTTATATGCTGCTCTTTTAAGGTTTTAATGGGACAGCCCTTATCATGTATCCCGATTGTCGATCATGTAGACATTTTCCTCTTGAGGTCAGTCAGGTACAGCAGCCATTCAGCAGCTCTGAGACTGAGGGAACTGTGACCATCATTACTGGGAAAGCACCTCTTGGGACTGTCACACTCAGGGTCAGTGAACCTGTCTAACCTTCTGAGATTCTTCCACACGCTTTCTCTGGACCACATTTTCCTTTGTCTTTTGCATACACAGCAGATTCTCCTGATTTAATTGGATGATCTACCCAATCACATCACGGGTTTTTGTGATTTTTTTTTGTGAGGTGTACTTGCACATGGTGCTGCTTGCTTGCTTCTTCCTCCCATTCAGAGAGGGAGACTATGTTCCTTTTCCTCTGAAGAAGTGGCTCCAATGTCTTGTCACTCCTGGTGTAAGCTCATAGAAGGGACTATGTGGGAAGAATAACCCCCTTTCAGTCTTCCAACATAATATCTCAAAATCTCTCTGAAGCACCTACCTCTGCCTCTTTGCCTGCCTCAGTCTCTAGGCACAATGGGAACAGAATCATGGAATCATAGAATCATAGAATAGTTTGGGTTGGAAGGGACCTTTAAAGGTCATCTAGTCCAACCTCCCCCCACAATAAGCAGGGGCATCCTCAACTAGATCAGGTTGCTCAGAGCCCTGTCCAGCCTGACCTTGAATGTTTGCAGGGATGGGGCTTCTACCACCTCTCTGGGCAACCTGTGCCAGTGTTTCACCACCCTCATTGTAAAAAATGTCTTCCTTATATCTAGTCTATATCTCCCCTCTTTTAGTTTAAAAACATTACCCCTCGTCTTACCACAACAGGCCCTGCTAAAAAGTCTTTCCCCATCTTTCTTATAGGCCCCCTTTAAGTATTGAAAGGCCGCAATAAGGTCTTCCCAGAGCCTTCTCTTCTCCAGGCTGAACAAGCTCAACTCTCTCAGCCTGTCTTCATAGGCAAGGTGCTCCATCCGTCTGATCATTTTTGTGGCCCTCCTTGGGACTTGCTCCAATAGACCCATGTCCTTCTTGTGCTGATGGCTCCAGAGCTGGACGCAGTACTCCAGGTCATGGTTTGGGTCAGAAGGGATCTTCAAAGATTATCTAGTCCAACCCCCCTGCCATGGGCAGGGACATCTTTCACTAAATCAGGTTGCTCAAAGCCCCGTCCAACCTGACCTTGAACACTTCCAATGATGGGGCATCCACAGCTTCTCTGGGTAAGCTGTTCCAGTGTCTCACCATCCTTTCAGCTGAATGTGGCACCTCTCACACAGCAATTATCAGTGTATAAGAAGCTGATAGGACAAGCAAGAGCTACAATCAAAATCATAATTATTTCAGAGTGACAGTTAAATGTATCAATGTATCATTCCTCTTGCCCATGTGGCATCTTGCTT
This sequence comes from Phoenicopterus ruber ruber, assembly GCA_009819775.1. Lineage (NCBI taxonomy): Eukaryota > Metazoa > Chordata > Aves > Phoenicopteriformes > Phoenicopteridae > Phoenicopterus > Phoenicopterus ruber. The sequence goes on from CM020215.1 coordinate 179,977,034, forward strand.
GAGGCACCATGTAGTTCTAATGGCACAGCTGGACCACTATGTGGAGAGGGTTTTCACAAGTTCGCTATGTCTTCACCACTGAATGTTAGAAGGAATCATGCACAGGTGCTGAGGCATAGTATGGTGTCATAAGCCTGAGGGCCAGCTTTTAATACTAAGTGGCAGAGTACTTAAGATCATACTTATACACTCCCTGTACTACATATAGGCCACATTGGAAAGTGCTGAGTCACTGATTTTCAAACCTGCTTGCAGCTGATAGAAGGTTGATCCTGGTCTACACCATGGCAATGGTCAGCAATCTACCTGTAAGACCATGGGAGTTAATGGCACTGGTGTAGAGCAGTATAGACATAGCCACTATTTCTACACTTTCCTGTGAGTATTGGGTAGAATATCCTGTAACTCTTAGTACTGGAAGTTTCTGGGGTCCTTTCTCAGTAAGTTTAAGTTTGAATGAGTAAGTAACAGCTGGTTATGGAGTACAATCTTGACTCAGAAATGCTTAGAAGAAATGCAAGGTAAAGTCATACTGGCGAGGCCAGAATAAATAGTGATGTATTTAAGAAGTAAGATTTCAAGTCGATGAGGTGAGGGAAAAGTGGAAGAGTAAAAGTGTTTCACAGAGAACAGACAGTGGGGTTTGGGTTGTTTTTTGTTGTTTTTTTTAAAAGAAGGAGTCAGTTTTGGTTAATTTAATAGCTTCTGTGGATTTAGCCATATTAAACCTAACTAAGCTTGCTATTTATGTTCTTTATATATCATCTTAAGACACTGTTTCAGAAGATAGCTGTCTATTAACTATAAAAGAAGCCTATTTGACAAATTCAGCTAGTGTCTAACTTTTAAGCAGCTTAAACCTTGTAACATAAATCCCATGTTTTATGTCAAAAGATACACATTAAGTCTCCAGATTGACTGAAATACCTGTCTCTTATTAAGACAGCTTTGCATTGTACTTTGAACCTTGTAAGTTATTCAGTATTTTTTAAACTTTATACAGAAATTAAACTATTTTATTTCCTTTTGCTATCTAAGTTCCCTTGAAACAGCTTTTTCTATATTAAAATTCTCTTCAGAAAGAGAAACACCAAGCTAGCAAAACGCAGTATCAACAATATGAAATATCTGAGAACCACTTTTTCTCAAGATTCATCTGACTTAAAATGCATTATGAACAGTGCACTTCACAGGGTGACTGGCAGCATTGATAACTCAAGAAATACAAAATATACATCAAGGAAGAAGTTTTGGTGTAGTTTGATACAATCAGCTAAGGGGCTTATTTCAATCTGGTTAACTTTAATATTTGTTATTAAATTTGGAGACTACTGTGCTTATTTAAAAGTGTGCATGAGCACAGTTTTTACTTTTCTTACAAATAAGAGGACTGAAATTCACATTTTACTAATCTTACTGCTTCTCAGAGAATTATTTCCAACTAGCGATAACAAAGACTACATTTCAGCTAGTCTTGTTTTCTGTCTTTTTATGTCTGAGTTTTTCAAATTTTTCTGCATATTGTGCTTGTTGTGACATAGATTCTGAATTATTTTACTGGGCAGACGGAATGTCTCATTTGCTTATTTTTTTATATGATGGTGAACCTCTGATTCGAACAAATATGTGGTTAGACTGAACAGGTCAGAATTCATTCCTGACTTCAGTAATCATTGGAGAATCTGAGCCAGACTACCAGTTTTGTAAAGTATATTAAACCTGACCCTCACTCACTCAAGTCAAAGGGTTTCTCTCCATTGACTTCAATAAGGTTTGGTTCAGACTTCTGGGAAATGCTTTCTTTTGACCTAGTAATAGTATCATGTGTTAGACAAGACACCTGAGTACCTGGAGAACTCTGTTAAATAGCTTAATGCAAATAGAAAAGATAAATTTTATGTGGATTCTAGATGTTAACACAAGGTTAAAAGTCAGTATTCTCATTCATGTTGCACGGTACCTTACTGCACATGGAATTGCTCTTAGAATCAGAGTAGGATACATGGACCCGCTTTAGTATCTAAGATAAGCCTGAAGAAGAAACTTAAATGTCGACATTCAAGGGAATTTTCCAACAATATGCTCATTGACATCATTACTTAATGCAAGACTCATCTAGCACTTACTAGGTAACCTTGTAAACTGAAGAGCCTACGAGGCTGAGTACTCTCTGAGTACACCGAACATTGCTTGAAGATCAGCATCTATAGTCACTTTCTTAAAAGAAAAAGAAGACACACACACAACACAAACCATACACACACACACACACACAGAGACACAAAACCTAGACAAAGGAAGAGTGGCAGTACTGCTTACCTTCTGAACAGTATTTTTCTGGTTTTAACCCTAAAAAAAACCAACAGGGTTTACTTTGCCTTTCAGACAGAAAAGGACTCAGACTTTTTATCCTACATTTCAGTCTGCTCTGCCCCACTCTCATTGTATAGCTTAAATTTTAAACTTGACTGCTGGAAATAGAAGATATGGATTTGAAAAGATAATTTGATTTATTGTCCCTCTTCATCCACCCTTTCAATAGCAGATAGCTTTGATAATTGTTAAATGATGGCTAACATATGCTGGTTTTTGAAGGAGTTTAGTTAGGTTTGTGGGGGGGTTTTGGGGGTTTTGGGGGTGGAGGTTTTTGGGGTTGTTTTTCCACCAGTTTCAGCATTCTATCATTTAAATTTATCAGCTTTTCAGTTGTTTTTCAGACAAATCAGTTCGTTCTCTTTAGTGTTGTCAGTTGCAGTGGAATAAATATTTTCCTAACTAGATTAACTAGTCCTTACAAAATAATGACCCATATGCTTACAACGTACAGTGACTGAAACTTCCTTGGTCTGACTTCACTATATTTGGGACAGTGATGTCTAGAGGTGATATAGTTCACTATCGTTTCAGAAACGATGTCAGTGTTGAAAAAGGCGTATAATAGATGCTCTTTCTGGGTTCTTTTTTTGTGTTTCAGTAGCACAATGATTCATTTAACCAAACTGGGAGCATTTTAGAACCGAAGGCTTTGTTACACATTTTAAGCAAATACTGAACTGAAATTTGTATTTTTCTGTAGACAATGAAGAATGTTTTTTGAAAAATATACTTAACCAACTTGCAATCAGTCATTGCTAAAGTATTTTTTTAAACTATATAAAAAAGAGTAAATGTCATAATGTGCTGCATGTTACAAAATAATTAATTAATGTACAATTAAAACATTAAGATAATATCAACAGTGCAGACTATATGTATCTATACTGCACCATTTTGTATTAATAGAGTCTGTATTTTGATTATTAATTTACATGAAGTCAATATAACACAATCTCTTTAATCAAAAGTGATATTTTTGCTAAAGTTTCCTCTTTATATTCTGCTTCTCTTGAAATAGATATACATGCAGAACAAACATACTTTATTTCCAGTTGACATTTAAAGCACACTTTTGCCTTCTGTATTTTTCTGCTTGAATAAAACAGTTACCCAATATAATAACAGAAATTTTTCAATCTCAGTCTTGCTGTGTTTCTTTGGAACTATAACTGAAACTGTCAGAAAAATGAAAGTAAGAAAAATAGCACACTACAGATTGTAGAATAATTGGTGAGAAAAAAAAAAGTATAGGATGAAATATGTTAAAATACCTAGCTTTTAAAAAATAAATAGCTGAAGTGTTAGCCTGTGTCTTTTTATAAAACAATGTGATAGAAAAAATAATTAAAAAAATCAAAACTTCTGAGAACTTTGTGAGTTATACCACAACTCTATTTTTAAAGACCCAGGGCCTCATCATGCTGTGAAGTTAATTACAAAATCCTTTTGACATTCATGAGAGCAGATCTAGTCCTTGGTACACACCGAATGACATAGTGTCCTGAAAACAAGAACCACTGATTTTGAGCATCCTTTTTCTATATTTATCAAGAAGAGAAATTTAATTTTGAGATGTACTCAGAATAAGCCAGGTCCCATTTGTCCTCTCCTTCATTAACTTCAAGATCTTTCCAAAATTTCATGCTCCAGCTGATTAACTGGATTTATACCACTATATGAAGGTATTTACATCAACATCAGACATTACCTGCTTATGCTGAAGTAAATCAAGTTATCATAGGGCCTAGACAGAACCAATCCATTTAGTTCCGTAGTGTTGTCCTTTTCCAAGAGGGAATATTTTCAAAAAGAAAGGAAGTTCAGTTTTTAGCCTTCTTCATCCCCTTCTTCCATCATTAGTCCTTTCTCCTCTCCTCTCCTCTCCTCTCCTCTTTTGATACTATTCCTTCTCATAGCTTCCAAAATCTTTTCAGTAGTACATTAAGCCAAATGACTTCCATCTGTCTGTATACTTATTTCTTTCACTCTTCAGTCCCTTTAACACCCACTGTGCTGTGAAAGTCAACAGATCGTATTGGTGATATGAATGTTTGAGTCTATGATAGTCGTCTCTTCTGCAGAAGGTCTGTTTTTCCACTGCTTCAAATTTAAACTTATTCTCAGCTTTAAGAAACTGCACATTGATTCCCTCATTTTCATAATCTTTTCTTATCTCTTGATGCATCCTTAGCTGTCACTCTGGCAAATTCAGAGTCTAGTGTTTACACATAACATTTAAATTTCTATAGACTCTTAATTGAGAACTAGAAATGTGCAAGTATTTTTCTGTGTTTTTTCCCCAGAGTGGATAATCTATAATATATATTTATGACTTATAATGTACATATTAAAACCTGGAAATTATTTTATTGTTCTTTCAATAATACCTATGCTCTCTATTAATGCTATTTAAATATAACAGTAAGGTATTCATTACTGACTCCTGCTGTGCTGAGCAGATGAAGGATCTATAGCATGGTTTCTAAAGAAGGTATTTGTGTATATCGGGGAGCAAGCATATGCAAACCAATGCACAACATTGAAGTATCAATTATGAATACAAGGTTATTCCTCAAATATTGAGATGACTATATGGAGTTTTCATTTTTAATGAATTTCTGAAAGAAAAGAATTAAAGAATGGGATTGCCTGTGTAGCTAGAGCTCCTAGTACAGGGAAAAGCTTTCTGTCGCTTGGACAAAAGTTGTCATTTTATTGAAATTGAGCATAATAGCAATGACAGATGCACTGCTTATTTTTCACACAGTCCAGCCTCTGTTTACTCCCCAATAATAAATGAAATAATAAAAACAAGCTACTATATCCAAATACTGAAAAGTTTCAAGGTTTTGTTTTGTTAGGTTGGGTTTTTTTAAAAAATATCTAAATGATGATAATGACGGGGTAAAATGCAAAATAGTGATAACTCTTATTGCCTGTCTAATTTCCTCTAACAGTATTAAAAAAAATGTTTGGGGCTAACCTTCACAAAGAGTCCATTAAAGGAGTTACTTAATGTTTTAAAATGTCTTAACTTAATCAGTAAAATAGAAGAAATGTGGTATCACTTATGTAATCTTTAGGATTTTGAAATAATCTATCTTTTAATCTAAATTATTCCAATAAGTAAGTAGTCATATAAGAGGTAAATATTTTATTTGATAAGAAAACAGGGAAGAAACAGGGAATAGAATGACTAGTTTTTATCAGTGGGAAAAGTAAAAAACCCTAATCCACCATAAGGATCCATATTTAACATAGTGACCTGTAGTCTCCAAAGAGAAAGCAAAGATTGAATGTGGAATTTATACATTCAGTTTACTTAAAGTCAGGGAGAAGAGAGCAGAAGTGTGAGTAGACATACCAAGATAAACCAGAAGGCAACTTATTGTAAAAGGAATTTCTGTGCTGACAGACGCTAAGTAATTTGTGGCAGCGATTTCAGGTTTTTTATGTACAGGATGATCTCCAGAACAGAAGAAAGCATTTACATTGATGTGGAGAAAGAAACTTATTTTACAGACTTAAAAACATGAAGATATTTGTAATAGGCATGTTGGGAATATGACTGCTAGTAACAGGGAATAGAGAATAGAGAAACAATATAAGCCATATGATATATAAGATAGGATGCTATCTTGATTCATAAAAGCTTCATTTATTTGACTAAGAGGAAGACAATTAAGAGGGAAGGTCATGAAATTGCACATAATTGCAGAGAGGAAAAAAAAAAATCAAGAGCTCCTAAATAAACTTTTCTATATCTATGAACAAAACACTTTCAAAGAAATGAAAAGGTGTCATGCTTCAAAGCTAGTGACAATCATTTTTTGTAGACTTAATGTCTTCTGGAATGACTGAAAGGCAGCCTGAAAGTATTTAGGAGCCAAGAACTTTGGATCTTGTCCAAAGACCAAATCTGCTCAATCACCAGATGAGAAGATTATCTTCAGTTACAATTTTTTACTGGAAACCTTGGAAAGGATTGACAGAAAATAAAACATAACCCTCCTTCAGAGTTTAAGATATCAAGCATCTAGTTAAACATTTTAAATTGTTCCTGCCTGTCTTCAGTGGATTTTTTTGGATCATAGTATGAATAATTTGATATGGAACACTGATAGATTTGGTATGATAGCAGGTGGACAACTAATGGGATCTAGTATGGCATCTCCTATGTTCCAATAACATATGTGTGCTTGGGGATAATTATCTGAACAAAAGGTAAAGCATACAACATGATTATAAATATTCTTTTGTTCCCCATTTCCTTGGTAGAGCAAACTTGTTTGTAGTTGAATGGTATAAATGCTATTAATCAACCACTGAAAATGTAGTGGGTTTGGGGTTTGGTTGGGTATTTTTTTTTGGTGATCTGTCAGACATCACAGCTTTCTGGTTTATTTTCTTTTCAAGAAATGCTTGATCCATGATTAGCCTTTTGAATTCAATACTTAGAACGTATGTATTGTCTTTTTAGCATATAGTTAATATCAGTCTGCTGTTATTAATGCTTGCCTGGCAAACAAATCTGGAAAATGCACTTTTGTGATTATTCATGTGTATTAATATTGACAACTTAATATGAGATCCCTTTAAATGTTCTTTACTATGTTGTAGTATGACAGAAATAACAACAAGAAAATTAAAGGGCACATTCTACATCAAGCCTCATGCCAATTGTTGGTTTGTGATTTGTGTCATCCTGATTGCCAGTACTTATTCCATTTTTTAACACTGAATACATCTCAGTAAATAATAACTTGTATAATGAACTGAAATTTGTCTGTCATACTTCTTTATTAGGTAAACTAGTGAAACTGTACTTTTAATGTTTCTGATAAAACTGCAATTTAATAGTAAATGGGTTGTTGTTATTGTCTAAATTAGACTTTTCTTAGAATATTGTATTGGGTTCTGAGCTTTAGTCTTTTGTGTACAATCTCAATTTACTTCTACACCTCAATTACACTCTTAAAATTAGATATTCGTAGAAGCAACTATGACATTAGTCCTTGCACATATCAGGCATTACATAACATCACTTTTTATTGGTTTATTCAACTACAAAGTTCAGGTATCATCAAGTAAACTTGACAAACTACTGTAGCTCTGTGATGAAAATTCAGAATGTATTTTTGAAATAAACTTTTAAATATTGAATGTGACATCTATCTATTTTAAACAAATCTCTTCCTTCCCTTAATGTGTCTTCCTTCACTTCATAGAATCATAGAATGGTTTGGGTTGGAAGGAACCTTAAAGATCATCTAGTTCAAAACGCCCTGCCATGGTGTCATGGTTTAACCCCAGCTGGCAACTAAGCACCATGCAGCCAATTGCTTACTCCCCCCCAGTGGGATGGGGAAGAGAATCAGAAGGGTAAAAGTGAGAAAACTCATGGGTTGAGATAAAGAGTGTTTAATAGGTAAAGCAAAAGCCACACGCACAAGCAAAACAAAACAAGGAATTCATTCACTACTTCCCATTGGCAGGCAGGTGTTCAGCCATCTCCAGGAAAGCAGGGCTCCATCACGCATAACAGTTACTTGGGAAGACAAAACGCCATCACTCCGAATGTTGCTCCCTTTCCTTTTCCTTCCCCCAGATTTTTATTGCTGAGTAAGACATCATATGGTATAGAATATCCCTTTGGTCTGTTAGGGTCAGCTGTCCCCTCCCATCTTCTTGTGCACCCCCAGCCTACTCGCTGGTGGGGTGGTGTGAGAAGCAACAAAGGCCTTGACTCTGTGTAAGCACCGCTCAGCAGTAACTAAAACATCTCTGTATTATCAACACTGTTTCCAGCACAAATCCAAAACATAGCCCCATACTAGCTACTATGAAGAACATATTAACTCTGTCCCAGCCAAAACCAACACACGTGGGCAGGGACACCTTCCACTAGACCAGGTTGCTCAAAGCCCCATCCAACCTGGCCTTGAACACTTCCAGGAATGGGGCAGCCACAACTTCCAGTGCCTCACCACCCTCATAATGAAAAATTTCTTCCTCAGATCTAATTTAAATCTACCCTCTTTCAGTTTAAAACATTACCCCTTGTCCTATCACTACATGCCCTTGTCAAAAGGCCCTCTCCAGCTTTCTTGTAGGCCCCCTTTAGGTAATGGAAGGCTGCTCTAAGTTCTCCCCGGAGCCTTCTCTTCTCCAGGCTGAACAAGCCCAACTCTCTCAGCCTGTCTTCATAGGAGAGGTGCTCCAGCCCTCTGATCAGCTTCGTGGCCCTCCTCTGGACTTGCTCCAACAGGTCCATGTCCTTCTTCTGTTGGGGGCCCCAGAGCTGAACACAGTACTCAGGTAGGGTCTCACGAGAATGGAGTAGAGGGGGAAAATCACCTCCCTCAATCTGCTGATCACGCTTCTTTTGATGCAGCCTGGGATACGGTTGTCTTTCTGGGCTGCAAGCACACATTGCCAGGTCATGTGGAGCTTTTCATCAACCAACACCCCCAAGTCCTCCTCAGGGCTGCTCTCAGTCCATTCTCTGCCCAGTCTGTATTTGTGCTTGGGATTGCCCCAACCCAGGTGCAGGACCTTGCACTTGGTCTTGTTGAACTTCATGAGATTCGCACAGGCCCACCTCTCAAGCCTGTCAAGGTCCCTCTGGATGGCATCCCTTCCCTCCAGTGTGTCGACTGTATCATACAGCTTGGCGTCATCGGCAAACTTGCTGAGGGTGCACTCCATCCCACAGTCAATGTCACCGACAAAGATGTTAAACAGTGTTGGTCCCAACACTGACCGCTGAGGAGTGCCACTTGTCACTGGTCTCCACTTGGACATTGAGCCGTTGACCACAAATCTCTGAGTGCGACCATCCAGCCAATTATCCACCAAGTGGTCCATCCATCAAATCCATGTCCCTCCTATTTAGAGACAAGGATCTCATGCGGGACAGTGTCAAATGCTTTGCACATGTCCAGGTAGATGATGTCAGTTCTTCCCTTATCCACCAATGCTGTAACTCAGTCGTAGAAGGCCACCAAATTTGTCAGGCACGATTTGCACTTAGTGAAGCCATGTTGGCTGTCACCAATCACCTCCTTATTTCCCATGTGCCCTAGCATAGTTTCCAGGAGGATCTACTCCATGGTCTTGCTGGGCATAGAGGTGAGACTGACTGGCCTGTAGTTCCCCTGTAGTTCTTCCTTTTTTCCCTTTTTAAAAATGGGGTATGTTGCCCCTTTTCCAGTCAGTAGGAACTTCACCGGACTGACATGACTTCTCAAACAGGATGGAGAGTGGCTTAGCAACTTCATCCACCAGTTCCCTCAGGACCCATGGATGCATCCCATCAGGTGCCATGGACTTGTGCACCTTCAGATTCCTTAGATGGTCTCAAACCAGATCTTCTCCTACAGGGGTGGTTCTTCATTCTCCCAGTTCTCGCCCTTGCCTTCTGCGACTTGGGCAGTGTGGCTAGAGCACTTGCTGGTGAAGACTGAGGCAAAAACATTGTTGAGTACCTCAGCCTTCTCCATATCCCAGGTAGCCAGGTCTCCCGTTTCCTTCCAGAGAGGACCTACATTTTCCCTAGTCTACCTTTTATTATCGATGTACCTCTAGAAGCTTTTCTTGTTGCCCTTGATGTCCCTGGCCAGATTTAATTCTATTAGGGCTTTAGCTTTCCTAACCTGCTCCCTGGTTGCTCGGACAATGTCTCTGTACACTTCCCAGGCTACCTGTCCTTGCTTCCACCCTCCATAGGCTTCCTCTTTGTGCTTGAGTTTGTCCAGGAGCTCCTTGTTCATCCATGCAGGCCTCCTGGTGTTTTTGCCTAACTTCCTCTTTGTTGGGATGCATCACTCCTGAGCTTGGAGGAGGTGATCCTTGAATATGAACCAGCTTTCTTGGGCCCCTCTTCCCTCCAGGGCTTCATCCCATGGTACTCTACCAAGCAGATCCCTGAAGAGGCTGCTCTCCTGAAGTCCTGAGTAGTGATCTTGCTGTGCACCCTCCTCACTGCCCTCAGGATCTTGAACTCCACCGTTTCATGCTCACTGCAGCCACGACTGCTCTTGAACTTCACATTCCCCACCAGCCCTTCCTTGTTGGTGAGAGCAAGGTCCAGCATAGCACCTCTACCCCTCGGCTCCTCTATCACAGCAACCTCCTGGATTGCTTATGCTTTGCTGCGTTGTCCCTCCAACAGGTATCAGGATGGTTGAAATCCCCCATGACAACCAGGGCTTGTGAAGGTGAGGCTGCTCCTGTCTGTCTAGAGAGGGCCTCATCCTCTCCGTCTTCCTGGTCAGGTAGCCTGTAGCAGACCCCCACTATAATGTCACCTGTCCCTACCCTCTCTTTAATCCTGAACCATAAGCTCTCGGTCGGCTCCTCATCCATCCCCAGGCAGAGCTCCATGCACTCCAGCTGGTCATTGACATAGAGGGTGACACCCTCTCCTCATCTCCCCTGTCTGTCCTTCTAAAGAGTCTATATCCTTCCATTCCAACACTCCACTCATAGGAGCCACCCCACCACATCTCCATGACGCCAATAAGATCACAGCCCTGCTGGCGTGTGCATGTCTCTAACTCCTCTTGTTTATTTCCCATGCTACGTGTGTTTGCATCGAGGCATTGAAGTTGGGCCCCCGACGAAGCTGACTTACTGGCTGGCGTGGCTGGAATTCCTTGTGCTGCTCTTCAGGTGCTCTCCTGCTGACCTGTGATCCTTCTCCAGGCTCTGGGCATCTCTTGCTGGCACTGGCATCAAACTGGTAGAAGTGAATGGATTGAGGTTCCCCTCCCACAGCAACTTTTGTTTAAAGCCCTCTTCACCAGCTTGGCAAGCCTATGACCTATGATGATCTTCCCCTTCTTTGACAGACAGACCCCATCAGCCCCCAGTAGACCAGGTTTCTCAAAGCAAGTCCCATGGTCTAAGTAGCCGAACCCCTGGCTGTGGCACTAGTGCTGCAACCATTTGTTGATTTGCCAGATTCAGCTGGCCCTTTCAAACCTTTTCCCTTTGACTGGGAGGGTTGAAGAAAAAACTACCTGCACTCCAGAGTCCCTTACTGCCACTCCCGGGGCTCTGTAATCCTTATTGATATTCCTCAGACTGCTCCTGCCTGTATCGCTGGTGGCCATGTGAAACAACAGCAGCAGATAATAGTCAGTGGACTGTATGAGGCTTGGTAGTCTCTTGGTGACACCCCTGATATGAGCCCTTGATAAGCAGCACACCTCTCTAGAGTGCATCAGGTTGGCAAATGGGTGCCTCTGTACCTCTCAGAAGAGTCACCTACTACTGTCACCCGTCGCCTTTTCTTAGTTGCACTGACTGTTACACAGGGAGTAGATCAGGCTGCCTTACTCAGCTTCAGCGTCTCTGCTGATGTGACGGGTCTTTCATCTGCAGTCTGCAGAATGGTGAAGCAGTTCTGCAAGGGCACCTCAGGCTTCGGGAGAAGTCTCTTCCTCCTGCTGGTCCTTGCCATTGCAACCTTCCATTCTCCTTCATTATTGCCCCCCCTCTCTTCTGTGTGTGCCAGTGGGGGAGTTTTTGGCTGTTTGACCATGGGCTGTTGGGTCCACTGCAGACTGTGCTTGGAACCAGCTATCTAAATCCTTCTCAGCCTCCCTGATGTTAGGCAGCCTTGTCACCGCCTCCTGCAGCTCAGCCACCTGCTGCAGGAGGTCCTCCACCTGGGCACAGCTTTTGCAGGCAGGTCTGCTGCCTGTCCCTGCCCCAGGAGAAAGGTCTGGGCACTCCCTGCAGCCTGGGGTCTGCACTGCAGCCTCTCCTTTCAGCGGCTCCCTCTGCGTGGAGGCATCGGCCACCGCTGGGGTAGATGCTGCAGACCCCCCAGACAGGGCTGCAGCCTCTGCTCTCAGACAAGTGCCCACCATTCTCCCTTGAGGGTCAGGCGGGATGAGTGCCCTTGGCCTGTGCAGATGGTCACAGAGCGGTGCCCATTTGCTGGGCTATGTGTACTTCAAGTCTCCCTCTCAGCCAGTGTAATGCCCCACCTTTGAGGAGGTGCCCTCCCTGCGCACCCTTCCACGTGAACTGCCGCCCCACGCCCTGTTTGCCCACTCTGGTCACAGCGGTCCTGATTGCTGGTGCTCCCCAGGCTGATTTTGATAGGCATGGGGGTGGTCGCGGTTGCTCAGGCAATGCCCAGGCCTTGTCAGCATCTCCTGCGAGAGCTGCCGGCTCCTGGCGGGTCTCTCTGCTGCCCTGGCGTTTCCCTGCCTCAGGAAACCCCCTGTGTGCCCAGATCTGCCGCTCCGTTGCGGGTTGGGCCGGCTCCAGAGCAGCTCCCCTCGGCGACTGACTGCTAGTTTCCGTTACCATGTTCTGTACACACTGCAGTTCATGTCAGATCATATGCAATGGCATATCTATCTGTTCATCTTTGGAAAGTCAGGACAGCGAAGGTGACCAATGAAACAAATCCATATTTATCTACTAATTCAGATGGTTAAGGAAAGCTTTGTTTCATATGCATTAAAGTGGAACACTAAATAAGGTACCAATCAGAATATTAAAGAACAAGTGATTTCTCAGCATCTACACTTGTCAATTTAAAGAATTGCACAATACAGTGTTGGACATAAAGGATGTTTTTAAAATGAGAAATACACTAGAAGTTAACAATTCAGAAAAACTGAAATATGGGATAATATATCGTGACAGTAAGGCTTCAGCCCTTCAGTATGTGACCATTCTTCACCCAAGCAGTCAGACTGACTTCATTGTTTCTGCTCATGATAGTAAGGATTTCTTGTGTCAGTAAAAATACATATGCTTGTATCCTATATTATAACTAGGTAAACAGAAATAATGAGTACTATATAAAGCTAGAAATTGATTATTACTGTATAGTAGTATCCCAATGATAGAAGGTTTTGATTAAAACTAACTCTGTTTGTTTTTTATGTTGCAACATTCTCCCTTTCAAAGAATTTGAATGATACATAGATTTACAAACTTCTTCAGAATTTTGTAGGAGAAAAGGATGAACGTCCAAAAACAAAATTAAAAATAATAATAAAAAATTTCTTACTTAATACTTAAATTATGAGGTGGGATTCATCTCACCTAACAGTTCAATGTTTTTCCTCACCTATTAATCATGAAGGACATACTTCTACAATGATTCCTCTGACCTATAAACAAGTAAGATAGCTGCCTGTATGAATTATTTCTCTCTATTCACTAAAGGACGTTAGATGACTACCTTAACCTAGATTAAAAAAAAAGAATAAAAAACCCAAAAAAAACTCCAAACCAAAACCAAATAGTACAACAACAGCAAAACTTTTAGATAACTAAAGCTAAGAAAAACAAATCCATCCCCTGACTTTCAGAAAGTTGAATTTAGAAAAAAACCCCTCACATCCCCTACGTAACAGCAAAGAGAAAATCTTGGTTGTGCTGAAATAAGTTGCAGTATTGTGACAGACTTCTAAAAGACAGGATTTTTCTCTAAATTTGTATGAGAAAATACAAAAAGGTCAAGTTAATTTGATAAAAGAAGCCATCGTTCCTATTTTTGGAAATGAGAGATTGCCTCTGCATTACATAATCGCAGGTTCCTCTGCAGACAGCAAACTGATAATAATATTGATGATTGCTACTTCCTCAAAAAAATAGAGGTGAGTCAGTATATCACACACAGTTACAGAGATGGTACTGTACAATGGCAGCACACCCATCTGGTGTATTAGCCCCTCCTTCCAATTTTGTATCGTCTGCAAACTTAAGGTTAGGAATGACTTCCTCTTCATAAATCCATGCTGACTACTTCTGATCACGTTCTTGTCTTCCATGTGCCTGAGTAGGGTTTCCAGGATTAGTTGCACCATCGGTTTCCCAGGGACTGAGGTGAGGCTGACCATCCTGTAGTTCCCCAGACCGTCCTTCTTGCCCTTCTTGAAGACAGCGGTGACATTTGCTTTCTTCCAGTCCTCTGGAACCTCCAGAACCTGGCGATACCCCTCACATGGTTGCCACAATCTTTCAAACATGATGAGTAGCCTCACAATGACATTAATTAGCTGACTCCGGATTCGTGGGTGCAACCCACAAGCTTTTGTGTGTCTGCTTTTTTTAAGTACTCCCTAACCTTGTCTTCCTCCAGCAAGGGTAAGTCTTTCTTGCTCCAGACTTCCCTTCTCATCTTAGAGGCCTGGGATCCCTGAAAGTTAGTCTTACCAGCAAAGACTGAGATGAAGAAAGCATTGGGAACCTTGGCCTTTTCCTTGGCCTTTCAATAGTACCCAGGATGATCTTCTCCATAACTTTCCTGGGTACTGAGGTTAGACTAAGAGGTCTGTCATTTCCTGGGTCTTCCGTCATGCCCTTCTTGTAAAATGGAATAACATTGGCTAGCTCCTAGTCAGTGGAGAACTTCCCATACTCCCAAGACCTTTGGAGCCCATGTAAAAGACGCCTAAAGAAAAGGTACCCAAAGATTCAAGGTCAACAGCAGACTGAACAGGTGAAAAATGTGTTCAGCCTTCCCCCTCCTCACTGTCTGTTTAGTAATTAGTCTGGTTAGGTACGCTATTTTATCACAATAGCTTTGGTAAGGGTGTGGAAAGCAACTGAGGAGACCAAAAGAAATACAGGTAGAATAATTGTAGAACATGGATGAAATTTTCGCAGAAGCTAGGACTTTAGATTCTCTGGCTTGTCAAAACGAAAAGGCATATGGATGTGCAGAAGAACACAGCTTGAGGCGTTTGGTGACAGGAAGGTATCTTTGATACGGAACTTGATGAAATCCCCTTGTTTTCTATTACTGAATTTATGTCAAGTTATAAAACAAACATATTCCAAGACTAATCAAAAGAATCAGCATTTACTTCAGTTGGTGTTTTGGGGACAGGATTTATGTCTTGCATAGGATTATGTCATGGTTGAACCCCAGATGGTAACCAAATACCACGCAGCTGCTCACTCACTCCCGCCCCTCCCCAGTGGGGTGGGGAGGAGAATTGGAGAGAAAGGAAAACTCGCAGGTTGAAATAAAAGCAGTTCACCAGGACAGCAAAGAAAAAGATAATATAATAATAATAATAATTAAAAAAAAAGGATAATAGAATATATAAAATGAATGATGTACAATTTCTTGTCACCTGACGACCGATACAGCCTGTCCCAAGCAGCAGCCATGGAGCAGGGATATTCCCCCCCCAGCTATCCCAGAACAGCAAGTTCCAGAGAGAGCAAGCGAGGGTACAAACAGCCGAACGAACGAACAAAAAGGACCGAACAAATGGGAAAAAAACAAAAAAAAGAAAAGCAGGGAACAAAAAGCAACCAGAAGGGAAGCTTAAGGGAAGTGGCCCACCAGCCAGCCCTCACTTGTACTGGGCATGACGTTTATGGTATGGAATACTCTCTTTCGCCAGTTTGGATCAACTATTCTGGCTGTACCCCTCCCAGGTTTTTGCACCTGCACATTAGCAAAACCTGGGAAACTGCAAAATGTCCTTGGTCATTTAGCAGCAACCAACAACATCAGTGTGCTATCCCCATTCTTCACACACTAGATCCAAAACACAGGCGCTGCTGGAGACAAAACTAGCTCTGTTCCAGACTAAACCAGGACAGATTGTCAATACATTCTCATTAAGAAGGAAAGAACCGAAAGTAGCCTGCCCAAACTAGTATTTTAGAATTGGAAATATAGCATGAGAACATGAAACCATAGAAGTATGGAAGGCTAAGAAAATAACCATTGGCTTTCTGTCCTGAAAGTCTCTTTTCCATTTTTCATGTTACATGATAGTTATTCACATGACTTTAAGTCCTAGAAGAATCTTTAGAATGTTGAATTTTTCCTTTTCTAGATTAGTTCAGTTTTTGTGTAGGAGATGATTACAATGTCTCCCAAATCTACATAGTTGTATTCATGGCCTTCCACAAATCACATTTGTCCATTCCTAGTTCTGAGAGAGAGTGAAAAGCATACATACAACATGTTTGATTTTGCTGAAAATTCAGAAGCTGGTTCTGGATAAAAGGATACATTTATATTAAACATAGAAAAGAAAAAAAAAGGTCTAGGATAAAGATTTTTTTTGAACATAACTGAACATAACTAAACATATGATGTCACTATTGAGTAAGACCATGATGTTAATAGTGTTCATTTTACCTGTTTTATGCTACCTAAATATTATGAGTGTCTTTCAAGATTACTATCACCTGTTGAATAGCTCATGGGGTTTGGTGACCACATCAGTTTACTTTCTTACATTTTCTTCAGAGTATTATAATAATTTCCCATTATTGAAGATCATAAGATTCTTCTCTGCCCAGTTCTCCAGCCTATCAAGGTCCAGGCCACCCTAAAATATTAGATTGAACAGTTATGATAGATATGCATTACTTTACTGATGGATATGCTTTACTTTCAGGAGCTGAAAGGGCTGCATATGGGCCTAATTCATAGTTCAGCCTGTGATCATTGCTAATCATTATTTGATTGAAAATGTAAGAACATGCAGAGCATAGAATGGGAAGAAATGTATGACTGGTCAAGAAAGGTGTGTAAGATATACTTGTAATTGATCATACTGTAGTTCACTCAGATAGCCTAGCAGTCATAAATTGGGCTATTTTTCTGAAGTTTCTGCCCGCACAAACCATTTACTTGACAACCTTTGAATTTTTTCTTGTTTTTTCTGCATCGATTTCCAATGGAATTGTCACTCTAACTGATTAATCTGTGTAGGTATATGGAGCACAGATGTTCTCTTTCTGTTTTTGAGGTTAAATCTCATACAAACACTCTTGCTCGTTGCCTGAAACAATAGGGAAGCAAGCTGAAAATGTCTCTGAAAGGAGGGCACAAAACATCAGAGAAAAATGAGTAAACAAAGGATTAAGAGGTATGAATGTGGAAAGATGCAGGCAAACAGGTTTCACATTGCTGTAACATAGAAATTTGGGTATTAAGCGTCACTATTTTCTATTGTTAACACTTCATATAAGTTAATGAATTTTTGTGGGTTCTAAAAAATTTATTTGGTCTGAGTTTGTATGTCTATTTGAAAGCATTGTATTTCAATCTGTTATTACTGCCTGTTGCTATGTCTGTTAAAAACAATGATGAACTTTACATCGATGTCAATTAATTTGAATGAGGTCCAAAGAATGTATAAAACTGCAGCCAGATCTATTTCACGGACCAACATTTTTTTTTTTCAAAATTGTGATTGTTCTTATAGAGTAACAAAATATCTGAAGTTGGAAGGGATACATAAGGATCATCGAGTCCAACTCCCTGCTCCTTGCGGGACTACCTGAAATTTATTTTGACTTCAGTCTGCGGTTGGAATTGAGGAGGAATTCAAATGAAGAATTACAGTGCTACTGTGCCTGTTCAGACACAAGTGCTTTGTCTCTTTAGCTGCTTTGTCCCATCAGGTGCAAAGTAGAGCACAGCTATAAGGAAAGGATGTCCGGGAGATTCTCTACAAAGATAGGTGTAAAAGCAGCAAAATGAAGGCTCCAATTCCACAGTTCAAAACTGAAAGATAGACAAAAGACAATGAATATTTAATTAATCTCATCAACACTTGGAATTATATTCCTTTATGTGATCCACAGTGGTGTTTTCAAGTTGGCCTTTGGTCCACAGAACTGAAAACGGTTAAATCCTCACTTTGTTCACAAATAAACTTACGTACAGAAAGGCATTATATGGTAATAGAAAGTTTGTGCTCAGGCTACACAAACAGTTTATTGTTTGGGATCCAGCCACAGCAAAAGCTTTGAAAAGGGAAGATAAATTTTAATTCTAATACCTGTCAGACCATTATGTACCAGCATCTATCTAAGAATAAAGATCCTCATGTCTGGCAAGCCTCATATTTCTGTTAAGAGGCTCACTTACACTTGGAAAATCCTCTTATATAATAATATGTCCATGGAGTTTTCTTCCTAACCCACTCCCTCTTTATGCCAATAAACAAATGAGTAAATATTCAAAAACATAATAGAGAGTATTCATCATTCTCTATACATACCTTCACAAATACATGCACAGACACATACATAAATATATATATAAACACATATATACATATATTGAATTTTCTTTGTGGAACTATGTTGTTTTGTTTTAGATGATTTATAATTTTTCTACTTCTGTTTGGTTTATCTTTCAATGTTTTTCTAGTATTGAATAAAGTGTAAAAAGTCTATAAATTCATGAATCAGACCTCTTTTAAAGTGAGTTATAACACATTCAACCCTGCACACTTCTTCTGTAATAACACATTTCAATATGAATTTAATTTTTTTTGTTTGTAACAGATATTTTTGTTTTCAAAGTGTATAAGAAAACTTTCCTTTTCTTCCATTTTTTTTTATTTGCTCCAGCATTTTCATCTTGACATCTCTATGTCTCAGTATTTCATCTTTTTTTAATGTAAATTAGGTCTCTACTAAATATAAGTGCAATATTCTCTATAAAGAACATTAAAAGAAAACGTAAGAATGTTTTTAGGATACGCCCAGTTTCTGTTTCTGACTTAATGGAGTTACTTGAACTCCATGTAAACTGGGAGATCTACAGATTGGTTTACAGATTTTTCAGTTCAGCTATATTTGAATAACAAACATTACTTTATGCTACATGTACTGACTATGTTTAATTTGGTTTGGATAGCTTTTGCCTTTGAAAATAACATTTATGCCCAACTTTTACATATTAACAGAAATAAAATGTGTTTTCCCATGTACAAAGTCAGATACATGTTAGGAGATAGATGTAGACTTATATTTACTAATTCAGATTTTAAATTTATTTTAATTATTTTATTAATTTTTTATTTAGCAAGATGGCAAATATATCTACCGACTCATTAAACACTTCCTTTTGTCCATCTGTGCTTGAAATAATCACCTCTAAATCACAAGCCACCTAATATTCATATTCAGTGTCTTCTCCAGAAGCCTGGCTTTGAGTTTCTACCTTTAGTAAGACAGGCTGGACCTGAAACTCAGTTCTCAATATCATGATAGAAGTTAAACTGCTCTTTTTTCTGCTTGACTACCAAATCCTTTCAGCTACCTTGCTTGTCTGCTGGAGAGGGTCAGCAGGAAACATTGCCACTTGCTGTCTCAGTGGGAGAGCACTGTTTCAGAACTTGTCAGAAGAAAACTCTTCTCTATTTTTTTCTTATCTGATCTGACACTAATTAAGCCTACATTAACTATAAATGTATTGCCGTTATACATTAGAAACTTCATGTGAAAATGTGTTCTGCTGTGTTGAGACATAAGAATATTCAAAAAAAAAAAGGCAAAAATGTGACACCTTTTTTCACATTATCACCTCCTCACATGAATAACCTAATTTTAGCTAATGGGACTGCTCACGTGGCTAAATTCTCACCAATATAAGTACAGAAAGCCCGATTATGCTCCAAAATCACAATCCAAAATCAATCAGAATTGGTTACACGTTTCACAAGGAAAGGCAATTCACCAACTGAGACATTATTGTCAAGAGGCTCTAGCCAAGTGTATGAACCAACCAAGCGAGGCTGCCTTCCATGGCTTCCTCTGTAACAGACACCTCTCCTGCAGGTGGTTCTGAGTAAGTTCTCAGGCAGCTGCTGCTAGGAAATTAAGTTCTAATTCAATAGGAAAACAAAATAATCTGCAGCTTCCCGGGGGCAGGAGGAAAGGGGAGGGAAGGTAGGGGGACAGAAGCAAATAGATTTCACAGACAAGACATTTCTGTGACAAATTGCACAAAAGTTTTTCTTACATAAATTAGTAAGCCTGACATGACATATATGACAGTGGTTTGGAAGCTAGCTGGACTAGTAATGAGGAAAGCTACTTAAATATACGGAAATCTATCTCCTTAAATAGTATGTTATCACAGTAAGTTATTCCTTTGTTCAGGAGGCAGAGCAACAAGGACAGGAGCAGCAGCACCACCAGTCGCAATGTCTCCTCAAGTTCCCGTATCTGTTATGACTAAGGCTGTTTCTTTTTACAGAGTCAAGATGTTCCCATTAATAGTGTAGTACTGGCTGAGGACAGAGTTATGGAGTAACTTATCTTCATGCTAGTATATCTGCTTTTGCTACTTTATATATATAATTCTGCAGGTGCTGTCAATTGTAGCTGTATTATTTTTTTTTCTTCAGATGTAAGAATTTTATCAAAATACGACCTGGTTAATATGTTGACATTATATGTCAGAAGAAATATCTCTGGTATTTTAAGAAGGGGGAGGGGAACCAGCCACTTCTTCCAATCAAAATCTTCATTGTTACATGCAAAATCAAACACCAGGTTTGTGGGATTCATTGTTTAACATACTGAATTTTAAATGGTGGGAAAAACTGTCCTGTTACCAGTTCAATGATATTGATAATTAACTTAGACAAATATTAGTTACCAAATATTACAACCATTGGCATTTTCTTCGCCAATTTAAAGAAATTTGAAGTCTGAAGTATGTTATAAACCCTACTTACTCACAATTTAATGTGTTCATCTTATTGAAAACTAATTTAAAGTGACAGGTGTACTTTGTTTAAAGCAAGGAAGTAAAAGCCTTTAAAATCTCCACATTTATGACCTTATGTATTATGTCATGTTGTGTTACATCAGTCTGAATACATTCAGTTTTAAATATATGATATGACATACTGTAACATGATTCACAATGCTTAGGATTTAAGAGGTCCTGCTGTAATTGTGAAAGACACAAAGTAAGAAAAAATTACCCAAGCTTCATTAATGTAATTTAGAAATACTTATAAACAACATGGTAATCGCGTATGTATTTTTGAAGAAAAAGTAGTCTTAGTAAAGAATATGGCTATCAAAGCATAGACTCCTTTAACTTTATAGCTAATGGATTCTCTAGGTTATTTGGTGACCATTGATATACCAGTTACTCAGTTTTGGCACTGGATTAATATGGTAATTTTGTTTACTTCTTGTAAATCTCAGCTACAAGTTAGGATATATGAAGCCAAATTTTACCATTTATGAATGTCAATTACTTTAGCAAAACTGCCTGGTAAGCAATATATAATCTGTTGTCCTCAGACTGGATACATACCAATATTATATTTCTACTATTTCTAATATATTTTCAGGTAGTTGAAGGTTCAAATAATTGTGAAATAAGTTTACTTGTTATGGATGTTTTGGATGCAGTACATTTATTAAAATAAACATAATGTTCCTGGCTATTATATTAACTGCTCATTTTATTAATAAAATTGCTGCTCAACACTTAGCAATAAGTTGAAGTCATATAAAAATTATTAGATGTGCCAGATATTTTGAAGCATGCCCACACATTTTGAAACAAGAATCATGTGATTCATCAAATCCTTTCAGGACCCTATTTTCATGCAACTTGAGAAACTAATTTTCTCAAGCAACTGTTAACATTTTGGATTTAGTGTTTGCCACCTACCTTATTTTGTGATCTGCTGAAAAGTGCTTTTATCATATGTGTCAGCAGAAAGAAAAGTAATAAGTTTAAAAGCTTTAATGTATCACTATTAGTAAGAGATCCATGCTTACATTAGATTTTCACTGATGTAACACTGGTTATTTCAATGAAGTGACTCTTTATTTACTACACTAGTGAGTGAGATAAGGGTAAGGCACAGAGTAATTTGGGACCCATCAAGTTGAAATGTGCCATCTAAATGCATTTATATGCATCATATTATTTATTAGCAGAACTCAAAATCCTTTATTTCACAACTAATTTGACAAATGTATAGCAGTTTAGTTCCCTTGAATAGGGAAGCTGGGATAGTGCTAAAAACCTCAAATACACCTAAATTTTATCAGATGGAAAGGAATGAAGAAAAACTTACAGGGAGCTTTAGAGGAAAATAATCTACAACAAAAATAATCTTTATTCATTTGCTGTAAAATCATTTCATGGAAGGCTGGTAAATTCTACTCCACAATCAATTTCAATTGATAAAGTCAATGCAGTGATGAAAACTCATGCATCAACCCTGTAAAGCCATGTGCCTCAACCCTGTAAAGCCATCACACCTAAGAGCATATGAGCTATAGGATCTCTGATTTCAGTTTATCCATCATCACAGAACACGTTAATAAATTCCTATTAGTTACATCTGAGCAAGGTAATGGAAGGCAGCCTGGCTGCCCGCCATCACTAGGATCATAGTTAGAGCATGATGGGTTGCACGGGTGTATCTATGATCCAATTTGGGCTTCAATATGTTTATTGCTGGGGGGGAAAGGAGGGAGGCAGAATAATAATAATAATAAAAAATGCTATCTAACATTCCAGAGCTACTAGTCCAAAAATTAAACTTTTCATTTGTAAATCTAGCACAGAAATTTGCCATGGACATGAGAAACAGAAAAAATAAAACATGATTTCTGGACATTTTTCAGAGGAGGAATGCACTTTCAAATTATACAGTTCTTGCTCCTAATCATCTTAGGGCACTCAGTCTTCCTGGAAGATACCAGACAAATTCATTATATCACTGCCTTCTGGCAGTGTTCCTTAGGTTACAAACTGGGGCTTACAAATCCAAGCACCGAATGACACTGTTCTGTGTAATATTTGAAAACATGTTTCAGAATATAACACACACTGCAGCAAAATACACTTCAAGAATTTGAAGACAGATGACTCTGAAGATACTGTGAGGGAGAGTGAGCCTTGGCAGCTTGCAAAAATGTAGCAGGTATAGTGAGTTACCATGAAAACTGCAGAAAAAGCTTGCTTTCTCACTGCTGCCTTTTAGTCTATGTACTTCAGTGTAGATGAATAATAAAGACGTAGTTTAAATAAAATTCTGTCTCTTTTCAATGTCTGAGCGGAACATGTCTCATCCTGTTACAATCAATGAGGAAAAGTCATTAGCACTTCACAGGACAGGTCCTAAAATATCCCAAACATTTCAACTTGAGTTTTTCTGTAAATCTCACTCAGTGTGTGGGGGTGTGTATTGTGGGGAAGGTTTCCTTTTTAGTTTCTTACAGAACACAACTAAAATTATCTCAAAAGTTATTGCATGCATTTAGAAATCATGGCACCAACTTCATACTTTGAGTCTCTGCTAAAAACTGTTGAGAACCCTATCGGCAAACTTTTTTGTCATGATGTATTTCGGATATGAATTTGCGGAGAAGAATATAATTATTTTATTGTGTAGAAAAACAGAGTTGAAAAGTCAACAGTAAGAAAACATGTGGAATTCCTTTATGATAATTTAGGTGCAACTGAGAGCTTTGTTTACAAACACCATCTAATCAATGACTATACAGGATATTTGGTACTATTTTTCCTTGCAGTAAATGAAATCATATAGCTCAGCTGTGTCCATTTCTTTTCCTCACAAAAACACTTTATCTGCCTTTGAGAACCTCCATGATTTTTGGTATTTCTTTTCCCTTAGAATAATTAAGAGACTTAAAAGACTTCAATTCGACTTAGCTGTCATTTGCCATGTCCACTGGAAAACTGTAAGTATCACAACTTGTAGCTCAACTGCTTATATATTTCATAAAATTTTGTAGCTTATAACACTGACCGTCCTAGGGAAAAAAAAAAACAACCTCTAAGCTGATTTGCTGCTGGTAGTCACTGTAAGAACTACAGTGGCAGACAGAGACTGAACATTTATGGACATTCATTTGCTTGCTGTCTCCCACATTGATATGCTTGGGCCCATATTAAGAAATTTGGCAAATTCATGTTTTTTTCTCTAGCTATGCTGTAGCAGTCATCTAAAACCTACACCTGAATTTCAGCTTAAACACAAGGTCAAATCAATACCTGAAGCGAAGTCTAGAAATACTACAGTTCCTAGAAATTATGACACCAGCTGTGGGATTTAGGCTAGGACAAAAACATACGAGTCTTTCTCTAAGTGGATTTCTGTACATGTGTCTACTCATCATGTACGTGATTAATGTCCCAGAATGCACAATAGATAGGTAAGACTTCATTCAAATTCCCAATCATAGATGCCTAATGACACTTGAGGTGCTGCAGTGTATCTGCAGTGGCTTGAAACTGTCTGTTGAGAAAGATGCGGGTGCCCATATATCCTGTATCATAACTTCTAGGAGCAGATGCATAGCTTAGAAATCCAAGTGTCTCTGTAGTTAAAGGATTTAGTTTTGATGTTAGTCAGTAGTGGACATTTAAACAATAAGTTTGGATTTGTTTTTTGAGGTTCACTTAAATTCTGTGCTAGGAATCTAAGGCCTTCTTCAGATCTGTCCCCGAGATCCAAATCTAGGTGTTGTATGCCAGACCTCTGGATGGATTTGAGCTGTTTACTCCAGCCTGTACTTCTGAAAGACTCATGGCATAGATTTTCCTATTCTTAAGAAATTAAATTTTATGCTAAGGAATGCTGCAGAGCTGCTTAAAGTTATAGGCCAGTTTAGAGACCAGCAAAAGTGACAAAAGGATGAATAATCAAAACCATCTTGTTCCATTCCAGTACAAAGAGGAACTGACTGTTGTCCAACAGAGCATAGAGAATAGTAGTGATAGATATTGCTAAGTGAGGTGTCAGCAATGGCAAGACACTAAAAAGCACTCCACAATTATGGACCAAGCTAACCAGGTATATGCCTGGATGCTGTACGGAAATAAAAGGGTGTTGCACATGGCTAGAAACTTTACAATTTCCTTTCCTCAGATAACTCAAATCCTGCTCAAGCTCTACTCCAGGAATCAACTGTGAGAAGATTTCCTCCAAACACTAGTGATATTGAGATGTAAGTATGACTCTCTGATATGTGTCTACTGCTGGTGCTTGAGCAGTTATTGGACCATTTCACCTAAGGACGTTCATGAGATACTGAAAACGGTGTCAGAGACATTTGAAATTCTTGGAGCTTTATAGGTGGGCCTAGTAGAGTAGCTTATATTTTCACCTTGCTATTATTCATCATACTATCATGAATGATATTATCATCATTTATTCACACTGTCCTGGACCTTCACTTTCTCTTTCAAATGAATACAGGGTATCCTATGGCCAATACTGTTGAATAATTAGAGAGCAATCTGGAATATAAAGAAATTATGTTTATTTGTTACCAGAAGTTGATCTGTCAACACCATCATACTGGTTTCCATTCATTATCCTTAACTGAATCTGGATTGTGCTTAGTTTTCTATTATATCTAGTTTTTTTTACAGGACAAATTGTATTTCATGCTACATAGCACTTTTTTTTACATGTACCTATGACTTCTCCTTCAAAAATTCTGAATATTTGTCAAACATCTTATAATAAGTCTGGTATCTTATCCTTAATTGTATGTCACTATTATATTGGTTAAAATATATAAAAGAGTATAAAATTTTTGATCTTTGCTTTTCTTTTTTTTTTTTTTAAATTATTGTAGAAAGATTGTAAACTGTTTTAAGTTTACACTTGAGGTAAAACACATCACATTTTCTTTACAATATTCAAAAGTAAGCATTCATAATTGGATGTTTTGACAAAAAGACAACAAAGCATTAATATTTTATCTTTTCTCTATTTTATAATATATTTCTTTCACTTTTGGAATAGGCTATCAAATTTCTCTTTTTTCTGAGTTTTTGGAAAGTATAAATGCATTCTATCCCTGTTATTTTTAAAGATTATCTTCTTTCTTCAGTCTGAAAATCAAACTATCACTCAGAAATGTGAAGTACCTTCCTTGTATACATTTTGATCTTATGCTCATGTGCAAAACATATAAAAAAACCTGCTTGCAAAATTATTTTTAATTGGACTACAGCCGATTTTGCAAAACCTATATAATATACTCATGTGTAAATGTCTATGTACTCAGCAAGGATTTACCTATACACAGATTATTTCTTCCTTTTTATGTATGATCAGAATCTCAAGAATTAATATCTTCACTAACTTCAAAGTGAAATCCCCTTATTTGCTAATTCTTAAGACTCTGATCATTCATTATCACACTTTTAATGTTAATAAAGGACAGTAGAATCATCACAATTTAAAACTTTAATTAGAAAACAGTAATAACATAAGTGTAATTTGCTGTCTCCTTTAAATTGCAGCGAAGTAATTGTCGGTGTTTTACACTAGATATTACTTTTCTGGGAGATGGCATGAAAGAGGGAAAGGGAGGAAAGTGGAGGCAAAGGGACAGAAACAAAATCAGCGTTTAGTCATTCAGGGAACAGCGGTAAGGCATTCACCTCAGGTTTGACTGAAGGTCACAGTAATAAAGGCTGGAGCACAGGAGATGTACTTCTTCTTATGCCACCAAATGGATATTCTGGTTTTAATGGTAATTTGTTTTAAAGAAGCATTTTTCGATCCAAAGCCAACGGCTCTTGCCTTAAGCGGATTCCTTACTCCTGCTCCAGATAGCAAAGTATCTCAAACCCCTTAGTCCCTATCCCACTGAAACTTCCATTATTCTCTCTGCTGCTTCAACTAATTCTTTCATGTGAACCTATTTCCCCATTTAAATCAGATCTGCTATCCTTTATTCACTGTCATACTTTTAGCTACAATTAAGTCTTTTAACTCCAGTCTAGTTTTCACTTTGCTTCCCTTTCTTCTGCACCCACACAGTCTGGTCTTCCTCACACTGATGAATCCTCGATGCTCATTCAGACTGTCTTATCTCCTTTTCTCTCTGCCTCCTACACTCCAGATAATATTTTCTACTTTTCCCTTTGTCATCTCAGATTATTTCTAAATTAGAAATAGCCAGGAAGTGAGCCCAAGAAGCGTACTTCAAAAACTGAGTTGTGCACTATCAGCTCCTTAGCTTACTCCCTGATTCTGTTTTGGACCACTCCATTTAGCTCTTGGTAGGACAATTTCTGGGCATTGTTCTGGTATAATTTTCTCCTGAGGCTACTCCCAAAAAGCAGTATAGATGAAACTGCACCAGATTCAGTTTCCTCCATTTTACACTGTCTTCCAGCACTATCCCTGAGGACTCCTAACCTTCAAAAAACTTCTACATTTTCACATACCATGCCCCAGGATATTCAACTCACACCTTTAGTTTCATGCAATAAAAACACTACCCTGCTCCAAAACTGCTACTAAGACTAAAAAAAAGTTAACAAAATGTAATACAGTCTCCCAAAGATGTCTCACATAACTCATAAGAAAACTAATGCATAGCCTTTCATGTTTATCCTTTTCTTTTTAATATTTAAAAATTAATATACTGTTGATTGAAAAGAGAAGCTGCTAGCCCTGCTGTTGAGTTGGTAAAAGCATTGCATGCATTCCCATGCTAACCTGGCAGTCAGAATCACGAGTCGTTATGCAGCCCAAATCTGAGCAGACAACCTTAATTGTCTTACTGTGGGGACTGTTGTAAATATCTGCTGGGAAACACCGTCTGTTTTATCCATGACCTTAGCAGATTTGAAAGAGTAATAGTGGAATGCAAGGCTAAGTACACAATTCACTGTACCACTTCCAAGTTCCCCCTTTTCCCACCTTAATTGCAACCAATTAAGTATAATTATTTATCTCAAATAATTGAGAGGTTTTTTTAGCTACTTGCTTTCTTCTCATCATACCCCCAGCATGCATGTATTTTCAGACTTCCCTACATTAATTTGGCAGCCATTTATATAAAAGAAGATGCTGGCCAAGACTCAAGCTATTATATTCCACCTTTGTTGATCTAGCTGTTGAATTTTATAACAGTATCTTAGAATATTTCAGTATTTTAGAAATCCTAATGAAGTCCCATGTTATACACTGAAGTTCAGAACTTTAAAAGCTTGAAAAGTTTTACAGCCAGTTTTGAATACAGCTATCTTCTGGATGTCTGGATGAAGTATTACGAGAAGGTATGATTGAAAATACTTTTTTGTTCTACAGCAGATATTTATTATTGATTGATATCACATAGAAAATAGACATTTTGGATTCATTCAGCTCATGCACTTAGTATATCACAGATACTTTTGTGTTTTAGAATCATGTGGGCTAAAGCTATTAGAAAAAAATTATCATTTCTCAAGTTAGGATAGCCAACTGCAGCCACAACCATAGTGACATAGTGCACAAAAATGAGTAGAAAAAGGCATGGTTGGAGCGTGCTATACTCTAAGTAACCCTGTTTGGTGTCTGACCTTTTAGGAATGATAAGGAGCTCATGTGAGATAGAACAGCTTCCAGCTGTTCTGCCCTAAGAATCAGAGACTCACAACTGATTTCATGACAACCCCTCCTGCTGCTTTATTAAAGGGAAATTTGGGACAATAAGAAAGATGAGTTTTTTGCTCTAAATCAGTCCGTGACAGTTTAACCTCCAGCTCTTTCCTACAGGCTGCTATTTTTTTTCATGTTGTTATGTATATGTAGCTGTTCTGTATGTGTTTAGATTTGTTTATCTTTATATAGGGCCTTAATTAAACACCTTGACTACATGAGGCTGTGAAGGAGAATATATTTCTGATCTGTCCTCTCTGCGCCCTATCTCCTGAAGGCTGGAACAATGGCTAATCTGGCTTCTATTATTAAATTCTAGTGATTGCTTCTCTAGTTCCCACATGTGTTCCAGCATGATAAATAAAAGGTGGAAATTAGATGTTTCCTGACCTGTAATGTGGTCTGCATGGTTTATTTGGGTTTCTAGGCATGGCTTACAAAGGTGGTGAGTGTTGTAGAGGTAACCTGCTTAGCCTCTGAGCAGCAGGGGAGAAGAAATAGTTTTATATTATTCAAGCAGTAATTCTTCATACTGATTAAAGAGTAGCTTTAGTAGATTCTGAAGGGGTTCACCCTTTAATTCTTGCCCACCAGAAGCATTTTATGGCTGTGTCTCCAGTCTTAGAGCTTTATAGTGCAGTGTAGCAGATCTGAATGGTGGCCCATTAAGACTAGTATGTTGCCCCTGTGCGAGGCTTCAAAAATAAATGATAGCCCAGTCAAGTAACTGAGAATATTTACCAGAAGAACAAAATTCTTCCCTAATCTCAGTGGCAATACTCTTAAATCTTGAAGAGTACTATCACTCCTTTAGTTACGTTGTTACACTGGAGAAAAAAAGAGGATGCAAGTTATAGGCCTAACTTGCAAGTACCAATCCCACAGAGCTACAGAACATCTGAAATTACCTCTTACTGTGAAGAGACTGATACATATGATATACTAGGGAGTAAAAGACCCTTATTCTCCAGCAATTCAAGCAGCCTTTTTCTTTGATAACTAGGCTGTTAATCAAGTAGTATTTATCATATTCACCCTCCTTGCATGAATTCAAGAAATGACAATAGAGGACTTTTAGCAGTAGATCATGCTATTGGCAATGTATCTATTACCCAGCATGTTAACAATTTATAAAATACTGTCAAATAGTTTATTCAAAAGGCAATTGTACTTAGCAATTTGAAAGACAACTTGGTTGTTTTTTTTTTTTCATGTCAATATATACTTCCTTTTTCCTTCTCAGTCCATGTATTTCAGGTGGTGTTGGTATTGTCACACTTTCCTTTTCTATTCTAAATTATTTTCTGCCAAGCAATGAAAGTTCAATCTGCCTATCAGAATTTCTACATAACAAACATAAATTAAGATTTACGTCAACATACAGGTAACTTTCTTTTTGAAAAGAATTTCAGGTCTGCTGGATACCTTAAACATCGATACTGTGTTTTATTTACTCCTTATCTGACATAGCCATCTTTAGATCAGAGACTGATTCTTTATCCTGTATTTGAATGCCTGTTAATACCGGATCTGAGGTGTAATTTGATCTGGACACATCCGTTTTACAAAAAGGTAACAAAGTAAATGGAATATATACATTAACTAGTGGCAAATATTCTTATAAACATGTTGGTCATCAAAACAGAAATGTTGTAAAAATGCATATTTTCTTACTGATTCAGCTGATTTAATGAAAACACAATTAAAATCCTATTGGGATAGAGCAGTTATTGTCTTTCATTATATGCACGGTTGATAAAGCAACATATGATGCTGAATATTTTCCTGGGAATAGGACCAATATGAAAACAAGGTAGTTATGTGCTGTGAAAAGTATTATTGATGTCAACAAGGTAAGATGCATTCTGATGTGAAAGAAAATCAGTAAATCTGAAAAGACAGAGAAATATTTCTCTATGTCAATCAAAGTACAAAGACATGAACAAAACATTTTGAAAATTTTAATACTTACTCTTAAATATAACTCTGAAAGTCATACATCCATGTCAGTATTTTACTGATACCTCAGACGCCAGAACTGACTTTGAATATTTTGTCATGTTGGAAAAAGATGTTTCTAAGTAAATCTGCTTGTATATAGCCAACAGTAAATTGTGCTTTTCTTCTGTCTTTGTGTCTGGGAAACTTATTCTCAGTATCACTGTTTCATTCATCCAGAAGCCCATCAAAACCAACAGTTTATAGAAACTGGTTTCTTATGAAGATGGAGTAAAAAAGGTACATGTAAATTTGTCGTATAAGAAGCCAGTAAGATGTGCTCTTGTGTTTATGATGCAAATATACCTGGGAAATTGATTTGGTTCTTTTTTTTAATGTGAATGAGCTCTAGTCTGGTCCCATTGACAGAATGAGTATTTGAGACTGAAGAGTACTGAACGAGCTCCTAGACAGTATCTTCCAGTTTAATTTCACCTGAAAGGAACACCACAGTTCATGTGCTCTGAGACCTTTTCACAATGCAAACCAAAGAATGATGCAAACAAAATATGAACAATTGGAAGTTTGCTTCAAAAGTTCACTCCTGATCTAAGATAAACAGTAGTTCAGACAAATCCTACAGCTTCAATAGCACTGTAATATGCTGTTAGAGATGTTTAAGAGCAGTTTTACTCATTTTCCTAGGCATCACACTGGGTGTAGTTAATAAGATTTTCTTCCAGCAAACTGCTAAGGGCAGAAAACAAGATTCATTGTACATATAGTATACTTTAGCAACAAGCAGTTTTGCATCAGTAGCATACACATTTTCTTTAGATCATTCTATTCTTTTTTTTTTTTTTTTTTTTAGGAACCCCACAGTAGCTGCAACTAGAATAATACTAGCCCTATTGTTTTTTTGTTTTGATTACATCACATGTCTTATACGGAAGTTCATGTCAATATGTTTAAAAAATGATGACTGACTGTAACTCAATTGAATTTTGTGTCATCCATTTGTATTTGTGCAAGATGATCAGGTCTACTGAAATGCTGTTGTCCTTTCTGCACCAAATGTATAGATTATATAGAGATGAGCTGTAATGCTCAGTTACCTCAAAGTCTGAGGTACTTTTTACACTTAGATATATGTATTTATGTGTGATTATGTGTTTTAGTTAGTAGAGATCTGAAGCTTATTTCAGTTCATTAACATAAGCATGTAGCGTTATTTGAGATGGCTTACTGTGTCTTGCCTGTCTCCAGCTTCTGTGCAACAAGGCAGTTTCCTATGTAATAACAGCCAGCTCTCTATAGGTGTTACAAATATTTCATGGGTACAATCAAGGCAGTATACGGAAAGCAAATCAGGTGTAGATGTCTAGGACAATCCGAATAACATTCTGCACTCTTTTTCGACTAGATCAGCATTCACAACAGTGGGAGCTCAGACACCCCGTTCACACATAGACACCTATGCAGTATTTTAATTGACACACCTTAGGTGTCTTAATTTATATGTGAATGCCATCCCTGTTTTACATGTCAATTGACTGTATGTCCTTTTAGAGGAAGTTCTGGGGATTAAAACAAAGTGTCCCACCGTCTCTTACTATCTATATTATCTCTTTGCATAAGCCATGGTTTGCACATATTCATGGCATGTTTTCAATGTGAGTTTCAGGCAGTAAAGTGTTTATGGAGTCATCTAATTAAACATTTTTTTTTTTCCCTGCTTGATGGCGAATTAGGTGTAATACTCACTTATGCAGGTGATTTGGGGGCAACCACATCTATTATTGAAAAAAAAAAACCCACCTTGTCACAAAAAAGGTGGCATTTCAACCATAGAAAAGACAAAATTATGGAAATTCTGAGAAAATGCAAATCAATCTAAACTGAATAGACATAGTACAGAACAGCAAGGACCGTTTTTATCATTCTCTAAGGACATTCAAATGAAATCAACATCCAGCTGGTTAAGAGCCCATAACTAACTGTCCCTCTGCTCATTTGACAGACATTTCACTCTGAGACAGAAACCAGCTGCAGAATATTAATATACCCAGGTAGCTGAGTACAGACGGTGATATTTGTATGGGGGAGGGGAAAGCATTACTTATTGCTGCTTTTTTGTTGTTGTTATGTTCTTTTCTGTTTATGGACCCAAATTGTGGATGGCATAGTAGATGGTTTCTAGTTTTGTCCTCTGTGCGGAGGCAAAATTAGAAACATAATATGGAATAAGCTCATAGCCACCATTAATAGCATGCAGTAATGTCTAGAAGAAACAGGCTTTTATTGCTCTAAACTTCCATCATGTTTATTCATAAAGAAATTTCTATAAAAATGACATTCCAGTCTGAATGCATACAAATTATTCTTCTAGGGATAGTGAAAACAATTCAAAACCCATCTGAACCCTGATAATGCCAATTAAGAGCATGAAGAGCCAAAATATTTGCAAGTAAATTCAAAGTAATCTCTTTTAATTAAATATATAATGACAAAATCTTAACTTGAGTGTAACCAGGATAGTCTGAAAACTAGCTGAGAAAATTTTTTGCTTGTTTGTTTGTCCCAAGCAAACAATAGTAATGCTTTGACATTCCCTAGAGACTCAGGAATACAATTCAGGACAGCTAACCGTAGTCCGTAGATTTCAACTATGCCCAGATGACCAAACAGCACTAGGGCTATGATGTGACTGTACTTCAAAATGCAAACCAAAAATATTTTGCTGTGGCTGTGTCTGAATAAATCTGTGGTCCTGCTTGCCAGAATTGCATCTCAGCGTTGGATCTTGGTATATATGATACTACTTTAAGTTTATGGAACTATAAGTTATCTAACTAGGAAATTAATGTAAACAAAGAGGACAAATGACAAATATTTTGAGTAACAATTTCTTTCTGAGCATGCAGTTACTAAGAAATATAGAGCACTGCCTTGCTAAGTCTGTATACATGGAAATTACCAAGTGATATTTAATATACAAAAATAAGGGAAAATGCCATAGTGTGAGAAACTTTGTATTAGTACATGCACACACTGTACACTAAAGCACATGTTAATGTTTACTATATACATTGTAAAAATACTTAAACAGAAAACCATTAATTACTCTTTATGTGTATACTAAGTTAATGTAGGCAGAATGCTGAAATACATGGAAAAGAATTAAAATAAAGATGACAGAAGAGGAGAGTATTATTTAAATACAAAGGAATAGATTGCAAACTTGTTAGATTAAAGATTGGGAAGTATTGCAAACTACTACATCATAATATAATTGGTTTTTGGGGTGGTGGTAATAATTAATCATATTGCAACAGCTGAGCACTGCAAGTTAAGAGCCAGTTCCTAACTAAATTTGCAATTAATCTACTGAGTGATGTAGGTCTCATTTTTTAAATTCCTTGGGCCTTACTTTTCTTACCTGCACAAGAGAGATCATACTTTCTTTTTTTTTTTTTTATCACAAGCTGTTCATAAGCTTAAACATTTCCTACTCATTGAAAATAATAATAATAAAAAATCATCCAACTGAAGAGGCTTTAAAATTAAAACTTATTACATTTACTTTCTCAAGCTGTAAAGTGATCATCAAGCAAGTAGAGAAAATCCTTAACAAAAAGAAAAAATCAATTGCTACACAGATTTTTCTTCACTTAGAAACATAGTGGGAAAGAAAATTCAGTAGAACTATTAGATACTGGCAAATTCCCTTCTGTCTTTTATCTGTAGCTAAAGAAGGTCCTGTGACAATTTTGAAATGCATTATTCAGGATATATTAGCGTAACTTGAACCCAAATATAATACTGAAATACTGTAACTTGCATTAGTGTACAAACATTTTGTAACACTGTGATGGCATAGCCAGACACAAAGAATTTTACATAAATGTTTGAACAATGTGACAATTGAAGGGGTAAAGAAAGACTGGAGTCATTGCACCAGAAGGCATCCAAGTGATAGAAGAACAAAGAATAAGAGAAGTAGGATGTCCAACAGGCAGGGCATCCTCCTGAATACGCAAGGAGCATAACTAGAAACAACAAAAATAAGTTACATCAGCAGCAGATGTGATACCCCACTTTTGGGAGGGGAACATTAAAAACCTATTAGGCATAAGTGAAGAAAATCAGCAAAGAAAGAAAACAAGCTCATTTCAGTTTAGCGTTTTTTCACCCAAACAGTTCTTAAGTCTGATCACTCTGATCTTGGTGACATAGAGCCACCAAGGACCACAGCCATCAGTGATAACTATATGATACCGGCTCCCTAGTATTATATACTCACAACTAATTTAAGCTGTAAGTGTTAAAGCTGAACAACCTTATATATGTGGCAATAAGGAGCAATAATGTATAAGAATTAATGATTAGCACAAAGTGTGCTGTTAATAAATGAATGTCATAAAGTATTTGCTTATTTGATTGATTTAGTTTTTAGTTTAAAAATGCCCTGATTTGTCAGTCTTCTAAATACTCCCACCACAGCAATCTTTAATTCCCTAACTAATATATAAATATATACGTACAAATATACATACACATGTTCAGGTGCAATGTCTTTTTTATTTCACTTTATTAAGTATTTCATACATGTATCGATAAAAATGTATTAAATATCTGAGATTTTCTTTAGTAGACTGTTGAGGGAACGGATGGAGAAACTCAAAAGAAGCTGATCATGAATAACAACACCTTTACATTAGGAGTCATCTTAATCTGTTACATGGCAAGACAGCAATCTTAAACTGCTAGAAAATATTGTAAACTATTAAAAATACTTTACACTTAATTGAAAACTTTGATATCATTTTTTTTCGTTAGTGGATAAAGCAGTAGTTCTTGGCTTTACTGATATTCAAAAAAGACATGTTTAAAACTTTAAACTGTTTGACTCAATGACTTCTTATGACCAAGTTTCATGAATTAATCAGACATTATATGCAAAGGAAAAACACTTCCTCTTATCCTTTTTAAATTTTCTAACTTTTTCAAGATATAAAATGCCTCCTTGTTCTTGTGCCTATCCACAAGACAGAAATAAATGAATTACTGTTTCTCTGAACCAGTTAATGCTTTAGATACTCTTAACATTATTTGTTTTGTTTGTTTTAGTTCTAAGGAAAACAACCCAATCTCTTCAAAGGTTTTCTTAGATGACAGCTAATTCTTCTCAGTACAACAAATCTGCAGTCTTCTTTTGGCTTTGCAGTAATCAGCATTGTACCAAAGTCTAGTTTTCACAAGTGACTGCGAGTGTCTCTGCTGCTAAATAAGATGGTGTTACTATAGCTGCATAATCCTGTTGATTCCTTTGTGTTGGCATTAACGATCAGCACAGTAAGTCAAATCAGCTTGGTTATCTGTCTGGAAGCTAATTTTGCAGGGGGAAAAAAAAAATGGCTTTCAGCAGATCAGCAAGTTCATCTGCTTTACTGAGTAATTGCTACAGCCAGCATCACAGAAGCAATGGCAAGGTGATGCATGGGCAACGGGAAGAGGCAGAAGGGGTGTGCTGGGACCCTCTCCTTCAATGGAAGTGCACAGATAAGCTATGAAACCATGCTTTTGTTATTACCTTAATGTACCTACTTATGTAAAGACAATCTAATATTTTTACATTTGTCATCTTTTAATTCCTTCTTTATCTTAATAATATGTTCACTTCTTGGGTATATCTCCACATCAGGCAGAGGAATTCATCAGTTCTACAATGACAAACTCCATGCTTTTTTATATTTAATTTGCAATATTATCTGGTGGTAGGATAGTTCAAAGATAGGGAAAGTATGAATAGAGTACAGGGAGAGTATTTAATAATTTATGCATAAATAAATGATTCATATATATCAATACTCAATTTTATTTGCAAACATGTTCTGCAATTCTCTGCTTCTGGAACTGTCAGATCCACTGACCATGGTGGTAGGTTCCCACTTTTAACAGCAATTCACTCCCTTTTTCTCCTGAATAGGGACTGCATTTCTAGAAGTTGAACTGCACAGCGTAAGAGATGTTCAGATATCCTGGAAAATGATTCACCAAGAGTGATTCTGTACCTTTCAACTTCTGGATATGCCAATTGCACCTGCTTTGTGTTTGTGTCTTATTTAAATGTCCCTTAATTTTGTGGGAGGTTTGGGGTTTTTTTGTTTTTTTTTTTTTTTAATTTCTATTAGCAGAGGTGTCATATAAACACCTTGTTTTGTCTGTACTTGTTTTGGTATTTGTGCTGAGAGTGGCTAACTACTTATAAGGAATTGGTACAATATTGACTCTTGCACTACTCAACCCCTTAAATATTTTACTGTATTCTTTTTCATGTAAGAATTAAGATATTCCTTTCAAGAGGAATTCCCAAGAGCTTGTCTTATTCTCTTCTGTATTGTAAAACCAGAAATACAACTATGGTTTAGATATTTCATGTATAACTTAGCTTGCAAATATATTTATTTAAAGACTGTTCGATTTCTTCTTAGTAGCTGTAACATGTGAAGAGCAAAAGACAACACGTAATCATTTGCTCACCCTTTTGTTCTTTATACAAAACCGAAGACAGAGTAAATGGAACATTATTTACCAGCATTACTGCTTAAGAATTGCTTTGACTTAGAAGAAAGTTGACTTCATGTTTGAAGCCAAGACAATAAAAAAGAACAATTTTTCTTCCCTCCTGTTTTGTTGTTTTTTTTTTTCTTAAACTGAAGTTTAAGAAAGTGATTTTACATGTGAATCATAGCACCGGCAATCTTTTATGAAAACAGATTGTAATTTTCAGGTGCCAGAGAGACATCACTCTCTCTCTAGGAGAAAAACAAACAAACAAAAGAACAGTTCTGTATCTGAAATTTAGATATGTTCCATCTTTGAGAATTTCCTCAGTAAATTATAACATTGGATTAGCTCCTGAGAATTAATGCTTATATTAGTAATGCAAGAATGCCAGCATCCAAAGGTACTTAGAGATCTGGTTGACAATGTTGCAAAACCACCCTCCATGATCTTTGGAAGGCTGAGACAGTGAGGGAAGGTTCCTAGTGACTCAATAAAAAGCAAATGTCACACTCATCTTCAAGATGAGCAAGAAATAAGGATTCAGGGAGCTGCAGACTGGTGTTCCTAACCTAATTCAGTTGAAGATTATAGAGCAGTATCTCCTGGAAGCGACATCAAGGTGCATGTAGGACAAAAGAAAGACAGAACAGCTATTTACTGAGGCCAGATCATGCCTGACCAAACTGATTTCCTTCTATAATAAGAAGACCAGCTTGGTGGGCAAGGCTAGAGAAGTGGCTGCCCTAATGTTACCAACATTTTTGACATGGTGTCCCATAGTATGGCTTATCATAGAATCATAGAACAGTTTGGGTTGGAAGGGAACTTTAAAGGTCATCTAGTCCAACGCCTGTGCAATGAGCAGGGACATTCTCAACTAGATCAGGTTGCCCAGAGCCCCATCCAACCTGGCCTTGAGCACTTCCAGGGATGGGGCATCTACCACCTGTCTGGGCAACCTGTGCCAGTGCTTCACCACCCTCATTGTGAAAAACTTCTTCCTTATGTCTAGTCTATATCTCCTCTCCTTTAGTTTAAAACTGTTACCCCTTGTCCTATCACTACAGGCCCCGCTAAAAAGTTTTTCCCCATCTTTCCTATAAGCCCCCTTTAGGTACTGAAAGGCCGCAATAAGATGTCCCCGGAGCCTTCTGTTCTCCAGGCTGAACAAGCCCAACTCTCTCAGCCTCTCTTCGTAGGAGAGGTGCTCCAGCCCTCTGATCATCTTGTGGCCCTCCTCTGGACTCACTCCAGCAGGTCCATGTCCTTCTTGTGTTGGGGGCTCCAGAACAGAGTAGAGGGGCAGTCTTCTTGTAGCTGTATTGGACAGAAATGGTCTGGATACATAGAATGACAAGCTGGGTGAAAAATTGACTAAATTGCCATACTGAAAGAGCAGTTGTCAGCAGTTCAAAACCCAGCTGTTAGCCAGATATTATACGTCAGCCTGAATTATTCCTCAGGGTTGATACTGAGGTCAATACTGTTCAACATCCTCATTAATGGTCTGCATGATGAGGGAGAATGCACTTTTAGCATGTCTCTGGACAGGAGAATAGCTGATATGCTGAAGGACTGGCTGCCATTGAAAAGACTTTCAACACACTGGAGGAATGGGTGAACAAAAATATCTTCAGTTTCAATAGCCCTGTACATTGGATGAAATAACACCATGCAACAGTACAGGCTGGAAGCTGACTGGCTAGAAAGTTGGTTTACAGAAAACAGACAAATCTTTTGTTTGAGGCAAGTTGAACACCAGTCAGCAGTGAGCTCCCGCAACAATGGAAGCTAAGTGCCTCCTGGGCTGCATTAGCAAGACGCTGGGAAAGTATTAGGGAGAAATGTCATATATGCTTGCTCTGTTTCTACAATCCCCTAGGTATCTGTTTATGGCCATTTTAGGAGAAAAAATTCTGATCTGGTGCAGTGTGGCCACCCTCATGTTCTAAAAATGAGGCACTGTAATGATGAATGGGTAAATTCCCTACATGAACTAAAGAAAATACAACTACCTGTAGAATAGTTTTTCAACAGCTAATTTCAAGGAATGCCATACGATGACTGTCTGGGACAGCCTTTCAATGTATCTTGAATGATAAGAGGAAGAATAAACCTCTAAGTGCTTTTCCTCTTGGGGAGGTATGGGCTACTCATCTCATTAGGCAGAAGAGCATCTTGGTAGATAAAGTAACTTGTTTGTCAGCCAGGAGTAAAGTTAAATCACTAAGAGAATTACTTGGAAAAGAGGCACATTGTCAGATGGGAACTTCAGCGCTCTCTGGACTTCCTAGTTAATGAGAAGTTCATGTCTTGGAGCAGAAGGAGTTCAGGAGGCAATTCCTGGCCTGTCAAGGTCAGCACACAGCAGAACTTGAAGCCAGCAACATTAGAGAATGTGATAGTATTGGCATTACATTTAGATTTTTTTTTCCTAAGCCTTTTCTCGCCCATAGATAGACACAGTAGGTGCAGTTTTGACCCAAATCCAGAGCAAGGATTAAACTCACAATTGTAGATCTACAGCAAGATGCCGTAAGTACTATGCATCCACAACCCTTGCAAGTAGTTTTTATACTTTACAATTTGCTTTATTCAGATGTAATAGACATTTAATTTGCCACTATTTGAGATATTGCAGAACAAATATATGGCATTAATCAAGCAGAAATTAACTGTATGATTTTAATTATACTGCAATAAGATGCCACTGCTTTAAGGTTTAACCTAGGGGTGAATTTTTATTATAAACTTCTGAAAAAAAGGTTTTAATAGAACTGCAAACAGCCTTAGCTGATATCTCAACTACAATGCATCATCTCCTTTTTTTTTATGACTGTGCATTTATAGTTCTATTGTACAGAAAAAAAAGAAAAAAAATTACATTACTCATGCTTGATGAATTGCGCAGTGATAAAAAGTTAGCTGTGCTCAGTAGAGTCTTGAGCAGACATACCCAATCTTCCCAACAATGCCTTTTGACTGGCTTTATATTTGACTGCTTACATTCCACAAAACCTTCTCTCATTTACCAATTTTGCATCTCAGACGCAGATCTCCTCACTGAACAGAAACCCTGTATATAACAGTGATTATACCCCCAGGTACCCTTGTCATGCCATGCTTGCTGCACAATCTAAAGTACAATTGCGGCAAAGGGAATGGAAGACACTAATGGCTTTATGACTGCAGAAATATACATATGCTTGCAAAATCTTCCCTCCCTGCCCATCCCCTTGAAAAAGAGTGCAATTTGGCTGAACATTATCTGCTTTATTTTCAGATGACGTTTCCAACATCTGAACATATTTTATTCTTAGAAATTTTATATTTAAACAAAGTACTGTTAAGAAAATCTATTAAAACCAAAACCAAAACATAACCTGATACTCTATACAGTTTTTGTACCTGATACATGTACGTTTTTTTCTTTCAGACTAAAATTTTATCTAGGCTTTTTGCACATTGAGGATACCATAGTTTTTATCTCTTTAAATAGGTAATAATGTTTCTGTACAGCAACAAATACCATTTCTGATTTGGGACTACATCACATCTTTTATATATGCAAATACAGTGGTGAATTGGATCCTCTGAATTTTATTTTAAAAACTCTTTTAAATGGTCTTTTATACCAAATGTGACTTTTATTTACATAATAGGATCCTGAGTTTCCATAAGTCTATATGCTGGTGGAATGGGATGTAGTACTTCTATTGTATGTTTAATGTCATATTATACAAGCAGATAATGTGACTGTTCCTCCTGACCTCGGAGACTGAAACTGTACAGGTCAAATTAAGTAACAAATGCAGTCAGTGCTGACTGAACACCACTGAATTGGTTAGCAGCTGAAATGGCTTTGGGAAAGAAAACACTAATTATTATTTTCACGCCCATTTTGTGAGTGGTAGGAAAATGATTATTATAATAATGAGTGAATCTTACTAGTTCTTATTTTAAGATCAAGGATGCTTTAGCTCTCCAATAGATTTTCAGCACAAATCATTCTGATTTTTGCTAAAGGTTTCATAGCAACGATTAATTTAACAATTTTGTTTAATAAAGTAAATTATTTCAGAGAGAGAGAGAGAGAGAGGAGGCAGGCATACAGTGTCTGTTTGCTTGTGCATAGTTGAATACAATTGATATTTTGGCTTTTAAATATTTCCTCTTTGTACACGTAGTAAAATGTGTGAGTAGGGTAAAAAAACCCTGCAGTATAAATTTCTATTTGGTCCTTTCCTTACAGTAATTTGATGCACTTATTCTCAGTCCAGAGCATGTTTTTGTATATAGAACTGGCTAAACATGTCTGACTTCACCAACAAAATTTGCGTGCATAGAACAAACATTAACTACACTCTGTCTCTGTGGATTCCTCTTATAGGACTATAGGAAGCCTGAACAGCTGAAAGAAAACAAAAAAAAAAAAAGTAGAATTTTAACATATAAAAGTGGTTCACCGAGATAGTTGCCTGGTCTGTGCTTGCAAAATTAAGTCTGCATTCTGCTGCTGGAAGTTATCAATATTTAACTGACACTGACAAGACAAAGGCAGATTGTATGAACCAAGAATTATTACTGTGAATACATAAGTCTTTACCTGCAGTGTCTTTTATATTAATAATTGATTTTCAGTATGCAATTATAAAGAGTTTGGATCTCATTAACAAATTAGGACATGATTATCAAATATTCTTTGCTAGGATAACTAGCCTAACAGATAACATTGAAACAATGGAAATAATTATGTATTACTTTTAAAAAAGCTTTGGTGCTGTCTAAGATGACATTCTTAAAATCAAAGCAGAAAAATATAACTAGATTAAATCCTCAGAGATAGATACACAACTGATTGAAAATCACACTGAATGAATAGATGTCAATTTTTTGATTGGTTAGTATGTAAGGTTTCTGGTCTGGACCTAGTTTTGTTCAATACTTTTATTGAGTTATCTGGTAGAATACAGAGCGTATTCTAAAAATTGTTGATGACATCAACGAATCTGATTAAATCAAATTAGAAGGGTTGCAAACACATTAGGTGATTGGATTTTAAAGCTGACAAAATAAAGATGTTCTGAAATCAGCAAGAAAAACAGTGCTTAACAGGAGTACAGTGTAACAGTTCATTTCTGTAAAATTCACTTACACAAAATGAAGAAAAAAACAGTTAAGCAACATTACTGCTCAGAAGATGAGGGTCCACAGTTGTCCATAAATTAACCATTGGTGGTGAGGGAGAAGTGATTCTCTTTATGAAAAGGGAAAATGTAATTTAGGAAGCCATATGCTTTAAATGTAGATTATAATTTTTCTGTCCTAAGTTTCAGTCTCATCTGGACTCACTTGGAAAGAAAGTTACAGTCAAATAGGAGACAGTAAGCAAGAATGGCAAGAAAATTTGAAAACATAGCTAAGGCGGAAAGGTCAAAGACACTGGTTTTGATTTATTTAACAAACTAAAAAAACTACCATGAAAAGGATAATAACCAGGTGTCCTCATTCTGTTGGTAAAAGAAAAGGTTTACGTTAAATATTAAGAAAAATTTTCTTTAGTGAACTGTGTGAACACATTAACAAAGAGATTATAGAATACATTTTTAATGAACTGAATAGATATTTATCTCTGGTTATATCTATAGTCAAGTTATGTTTCATCCTTCTTCTGTAAAGGAGGACTGAGTGACCTTTTACAATAACATCCAGTCTCTTATTTATGTGCTTTTATGATGAACATTAATAAATAGGGGGAAAAATGTTTCAAATGTCCTGAGCTATAAAATATGCTAAATTTATTAGGGAATATGTCATAATTATCTTATGATAATATATAAATGTATAAATCATTTATGAACATTATTTTCATGGTTTAGCTAGATATCAGGAAGAAAAAGAAAGCAAATGTACAGTTGTTATTTTACTTCTATTGCAGATCTTCACGGACCAATACTCCAATATCATCAATGTGATGATATTCTAAGGGATATTCCCCAAAATCATTTTTTTTAGTGCTCATGGTGGGGAGGGCAAGTATTTCTTTATTTCATGGGAAGTTTTAAATTGTGTTTACTCGTACACATGCTTATTGCCATTTTCTCAGCAGTTATTAATATTTTTGTTATGCTATATCAAAGCACAGATTTCCATGTGCCAGATTTTGCATTATTTAACTAGACTAATTGGAACAATACATTTGAGATATGAGAGAACACAGGGAAATCTCGCTATGTGCTTGCCCTGATTTTATATTCTTCTGAAAACAACTACTACTGGCCAATTATAAAAACAGTGTATTGAACCTGATGAACCATTGGTCTGACCCAGCATGGCCAGATGTTAGATTTTCAAGGGACTTGGTTCCTCTAATCTACACCCCAAAAACAGGCTCCAAAGAAAGTCAGGATATCACTGCATATTCACATAGTACCTGACAGAAATCACTTTGTTCTTTGATTTTTCTGAGCAAGTACAGTGAAAGACATTTTAGGCAGGACCATTTTATTCATTTCAGGCAGCACTTTTGCCAGACTAGCTCTTTAAATGGAACAGGATAGTCTTGGACAAAAAAAAACATGCAGTTTATCAGTTACTGTGATTGCAGTGATAACCTGGTCATTTATGACTTCTGTGATACTGTGTTGTGGTATTTATTTTTTGTTATTATTTTGTTTTGGTTAATTAATTTGGTTAACTCTAATTTTAAATAAAAATACAAATGAATAAACATAACATGCCACACAATTTTCTTATACAGAACCAGGCCATTATTTTTAAAAACTGTACAAACCCATAAACACTGAAAAATCATCTTATAGGACAGCTATATACTCAAACCCCCCATTTTCCTCTGATTTTTATTTTATAGTGAAAATAATTCAGTCAAATTACATTTTGTCTATTCTTTAAAAATGAATAGTGAAAGAATAAAACTGGTTTTTACCTTTGATAAAAAAAATATTTTTATAATTGATGGAAATTGAAAAGGTAAATCACAGTTAATGCTGACTTACAAAAATTCCTGAAGAGTGAGAAAATCATTGGTATGAATGCTGACACAACAGAGCTGCACTGAGCATAATGCAGTTTAACTGATACTCGGCTAAAAAATAAAATCATGTTTCTTTTAAAAGCAAGTTTAAAAGAATATATAAACACACACACAACTATTCTATAACTACAGACGACACTTATTCCTCTTAAATCATATATTCTGTAAAATAATGCTGAGACAAAAATAAACTATTTAATTTTTTTCAAATATTTATACACAATTACACAGTTATTTTGTTTACCAAAAAAAAAGATGATAGCAGAGACAATTGAGTACTTTAAATGTCAAATTAAAAACTCAAGTAGCAATTTCAATACATAACTGCTTTTGTGAATATTTTATGCATGTTTTATTGATCATAGTGTTTAAAAACGTATGATTCATTTACATCAACCATTAAATGTTAGGAGATAAAGCAACAGAAAATATGTTACAGAG
This sequence comes from Phoenicopterus ruber ruber, assembly GCA_009819775.1. Classification (NCBI taxonomy): domain Eukaryota; kingdom Metazoa; phylum Chordata; class Aves; order Phoenicopteriformes; family Phoenicopteridae; genus Phoenicopterus; species Phoenicopterus ruber. The sequence goes on from CM020215.1 coordinate 180,021,617, forward strand.
ATGAGCAGAATTTGCATTGGCATCCCACTGGCTTCCACGAATTGCTTATATTTTCTGAATGTTTGCCAAAACACATAGGTCCATTCCTACCCTAGATAGAAAATCCATCTTGTTGTTTGTCAAACATGTTAAATACATCTCAGTACACAAGTAATATAAAAACATATAGCTGCATTTTCATTTTCTTCTGGGTACAGAACAATAGTATTTTGGATCTGCAAACAACTTTTTCCCCTGACTGATGTCACTACTATTTAGCCCTCTGAGGTTAGCATTTATTGATTCTACTTTTAGTTTGATTGGATCTTACCTACTTCAGTGCTTCAGTAAATTGAAACCTTCTGCAGTTCATGGAAGAAATCTGAGAGCAAGGCTGCAAGAAAATGTACACTGACCTCAATTTGTTTCAGACTATATTGGTAAAAACATTGTCATCAGGTTGCAGAAGTGACCTCAGCTAGCAGGAGATAAAAATCAAACCTCATATTGTCAACAAGCCTTTAACAGAAGCAGATTTAATTATTCCCAAAGTACAAATCACAGCACTATTTTCCTATATTCTGTAAATATGAGAATCGCTCTCTGTTTCTCTCTCAGTCTATAAAGATGTACATCGCCTTGTGATATATACATCTCTAGGAGGAGATACATCAGTCTACCTAATTTGTGCTTGAGCAGCCTGGAAATGGCATAACCTACCTTTTAATTATTATTCTGGGATTGAATTATGTAACTAAAGCAACAAAAAAATATTAATCACCATTGGAAAATGGTATTTGGGAGGAAAATAATATGATGTTTAAATTTAGAAACAGATTTCGAAATAAAATGTTTTAGTATTTTAATTGTGCATATTCATGGATAATAATTTCATTACTGTTTTGCTATTACAAGCTGTAGGCTAATGGTAATATAGTCCCAAGTAGGATGGACTGGGTCATAAAATTATCCCTAGTAACTTTGCTGGGATGTTGACAACACGACTGTTGCAAGATTTGATTTTTATCTATTAATTTTCAATGGAGAAAACATTGTATTATCCTACCAATTTTAAAGTTCAGCATTCGAATGCATTCCGCACTGATTAAACTGGTTTTGTGTGATATGAGATTTATTTCATGTCTAGAATATTTAATATATGTTAGATATTTTAATGTTTATATACATTTATGCAAGTACCACATACGCATTATAACACAACAAATATAATAGATGTAATGTAATACAACGCAATGCAATGCAATGCAATATAATATAATATAATATAATATAATATAATATAATATAATAACTAAATCCTCATGCCATGATTCCTGGGCTTATACAGAGAAGCACAGACAAGTTGAGAGTTGTGAAACTAGTATTGTTAATTCAAAAGGTAGTGGGTGCCTCTCTTTGGAGATTATTTTTTAAGCTTTCCAGACATACATCTCCATTACAGCTTAGGATGGTTTTATACAAGTGTTTAAATTAGAGCTTTTTCTTCCTCAGATTAATGCTTATCTTTGCAAATTTGCAGCTACCACAAGATGATCCTTTCACCTCCTTTCTTTTTCATTTCTTATGCACAAAACCTCTGCCACTGGAAAAGGAAAGAGTTACCATTTATCCCTACTTATGTTTCCTCTGTCATATGTTAACAAAAAAACCTGTGGGTATCTGCGGTGGGTTAGCCTTAGCAAACAGCCAAACACCCACCTAGCTGCTCACTCACTTTCCGTCTTCAGTGGGACGAAGGAGAAAATGGGATGAGAAAGCTCATGGGTCAAGTTAAAGACACAGAGATCATTTACCAGTTACCATCATGGGCAACACAGACTGAACTTCTGGAAAATTAACTTTATTTATTTCCAATTAAAATAAAATTTAATTACTAATTTAGGTAGAGAAATTTAGGTGAGAAACAGAGACAAACATTAAAATAACACCTTTTCTGCTCCTCTTTCCCAGGCTCAGATTCACTCCTTCATTCCAGACTCCTCTAATCTCCATCCCCTGCAAGCAGTGCAGAGGGGATGGGGGGTTATGGTCAGTAATTAAGGGTTTTTCTCTGCTGCTCCTTCCTTCTCACACTTTCCCCATGCCCTGGTGTGGGCTCCCCAAGAGGTGCAGTTCCTTCAGAAATATACATCTGCTCTGGTGTGGATCCTTCACAGGCTGCAGTTAATACCTGCTCCAATACCATGGAGTACCAGATGTTTATTTTAGGCCTGGACTCATTTCTGATTGAAAAATTCCTTATTTCCTAATTGCTACATTTCTGTCACAAACTAAATATGCAAAAGACAAGACAGCCTAGTGATGGATAGTTCAAGTAAAACAAGTGTCCAGATTTCTCAGCAGCGCAGAGTAAATTCCAGCACTAACATTAGTTTCATGTGATAAAGAAATTCATAAAAGCACATCAGTAAAGTTTATTCAACCAGAATTTGAGACACTGAGTATTCCAGAAACATTTTAGGATAAAAAATTTAGTTTAGTACATGTCACACCTGAAAGTGAAGTTATAGATTTTGCTACAGATGGAGGGTACCGTGAGTTCATTCACAGGAAATCGTTCACATGAATTCAAGTGAATTCACACCCATACGAAACAAAATCTGCTATAGCCCAGCCAAGAAAGATTACCTTTAATTTTAACTCTTTAAAAGTACAGTGGGGTTTTGTTATTTTGTTTGTTTATTTTCCATAAATCAGATATCAACCAGGTAAATTCATACATAAAAGCCCACCCTTTTCTGTGTTCCATAAGTAGTTGTGGGTTTTTTGTTTGTTTGGTTGGTTGGTTTTTTTTGTAGAAATACAAATAAATCAGTTATTCATCTTTTATGCAACTCCTTTTTTCACAAAAACATATATATAAGGGTAGAGAATACTTTTGGAATAATAAGAGCATGTACTGTACACTTCAGTACTTTCTCTACCCAGCCTTCACAAACAGAAGGGCAAACATTTTCTCATTCTCCATATCAGGTCTTTACGGATGAATTATGAACCCAAACCCAATTTTCTTAGAGTCTTGAGGTTCCCAGCTCTGTGTTGAGTTACACTACTGGTTAAATTCATAATACCCAGAAATCTAATCCGGCCACCAAAATAGCACAAATAGTTAAAATGTGTTTCACATCTGGACACAAACACCTTACCTGGCTTTGAAAAATGAGTTCTTTTTTCTTAAAATCTTTTAATACAGTGCAAAGTTTTTGTTTGTTTGTTGTTGTTTTTAATTTGACCTTAAATGTCACATGGTGGTATGTCAAATGAAGTAATTCTGATCATGTGAAATTGGATCATGTCTCACATGCATCAACTCGATTGATTAAACCTGACAAGATGCATCAAAATGTGACACGTATGCTTCAAAATCAGAAATAATGTAGGCTTCTGAAAACAACAGTGTTTCTTAATAATTTCTGAAAGATATATTTTCCCTTGGGAATAAAAACAAACACATAGTCAACAATGCAAAGATTTTCACTGGATCTTGAATATGATAATTAAAGAGGCAAGAAAGGAATAGATATTTTTGCTCCCTTTCAGGAAATGCACTGGCAAGTAAACTAGATACATTTCCTATCTTATTTCAGTGTAAGATAAGATTTTTAAATAATATTTTGCTATCTTATAAACAAAGAATATTAATTTGGTGCAGAAATAGTCCTGAGACAGAAAACACATTTTATGTCCCCTTTGAATACCACTCCAGTCATAAATCTTGTAACATTGCATCACAGCACCTAGTAACATGCTAATAAGCTTCTCGTGGCCCAGATGCTATCCAGTGAACTCATGTTAATTCACAAAATTCACAAAAACATTCCTACTGAAGATGAGGAAGCGAATTTGTGTTTAGCAAAGGAGAAAATGTATTACAGTCAAACTTAATCTAAGCAAAATGGGCAGGATTTGCTTAGATGGTAAACTTTTATAAAAATTACTATGAGCTAGGTTTTATCATCTTCATTTCAACTAATGATTTATGATTTAGCCATAAAAATCCAAGAGATAACTTAGGAAATAAGATAATAATGAATTTAAATAAAACAGAATCTGACTTCAAAATCCTCAAATAGTTCATTCTCCTTTAAGATTTATTTCCCCACACACATCTTTTTCTTTTACCTGAGTGGCTCTCTGTAGTTCAGAATCATAGTTCACAGTAAAAATAAAAATAAGGGAAGTTGCTTGTTTGCTAACAATGTAAAAACATTAAACACTTTTTTCCTGAACTCAACAGAAATAAACCAGTCAATGATTTATTTTCTCAGACTTCACTTAGCCCAAACAATCTTTCAGCAAAGATTTTTTTTATTGTCATTTTAACAGCCAGTATCCATCTGTATGTGTGGCCTGGAAGATATGTCTATATGGTGTGTCTATATCCTTTAACTCGTAAACATAAAGCGTGATCAGAAAGAGATATTTTCATTTTGGGTAGCTGTTTATTTATATATTTTGGTTGAAGGCCCTTGATCTTCTGCAGTCTAGTATCACATATGCATTTAGGGGCTCCTTCATGTCATCTTAAATGAAGGCGGTGGTTAAACCTCCAGCATCAGTGACACATAATCAGACCAGCAACACAGTTTTTTCTGGGGTAAAACACTAAGGACTAACTGGATTTATGCTGTTCTCATTATGTATTTCTGTCAAGTCCATTATTTCTGTGGAGGTCTGAAAAGACCTCAAAATAAATTCGATTCACATTAAAGCTTTTATTGGAAATGTATAGAGAATAAAGATTCACATTGCTTGTTGCATGAATATTTCTATTTATATATTCAGAGATTTAGGACTTCAGAATAGTTAGTGTCTTAAAGTCCTGTAATATTTTCAGGTACTGCCTTTCCCTGATGCAGAAATTATCAGATATATAGATGATTTTGAAATGAGTTGTCTGCTGACAGAAATTACAATCCAAAGAGGCAGCGGTTAGATTTGGCAGGAGTGTTGTCTTTGTCACTGGGTAAAGAGAAAAAAGAAGGAGTGAAAAAATATTATTGAAAGCTGAGGAAAACAGAGCTTTTCTGACAAGTTTTTTTCTTCTGGCATCTTTCCTTTAAGTATCTACCCTAGAGCATTTTATTCTTACTGTATTTCATTATTTCACTTGCTTATATTTCGCAGTACAACTTTAACTTGACCAAAACTGATAGCCAAACAGCTATTTATAAACTTTTCTTCCCAAGGCTGTTAGTGATTGTTGTGAGTATTTGAGGCATATTGCCACGAATGAGGTCTGGCCTTAGTGCTGGGATATCTCCTATTTCTTCCACTGTGCAGTTAAACGGACAACTGAGGAAGTGGTCGAGATTTGAAGACAGAAAACAGTTGTATCAAGTGCAGGTGCCCAGGCGCTGGCAGCGGGGGCTGCAGGGCGGCCGCTGTGAGGAGAGGCCGGGGCTGCCCCGGGCCGGACACAGCCGGTTCCAGCCGGCTCCAACCCACCCACCGCAGGGCACGGCCGAGCCCCGCAGCCGAGGGGGTGGTGCCTTGGGGAAAAAGTATTGTATTGGGTTTGCGTGGCAAGGTGTTGGTAGTGGGGAGGCTATAGAGGTGGCTTCTGTGAGAAGCTGCTAGAAGCTTCCCCTATGTCCAATAGAGCCAATGCCAGCCGGCTCCAAGACAGACCCGCCGCTGGCCAAGGCTGAGCCCATCAGTGATGGTGGTAGACCCTCTGTGATAACATAGTTAAGAATGTGAAAAAAACTGCTGCACAGCAACAGCAGCAGAAAAAGAGGAGTGAGAATATGTGAGAGCAACAACTCTGCAGACACCAAGGTCAGTGAAGAAGGAGGGAGAGCAGGTGCTTCAGGCACCGGAGCAGAGATTCCCCTGCAGCCCATGGTGAAGACCATGGTGAGGCAGGCTGTCCCCCTGCAGCCCATGGAAGTCCATGGTGGAGCAGATATCCACCTGCAGCCCGGGAAGGACCCCACGCCAGAGCAGGTGGATGCCCAAAGGAGGCTGTGACCCCATGCGAAGCCCGCGCTGGAGCAGGCTCCTGGCAGGACCTGTGCATCCGCAGAGACAGAGGAGCCCATGCTAGAGCAGGTTTGCTGGCAGGACTTGTGACCCCGTGGGGGACCCACACTGGAGCAGTCTGTGCCTGAAGGACTGCACCCCACGGAAAGGACCCATGCTGGAGCAGTTCATGAAGAACTGCAGCCCGTGGGAAGGACTCATGTTGGAGAAGTCTGTGGAGGACTGTCTCCCATGGGAGGGACCCCACACTGGAACAGAGGAAGAGTGTGAGGAGTCCTCCCCCAAGGAGGAAGGAGCAGTAGAGACAATGTGTGATGAACTGACCGCAACCCCCATTCCCCATCCCCCTGCACTGCTCAGTGGAGGAGGGGGTAGAGAATTCAGGAGTACAGTTAAGTCCAGGAAAAAGGGAGGGGTGGGGGGAAGATGTTTTAAGATTTAATTTTTATTTTCTCATTATTCTATTCTGATTTGATTGGTAATAAATTAAATTAATTTTCCCCAAGTCAACTCTGGTTTTGTCCGTGACAGTAATTGGTGAGTGATCTCTTGTCCTTATCTCAACTCATGAGCCTTTCATTATATTTTCTCTCCCCTGTCCAGTTGAGAAGGGGGAGTGATAGAGCGGCTTTGGTGGGCACCTGGCATCCAGTCAGGGTCAACCCACCACAGGTATTCAAAAAATGGCAAAATACTACACAGCAGTGTGATGAGTGAGGGGAAAAAAAAGTGTGAGAAACAGCTCTGCTGTTTCTCTGAGGGGTCAGAAATGAAGGGATGAAGTTGAGACTGGGAAAGTGGGGAGGAAAGGTGCTGGTTTAATGTTTGACTTTTTACTTCACACTATCTGAATGAGTAATTAAATCTTTATTTTAATCGGCAATAAATTAATTTTCCCCAAGTTGAGTCTGTTTTGCCCATGACCATAATTGGTAAGTGATGTCCCTGTCTTTATCTCAGCCCAAGACATTTTTCATTCTTGTTCTTCCTATCTTCAAGCCACTACATCCCACTGAAGAGAGTGGGAGAGAGGTCAAGTGGCAGAGTGGGAGTTTGACTGCTAGCCAAGGGTAACCCACTTCAACATAATAAGCCAGTGGGGATTTTCATGAGTATGCCTGTACCTACCTATTAATTTTCTTACATACAAGGACATGGCTCACCCTAACAGTTTAACAGCCTGTGATACTTCAGTTTACGTTTGGGACAGGAGCCTCAGTTTCTCCTATGTGGAAGAGAAGATATACAGAGTGTGGTCTGTGTATGCCCAGGTATATGCCTAAAATCATTTTGGGTACTCACTCAGATCAGGAATTTGGGAACTGATCCCTTAGGATATTAAATGTATTAAGTTCAGAACTAATGTAGCCTAATGTTAAACAAAGCAAAATGAGCATATTCTGCTTAAGATCTGCTTTTTGAGATTTTGGGGTTTTGGCATTAATTTTAAAGTGAATAGCTCTTCACAGGAAGAGTGATACAGGATGGCACTGGTAAAGAGATCTGGGACAGAAAGTGGTGTGACTGCAATTGCAATAATATTCTGGTGGAATTTATCCCACCACATTTAAAACTCTAACAGGTAGATTTAACTTCTAAACTAGTTGTCTAAATTTTATAGTCAATGTATAAAAAAACCCAAACAAACACTTCTTAGGGTAGATGTCTACAATGTCAACAACCAATGTTAGGTAAAACGCAAATCTTGTTCCTGCCTCCTACATTATAAGGGTATACTAGGATAATATATAATATCTGTCTAAAGATGTGTCAAGGTCTGCTAAGTCAGAAACTGTTTGGATTTAACATATTTGCCAAATTTGGAGGTTGAGAGCTTTAAGGAAATGTTTTCTCTGTTATTTTCTCATTTCCTTAAGCTTTCTATGCGAAGCCTGTCTCTTCTAGCAGGTGAAGGTTTATCTTCTTTTCAATCCTCATGTAGGTAGACACATAAAAATGGGAAATTTTACCTTATAGCAGGAGTTGAAAACATACTATTTGAGGAGCTAAGAGTTAAAAATAAGTGATACTGTAAGACAAGAAGAATACTTGTACACAAATAAACTGATACCTCAGAGGGAGAAAAGCAGCCAAACTGGTGAGTGAATTAATGTAGTCAGAGGGTTAGAGAAAATCAGATAGGCTACAACAGATATTGGTAGGAAAATAATAAGGCAAGATTAGTCCAATTAATAAATGGGAAAAGGATTAAATTAATGAAGGTTTTAAATAGCTGAGACGCTTTAAAACAACGTGTCACTAAGAGACAAAAAAGTCGACAACAGTTTTGGCAATTAGAAAGTAATGAAGATCTTGTAAAGGCATCTATTGAAAAAGAGCCAGAAAAGGAGAACTTGGTTAATTGAAATGCATGCAAATAAGCTAGTCACATGAAGACTCGATTCAGTAAGAGACTTAACATGTACTTGCTTCTAAACAAGTGAATGCTCTTGTGGATGGCAATACCATAGCAATACTCATATGATAAAAGTAAGCAGTCATCTAATTTCCCTGCTGAATCAGAGCTTATATAAGGTCAAAACAAGACTTCCTGGCTTACAAAGTATCTATATTATCTCCTGGAAATATATTTATTGATTTTGCCTCCTCTCTAGTTCAAACTGAGCTGTTGGACACCACATATGCAGAATCCATGGATCCAGTACAGAAGGCCACAACATAGGTGACTGACTCTATAGCCTTGGATTTAGGTCACTCTGTGAATGGTAAGTTCAGAGGCTTTGTTTCTTGCCCTGTTTAAGTATCTTATATTATAAAGTCATTGATTAAAAAAATCAAGGATGGAGCTGATGCTTCCATCCTCCTTACCAGATGCCTGTATGTCTGATTGCAGCTCTATTGAGCCTCATTCTGGCACGTAAGAGTCTTGTTCTGAGTTTGCAGTGTCTGCACCAGTGGCCTACAGCTGATGTCAGGGATGGAATGTGTATTCTTTGATAATAGACAACAGGCGAGTATTTAGTGAACATTTTTAGGATGATGAAATTGTTATTTCAAATTAAAATAGAATGAGAGAAGTCCCATGCATTTTCTTGATTTCTTAGGTAAGTATCCTAAGCACTGAAATATTATGTAGTACACAAGGCTGATACTGCATCACAGAACTCAAAGGAATTAGTCAAGCTTATATCATACCTGATAAATCAATCTTCTTAGGGTGCTTAAATGTCCAAAAGCCTGTTTTCTGCCTCACAAATGTCCTTAGGCAAAGATAGGTGCTCATTTGCCAGTTACGACCATCCATAATCCCAAAGAATACAATATTTTCAAATACTTCTGCTGTTGTGTTACTATTTCAGACCTGGCAACACATTACAATTCTAATCTGTTATGAAATCTTGGACAATTGACTTTATCTTTGTAAGATTTTTTTCTCTCTTTCCCTGATGCTCAAAAGTCATTCTTATGCTATAGATAACAGTTTAAAAACTATTTTGAGGATCACAGTTTTTGCATTTGAGCATACATTGTAATGCACTAATTAGAATGCAACCATAACATGGCTTTTGGAGATGGATCTGAATGCCATCTTTTACATACCATTATTAACTGCTAATACATCCAAAAGATTGTTTTATTTAAAAGAACCTCCTACTTTGATACTCAAATGGCTGATAATATAAAACATTTTTGAAAATATTGTTTTATGTATAATTAACCTTTTTAGCCATCCTCATACTGATTTCATACTATCTCTGTCAACATGTTTTCAACAGACATCCTGTAGGACTACAGGATATATATCATTATGCCAAATCATATTCCTGGAAAAGAAACAAACAAGCTTTCAAGAGACTAACACCCTTTAAATATCTTCCATGTCATCCCATTTTGGCAGGACCAGACTGGATAGAGATTTGTTGTCTGTCTTTCCTCTCAAATCTCTTTCTAGTTGTAGTCTTTGTTTCACCTTGAGGGGAAATTGCTTGTTCTTGCTAGAATAATTTTCTTTGCACTTGAGGGCCAGATATCTTTATAAGGGATTAATCCTCAAACCCCTGTGGGCTAAGTACATGTAAATGTGTCGCTTTATTAGTCATACTTGGCAAATCTGGAAAAAAGCCAATCCTTATAAGGGTTTTATGAAGCACTAGGTTATAACTTCTACAGCAGCAAGGGAATTGTCAGGAAACACCAAGTACTCAAGAGTTCCTGCTTCCCTTGGGTCTCTTTCTCAAACAAGTAACAGAGTTAATCCCCTTCTGACTTTGTCCCAAAGAACTGATTCTTTTGGAACAGAACAGGAGAACAGGGTTCTCCAGATGCTATCTATGAAATTTTACCTAAGGTATAGAATTGCCCTTAACTTCCATGACCCTATTTTACATTTTTTAGTTCGCAGCGTCTCAGGCTTGACACAATTTTATTTCCCCTGAACTATGCTAAATATGCATAAGACTTCATACGCTATCCTTCCTTATAGCATACTTCTAAGAAAAATAATTGAAAGGAGAACCCATATAAAGTTTATCAATAGGTTTTTATGTAATTTGTTTATTTTTTTTCTGCAATGGTTGGAAGACTCTGTTGGCATCACTGGGTGGATAAACAGCAATGATTTTCCAATTAGGCAAAGGGATATGATTAGGTGTTAGCTGAAAAAGGGAAGTAAGCATTATTAGGGAAATTTTGTTGAAAATAAAGGAAAAAGGAAGTGGACATGTGATAATTATGTCTGACAATTTTACATAATTTTCTTACCTTTTTTTGACATATATAGTTACTGTTGAAACATTTCTGAGATTTGGCTATTTTTTCTAGTGTGACACTTAAAGCAAAAGAATACTAGACAACAGATTATTTTTTTATTTATTTATTTAGGAGCCCAAATGCTGCTTCTCAGCTTCTACAGAGAAAAATCTTCATTTAAGTCCTGTTCAAATACACATTTATAAGAAAAATATTGAACCTCCTGGTGAAACAAAGACAAGTTCTGGACTCCTTACACCTCTGTGTGCCATAAATACTTCTTATCTTCTTGCACATGGAGGTCTAATATATCCAAGTTACCTCCCTAGGAATTGGTAAATTATGGTAAATTATCGGTAATTATTAAATTATTACTGGCAAATATGATCCACCTCTCCTGAAAAGCTTAGGCACAGAAAATAATATTTTCTGGCAGGTAAGGATAAATACTTGAGAATCATGCACCAATATAGCACCTTCTGACAGCCAACATCTTGTATTTGTATCAAAATAAAAGGAACTCTTCAGCTGTAGTTTGTTAGGCCACATTTATAAATGTGCCAGGAAAAGACCTTAGGTGTGTGCTAAATCTCTCTTTCCCTGATCCTTGAATCAATTCTCAAGCCATTTTCGTCTGGATTCACTGATCATTACATATCATTACATGTAGCTGTTCTTAAGGAACGATAACTAGCATGATTGTTATGCAAGTTAAGTTTCATCTAATAGAAAACTCAAAAGTTAACTGCTTATCTTTAGGGAAAAGGATGCTCACAAAGTGCACTTGGCCCACTGAAGACTAATTGTCGTTAGCAAAGTCTTTGACACATACACCTTATAGCCAAATTGACAAGATATGGACTGGATAAGTGGATCATAAGGTGAATAGAAAATTAGCTGGTCTGTCAGGCTAAAATGGTAGTGATCAGCAGCACAAAGTCCACCTGGCACTCATGGTGTCCCTCAGGGATACATACTGAGGCAAATATCATTTAATGTGTTTATTAATGATCTGAATGATGGGATAGAGTGAATAGAGTACACCCTCCATGAGTTCATAGAAGATATTAAATTAGGAGGAGAGACTGATACACTGGACAGCAGAGTGTGTGAAGGGACCTCAACAAGCTGGAAAAATGGGCTGGAAAAAACTCATGAAATTCAGCAAAGGTAAATACAAAGTCTGTTCCTTGTGATCCCGGTGGACAAATAAAGCCAGCCACAGTTTGGGGTGAAGACACCAGCTGAAACAAGTGATTCATTCCCCTGTCTTTGAGGGACTGCGCTTAGAGTACTGCATCCAGTTTCAGGCACCGATACACCAGAAAGACTGGATGTACTGGAGCAAGTCCAGCGACAGCCACCAAATGCTCAGGGATCTGGAGCACATGACATGAGGAGAAGCTAAGATAGCTGGGCCTGTTTAATGTTGAGAAGACCAAGCCAAGGAGAGACTGCTGTCTATAACTTCCTAATGGCGGAGTAGAGAAAAGACAAAGTCAGGTGCTTTCAGAGACGTAAAGTGGAAGGGGGAGGAGGGGGAGAAATGATGACATGAGTTGCAATATGGGAAATTCCAACCCAACACAAGGAAATAAAATTTTATCATGAAGATGGTCAAACACTGGAACAGATTGCCTGAGGAGGCTCTGTAATCTCCATCCTTGGAGAGGCTCAAAATATCCTAAACATCTTGCACTAAATGGATGAGATCTAAGCAGGAGGCTAGACGAGATGACCTCCGGATGTCCCTTCCAAGCTACAGGATTCTATGTGTATGTGATCCATATGAATAATTCACATAAAAATCAGCTGCTGAAATGCAGCAAATTACTGTCAGTGAAGACCAAACACTGCCCCATAATCTGAATGTATATTTTTCATACATACCATCAGTTTCCAGGCCACATATATTTAATCTAATAGAAGGGTCAAAGGAGTCTGCTGGATCACCCTTTCCAACAAAGACTTGTTTCCCTTTTAAGAATTTATCCACTATCACTGGGTGACGGATAGGGGGAACAACCAAAAAAAAACCCAAACCCAACCCTCATTAATTAATATCAAACTATAAAACTGGATGAGATGATACTTTTATACCTAAAGGAATGGTACAAAAGCTCTGTAATGTTTTTAACATATTAGCATAGTGTGAAATGGCTTTACACTAACAGTGTTGACAATAGAAACAAGCGATATTGGTATGGATAGTATGTATGGATTACTTCCTAGCTTTAACCTTGGAGTTACCTCCATTGTTTTTCTGTGTCCAATGAGTACTGCTTATCCTGACTGAAACATTACACCTGCTGCTCCTCAATGACTCTGAGTCATTTCCTATGTCTAATGCTAGTATATAATCTTCTCTCCATTTACAACCTTTTTGCCCTAACCAAAGTATTTTCCAATATCCAAAAAATTTTGCATTCCCTGATTTGCTGTTAGCAATACACTATGGGAGAAAGGCTGCTGCCAAGAACAAAGGATATAAAGCTGAAAACAGGCAAATGTTTTCTGTCTTTTCCAGAACCATTTGAACCAAAGAGTTCTCTTGTACTTTATTCACTGTAGCTGCCAATCTGACACAAAATGACAAGACTGTGTTATAAACATTCTTGCTGCGAATATATGCTTATCTCAATGCCCTACAATCTGTAAGTAAAAACCCAAGATTTTTGAGGCACTGTTCAGTACTGCCTGTTCACAGAATGAGCATCTATAGAACTGTGAATATAACTTGGCTAAACAGGAGCAATAGATTGGCAGCTGATAAGCCAGCTAGGTTAACCTTGCTATAATCAGTGAATCTTGCTGTGTATTCAAAATGGTAAGGGAAAAATTTATCATCTAACTCCTGAATTATGTTATCATTTCCTCATATACTAATGTAACCTTCTCATCAGAGTTGCAATTCTTTTTTTCTAATTGGAGCAACGGTTATTTTCCCTAATATAATGGATCATATCTTAGACTGGTATACTGAAAATTTCATTTAACTAAGCAGTAATGATTCTTCTGTTAAACTATGCCATGATTTTTCTGCCTCACTTCCATCTTGGCTGAGCTCAATTCTTTAACTATATGAGAGTATGAAATAATAGCTGCCAAATTAGATCAGATCAAATTTTCATGACTCTTAACGATATCCAACAACAGATGCGTAAGGAAGAATACAAGAAAAAGAACAAGCACAAAGCAGTTGAGCAGCTTGAGAGGATCTCTCAACCAGAGACTGTGACTTTGTATTTAACAGCCCTTGAAAGATTATTCTTCCAGGAACTTCTTTGACTGTTTTTTGAACTGTAGTGAATATTAAGTTTCTGCAGGATCCCATGGGAAAGAGTTCCACAGCATGACAAAGTTAATACAAGGATTAAAATGTCTGATCTTTCTAAAGGTATAGCTCTCAAATCCCTCAATGCTGACTCTTAGATAGGGCTGCATATTCATCAAGTGTATTCTAGAGTTGAATCCTAGTTCAGAGCTTTAGTTGTTGATCCACGGGTACCAGTGAATTGCAATATACAAATGAGGTGGAGAGAGTAAAAACCAGGAAGTTGAATTACTAAAATGGAAAAATCCAACCCCATATCAACGATCATAGTTTTGTTACCTGTTTTTTGAGTTATGGACCAAAATCTACAGGTCCTTCCTGTTAACTGCTGAAATACAGCCTCAGGTTTTGAAATTAACATCATATTGAATTTTGGATCCAGTTCAACTAATTAACTAACTGTATCATGTCAGATCATGTGAGAGTTACTGCAAAGTAGAATACAGAAAATTTCATGGTTTGGCCTACCTGGGATTTTGACTTGGTAAAATACAGCTTCAGCACTGATGTCCTCTCTGTAGCTCATGCGTTTATTATTAAATTTCTGCTTAATTACATTGCTGTATCAGACCCAGCATTTCCTTCATACTTTCACATTAAATGTTGCCACATGATTTTCTAGAGGTCAGATGCATAGCTTATTTTAGTTTAGCCCTGTGAATATTATGTATGGTAAGAGGTCTAGAAAGCCTATGCAGTCACTGGATAGCAGGCGCCAGCCCTTCATGTAATACATATTTGGCTTTGGCTTTGGGTTAGGAGAGATGGGTGTGTAACTGTAGCTAATAGATACAACAGTTGCTACTAGACCAACTGCAGTAATTCTAACACTCATAGTCCAAATTAATAAACCACATTAAAAATGACCTTACATTTATTATTTAAAAAAATAAATATATCAATCTCTTTTCTTTGGTGTTATATTAACCCTTCCAATCAAAGTTTCTCTGGGACTTCAGGTGAGCAGCACTAGTTTTTCTCAAATAGGGAAGTGGTAGGGTATCAATCAGCATTCCGAGCCCTTCGCCAGGAGGAATTCAAAGGTGGTGGTGGTGTTTGTTTCTCAGTCGTCAAATCTGTTTGGGTCTATTTTTAAGTTTTCATAGTCTGTTTCCTTCTCATGGGCTCCCAACTAAAGTTTGCAAGTTGCAGAACATCCTCACCTAGCTTGAATGGCCATAATTTTTTTCTTTTTCTCTCTCTCTTCCCCCCCCCCCCCCCCCCCCCCCCCCCCCCGCCATACTGACTACATAGGGATACTCTTCATATGTAAACCCCCTTTATTCTGCTTGAGGAAGAAAGCTGTTGTGAACCTTAGACCTAGATAAGAACTGAAAGGGTGAGTATAGCACCAAAGAAAAGGGATACAGGACAGAGAGTTTATATACAGCAGTCTTAACTGTGTTATTAGCAATGTTTTTCTGTAATAATTAGGTAATTTGAACTTTTGTAACTGTACCAATAACAATAATTGTGGTGTTTGGATTAGACAATTAGTGTTTTAATTAGACTAATATTAAGCTCTTGTCTTTTATATGTCCTTGCACTCATAGTAAGATGTTTGGTGTAACATTTACTGCATATGTCTAAAGACAGAATGTCTCTCAGGGCTCACAGAGACCAGCTTCTCATCTCTAGCCCTTGTATGCAAATTGCATTAAAATGTTCATATATTCTTCAGGGCAGACTTTGTCTGAGAAAAATATACTCGGTTCATCCAAACTGCTACTGTAAGATACTTTTGTGCTATGTTTTGTTGTTTATGTTCAGTCTTGAATCCAATATTTTAAATGTGCTTTGTCCACCCTGTCAATAGGACAGTCTGCACCTTAGTTTCTCCCTCAGGGAACTGAAAGTTTACCCAGACTTGTGTAGAAGTTTGAGCTAAAACGTACACATGGATAATAAAATTCAAACTTTAGCTAAAACTATGGATCAGAAAACCACAAAGGGGGGTGGTTTCATGTAGTGATTCAATTCCTCTCTTCTGAATCTCTAACTAATTCCAGAAGGTGTCTAAAATCAATAGTAAATGTTTTAAAATACAGGAGTCTCTAGGTGTCCAGTTAGAACCACTTTAGTCTGGAGAAATAGATGCGCATTTTAGAGTCAGAATGCCATTGAATATAAACAGAAGATACCCAGGGAACAGTGATAGGAACCACAACTTTCTGCTCTCTCACATAAACAGCTTAAAAGTGATTGTAATAGAAAAGCTATACATTGGGTCCCACCAGCTAATCCACTGCTTATCCTCTGACAGTAGGCAGGAACTAATGCTGTGAGGAAAGTATGTGAAACAGGAAAAGGATAGGATGATCATTTCAATGGTACAACCTCTGAGTTCCTGTCAATTAGCAGTCAAGAAACTTCCTGAGCCTTATGTTGCACCTGAATGATCACGTGAGTTTCCTTTTACCTCGTCTCAGTTTAACCTTACGCATTTGCTTTCCTGCCTGCATAGGAGACTAGCTTCAAAAGAACAGATGAAGTTCCTTCATCTGTTATACCTTACACATTTGTGAATAGGGTTCTATTATGTGAGATAGAAATCTAGCTATTCCACTTTGGGGGAAGGTGAGTTAATCTTGCGGTTATTTTGCCAAAGAATAGGTTTTTGTCCAATCTTAAAAAACAGCCGATTGTTCTGAACACTGACTGGATGGATGCACCAACTGTGAAACATGAGTGAAGCTCCCATTCAGACACACAGTTCACTGACAAAACGTATTTGAATAACGGTACTATGATTCAGCTGAAGTCTTTTTAAAGATCATTATTTTAAGGGAGGTTCCTAATGAAGGTTCTCTGTGTCATCCTCTGAATGCTGCTAAAGGTACTTGGCTCTCTTCTAATAGGTATTGAAGCAGTCTCAGTCACAAATAGAAGGATAGATAACTAATTTTCAAAAGGCATTTTTTTCACATCTGTGTATGTAATCATATGAATACCTCTGGAAGTATTTACTAAAACGAATGTTTATTTTTAGAAAATTATTAAATGCAGAAAAGATGGCTTCAGAAGCCAATCTCCTGAGAATTTATCTGATTTAGATTCTGACAAATACGGGTCTCAGAAAAATACTACATAATATATAGTTCCTTTTAAAAGGTTAAATATTTTTTAACTGTTAGTAACTCTATTTTGCCTTTTAGAGTTTCAAGAAATAAAATGTTTATATTTTGAATACCTAATTTTGCAGTTAAATTGCCTGATTTAAAAAAAAAAAAAAAAAGAAAGAAAAAAAAAGGAATAATGAACAGGTACAACATTTTAGAAAATGAAATAAGTAAAATAAGCTACAAAAATTAATAAGGAGAAACATCCATAAGGTGAAACAGTTGTAAATAGAACAACATGCTATGAAGTCAGTGAGGCTATTAGGAACATTCCCAAGCATTAGAACTTAATTGTCTATATTATAAAGTTGTTAGAATGGTACCTAACATGATTTTGACACAAGCCAACTAGTCCTAGCCCAAAGAATTCCTGAACACGTTTCTGAAGTCTGTGTGGACTGGGAACCATTCAATTATAGGTAGCTTGTATAAAACCACCCTTCTTTAGAAACTGAAAGTTTAATAGTATGAAATTGTGTCATTCAATGTCGGATACCTTCAGAGCCAGAAAGCAGTCCTGAGCATGCTTTAAAAAAACACAAACCAAACCAAACCAAACCAAGCTAAACCAAACCAAACCAAACCAAACCACTCTTCAGGTGTGTCTCTGGCATTTAGCTCCCAGACTCTCAGCCTTTGTAACATCTGGCACCAAACCCAATATCCAGCTGTCAGACCTCTTCTGCTCACTAGATACAGCTTCAAGTTCAATAGTGGATCACCTCACCTGCATCCCTCTCCACACATGCACACACAGAGTAACGAGCATATTCACATAGAAAAGTCAGTTAGAAATAATATTTAATGAGAAGATAGGACAAACTGTGCAGGGCTCAGCCAGTCAAGTGTACTGATCAGCTGGCAACTTACAAGTGACTGGCTCCTTTTATTTCTCTCCCTCTATTTTGCCAAACCTGTTCCTCCCTGATCTGTCTTGGTCTTTCCCCTCCCCTAACCCTTTCCCTGGACAATCCATGATAAATCCTGTACAATCCCAAGTGTTCGGTTCCAAAATTATACCCTCTCCCAGATACCTCATAGTAAGTGCTACATCATTTATGCAATAGTCACCCTTAGTTTGAATAGCATTCTGGAGACAGTTTCTTCTACTGAATCATCTTAGTGGGCTTCACAATAGGGACAATGACTTATTCATTCACCTTCTATGGTCTTAAGAGTAGTTGATTTTGGTTATCTGGGTTCCCCACTTTGTCATTGTCTCTCTGATCACTGCTTGGTCATTATTTTTTTGTTTGTTTTTTGAATAGTCATTAGCTAGACATCCTAATGCTAACCTTTACAGTTAGGTGTTGGAACAATCCTGACAATAAAACATAAAACTAACAACCAGACTAAACATTTTTGCCCTGCCTATCAGAAGCCCTAACTGCATGGATGTAATTACATCTTCTGCAGTATAAATCTGAAAACTCTTGATAATATAAAGACAGAAGTGAATACTCAGTTACTTCATTAAATCTAATATTAAGACTTAGATTACACAATAAATGATAGACATGCATACATCCATTAATATAAAAGGTACAGAGACACAATGAAAACAATGATAATTTTATGGATTAATAGTTCTGTTAGTAAAACACTGGAGTATAATAAAAATCTCCCGACTGAATTATCAGGATCACTTCCCTTCTGTAGCTACTTTCAAGTTTTGCCTTGCCTGTTGGAATATTGTAGTGAAGACAAGACTGTAGCTTACACTTATGGTATTCACTTCAAATAAATATGAGGTTCCAACAGAATTGACTTACACTGTTAATTGCACTACAGTGACAAAACACAGCTGATTTTAAATCATAATTGCATTTCTAAAGAAAACAAACTCAGTCTTATCAAACACTTCTTACAGTATGGATGGATTTTCTCATGATCCTGACACTTTTTGTTCAATTTTAGCTCAAGCTTGTTCTGCATATGTTTTAATTCTGCAATTTACAACTTTCTGACATACAGAAACTACAAATGAAAAAATACATTTCTGTTTCTCTTTAGTATAAGATTCCAACATTCTTCTGTGTATGTACAGATCTGAGAAGAGATTCACATTGTTTCTGAAATTCTGTAGAATGACTTCTCCCTGTGAGAAACTTTGGTATCAATTCTCCTCCTTCGACTAACCAACCATGAAGACTATGATGGTGGCAGAAAAAAAATATTGTATGCCTGCTGGAAGACCCTGAACAAGAACCTAAATTATTAGCACAGCTGTGTTTCAGTGATGATAGTGTCAAAACTATTTCACTTTCAGAATCAGCAGACTCAGTGTTCTGTTCTCCCACTTCGGTGGACAAAGTCTCACTCTATAGAATTGCTTAATCTTGAAAGATCCAAGTACACCAATTGTAGGATTTTTTTTTTTTTTTAATGAATACAAATCTGCTCTATGTCTTAACAACACTTCACAGTATTTGTGTTTTACTTTACAGGAATAATTTATTTCATTGCTTCAGTACTTTAGCCTACTTAAATACTTCCTACTACTTCATCTTGAAATATCTAGAATCACATAGTGGTATTTGCTAGTCACTAAACACTAATCATCATTTGATATTATTGATCAGCAGACGTTAACTACAGAGAGAGAGAGGAAAAAAAAAGACACCTCAGTTGTGTGGTTTGTGTTGGCTTCACAGAAGTTAATCTCCAGGGAAGTCAGTTCTTTGAAATTTGAACACCGAAGAATATGGTCATCAACCCCATATATCTGAAACTAGAAATATCAGATTCCTGCCAGCCTCCTAAAACTAAGGTGCTTGATGTCTGTTCTACCTTAATTGGTCCCACAGACACCTATAGACAGCTTTTAGAAACCTGGCTTAGACTTGTTAGCATATGTGAAATTCTACTTGTACCACACTAAGGTACAGGGCATGCTTGGGTATACAGAATCCTACCTGCTCTACAGAATGACTCTCTCTGCGTAAAGCCTACTTACAGCATTTATTTACATGTCTGCTGGTTTTACGGACAAAATCATGCAAACTCTTTATGAGTATATTCTCAGCGCGTTCCTCAAAACACTGTGAGACATAGCCATTAACCCTTGATGGTATAAGAACGTTGATGGACTAGGCCTGGGAAACAGTGTAAAGCTTCATATTGATATTTTTTCCAAGATTGTAAAGTGGTGTTAGTCACACAATAAATTGAAAAGTCATTTCAGAATGTAATAATTTTTCTTTATACTTTCTTTTGTAACTTTGAAGAAGCAAGAGACCAGATCTATGTATCTTAATCAAGTGAACAGTTTCTCCTCAATAGCTGATTAATAGATGTAGTCAGAATGACATAAGGTTTCTTGTCTGAAGCCATTTTTTTCCGTAATGTTAGCTGACTAAAATACACTTTAATATCCTGTAATTTTAAAAAGAAAATGTGGTTTGAAAATGTGTTCTTTGCGAGAGCATTAGCATACTTCTATACATTGTTTTACAGACAATTGTATAATTTCTATGAATTTAAGAATAAAGTTGAACACTGAACAAAGTTACTGAACACTAAAAACATTCTTAGAAATTCAAATCTGAAATTTTCAAAACACTTTAATATTCCAAACTTTTATTGACTTTCTATTTGAATTCTGCCTTTTGGTCCTTTGAAAATTTAGCTATGTTTTGCAAAACTTTGTCACCACCTCAGGTTCAGCTGGATGCAGTCATACATGAAGTTTTGAAAAATATACTTCTTTGACAAATACTCCATAAAACCCTTAGAAATAATTTTATAAAATTGGAGGTATGTTTAATAAGTTATAGTTTGTTAATACCCTTAATCTCTCCTTATTTCTTTCTGCTGGATATTGATGCTGTGACCTATGATCATTTTATTTGATGTGCTAAGTCTACTATAAGGTGCTAGAAGTCTTGGGGGATAAAAAGTGTGTGAAGGAAAATGGTAAATGATGTGTGATCTTTGGGATCCAACCCATAGATGTCTGTTATGTTGGATGAGGGGAGAGCAGTGGATGTTGTCTGCTTTGACTTCAGCAAGGCTTTCAACACTGTCTCCCATAACATCCTCACAGGTCAGCTCAGGAAGTGTGGGGAGATGAGTGGACAGTGAGGTGGATTAAGAACTGGCTGAACGGCAGAGCTCAGAGGGTTGTGATAGGCAGCGCAGAGTCTAGTTGGAGGCCTGTAGCTAGTGGTGTCCCCCAGGGGTCAGTACTGGATCTAGTCTTGTTCAACTTAGTCATCAATGACCTGGATGAAGGAACAGAGTGCACCCTCAGCAAGTTTGCCAATGATACAAAACTGGGAGAACTGGCTGATACACCAGAGGACTGTTCTGCCATTCAGAGGCACCTGGACAGCCTGGAGAGTTGGGCAGAGGGGAACCTCATGAAGTTCAACAAAGGCAAGTGCAGGGTCCTGCATCTGGGGAGGAATAACCCCATGCACCGGTAAAGATTAGGGGCTGACCTTCTGGAAAGCAGCTCTGTGGAGAAGGACCTGGGAGTCCTGGCAGATGACAAATTCACCATGAGCCAGCAATGTGCCCTTGCAGCTAAGGCGGCCAACGGCATCATGGCGTGCATTAAGAAGAGTGTGGCCAGCAGGTCGAGGGAGGTTCTCCTCCCCCTCTACTCTGCCCTAGTGAGACCCCGTCTGGAGTCCTGTGTCCAGTTCTGGGCTCCCCAGCTCAAGAAAGGTGAGGAACTACTGGAGAGAGTCCAGCGGAGGGCTACAAAGATGATTGAGGGACTGGAGCATCTCTGCTATGGGGAAAGGCTGAGGGAGCTGGGGCTGTTTAGCTTGAGGAAGAGAAGACTGAGAGGGGACTTTATCAATGCTTACAAATATCTTAAGGGATGGTGTAAAGGGACTCATCGGCCAGACTCTTTTCAGTGGTGCCCAGCGACAGGACAAGGGGCAACAGGCACAAACTGGAACACAGGAAGTTCCAGGAGGTTGTAGAGTCTCCTTCTCTGGAGATATTCAAAACCCACATGGATGTGATCCTGTGCAACCTGCTCTAGGTGAACCTGCTCTAGTACGGGATTGGACTAGATGATCTCCAGAGGTCCCTTCCAACCTCATCCATTCTGTGATTCTGTGATTCTGTTATATGTGACTGTCCTGCATATCAATGCAAAGCATGGATCTATTCTGTCAGTTATGAAAAAAAAAAAACCTAGGAACTATAATTTCTTTTTCATTAACAGCTGTTTTGCCTTTGATTTACTTTATTTCGTTTTGTTTTCCTTCTCGGTTTACAACTGGCTCACATTTTAACTTTGTAACATCTAATTTAAGTATTGGAAATCTTCTAAACTCCATTTGTTTGTAGGTAGACAATAAGCAGGTACAAGAAAGACCTGGAGTCTCAGGATAGTAGCTGAATAAAAATATGCTCGGTACTGCTGTACAGTGATCCAGGGCAAAGCTCTAACATGATAATCAGACTGAATAAGGCCAGCTTAAAATCAGTAACAGAGTAAACGGTGTGTTAGGATAATAGGGTGCTGACAGGATGGATGCCCTGCAGCTGAATCTCTTTTCTATTCCTGGAAGATTTTGTAATGGAGAATTAAGCATTGTCTACCTCAGGCTTACTCAGTCAGAATGTATTTCTGCAGATGAAGCTGCTGATATGACAAGTAAAGGCGCAGGGATAAGTCTTATAAAGCCTTAGTGCTTGCAGGCATAAGTCTGTGCACATTGAGCAGGCAGGGTCAGTGCTGTATCCTCTAGACAGCAACAAATAGAAAAGACTATGTAGGTATAGAACAATAGTTGATAGAAAAATAAGTCAAGCATTATACTGCAGGGTCTGGTGTTACTATTGAGAAATGAGTCCCTTAGGGGTCTGCAAGGAAAAACATCGATATGCAAACCTGCTAAGTCTTTGAAAAGCATAGTACACTGGAAAAATATACACCAAAAAAGGTAGCTGGAAGATTCATTACTATACAAGAGCTCACTCACTAATAACAGGGCTAATAATAAACAGAATTCATGTAAATGGTAAATCAGAAAAAGCACACAGTAAGGATGACACTTAGTTACATGCCTTTTAAAATTTCCTATGTGCATCTCACAGACAAGTGAAAAAGTGCCCTTTCCAGGAAAAATATATTTTAAAGGTTTTGATTTAACAGAATACAGCTTTATAAACACACTTTTATTGCAAAATAGGTAGGATTCAGTGATTCAGCTGATCTTATAAATGAACTTTTTCTATGTGCTTGTTGACAAACTGGATATTAATAAGGGTTTAATAAAAAAAAGAAGGGAATAAAATGAACAATATGAACTTTATTTTACACTAATACGTCTTTATTTCTTGCTAGAAGTAACATCACAATTTTTAAGTAAGCAGTTCCATGAATGCTGGAACTAATGATGTGTGATTTTATCGATTAGCAATTATCTGGTGATTAGCTTTGTGCCTAAGAAGGTGCAAGCTTCAATCAAGAGACAGTAACTGGTTTCTAATATTGGGGTAGTTTTAAGAGGTCTCTCTGTTGTTCTTTGTTGTCTAGTAATGACCATGCTTACACTGTTGTCTTTGCCATGATCAGACCATACTGAGAGTATCTTTCCCATACTTGGTCACTTACATTCATGAAATATGCAAAAATACAATTATCATTGAGAATCTTATATTTGCATAAATTTTATAAAATCATTGGTAATTTGGAAGTTAAATGCTATCTTGTGCTTGCTGTCTTGCTCTCCCCCCTTCCCTCTTTCTCTCTCTCACACACAGAGCATAAGCTTAAGCTAGAGGGCTATTTTTTTTTTTTGAGCTTAAGATGAATGTATGTTCTGTCTTCACAGACTTTCCCTATTCCACATAAACCAGCTAATATTTTTAGAGCATTTTACAGATTATTTTTTTAATAGAAATTTTTTTTAGAAACTACCAATCAATGTAAAAGGATCTCTATTGTCTTTCTGTGGAGTATTGTTTTTTCTAAAATGTTGGGATTTTTTTGCTGTGGCTATGGATACCATCCCCTAAACTGTAAAACTAATTAGCCATGAATTTCCCACTAATTATAAAACTACAACATAAATACAATTCTTTCTAAATTCAAGGTCTTTTATGCTTGGTAATTTCATTTTTACTCAGGTACTCAGTCATGAATGGTTTGTTGTTTCCTGGTTATTCTGGCTAGTAACCTCCGTTCTTAAACAGTCCAATTTACTGCAAAAATGCTACAAGAAATCATGGACATGAGAATTAATAGTTGCCTAGAAGCAATTGTTTCAATTTAATTTGGATTTCAGGAGTTCAGTAAGACTTTTCTTGGACTGTAACTTTTTTCTTTTTAATATGAATATTGCTAAAGGAATTATATTCAGAAATGCTGAACTGTTACGGGACTCCAAATTGACTACAGCTTTGACGTAGATGTTCCTGGGCCATTCTTCTACAGTTAGCTCCCCAAAGGAAGGCTAAAAGACTTTTAAATTAAAAAGCCAAGCTTTATTAAAACAAAAGAATCCTTAACTTTTTTAAAACAATCTCAAAGGAGCAGGAAGGAAAGAATAAAAATGAAAAAGGGGTTATATACTGTTTTCTTAAACATTGTATATGTCCCTTGTTGTTGAGACTTTGCTTCCAGACATTGCTTTTGTTAATCTTCTGACTTTCCTAGTTGCAGCAACTCTGCACAGTCCTCTAAACTCTAAACTCTTTTTTTTTTTTATGTCTGAAGCATAACTATTTGTTGTTTGCTCTACTTCACAGTTTCTCAGTCTTTGCATCATCTAAAGGATCCCACTTTTTGCTGACGCTTCTTTCTGCTTACTCTTCACCCAGTAGTCATTGGAACTTCCTCTTACCTATATACAGTACCTCAGCATGATAACATATAATCTCCTGTATACATTCCTTCTTTTTGCATTTGACCATGTAGACATTATAGGCGGTACAAATCCACTCTGCATAATCAATTGAATGTCAAGAGCTATTTGGCTAAGCAAAACAGTTAACTAATCAGGTTAGTCGAATAACTATGGTCTACCAACTGTATTGACTAGATGTCCACTGATTGTAATGGGAGTTTACATTTGATGTAAATGTAGTCAGTGAGATGAGATAGTTAAATTTGAGTTTCTGAAACTATGAGCTGAATTCCACTCAGATTTTCCTGTTGGAAAATTCCGTTAATGCAGTTAGAGAGCAGTCTTGGATGATGAAAGTTTTCTTCAACATATCCATATTTACCTCTATAAAATTTGAATTTTCGGTGCTTTGTATCCTCTGTAGTTACTGTACATGTGAATGTGAGTTGAATTAAAGACCTACTGTAATCTGTCCACAACATACCATGGGTATTTTGTCACCAGCTCTTCAGTCAGAAGTCAGCCCATGGTACCCATGTTGTTGCATTTGCATCTTTTTTCACTAATATGAAGAAAAATATGTGGCTCCATTAGATGGTAATTTCATGCTCACTTTAATCTGATATAAGTTCAGACTGATATAAATGGATGGGTCTAACTTTCCCTACCATTTTAACCATTTGTTTCCATTGCCTCACTCATGTACGCTGCACATAGCCAGTCACTGACTCCACCCCAGTGGGATGGGAAAGAGAATCAGATGGGTAAAAGTGAGAAAATTCATGGGTTGAGATAAAGACAGTTTAATAGGTAACAAAAGCCACACACACAAGCAAAGCAAAACAAGGAATTCATTCACTACTTCCCATGGGCAGGCAGGTGTTCAGCCATCTCCAGGAAAGCAGGGCTCCATGGTCATAATGGTTTCTTGGCAAGACAAATGCCATCACTCCAAATGTCCCTCCTTCCTCCTTCTTCCCCCAGCTTTATATGTTGAGCATGATGTCATACGTTATGGGATATCCCTTTGGTCAGTTGGGGTCAGCTGTCCCAGCTGTGTCCCCTCCCAACTTCTTGTGCACCCCCAGCCCACTCACTGGTGGGGTAGTGTAAGGAAGTAGAAAAGGCCTTGACACTCTTTAAGCACTGTTCAGAAGCAGCTAAAACATCCCTGTGTTATCAATACTGTTTTGGTCACAAATCCAAAACACATCCTCATACTAGCTACTATGAAGAAAATTATCTTTATCCCAGCCAAAATCAGTACAGTTTCAATCCTTTGTTAGTATCATTGCAATTGAGATAGGATTTATTATATGGTGTGTGTTGTTTAAGGACTTAGATTTTAAATCTTTCAGTTTGTTTGTGAGTAAAACAATTAGGTTTTAAACTGAGATGTCTTTTATTTATTAGTCTATTTACACTTATGTCATTTTGTGGGTATAAATCCAGCCTCTTCAACTAGACTTGTCACTGTGCGCTTTTTTGCTCTGATCAAAATTTGAAGTAATAACATGAAAAAAACTCAATTTCCTTAATTATCCACTGGAATCTTCTCAGTAAAATCTTTTCCTGCATTGTGTGGGAGGACTTTTTATCATGTCTCATCAGGTGCTTGGGGGTGACTCTACTTTAATTTGTTCTGGATCCTGTAGATCATTTCTCATACATTGTCCAGCAACATCAAACTCAGCATATATTTTGAACTGCAGTTTCTGGATTTTTAAAAATAACTTCCATAATTTTCTGGAGGCAGAAGACTCCTGCTTGTGGTAACAATAAGTATTATTGTTACTTTTCTGTATGGAAGATTACAACAGTTTCAAATCTGTCAGAACCTTGTGTAAACCAAAACTTTGATGTGGATCTACCCAGATCTTTTCTTGTCGGTGATTATCTTGATGAAGACATAAGCTTATTTTTGTTGGATTGTATGAACAATTAAATACATAAACCAGATAAAATTCAAAGTGCTTAGCTAAGACTTTACAAACATTAAAATTTGCTCCTTGAACCTTTTTCTATTTCGAGATACAGACTTACCTGTTTTCTTTACACAAACTGGGGACTCTCACTCTCGTGTGTCCTTTTCCTTTTGTAAATAATTTTTATTTATAATTGTGAAAATGTCTTCTTGAAATATATTTGTAATGTATGTTATTTAAATGAAGTCTAGTATTCCTATGATGCTGTGACTGTATCAAACAATTTGGACTTGCTTACTATGGTATTCCTCACTTTGTCTAACTCTTTTTTACAGTTCTTGCTTTCCACATGAGAATTTTGCTAAAAATATGAATAATTTATACAATCTAATAGCAGCTTCCATGCCAAATTGTCACTGCCTCAAACTATGCTGACTTCAGAATGTGTTAGGCTTGATACGGTTGTCCTCCACAGTTGTACACAAAGATCCTTTTAATGAGATGTGGCATGGACAAAAGTGGTTGTGGCTATTACTGTGCACACTTTGCAGGTACACAGTCATCTGAAACAGGTATGTCTCAGGCACATTTCTGAGCATGTTTTATTTTACATTTCACCCTTACTAATACACAAACTGTTAACTTTCTGGAAATAACGATTCCTTTGTATGACAGTAATCTGTTAAAAGGTTTTATTCAGAAAAGAATAATGCCTCCTCAGACTTGAGTTAACTCAAGATCATAATGTAGATTTAAATGTACGGTTGTCTATGTTAAGGATTTTTCACTTTAATGGCAGAATTACAAAAGACAGAGGGAAAACAACAATCTTTTTTGAACTTTCGTAAGATCTCTTCACTTTAATTAAATTTACAGTATTACAAAAGAATAAAAATCTGTTCTAGAGAGATATTTTGTTTTAAAATCTTGGGGGAAAACAAAACCAAACTTTTTATACTTTCCTATAATTCCTACATGTCTTTTTGTTGTTGTCTTTTTTTTTTTCCCCAAAAATTTGTTCTAAATTAATTACAGTTTATTTACTCTATTTTTATGCAGCACTACAAAAGCCCCTATATGCTGGACTGCTTACTGTCCTGTTGAAGTTGGTAAAAGAACCTTGCTTTTTTTTGGAGACTGCAATACCAACTGCCAGTAATGTAAAGATATGATATTCATGTTGCAGTATAAAAAATATACAAGCATCATGCATAATTCAAAATTATCTACTCCATGAATGATCAGGATATCAAAAAGCTTCTGATTGCTCTTCTGTTAGAATAGGAGAAATCCAAATTTTTGGCTGATACT
Organism: Phoenicopterus ruber ruber; assembly: GCA_009819775.1. Taxonomy (NCBI): domain Eukaryota; kingdom Metazoa; phylum Chordata; class Aves; order Phoenicopteriformes; family Phoenicopteridae; genus Phoenicopterus; species Phoenicopterus ruber. Next base: position 180,049,818 of record CM020215.1, read on the forward strand.
TTGGCAAGGGAGTCAATGTCTAAGATAGATAGTAAAACTGAAATGTAAGTTATAGTATTTTTAGAGTACATTTAAGGCAGAAGATTATATATTTAAACTGATCCACACATAATTCCTGGATCATATTCTCTTTTGGTCCCTCACAAATTCTAGAAAAATAATTATAACTAAAGATACATTCAAATATTCTCCTGAAGTATCAAGAGTTTTGTGACCAAGGGTGTTCTGAGATAAAAATGAAACTTTAAAGTGCACACAAGAGACAGAAGTATAAAAAATTGCAGGCAATTTTCACTTGCATTAATCTAAGATGGCATCTCCTATTACTGCTGCAGCTCTGCTGTTGGCTGATAAGAGGGTTGCTGTGACCTTATGAGCTAAAGTACACAAGTCAAAATGGAGCAAGTATATTGAATTTTTTTCAAGTAGGGGATACTAAAACTTATATAGACAGGAATCTTATTTGTGTTAGGAAATCTACCAGCATTTCAGTTGAAAAAGTGATCTCTGATGGTCAGTGATGTTTCTTTTCAGTGTTTTGGGGTACTTTGCTCCTAGTTGTTTGTGTTTGTTTTTGTTTTGGTTTTTTTTTTAATCTTAAAGCCATTTTCTTATTATGAGCCTTGTCCCTCTGGTATAAATGTGAAATTATTTACCTTTTTTCCCTTTTTAATGCAATTGCCCTTGATAAACATTAGCAGTAAGTTCACCACCTATTTGAAATGATCCAGTTTTCAGAATTCCTCAGTTCTTTCAACATGCTTTCCTCTCACCTCTTTTTTAAAAGACAGTGCCTATTTCTATCTTTGAGAAGAGAGGCACTGATTTCAACCAGCTGAGGAGCTAGTCTGCTGTATGTGGAGTTTTTTTCTTTATTTCTTTAAGGTCATGTATCTATATCTATGTCTATATCTATATCTATGTCAGTAACTATATCTCTATATCTACACAGACGCATGCACACAAAGACACAAAGGAAAATTTTATTTTTATGCAAATATAAAATTTAAACATGAAATTGTATTTTTATGGCAGTATTCTTTACATAAATATATAAAAAACAATCTCTGTACATCCATTACTTTCATTCTAATCATAAATAACCTCAAAGTGCCAGGATACCTTTGCAAGCCTTATCTCTGAACAAGGAACAAAATCCCTATGCTTATTTTTGCAGTTTTCAAAGATCAAAAGGTTGGTTATTTGATCATATCCTTGCCACCCAAAAGAGAAAGTTTCCATATATCTGCATGACTTCTTCCTCAAATGATGAGCAAAAAAATCTAAATCAATGTAGCTAAGCATCCGATGTGCACAGACTACCAGTTATGTTGAGTCATAATACACTTTGTTGCCTTTGAGGTATCTTGTACTTCTCTCTAGACAAGCCCCCACTGAAATTGGGCCACAGTAGGAGGCAATACGGTTTGCTTTGACATGCCTGATCCCCACTAGTAGTTCCAGATGGACTGAACAGACACTTGTAGAACGAAAAGAGTAATGATACCACACAGACATCACTCATGGGATGAAGTGGCGCTTAGTACCTAAGATGCATTTTTTGCACTTCTCTGCGCTAGAAATGCAAATATAACATGGAGGAACCTGATTGCACTAGCTGCGCTTTGCCTTCAGATATCCTTAGTGATATCTGTTGCTACAGGAAATCCCCAGGCTCTCCTGAAGGCAAGAACTGCAGTGCGATGAGCCATTGCAGAATTGTTTTTCCTTTCTTGGATAACATTTGTGTATTTGTTGTTCCTCCAAGACTTTTTTTCTTTTTAAATCTATGTAAAAGAAAAAAAAATCTTTGAGAATTTGGTCCTATTCAATATGATTTTGTAAAATCTTCCAAGAGTTTGAACATATTTTTAAACTACTTCTCACCAGTCATCCATGGGCAAATTGTATGTGCATAACTGGAATGCTAATGTCAGAGATAGGATTAAAAAAAATAAATTTAAGCACATAAAACCTTTTTAGTGTCACTTTTAAACCTTGAAAATAATAATTGCACAGGCACTGCTGTCTGGAGAATCAGAAACAGATTTACCTCTCAGAACTCCCAGGTTTTCATGAAAGTGACAAAAACTTTTTACAAGAAAAAATCACCTAGTTCTTTCAGTTATTACATTGAAAAAAGTTCCTATTCTCTGTTGATTGAGGCGACATACCAGTAATTTTAGAAACTGAAGCACTTTTTAATATGAGGGAAAAATTATCTGATGCTTTGAAATAGGATCAAGTATCTGGAGATGACATTGGACCTTAGGGCATTCTGGAAATCCTCAGCTAAGACAGCATACAGCTGTCTGCATGAAAATAATGAAAAACATGCAAAAATCAATAGGGAAAAGAAAAAGATTAGGGTAGGCTGGCATGGAACTGGACATGATGACATCACCAATATGAGAGGGGCACAGGAGAAATTAAAATAATTTGCATTTTTTAAATGGATTCTATTCCCTTCTGCCTCATCTATATCTCAGTTTCCTAAAGTTTGTCAGTTCACTCTGCAGCATTGCTGTTACCCCTCTAATTTAGTTCTCAAGTAATAGACTGAAGGATGTGATCTCTAAGGAAAAGCATTTCATGAATAATTTAAAAGCTCCCACTCCTTGGAATGCTTCCGTTTCTACAGGGTCATGTCAATAGGAAACCCACACCTGCACCTGAACCGAGAGATAGTCCTTAAAACTAAGTCAAGCTGTAAAGCACATCCTGGAATAGAAAATCATTTCAGCCTCTTCCCCTTTCAAATAAATTAAAAAGGATTTTGTCTGCAGCTGAAAATGTCATTATCATCAAAGTCTTATTCTGTCACAGCAGAACAAGATCAATTTCTTAGAGACACTGCAGTAGGCTGGCTGCTGTATGTGGTTCTCCTTTCCCTCAGAGCTGCAAGCAACCCTTGACAAATTCACTTTGCTCGCTTGTGAGTTAAAAATCAGGGAGGGGGAATGCTATTGCAGAACAGTATTTAAATGTATTGCTAGAGTACAGCCTCAAGTAAGAAAGGAGGCCTTCTCTAGCAATCACTGAGAAGGAGAAAAAGAACCTAACTCCCAAAGATGTAGGAAAAAAAAAAAAAGGAAGACAGTAAGAGGAGAAAGGAGAGCAACTACCTTTCTTCACAAATATGAGTGTATGTGTGAGTGCACACACACAAATACAGATTTGTATTTGGAGCTTTGCAGTTTGTTGAGGGTTAAATGAAAAAAATAGAAACTTTTTTTTTTTTTTGTAAAATATTTCAATGCTATCAAATATTTCATCAGCTTTAAAATAGCTGTCTGATATTCTGGATGTTAATTCTTTTGCAAGAGGCCTTCTGAATGATTTCTGAAGGGGAATTATTTTCAGCAAATCATTGTACTTCATTGCATTCAATGAAAAGCTTTCATCTGGAAAGCTCCTTTGACACTGAAAATGTGTTTGACATTTTAGTCTGTATTGTTTATACATTTAAGCTGAGATTTTTAGAAAGACCCAAGTACTTTAGGTACCCAAGTCCACTAAAACTCTGACCCTTAAGTTAAAATTCTCAGCTTGTCCAAAGAAAAGTCGGCCAACTTTCCTAATAACATACATTGTAGATGAAAATGTTAGGTGGGAAATTCATTTGGAAATTTTCATATCTCAAAAACTGACACTGGGGCTATTTCTGGCAGTGACTCACAGAGAGAAAGGTGGCTCCCTAGAGTCTGCGCGATTCCACGGTGGGACAGGGCATATCGTTGGTTTCCTGAATGACCTGGATACATCAGTCTTGGCGGTCCTTGCCATCTAGCTTTCTACCACGTTGCCAACACAACACATAATGAGTCCTGCAGTACAATGTTCAACATCCTTGGTCTAATGATCTGTGAATATAAATCTCTTTTTTTTGAAAAACTTATGTCAATTAAGAGCCAATTAAGTCAACTGGTAGACTATGGGATTCTGTAATTATGTGCTCATTGTAGAAGGTGATTCAATGCTGGCAAATTGCCCAAAACTTGTTCTTGTTTTACAGATTTTATGAGGCATTTTTAGAAAACTCTATTGTTATTAAATGTATCAAATTTGAGATGACCAACTTGGGTTATATAATGTGTGCTTATTTTTTAAGAAAACTTGTATTTATCAGTTTTACCTGTCAAAGTTCTTTAACGTAAATAAAACATACTGTGGGCATTGTGGGATGGCCAATCATTTTTTGTAGATATAAGTAGTACTAGTTTTTTGCTGATAGGTCAACTAACTGGTGTTGTGTAATGTTAATCTATTTTATGACATGATTATTGCAAGGTAGAACTCCTTAGCTCACATTTAAAACAAACAAACAAACAAACAAACAAACAAAAACTCAAACAAAAATAATTGAAGCGGTTCATTGATTTATGAACATGTAATTAACCAGCAATCAGTGAACTATATGTTCAGGATCAATATCAGCAATACATCAGATAAACTCAATACTAGACACATGAAATGTTAATAAAAGTTGAAAAATTCCTACACACCCTTTTATAACTAATTCTAAAATGTTCTCATTTCCCCCTCAACACACACCCACGCACCCCCACACACATGCACGCACGCACACATGCAGTTACATGCATACCCCCTCTCTCAAAGACCTTGCAGGTTACCAGAAACCCCCTTCCCTGGGAGTGCAAGGTATGCACAACCCTCCCGGGAAAAACACATGTGTTTGAGCTTTGCCTGTACCTGTACTGCTCCCTACAACTTGCAAAGGCACACACTGGAGAGCAAAACACACGTCTGAGGTGTTGGTCCCCGTGTGTTGCACCATGCAGTGCCACCCCACTAGCTGGGGTGCAGTGGCTCATGGCAACTTATGGGGAGGCTGCTGTGCCCAGCCTGGGCAGCAGTCGTGATAACACGGGGTGACGTCTTGCAGTGTCAAACCAGGTTTGACTGCTGCTGCTTCCGCTGCAAGATCTCTCCCTTGCACCCTATTGGATATTTTCATGTTTTCTTTAGACTTCTCTTCCAGCTGTCTCCTTCTTTGCCTCAAAAGTCTCGTTGTAATTCATTGGTTACTGTTTAATCCCACTGAGGGGCTGGCTTCCTCTTTAGTATGATCAATTTGGTGCAAACATTCTTTCAGTCAGTCTCATATATTCAGTTCACATACACACAGTTTACACTCACTTATCTTAAGAAGTGGTATTGTCCAGGCCATATGCTAAGGGTGGGTCGTGCAAACATATGACTTAATAGATTTAAGGATGAACTTTGCCCTTATGAATGATACATATCAGAGATTTTGTCATCATTCATTAGATATTTTTGTTTGATTGTCTGGAATTTCTTCTACAAAGGTAGACTTCTAGAGAAATGTTCATAGATTTAAAAAGTAAGCAAATGATGCTTGTATAAAAATAGAGAGTCATCCATATGTTTCACAATAATTCAAGTGAGTTTTGATACTCAGAAGAGAGGTGTAGATACTAATAAGGGAAATAATTAGAAATAGATTGGTCATGTTTTCACACAAGTCGTTTCATCATTTGGCAGGATACATGATTTACTCCACTTGCAAATTCTTATGTCCTGACTGTAATTTCTTATATATAATGTGTTTTAATTATTAAGATATTATTACATTCTTGGTAGTGACAGTTACACTTTATTATCTCTTCAACCTTCAACCGTTTGATATTGTAATGTGTAATTAAGTCTGAAGAATACATATTTGGTTAATGACATTTATAGTTGCTGAACCAAGCTTCCATATAATTTTCTCACTGGTAAGACCTTCTTAGTAAAGAATTTAGAAAAGAATTCCACTAAAGCTTTAGTGAAACTATACCTCAATAAAAGCTATTTTTTTGATTTGTTGAAAACCAGAGTAGCTTATTAACAAGAAATGGATTTTTTTCTTTTTCTTTCCCCCCTGAAACTGCATTAGTTAGGATCTGCACGGACCATCCTGTTTCATATGATATAAATGAGACTTTTACAAAGATAAAGTTCCTTCCTGCAAGAGAAATTGTGGTAAGATCTGTACTTCACACCCGTTTGGTAAGTCTTCACAGTCTTTTACTCTCAGCAGGACTTATTAACTCAAACATAGGACTGTGTTAACACAGCTTCAAGTTTACAGCTGGATCCTGCCTGGATGGCTGAGTAGCTGAGGGAGAACTTATTTGTGTCCGACTGAAAAACAGTTAAATGAGAAAAAACGAGTGTTTAGCTAATCAGCAGTATCCTCTGATGTCTCCCTGTGCAAGTTATCATTCTTGCAACTGGAAAACCACAGTTTTTCATTCCTTTGGGGTATTTGTATGTTTGTATTGAGTCTTTTTATGTTCTTCGTTTCATGCTTGATTACAAGAATAAAGTGATTATGCTACATCATGTTGAGAGAGTTGACATTTTAAAACATTTTTTTCTGAGAAGGTAAATGCAGACCAGAAATGTTATTTGTAGCTCAGAAAACTAGATTTTATGACTTTCCTCTATTGAAAGTGTGTTGTATGTTGACAAATGCACAAGCTACAGGTTGATTAATTTTCAACTGATGCATGGGAGTTATTTTACTTGAAACTATATTGAAAAGGAAGGTTTCAGTGAAATATGCTAGAAATGTCAGAGTTGAGAAAGGGCTATACTTTGTAAACTAATAGAATAGCTTGCCTACTATTGCTCAGAAAAAAAGTTATGACTATGGAGTGTTCCTGGATGGACATTGAAATTATTCCAAATATTTATACTTCATATTAATTTTAGCGTTAATAAACAATTACAAACCAGTTTCAAATTTCTGAATTAGGAGGTTTGTATTGTGTGTGTATATATATCATAGAATCATAGAATCATAGAATTGTTCTGGTTGGAAGAGACCTCCGAGATCATCGGGTCCAACCATTAACCTATCACTACCAAGTCCCCCACTAAATCATATCCCTTAGGGCCTCATCTAAACGCCTTTTGAATACCTCCAGGGATGGGGACTCCACCACCTCCCTGGACAGCCTGTTCCAATGTCCGACAACCCTTTCAGTGAAGAAATTTTTACAAATGTCCAATCTAAACCTCCCCTGGCGCAACTTGAGGCCATTTCCTCTTGTTCTGTCGTCTGTTACTAGGGAGAAGAGTTCGACCCCCATCTCTCTACAACCTCCTTTCAGGTAGTTGTAGAGAGCGATAAGGTCTCCCCTCAGCCTCCTTTTCTCCAGACTAAACATCCCCAGTTCCCTCAGCCGCTCCTCACAGGACTTGTGTTCTAGACCCTTCACCAGCCTCGTTGCCCGTCTCTGGACACGCTCCAGCACTTCAATGTCTTTCTTGTAGTGAGGGGCCCAAAACTGAACACAGTACTCGAGGTGCGGCCTCACCAGGGCCGAGTACAGGGGGCCAATCACCTCCCTACTCCTGCTGGCCACACTATTTCTGATACAGGCCAGGATGCCGTTGGCCTTCTTGGCCACCTGGGCACACTACTGGCTCATATTCAGCCGGCTGTCGACCAACACCCCCAGGTCCTTTTCTGCTGGGCAGCTTTCCAGCCACTCCCCCCCAAGCCTGTAACGTTGCCTGGGGTTGTTGTGACCCAAGTGTAGGACCTGGCACTTGGCCTTGTTGAACCTCATACAGTTGGCCTCAGCCCATCGATCCAGCCTGTCCAGATCCCGCTGTAGCGCCTGCCTGCCCTCCAGCAGACCAACACTCCCTCCCAATTTGGTGTCACCTGCAAACTTACTGAGGGTGCACTCGATCCCCTCGTCCAGATCACTGATAAAGATATTGAACAGAACTGGCCCCAGTACTGAGCCCTGGGGAACACCACTTGTGACTGGCCGCCAACTGGATTTAACTCCATTCACCACAACTCTTTGGGCCCGGCCATCCATCCAGTTTCCTACCCAGCGCAGAGTACGCCCATCCAAGCCATGGGTAGCCATTTTCTCCATGAGGATGCTGTGGGAGACGGTGTCAAAGGCTTTACTAAAGTCCAGGTACACAACGTCCACAGCCTTTCCCTCATCCACTAAGCGGGTCACCATGTCGTAGAAGGAGACCAGGTTGGTCAGACAGGACCTGCCTTTCATAAACCCATGCTGACTGGGCCCGATCGCCCGGTTGTCCCCTATGTGCCATGTGATGGCACTCAAGATGATCTGCTCCATAACCTTCCTGGGCACCGAGGTCAGGCTGACAGGCCTGTAGTTGCCCGGATCCTCCTTCCGGCCCTTCTTGTAGATGGGCGTCACATTTGCCAGCCTCCAGTCAACTGGGACCTCCCCGGTTAGCCAGGACTGCTGATAAATGATGGAGAGTGGCTTGGTGAGCACTTCTGCCAGCTCTTTCAGCACCCTTGGGTGGATCCCATCCGGCCCCATAGACTTGTGCGTGTCTAGGTGGCGTAGCAGGTCACTGACCATTTCCCCTTGGACTACGGGGTCTTCATTCTGCAATATATGTATGCGTATATATGTATATATACACACACACATATAAATATATTTTCTCATTTTAATCATTTGCAGACTTTGGAATTACTTCGGGAAGGTGAACATATTTCTAGGAAACTCCTCTATGCTTCAGTCCATTTCTTGTTTTCACAGCTGTACCCTGATGCAGGGACACCATGTAGTTTCCAGGTTACTATACTGACACACTCCTAAAACAGCAACATTCTTTTTAGCTCTAGATGACTCACAGATCTATGTATTGATAATGCATGGGATGACACAGAATAAAATGAAAGTTTTCGTAAATAAGCAGGGGATAGTTAGTGGTTTTCACATCTAAAACATGAGACATTTTGACTGCTGAGTGCAACACATTACTTGGACATTATTTTAAAATAATAAATTATGAATTATTGCATGCCATACATTAAATTCTTTTTTCCATATTTTTGTACAAAGGCTACTTTTTCGTAAAAAAAAATTGATTTTTAAACCCACTGCTTCTGTTGAGGAGAAAAACTTCAGTTATACTTATTTTGTGCCATCAGGGTAACTTGAATGAACTTAGTGATTAAAATTAGTTTATTTAAATATTGGAAGTCCAGCTTGAGAAAAACATTTTTCCCTCCACTGCATGGTCTAGAAATGAATCTTGAAAGAAAACATAAAATCTATTAATAGTTATATTAATTTTGTCTATCATTGATATGTCTGTAATTCCTGACCTAATAGTCATACAGATTTTTCATACAGGTTGTGGCGAATGGTATTATCAGAAGATTCTTGGAAGAGCAAGGCTAAGTCAGTATTTGTGTTTCTAGACACTCAGATTACAAAATGCTCATCTGTTCTTGTACATATTACCTGACTTCAGAGTAATTTTTGCAGAAGAGAAAGGAAAGACATTTTGCCCTGAGTTAAATACTTATGTTCTCTTTACACCAAGACTGGAAAGAGTAGGAATACCCAGAGGACAATTCTGTAATGAAACATCTAAGCTACATGGGAAAAAAAATGAGGTTTTGGCTTTTTTTTCTCTGCAGACTATAAATGGATCTTAAAGTGACTAGCTTATGCTCAGATGTCTGTCATAGGGGAACTAGGAGTGAGGCAGACACAGTGACACAACCACATGACTCGCTGACATACAATCTAACATCTCTTTACTCAGCAGGATGGGGTCAGTGAGTGGATAGCAATTTCACTTTTAGAGTTTCTATTCCCCACCCTGCCCCGACTCAGAGACTTCAGAGACCCAGTGCTTCCAATCTATCTATGACTGATGCCATGGATGCAGGGGAATGGGACAGTCTCTCTGACCAGAAAACTTGTCAGGTCCTGCGCGGTTGCCCTGGCACCTTTCTGTAATGGCTCTATCTTGAGCTCAGCCTTCTACACAGCATCAGATGTCCAGAATGTCCCCCCTTGCCCTCTTCAGAGGCCATTGTTTTAATCGTTTGTTGCTTTCTAAATTAGACTGTAGGCATAAACTGGCAATGGCCTTGCTAATCATGCAGCTGCAAGCCAAACTTTTGGACTTTCTTGATATCTATGTCCAACCCAATTGCCCCCAGGGTTTCAATCACCCTGTGATGTCCTGTCCCAAATATGTTACAGAGGTGCAAAGTTAGGAGCATCTGTGGAACAAAGTTCATCTATTGCTTTTTTGTTTTTGAGGTCATACCAGGTAGATTATTTAGTTAGAGCGGGGGAGATGTACTCAAGGTTTAATTCATTCGGGCAGTGCTTTTGAGTTGGTTTCACGCTGTAGCAGGTGTCTAATTACTAATTAATATTGTTAATAAGTAATATTTAGTATTAGTTGGGATGAATCCCACTGCCACTGTTAGTAAACATATATTAGTGTAAATATAAAGGTAAAAACAGTAGAAAATAAATGGATAAAACAACTTAAAGTGACACTTTTCAGGAGAATATATTTATTACATAAATACATATGTAACTAAATGACAAGCTGGAAACAATACAGTTTATATAAGTACTAAAAGATGTTGATAAAGAGTGCACATGTCCTGAGGTCCTGCCTTAGCCAGTGCCTTGTGGATATCACAGAAAGCACTTGTCTGTGGTGAAGGATGCTGCTTCAAATCATATTACTCTTATGCAAATGGACAAAGTCCCAGATCTCCACTAATGAGGGTTTAGTTATTCACCTTGCATGTACACAATAATACTGTGGATACTATGTTTAGGTGTCTGATGACTAGCTTTCCATACAGCTTAGAATTACTCCTCCTTACTTTTCAGCATTTAAATTTGTTTAAACAATGAACTTATAAATATTCACAGTCTGCTTGAAATGTTGACGTTCTTCTTGAAAATGTTTTCCATTTGCACATTATCTTTTCAGTAATAAAGAGAACAAAGCTAATTATAATACTTAATAATCTACCTACAAATGTATGTATGTATATATTTTACTGTCATTTTTTCCTACCTACATTCAGTATTTCTCCATAGAGGAAATATCTCACAGTGTCTTTACTATGTAGGCATGGAAATTTTATTTCACAATGAAAACTTAATTATTAGTACTTTTTTAAATAGGAAGCTTCTCTGCTTACTAATAATGTTGCACTTTTTTTAATGGTTGATATAAAAAAACAGAATAAAGTAATTTAAGTAGGCTTTGTAACACCATCAAAATACAGACAGGTTGTAAGAACATATTGTCGTAGGGATAAATTTCTGGTTCATGTTAAAAAGTTGTAGAAATGCTATAAAAGCAGGAAATGAGATAAGAGGTCTTTATACCAGAGTTTGCCAGTAACATTGCGATGTTGTCCATGAATTGCATATATTGCAATGCATTTCTGCAGTAAAGCTGTCTTCCTTTCCTCCTCCCATGCAAATCTTCCTTTCATAATTTTTCCACTTTGTTAAAATTCCTGCAGAATTATGGATGGCAAATCCAAATGATTTTTTTTTTAAATGAATTAACTCATTTCTCCTTCCCCATAAATTTTTACTCAACTTCTGTGAAACTTTTTCTGTGTTTCTTGTGTTAACTTCTAAGTGCCATATATACCTATTGCATATATATCTATATTTAATCAGACTGCAATCTTCTGTTTTTCTGTTGTTTTTTTTTTCTAGAAATGTTGCATAAGTAGAACCATGTGAAGTTATGATTAGATAACAAGTAAAATCTGTTTAGACAGAGACACTGTATAGTTAAGTTTATTTGCATAAAAGATGAGAATGACAATGCTGACATAAATCACCTTTATATTTGTTTAACTGCAACGTTACTGGTTATATGGCACTTGCCTCTGCTACTCTGGCTTATTGACATTTCTTGGTGGACTGACAGTAAATTGTAACTCACTAAGCTACTTTTAGAAATTGGTGATGTAAGAAGTAAACTTACAAATTAGGACTCGCTTGGTGAGACCTGAATTCAACTGATGGATACAGTAGTACATAACAAAAGTACTAGGAAATGTACTAAAAATTGCTTCAAATGTTAACCGTGAAAAACATGAATAATAATTAGCATTTTCAGTAGATATAGCATCCATGTGACACTTCAGAGACTTTAGAAGTCAATCTGTATTTCACACTAGATGAATTATATTTTTATTTCAGGCAATGACATTATTATATCTGCAGGCAGCCATCAATCACCTTCTGATCTACAAGTCATGGATCACTGCTGTCGTGGTTTAACCCCCACTGGCAACTAAGCACCACGCAGCCACTCACACACTTCCCCCTGGTGGGATCGGGAAAAGGACTGAAAAAGTAAAAGCAAGAGAACTCATGGGTTGAGATAAAGACAGTTTAATAGGTAAAGCAAAAGCCGTGCATGCAAGCAAAGCAAAACAAGAAATTAATTCACTGCTTCCCATCAGCGGGCAGGTGTTCAGCCATCTCCAGGAAAGCAGGGCTCCATCACCTGTAATGGTTACTTGGGAAGACAAACGCCATCACTCCGAACATCCCCCCCTTTCTTCTTCTTCCCCCAGCTTTATATGCTGAGCATGATGTCATATGGTATGGAATACCCACTTTGGTCAGTTGCGGTCAGCTGTCCCATCTGTGTCCCCTCCCAGCTTTTTGTGCACCCCCAGCCTCCTCGCTGGTGGGGTGGGGTGAGAAGCAGAAAAAGCCTTGACTCTGTGCAAGCCCTGCTCAGCAGAAATAAAAACATCCCTGTGTTATCAACACTGTTTTCAGCACAAATCGAAACCATAGCCCCATACTAGCTACTGTGAAGAAAATTAACTCCATCCAGTAAAACCAACACAACTTCTTTTAGGATTTTATTAAATTGGTAAAGAAAAACTCTGAACTTCTTTGAAGGACGTTACATTTTACCTGGAGAAGGATAATACAATAAAGTAAAATATTGTTTCTATCAACAATAAATGGACAATGAATACAGATGTGAAACAAAAATCTAATGAAAGACAAAACTGATGTAAATAATACAGACTACTGATTGCTTTTTCTTATGTTTTTAATGTTTTATTTAATTTTTCCTACTTAACCCAAAAGCTTTCAAGGATTTTAACATCTAGGAGGTTTAAACCATTTGTCCTTGTCTGTCTTTTACTGCTAGCAAATCTAGCAATATCTCTTTAAACAATTAAAACCAACAATAATTCATTTAGCTTTGTTATGATTTTGCAATATAATTAGGTGGACAGCTAACTAACTGTCTATAAACTAAGTCATGCATAAATTAATATTATATTCTTTCATTAATTTTCTCCTCAGAAACGTTTTGATAAAACATGCATCTAAGCAAGTTTTGTAGTACTATGGTACTGTTACATGTCTTGTATTTAAAAGGAATTATTAGTATTCTCCTATTGTATAACCCAGAGCTAATAAATTTGTATGAGAAAACAAATCTTGGTTTGAAATGTCTTCTTCCTCCTCTTTTCTTACATCCTGCCTTTCCCAAAAAAAAGCAAAACAGAAATTGTAAAAAGCTGGTTCAGAAGGATTGGAATGAGCCATCAAAATAAGAGCAAAAAGAGGCGCAGTGAGAGAAGGGACAGAAAATAACATCTTTTGATTTAAAAAGCCTCTCATTGCTTTCAATGAGGTCAAGAAGAAAAGAATGAGATTAAAAAAACAAGTGAATCAATATAAAGTTATTTGCTCTGCAATTTATATTAAATTTCCCTATTTAATTAAACTAATTAAAATGTTTTCTTTTTTTCTTTTTTTTTAAACTGGACTTTCTTCTGAAATTCTATATTTATTCTATTCCTCTATTCTACTAAAAGTTATGTTGTTGTTTGAATTCTTGGTTGTGACATAATAGACTTTTCTCATTCTCTCTTTTCTCAGAAGTATTGAGCTGGTGGGAAATGACTAGGAGAAGCAGATGAAGTCATGAAGGAAAGAAGGAAAGAAGAAGAAAAGGGACCTGGTGATCACACATTCCTTTTTTTGAGCAGGAATCCAATATATTAATGAGAAGAGTTAAACCTGTATTACCATTAATAATAATAATAATTATAAATATAATAACTATTATTATTATTATTATTATTATTATTATTATTATTATTATTATTATTACTGGCTGAGGGAACTGGGGATGTTTAGGCTGGAGAAAAGGAGGTTGAGGGGAGACCTTATTGCTCTCTACGACTACCTGAAAGGAGGTTGTAGAGAGATGGGGGTCGGTCTCTTCTCCCTAGTAACAGACGCCAGGGGAGGTTTAGATTGGATATTCGTAAAAATTTCTTCACCGAAAGGGTTGTCAGGCATTGGAACAGGCTGCCCAGGGAGGTGGTGGAGTCCCCATCCCTGGAGGTATTCAAAAGACGCTTAGAATTAGAAGTAGACGTTTAGGGAATAAATGTCTACCACCTGAACATCTTCATACAAACTAGTCACTCTCAGGTCCCTTTATAAATACCAGAGAAAAATAAGTATTTCTTGGACATGATCCCAAAGACATCTAAAATAAATCAGAGAAATTATGCCCTTATATTCTTATTTCTATGTAATGGCTATAAAGGAACCCTGAAATAACTAGTTTAGATGTGTGTACCTATGTTTATTTCGATGAATCCCACATTAAACTCGGTCTTCTCTGACCTTCTTCTGCAATAGGAACGGTATTAGTGAGCCTTCAGGGGGAAAATGCAGTTTATTTTATTAGCCTAGAATGGTTAAAGGAACTAGCCAGTTCTACATTAACTATAAGCAGCTGAATTCTGAAAAACGGTGATTTCTCTTAAAGGGATTACAGTGAGAGATGGCCGTCTTGAGGATAAGCAGAACTTTTGCTAAGACTGTGGGGAAAAGATGTTTGATTGGAGGTTGGCAGAATGTTTAGTTGTAAAAAAGGAAAGATAGTCTTCAAAAATATTATTTTTAAAATTATTGTAATCTTTTCAAAAATGTAGTATTTTAAGTCAAATTTCTGCAGAATATGATCTTTTGTAAATTTTGAATATGTTTCCATGTAAAACCTGAAGCTGCATTTCTGCTGTATAGAATTCAACATAATTGTGGTGAGAAGAACAAAGATTAGCTTTGAACAGCAAAAAAACTCAAAACGAAACTCCTAAGATGTCCTCAAGTGAGCAGTTTTAGTTCTCATCTTTGGAACACATTGTCATTCTTGGATAAAAAAGCATAGCGCCTTTAGTTATTGATTCTTATAGCAGTCTTACAAATGTGAACAAAAATGCTTATTGTCTTTATTGGAATATTTGTGGTAATAAAGTATTTTAAAGGTTCAGATCTAAAAGGTAATTATGAAAGTGTTATTTATCTAAAATAATATTATTAAAACTAACTCATCAAACATATACCTCTTTTCAGGTAGTCTGGAGCCATCTATAAATGCAATACATCAGTTTATGCATCTGCATGGATTTAACTCGACTGATTACATGAAGGTTGTACTGGGTTTGTGTGGCAAGGTTTCGGTAGCGGGGGGCTACAGGGGTGGCTTCTGTGAGAAGCTGCTAGAAGCTTCCCCTATATCCAAAAGAGCCAATGCCAGCCGGCTCCAAGACGGATCCGCCGCTGGCCGAGGCCAAGCCCATCAGCGACAGTAGTGGTGCCTCTGGGGTAACGTAGTTAAGAAGGGGAAAAACAACTGCTGCAGGATTATAGTGGCAGAGAGAGGAGTGAGAAGATGGGAGAGCAACAGCTCTGCAGACACAAAGGTCAGTGAAGAAGGAGGGGGAGGAGGTGCTCCAGGCACCGGAGCAGAGATTCCCCTGCAGCCCGTGGTGAAGACCATGGTGAGGCAGGCTGTCCCCCTGCAGCCCATGGAGGTCCACTGTGGAGCAGATATCCATCTGCAGCCCGTGGAGGACCCCACACCAGAGCAGGTGGATGTGCTTGAAGGAGGCTGTGACCTCATGGGAAGCCCGCACTGGAGCAGGCGCCTGGCAGGACCTGTGCACCTGTGGAGAGAGGAGCCCACTCTGGACCAGGTTTACTGGCAGGACTTGTGACCCCGTGGGGGACCCACACTGGAGCAGTCTGTTCCTGAAGGACTGCACCCCGTGGAAGGGACCCACGCTGGAGCAGTTCGCAAAGAACTGCAGCCCATTGGAAGGACTCACGTTGGAGAAGTCCGTGGAGGACTGTCTCCCATGGGAGGGACCCCACGCTGATTCAGATTGAATTTTTTAGGGTAAAACCATACATTTCTCACAATAATGGTAAAGCCTTCAATTGTTGTTAGTTGCTTTTGATTTTCCTAAAATAATGCTGTTTAACAGTACTGCAATACTTATCAATCCCTTTTGATCCAGCTACGTTAAGAACTTTACAGTATTGATATAAAAAATAACCACCAAAGAATCAATTTAATAATGGATCAGAATCAGGTGCTTTTGTTCTTAGACTCATTAACTGTCATCAATACTGTTGGTATTTCCAATGTGATCTGTATATAACTATACGATATTAATCTTCCTGAAGAGCTATTACACGGGAGGTGTCCCTTTGTGGTAGTTTGTCTGTCCTCTTGCTCAACATATATCTGGGACCGCGTGGAAGAATGGGATATGTCGTTTTCATGCCATATAACACTTAATTGTCTATGTAATATCCTAAAGTAGGTTAAAGTCATAGACAGATTTCAGTTTACTCAAACTCCAGTAAGATTCAGAAGGGAGAGTTGTTTGTAGGAAAAATCTGAAAAATAGGAAAAATATTTGCCTTTGATTCAGAGGTATTTCTAAGGTGTCATTATGTATCTTGACCAGAATACTACCGTAGTAAGACAGTATTTTACTTTCTCCATCTATTTAGAAACTGTGATCTTTCTTTTTTAGGGTACCCAGAAAGTCTGGTGGCATGAATACTTTCTCAGGCTAACATTTATTTAGAATTTAGAGTTCTTAGATTTCACTTCCGAATGGACTTTATTTTAAAACCATATGGAGACTGACACTAACACATAGAACAGAAGTTTACTCCTTTAAAAGTCATGTTGTTGGGAATGTGTGATTTTAATACAGTTCATTTTTTTCTAGCTATCTCTTGGTCTCTGAATAAATGTTTAGAATTAATAGCTTTGCATAGTAAAACTTGAGGTACCTTAGGAGGTATTAACCTGCTCCATCTGTCAGATTCATTACACTTCTGGTCAGAAGGGGTATCTGAGGTGTCTGCTCCAAAATGAAGTAGATAGCTGTTAAAAAATTTCCCACCTCTGAAACAGATGAACTTGGAGGCATGAAAGAAGAGATACATGCTCTATTTGGAAAACCTAATTTCTCAGAAACCCTATGACATGGCAGTGGAAAGAATTTCTAAAGAAGCCTACCTGCCTGAATTTTTTATATAAATGATTTGACTTAATGCTTTTGGGGGTTTTATTATGATCTATTATTAATGATGCTGGAGGTCCTAGGCATTTTATAGGCATATGATTATTACATTAATTTGAAATAATTAATTCCAGAGTTCTTTCTACAGCTTATAGTACATTATAAAATTAAAACCAACTAACAACAACGACAACAACAACAGCAACAAAATCTTTCCTCAATCTTCTTGGTGTCCCCTGAAGAAAAAGGAGATGGGTCTTCAATTATCAAAACTAACAGCAAAGACATTTTTGGTTTTGGAAAAAAAAAAAAACCAATGAGGAAAAAAACCCAAACTAAACAAAACAAAGCAAAACCCCCCTCTCTCTCATGATAGTAAGAACTGCAAAATAACTATACTAATGATTTGACATTCATCATCAGTTCGCAGCATCTGCTGTGGTAGCTGACAGTCCACTTAAAATGAATCCCAGGAGGCCAGCAGTGCTTGACTCGCAGACAGTTAGCCACGGATATTAAATGATCATGAGAATCTCAGTGCTGCAAAACTCTGGGGTCATCGCTCGCTATTGTACAAGTGTATGTTTGAGCACTGAATACTACTTGTACTTAATGAGGTTGAACTTTGGTATATTTAGACCTTGGAAAGCATTGCTGCCTATTCTTAAGAAAATGGATTTATCTGAGTATGTATAGGTAGAAATGGTAAGCGCTGAAAATGAAACAGTACAAGATTCCATTAACTGAGAGAAAAAGGCAGTTCGGAATTCTTTTACCTTTAATAGCTTAATAATGTTGGTATTACATTTTTTAATAACATAAAGGTGGTTTATGAGATTTTGTGCAACAGGGGTGATTTACAAACAAGACAAAAAAAGATGTGAAAGTAATTATTTATTGTTCACATCTCCACCCTCCCCCTTCCTCCCCAAAGCACAAACTCCCTTTTTTTCTTTCGCTAAAATAAAAATCTGTTATAATTACATAAGGGTTATGTAATTACATATTTCAAAGAGGTATACAGCTATAATAATGCTAATCCAAGCAGAGAGAAATCTAATAAGAAAAAAAGTAAAGAAATATCAGACTGTGTAGTATGCTGAAAGTATAATTTAGCCTTACTGAGTATCATTACTTTAAAGATCAGTAATATCCTTTATGTATGAGCTGTCAATTGCATTTTGGAATTAAGCTATATTTTCAACATAAATATATATTTCATTAAGGCTTTTTTTGTTGTTGTTGAAACTGACTTATTAATTAAATAATTCACAAATATTTGGGGTTTATCTAATTATTTTGAATTTTGAGAAAAATACTCTGGATCTGTATTTTGGGGGTTTAAATCACTAATAACTAGGAAAAATGTTGTGAAAAGTTTGTGGGTTTTTTTGTGTTTGTTTTTTTTAGAATTTTAGCAGTAGTGTGAAATTTTAGATGATCCTTCTGTTTACATCATAAAAGTGATCAAAATGATCAGACCCAAAAGAGGGATAATTTCAGCATGCTTCATGACTCTTTGTCAAATAGTATCCCTCTTGTAAAATTAAGGTGAATTTAATTCTGAAATATATCATAAAAAGGAGATTCTGGGGAG
Organism: Phoenicopterus ruber ruber; assembly: GCA_009819775.1. NCBI lineage: Eukaryota > Metazoa > Chordata > Aves > Phoenicopteriformes > Phoenicopteridae > Phoenicopterus > Phoenicopterus ruber. The sequence continues at coordinate 180,068,627 of CM020215.1, forward strand.
TCTCAATCAAACCACATTGCATTTTAGCACTGTGTTCAAGATGATTAAATTTCCCATTTTCTGTTCTTGATAGGAGTTGAAAAGGGGAGTTATTTTTATTCCTGGTTCCATCCCATGCTCATAAAATTTTAGATTGCAGATTTTCAAAGAAAGTAAAAAGTCAACTCCCATATGCACTCACTTATCCTCAGGAAGGGGAAAAAAAAAAAAAAAAAAAGTTATTAAAAATGTCATTGCTGTCTTCTTTCAATTGTGATGATCCAGAGGGAAGAAAAGGAAGCGGTCTAAGACCAGCAGAAATTCTACTAGGAAAATTCTTATATGATACAGTGCAAAATCTATTGGTATGCAACAAAATCCAATGCAGTAAATTGGTATGAAAAAAGTAACATTTTGGGAGATTCTCAAGGCTAAAACTGGCAATTTAGGCCACTGGCAAATCTTTCACAGTGTGTATAAAGATAAATTTCAGAGCATAACACTGACATCTGTAAGAGGTTATAATAATTAACAAGATTAGATAACACTCAGTATTTAGTTCCCATTTGTACTTTGATATACACCCATGAAGGCATGAGGCATTATGGAGTTCACCATGATGTTTCTTTTCTCTTCTGTACAGCAGAATTCTGCATTTTTTTAATCTTATTTAAGCTGCCAAAATAAATAATTATATCAATTCAGTAGAAATTAAGAACAAGAAAAGGAAAAGTAGCAGAAATATTTACTTCTTTATTTTATTTTTTAGAATGTAGTATCTAGAAAGTTGATCTACAAGAAGAAATCAATAGACAGCCAGATAGCTGATGCACTTGGGTCACACTTGAATGAAATTAGTTACAGAGAATTGTCTGAATGAGGTTTGGGATAAACCAGGGGCAAATATTTTGCAATCAGTGCTGAATGGTACTGTTTGCTTATGCAAAATATAATATTTCAAAAGGACTGAAAAAAAGAAGAAAATATACTTCTAGGAAACTTAATTGGAAATATTGTTTTTAGGGTGATTTGTATTTATTTTTTTCCAAAAGAAAAAAAAAAAAACAAACAACTCAACAAAAAGATAATTCAGACAGATAAAACCATCTTGATTTCAGAAGCAATATTCAAAGAAACATTTAACAGAGTGGAATTGAACAAACAAATGCCTGCTTTACTAACTGTGCACTTTCATTTTTACCAGTAGCAGATGCACTTAAACAATCAAACTGTAACTTCAGACCATTATTATGACATTGGATAATAGCAGATTCAATTGCAACACATGAATTTCTTCGTATATTTGTTTCTTTTTGCTGCTTGTCTCAAATTAGGAGTATTGAATAATTTCAAAGTTTTAATATAACTATACTCTGTTTCATTCTCCCCGTCTTTATGTAGACTTAAATTTTAGTTACCAAACGTCATTGAATAAATAATTATCTGTCTAAATAGATAGAGACAGGATTTAATCTCAAACTCCAAGCACTCCATTCTTCATAGAAAATCAATTCAAGATTCTAAATTAGTTTTGATATTAAATATTGGGCTTTTCCACACCCTGGGCTATATTCTCAATCACATTTAACATTCACAATATCAAAGTAAAATATATGAATGTTAGGGAGAAGGAGGGTTGTGTCACTGGGAAATTTTAGTGGACTTTGGTGAACTGGAAGTAGGTAGAACTGCTGATAATTTTTTTCCAGGAACTTCTAAATAGTTTATAGCTTTTTTTTGGTTGGTTGGTTGGGTGGCAGGTTTTTTTTTTTTTCTTCAGTCTTCATTCTGTTGAATTTTTTATTTATTGTGCTTAAGAAACAAAACTATTTGGTCTCATCTTAGTTTAGCTGGCTTAAAACTGGTCTCCTTTCCCAAAACAATCAGATTATTTCCATAGTCGTCTACTCCATATGAGGAGAATTAGGCATTTCCATCTTGTGACTCAGTCCATCCTAAGATAAACCTCTGTGGCAGATGGGTTGAATTGCATTCTAAGGTACCTATCTCTCTGCACCAAAACCAGACAGAAAATACCTGCTTCCAGTAAACAGCTTGTCATTAAAAGTCACTGTTACAGAAATCATGCTCTCTTGTTTTATCTTCTGTAACAAAATCAAAAGCTCCACAAATATTTTTACTGGTGTAAAAGATGTTCATATATTATGGAAAAAGAACATGAAAGATTCTAGGATATGTTTACACTGCTGTCTACAGGGCAGGGGACAATACTTAGCCTGAGCACTGATAACACCGGTATAGCATCACTGAGTCTAAAACTTCCTTGCTGCTCTGGGTAAGTCACCAGAAATCTGGCTTACACTGGACTCCTTGTTGCTAATAGTTTTCAGTGCTGCATGTTGTTATTTTGTCATCAGTTAGGAATTAATTAACTCTTTTAAAATATGTAACAGAAAGGATCATTGTGCCTTGTGGATAGAAACGTCATGTGTAATATGAATAAAACTGATAAACATGAAATTTATCAGATTTATCCTGTTACACATGAAAAGTATGAAGTAAGTCTATGTGTGCGTGTGCACAGAGAGTAGTGATAGCGCTGGGAAAGAGAGGCTAAAAAGTGTAACTTAATATACCTCTGTGTCAATGGCAAGAATGATTTTATTACTTTACCCTCAAGTTTAGAAATAGCAGCCAACTAAGGGAGCTAATTAGCATACAGCCTCAGGTTCCCACCATTGATCAGTGGGCCACATAGGTGTTTGGGTTTTTTTTCCTTCGTTCTGATTTTCTTTCTCTCTTATTTTAAAATGAAATTGATTCTCTTCCTCGAGGCCAGAATCCCGTTTCTGACCTGTAAAACATTAATTAAAAAAATGGTCTTCTTTCATATTGAAGGGTGCATTATCTGTTTGATTCACACACCTTAGTTCTATTAATTACAGCAAATGTTATGGGCAAGAGTATATGTTATATAATAATACTTAAAAATAACAGTGCTGTCAAGCTAAGTTTGACTTTCTTCATAAGGAAGAAAGTTGCTGTTTCTCTCTCCACAGGATTCAGAAGTTATATGCATTTTACAGGGTAAGTGGGCACAGAGAAATTATTGTGGTATATATATTCTTATTTGATATGTGAATTGTAATTCTGCATGCACTCAAATACATTCAGGGTTGATTGATTTTGAGCAGTAAAGGACTCAGGTGATTGATTGCAGTCTTGTAAGTTATTGTAAAACAAAGTTGGAACACAAAGTTGCTTTTTAACAGTGAAATCACATATTAGAATCTTTCTTACAGTAAAATGGCTTTTTAGGACCCATCAAAGACAAAACCAAGAGACTTGTCTGTACACTGAATTAGCTGTATCACAGATGAAGCAAAGGTGTTTTCATTTTATCTTGGGATGTTGTTTGTTAGTTGCTTGCAACATGCTTGTTTATGGAGACTGGACTGCTACTTTGAAAAGAGTTTTTAGAGAAAATGGAGTGAACTTGTAAAATTCTGTCACTAATGGAATCCATTTACTTAGTTTTTAAACTAGTAAAAAGCCTCTATCCCAATACTTTGGATGAGGATAAAAATGTTAGCATAATGCTTCGCATTCATCATTATTGTCATTGTCATCTTTATTATTGTGGAAGCACCTGGATGCCAGTTGAGCTATGAAAGTAAAGTGCTATGTGTTGTGCACACATATAATCCCATCCTAGGACATTCAGCTGGGAATGGTTTCCTGAGTTCATAAGCTGTTTAGGTAACCACTGAATAAAATGAGACATAACGCAAAGAAGCAGGAATCAGAACGAAAACTACCCATTGACCCTCTCACAGCATTAAGCCCTTCTGTCTTCACAGTATCCATGGATCCTGAACTCTCTACTGCACAGTGTCTTGGCTTAAACAGGTTCACAGGGCAATATTTGTTCCTGAAACTTCATTCCACATCTAAGAGTGATATAAACTATGAAGCAAACAACCCACTATCAAGTTCAAAATCCTAGATTCAGAAAGGAGACTGGATGTGTAGTCCTGAAACAGATGCTAAAATCCGTGGAGGAAATAGAGCTCTGGTCAGTACACTAGTTGTTACAGATCTCAAACTTTACCTCTAACTTTCCCTCCGTTCAGAAAATGCAATATATGAACTTAGAAACCTAAGTCATCCTGGGAAATTCCTCTTCCAGAGCTTCACACCGAACTTCTGAGTTCTGCAGGCAACACAAAACCAACTGCTCTTTGATGCTTTTAACGTTTTCAAATTCGTCAAAGGCAAAAAATATCTTAACACTGCAAAAAAGTTGCTGATAAGCACTTTTCAAAATACATTTAGGAAAATACAAGGACTAGTGTTCTTAAGCATGTTTGAATGGACACAGCAAGATTACCTCAGCAGACTAGATAGATATAGATATCAATATGGATATAGAGATCAATACAGATATCGATATGGATGTAGATACAGATATATAGATAGTCAGAAAACTTAGTTCTATATAATTAAATTTCAAGCAGCATTTTTTTCCTAACATAAATTTTGCTTCAGTCAAAACAAAAAGGTATATGACTCTGGATAAAATTTAAATAATGAACCTGCTGTCTGTGAAAATGCTAGAGTTTTTGCAACTGTTTCTGTACTCATTAATAAGTGGAGTTTATTTATAGCTTGGACTATAAATAGTCACAGGCAATCAGACTTTAGCAACGGACCTGACGTTACTAACTATTCAAAGATATCAACATATTATTACTACAATGGAAATTCAAGAATCAGCAGAGAGATTGGTGCTATTCCAATGATTTTGTAAAGGAGAGGAAGATTAACTGGTTTGGGTAAAGTATATATAAAGCTGACTTCATTAGCAAATTGCAACATTTTGGCATGAATCATCAAAACAGTACAGTTTCTATGAAATTTAGTTTCAAGTTATATTTATAGTGGTTATATTTTTTTATTTTTAGAATTACTGTTTGAAGATTAATGGCCTGACTAGCTAGATCTGCAATACAACTGGTTCGATTTTTCTTGGAAGCTGAAGATTTAGTATTTTTTCTCCTCTTTCTTCTTATTTTTGTAACATTTACAGTACTTTTTATTAGCTTGTCTATTATTATCATTTAAGCTATTATCTCTATTTTCATATGACTTCCATTTACATATACATTCTACCAATCTAAAATTTGAATTGATTTCTCCGTTTTCACAAGCGAGAAAGCAATCGCAATTTATGAGAGACCCAGAACACTTAATTAAAGCATCTAACTTGTGTCTAATGTTAGGATTTTAGACACTTAGTCTTCATAAAGCTCATTCACCAGACAGCAAAAAGAAGGCGTCTTTGAATGTCTCCAGAAAAGAAAAAACAAGAAAGAAAAAAAAAGAAAAAAAAATTAAATCTGTTTTAATGTAATATCTAAGCTAGATGCTTAAATTTAGCAGACTAGATCTTTGGAGGGGGAAATAAAAAGTTTGATAATAAGGCTGGTATAAACTGTGATGACTTTAACTAGAAATCTAATACAGTATAATACCTGGGAAAATCTTGCTAACCTACACAATTATAGGGAGGTAGGTAAAATATTCAAATGAACTAGGCTTTGAACAAGATCATCCTAAAATAAAAGAGAGAGTCTTAGCATAAATTTCATTGAGTTATGGATCAGACTGCTATTGTGTCTTATTAGACCTAGCTAAACAAATCCATTGAAATGCTTGAATTTTCACTAGCCACAATTAAATGCATTCAAACCTGGTGTAAAGGTGAAAAAGATGCCCCAAAATCAAGCCACTTAAAGCCATTTGAAGTAATTAAAAATGAATAATGTATTTCAAACAAGTCTACTGTGCTTTGGACCAGATTCTGACCCAATATAATTGATCAGCTGCTATATAAAGAATAGGTGTATGTTTCTGGTAACTTATATCAATTGTTCTGCACTTCATTTTTGTTTAGTCACGTTGATTGTGGCATTATATCATCAGGTTCCAACATCTCACAGGTTGCAGTAGGCAATGCTTCTTGACTACATGCTGAAGGATAAAGTCAATTTGCTAAGGTTGACACAAAAAACCTCTCAAAGCCATAAATCCTCTGTGACTTAATACTTGGACTGATTTTGGTTTTGTTTCTTTTTAATCCTGTGTCTATAGGCTATCTAAAATTTATGAACTTTCTATTTTGTCCTCCAGCACTGGTACTGTAATCCCAATGAGCTTTTAAGTTATGAAATGAAATTATAAATTCATATAGTTTTCTCTAACAAAATACATGCAACAAAGTCCTTCACCAGCCTTGTGTCTGCCACAGTTTACTAAAAAAATTGGTCCAAACTTAGAAAGAACATAGGATTTGCTGTACTGCATGCTATAGTACCTATCTTTTAAACACATTTTTGCTGACATACCTTTGTCCCTCATTATCATTCCTTTTTCATAAATTAGGAATGTTTAGTTTATAAACATATGAAGTTTAACCTATAAAGAGATCAAACATGTCTGAAAGGGACACAAGCCCTTGACAACAGGAAATACTGACAAGAAGATTGGAATATCTGAAGTTTAAGGGTCTTCTTCATAACAACAGTCATAGAATCATAGAATAGTTTGGGTTGGAGGGGACCTTTAAAGGTCATCTAGTCCAACCCCCCTGCAATGAGCAGTATGTGTATCATTAGAGGATGCTGCACGTAGATACTCAGGATTCACAGTCAGGGATACATTGTTCAAGAGAAATACTTATACTCTTTCTTTCAAAAGACAAACGTGATGGGAACTTAAATCTCCATGACAAATTTAGTTGTTCCATGAAAACTTTAATGTAGGTGATTTTTCTTCAACTACTTTTGACAAGGGAAAATCTTGATGACACCCCCAAAGATGATCAAAGTGACATCCTAATCTCTGATGTAGGTAGAGTTTTATCTAACAGAAAAAAATGTTGCATAGAGAAGGGTTCAAAAAGATGTGATCTTTGTTCCCAAGCAGACAGACAAGTGCAAGCTTTTCCAAGCAATATAGAGCAGGCATTTGATTCTTACTCATCAGTTCCTACCTCCATTTAGATGCACCATGTCTATCTAGCTCACTTTTTAAAACTTACGATGGCTGGAACTTTTTTCTAAACTGTTTGTGGGTTTAGTATTAGATAAGATTTTTGGCAGGTGTATATAAACCCACCAGAAAGAATTTGGATTTATTATAAAGAATTCCATCAGGTGTGAGATGACTCTGTCACTCAAATTAAATCCCTCTCAACCAGTTTTAGGCTTTAGAGGTCTGTCAATAAGTAGTACAAACTGTTATTCCGACAAGAAACTTTCTAGAAACTTTCTTATTCTTTATGATTATAACTGGTAAAAAAGACACCACAGCATAAGTATACTTCTTACAAAATGTCACAGCAAAAGACCCCCAGGTGGTAGGGTGATTTATAAAAACATTCTGTTTTCTAAGTTTCTGTGAATCTGTGAAATATTTTGTTATGAAAGCACCAAGAAGAATTTGTAATTCAAATTAAAAAACAGGCTAACTGTACCTTTTTAATTTTTAAGCAACCCATATTACATTTAGCTAAAAGATATGCAGCAGCTAGTGTAGTTTCCTTGGAAACTAATGCATCTGGAAAAAAAAAATAGAAAAAAGTACAAAATATTATTTTATACATCAAAGCCTCTGTTTTTTGTTTATTGGCTAATTCTGTAGGACGCTGAAAAAGATCTCAATGAATCTTATCCTCAAGAAATACCTAGGATAAAAACTTTCTCAGACTTCAATCCTAGCACAAAGATTTGGAAGTGTTTATGGAACCTTTTTATTCTATTGGCATATCTGCTGGTGTAAGTATAAAAATTACACAAGTGCCTTAACCCTAACCATGCAGAAGTGAAAAAGTACGTACTGAAACAAGCAAACAAACAAAACATAGATGGCAGGAAGAAACAATCTTAATTAGTGAGGTATAAATATTCAGAGAAAGAAATGTATATGGAGATATTATCAACTACTGCAATTTCTATCTATTGAGATATTTTACCAGTGCATGGATATTCTCTGATGCTAGTTTTTCAGTTTGAAGTAACTTTGAATAATTTGCTTGAATATTTTAAAAAGTATTTCAAAATTAAACAGTATATGAAAATTTTCACAGAGCCTCATATTAAAATCCATTTTCAGTTTCCACAGCCTTCAATACAATTTGTCCAGAGTCTTCAGCGGCAGCTTCTCACGCCACAGACAGGGTGAGAATGGGACAGACATGAATACTGAGAAGGCAGACACTGTGTCTGCACGGGCAGGTGCAGCGTGACATGAGCTTGCTCTGCCCACAGTCCAATCTGGCAGGGCATATGCTGGCCCCAACCCGGGAGCCACGCGGCCGCATTAGCGCAGCACTGCGCCGCCTGAGAGGAGGAGTTTATTAGCCGAGACAAAATGCTATGACAACAGTACCGTGAAGTTTCTGGAATGGCACTGGCATGTATACGGCCAGTTCATATGACAAGCAAAGGAAGTGCTGTTTGCCTACGCTCACCTATATAACTGTGTCTTCTCTCTTGCTCTGTGATATTTTACATCTCGTCATATTTATGCATTGACTGGACTTCTGCATTTTATCACTTTTTGGGAAGCTTGCTATCTAAACGAGGTCAAATTGCAAAGCGAACACATGGAAAATCCAGTATAGAGATGCTGTTAAGAGCCATCGGTGAGCTGCAGAGGTCATCACACAATTTATTTCTGAACAAACTTTTCTATATACTTATATGGTGTTCTTTATTCAGATTTTCTGATTTTGCTGCTGCTGCATTTATAACAGTGCATTTTCAATGCAACGTATGTATTTCTATACTTCAATTACATGCAGACAGATTCTTTTCTTATCATCTCATCAGGACGATCTCTCAATTTCTTTTGTAGCCTCAGAATGTATGCATCCATGTCAGCCGGCTTCTGAAGAGCCCTAGGAAAAAGGCAGACTCAGTTTTTTACTAAGTGACTAAGAGAAAGTTAGAAGATCCTAACAGCTAGTAACAGTTCTAGTCCTCAGGCTAATAATGACTTTTCCTCTGTTTCTATTGTAATGTGGAATCTGTAACCTGTATGCAAAGTAGGATGAGTATTTGGGACACAATCCTCAGAGCAGGCACATCTCCAGATAATTCTTTGACTGACCTACATGTACTCAGGTACCTATCCCACCAAAACATAGACAACCCTGTGCTGGTTTTGGCTGGGATAGTTAATTTTCTTCACAGTAGCTAGTATGGGGCTATGCTTTGGGTTTGTGCTGAAAACAGTGATGATAATACAGGGGTGTTTTAGTTACTGCTGAGCAGCACTTACACAGAGTCAAGGCCTTTTCTGCTCCTTACCCCACCCCACCAGCGAGGAGGCTGGGGGTGCACAAGAAGTTGGGAGGGGACACAGCTGGGACAGCTGACCCCAACTGACCAAAGGGATATTCCAGACCATATGACGTCATGCTCAGCATATAAAGCTGAGGGAAGAAGAAGGAAGGGGGAGACGTTTGGAGTGATGGTGTTTGTCTTCCCAAGTGTCCTGGTTTAGGCCAGGACAGAGCTAGTTTTGTCTCCAGCAGCTCCTGTGTTTTGGATTTACTGTGTGAAGAACAGTGTGAAGCACACTGATGTTGTTGGTTGCTGCTAAATGACCAAGGACATTTTGCAGTTTCCCAGGTTTTGCTAATGTGCAGGTGCAAAAACCTGGGAGGGGTACAGCCAGAATAGTTGATCCAAACTGGCCAAAGAGAGTATTCCATACCATAGACATCATGTCCGGTATAAGTGAGGGTCGGCCGGTGGGCCACTGCCCTTAACCCTTAACTTAACCCTCAACCTTAAGCTTCCCTTCTGGTTGCTTTTTGTTTCCTTGTTTTTCTTTTTGTTTTTTTTTTCGTTCATTCGGACCTTTTTGTTTGTTCGTTCAGCTGTTCGTTCCCTCGCCTGCTCTCTCTGGAACTTGCTGTTCTGGGATAGCTGGGGGGGGGGGGAATACCCCTGCTCCCTGACTGCTGATCGGGACGGGCTGTGTGAGTCGTCGGGTGGTGAGAAATTGTGCATCATTTGTTTTATGTATTTTATTATCCTTATCTATATTATCATTATTAATGTATTTTTATATTTTCCCTTTGCTGTCCTGGTGAACTGTTTTTATCTCAACCCATGAGTTTTCCTTTCTCTCTGATTCTCCTCCCCACCCCACTGGGGAGGGCGGGAGTGAGTGAGCAGCTGCCTGGTATTCGGTTAAACCACGACACCAAGTAACTGTTAGGCGTGATGGAGCCCTGCTTTCCTGGAGATGGCTGCACACCTGCCTGCCCATGGGAAGCAGTGAATGAATTCCTTGTTTTGCTTTGCTTATGTGCGCGGCTTTTGCTTTACCTATTAAACTATGTTTATCTCAACCCATGAATTTTCTCACTTTTACTCTTCCGATTCTCTCCCTCAGCCCACCAGGGGAAGAGTGAGTGAGTGGCTGCGTGGTCCTTAGCTGCCAGCTGGGTTTAAACCACAACAGCCCTTTTAAGCACTTCACTTGGTTTCATCAAAGTTCATTCTTCATTATTAACTCTATCCCAGCTGAAATCAGCACAAACCCTCATCTCATGACCTCTTTCTGGCTCATTGTATGGGATCTACAAAAATACTTGTTCTGAAAAGAAACTGTGTAATTTTAAGAGATATTGTGACTATCTAGTAATTATTACCACCGGGTTTTTTAGCTACATTTTTACTGTTCTTTCTTCATGTTTGTATGAGCTTAGAGTACTTGATTACAATTTATGGACTTTAGAGAAAATAAAATAAAATAAAATAAAATAAAATAAAATAAACACTAGTAGAAAAATGTACACTCTCTCTAAGAATGTACTTTTATTGTAACATTGCATTGGTTACTTTTGTATATTGTATTTGCCAATTTTTTTATTACAATCACTTTATCAATTCCCTTGCTGGTATGTTTTGTCTGTGGTGCTGGTGAGGGACTTGTGCAGCATGCACAGGTTCACATTCAAACTCAATTTTTTTCCTATTTTATTATATACACATAAAGAATTACTAGGCCTGTTGAACTAGCCAAATATTTTCTGCAGTCTTATTTTCCACTGTGCAAGATTAAATTTGTGAGGACAATGTTAATTTGTGCTAAAAACATTGTACAAGAAGAAGTATCTGGTTTATTTTTGTTATTTTTTTTACCACATTCACAGGCACTGGACATTGAATATGCTTCCAAATAAGTCCTTTTTCCATCTACCTTCATAGTTTTTATTAACTCTGTCTTGATAAATTATTTAGTTCAGTGTAAACAAACTTATCTACCTGCACAACAACTGTTGATGATCCTCTTATTTTGTGTACATGGATAAGTCATCAGTGATTTTTTTCAAATAAAGAACAGAAAGGCATGAATTTAAACATATATTAATTGATCATTGACAGATTAAATAAAACAATAAGATAAAACAATAAGAGCTAATAACAATTACCATTGAAATAATTATTTTAAATATTTTTATACTTTTTATTGACGGATCTGTGCATGGGTGATGAAATTTATTTATAGAAATAAAATTATAATTTAGAAGTAAAGCCGTTTATTAAATTTAATTTGCTTTTTGTCCAGAATACTACTCAGGAATAGATACATGTATACATTTATATAAATACTGCTAATATAAGAGTTCTGAACTAAACAGCCCCCCCCCCCCCCCCCATTTAAAAGATGTCTGGTAAAACACAATAATAAAATGCAGGTTGAAATCAGCAAAGACAGAGATTTATATTTAATAAGCCTAAGTAGCAAAAAAGATATACAAATAAGGAGAAAAAAAAAAAGTATAAACATTGATTATGATGCAACCATTTCTTCTGTTTAAATAAGAGGCCTTAAAAGTAGAAAGATGAGTTGTACATAGTGGTAAAAGAATTCTAAAGACAAAAAGAAAAATTCTAAGATTAAAAACTGTGGAGGATTATGATACTATCCAAACTTAATTTCTTGAGTCTTTGGAAAAGCATTATCTTGTACTCAAATGTGCAACATGTATACTTTGCCTAGATAGTTTCATGAAAATATACAAGTGAATGTTACATTATTAGGTAAAACCAAATGAAGGATTCCTGTCTGTCCATAAAGCTTCTTTGAAACTAGAGGAAAAATAGTTTGTATTAGGCATCTGGATAAACACAAGGGGGTTGGTTGGAGGGTGGGAGCAGGTTCGTTGTTTTTCTTTGTTGTTTGTTTTTTTGTTTTTGTTTTTTGCTCACAAAAGACAACCAAAATCTCCTTGGAATAGCAAACAGCCTAAAAATAACAACTTTCACTGGGGAGAAGCAGGTTCACGTCAAGAGATGTTTCTCTCTCACCATGCTAAAGTCCAAGTGCCTGACAAACTGCTGATAAAACTTTTACCCAGAACATAAAACATACAGGACAGAGCCTGATTTGTTTCCATCAAACAGTTAAATTACCAATTGATTAACTACTGCAGTTGCTCCTAAACATTAATCATAAAACTACCTCTGGGTCTGCAAGGTCAAAGTAGACATAGTAAACATAGTAAACACTGTCTCATCAATGAAAATGAAAGAAAACCACCCCCTCCTTCCTAAAAATAAATAAAAAAAATACTGAGACATTTTAAGTGTAAACATTTATTTTTAGATGCAAAAATTTTGAGACCTACAGGATTAATATTGCAGAGCTGGACAGCTTCACATTTGTGAAGTGTTCATTTCCTTCAGAGCATTAGATTTTATCACCGACGAGATGAAGCCAGATGGATGGTCACAACTGATGAGATAGACTGTCATTCTGAAATTTTTCTCAATAGAGTATTTAAGAAATCAAAATACATGTATTTTTAAGCTTCTCAAAAACTTAAATCACTGAAGAACTTTTTCATTAATAAATTTCCACTGTACAGATCATGGATACTTTATTATGTTTCTTTTATTTAGCTATCCTTTATAGTTTACACTTCTAGAATTATGTTTTCTTAGGTCTATACTTTTCATTCACCATAAGTGAATATTATTTAAATAATTAACATTTTGTTAGAGTATAATCTTGCAAATTATTGTAGCGATACTCCAGACTTCATGTAAAAGTGTCTTTAATTTTCTTTAACAATGCTTCCAGCTTATCTCTGTAACGCAAATACATCTCATGAAAGAGAATTTCCTGTAGATGTTTGAAACAATTAAATGAACATAATGATTCACCTGTCAGTTAAGGATGGCTTTTTAACCTTTGCTCGCATAATCATTCCATGAGTAAAGTATCTTTATACAATATTCTATAGAAAAAATATTTCTTTCCCTTTCATTGCCTCAAGGCTGATTTTCTCAGTCTTTCCATTTCAAAGTAGGGATTAATGTCATATTAACACCACAGCTATATCACACACATCAGAGTGAGGTTTGGATGACAAAAAAAAAAGAAATTAATCTTATGAAACTGCTGGGCCATAGTTTGTAGGCTTCCTTATCTCTTTCATGGGCAACTTTGTTTGAAATAAATCCTCATATTGCTACATATGCTTCTTGCCTCTTAATCATTCTTTGGCACCTTTCCTGCCTCGTTATTACCCTGCAGTTTTTGAGGAACAATATAAATTAGTTAATGAGATGTGCAGCCCAAAGTAAAATTTGCTGGCCATTCTTTGCTTCCTACCTCAACGAGCAGCAGTGTTGCTAATGAGCACTCCCAGAGTTTGTAACACTGGCACGTGCTCAGAGATGCTGGAGAGAAACCCATGGGAGAAACCATCATCTGTAGCTCGGCTGGGGGGAAGGGAAGGGAAGGGAAGGGAAGGGAAGGGAAGGGAAGGGAAGGGAAGGGAAGGGAAAAAATAATATGATTAGATAGCAGCAGTTACCACTGTTCATTTACAGTACTTGTGTTTGGCATTGGTATTATCTTCGTGTTAGAGGTGAAAGATACCTTGTTACAGGGCCACAGGATGTTCGGAATATACAGGTTTTAAGACACATGAATGGTAAGGTGTGAAAACAAGTATATATTTACTCTAAATGGTTACAACCATTTTAGATTATTTATGCATCCATATATTGTTTGATGTGTATGAAGTAAAGCAGGAAAAACATTCAAGCTCTCATGAATTTTAACTTCTCTTAGTATATGTATATAGATATGTAAAAAAGATGCTAAATTTGAGTCGAAAATACAGCTTATATGGATTTGCGAAAAAAGAGAAGACAAACGTTCATTTATATGTGAAAAATAACCTCTCTTCTTCCATATTTGCAAGTCTGTTGTGTTGTTTTTCAGGAATTGTTAGTACCTGTTTCATTAATACAGATATTTATTAAAAAAAAAGACAAGTACAATTGTGTATTTTTTTTCCTGGAAAACTCAAATTAACAGAATGGAATTTTGAAGTCTGGATTTATTTGTTAAACTCATGACTGTTTTGATTCATAAAATAAAATGTCCAGCGTGAAGACATAAACTAAGGAGAATTGTGTGGAGAAAGCAATCACCTAATTTAATTCAGTTTGTTTTTCTTCTCAGTCATCAGTAGTACAGTATTAATTCTATTATTTTTTTTTCTCAGTCATCGGTAGCATAGTATTGATTCTATTTTTTTTTAATGATATTTTTTGAATCTAAAGAACACATCAAAAAGTGTGTCATAAATTCAGTTTCATGAAACAGAGAAAAATACATAAATTAGGTAAAAAACACACTGTTAACTGTAAACATCAGTCTCTAATCAACTACAAAATAAAGGACTCTATTGTCTTGAAAACCTATTAGGAATCTTTCGAAAAAGAAAGAATTGAAATACCTGTAAATCAGCTTTACTTATCCCCCATGAATGAGGACTCAGCACCAAACCCAACTGCCAAACACACTGTATTTTTGTGATGTAGCTTTATATATGCATTTGCATATTCATCATATTCCTTCTACTTTCTTTGATCTTTTTTTTGATTGTCATTCTTGAGCTATAGCTGACATTCTGACCACCACATGTAAAACATACTTTTTCCAAATGTGTAAGTGGAAACCAGATCTGCTGAGTGGCAGTGACGATTGCCTTCCCTGCAACTGTGACTTACAAGATCACAATTCAAACTGAGTGGGAAGGATTTGTGGGTCCTCCCCTACCGATCCAGGATCAAATAAACTCGAGCTACTTTATGTTGTGTATTGGTACAAAAATGAAACACTTCATTTTTCTCCTAAAGTCACTCCTTCTGACAATAGTCTAAACTTGAGTTCTAGAAAATTTTTCATTTATTTGTAATTCATGGAATATGCTATTTTGCTTCTCAGACTTCTCTTTCTCTTACAAGGACTTATGACTGAACAATTATGGCTTGGCTAGAAATGATGTATGGATAGAGCAGAAAGCAAAATATGAAACATGAAATGGAAATGTCAGCTAGAAACTACCAACCATCTCTTAGCATTGCTTGTGTTTAACTAGAAGGAGATATTTAGCAATTGGCACGTCACAGTCTGTCATTTTATTTGCGGCTCCATAACTGTATGTTCTATTGTCACAGTAGAAGTTGCTCATTCTCTTTTATTTTATATGCCATAACGGTATGGATACAACACTGCCTAGAACTCTGTTTACACTGGATATAGTTTGTTATTCTGTCAAAGTATTGGCATGCAGATTGGTGAGAAATGATGTGTGATCTTTTCAAATTGATTATAAAACATATCCTACTAATCTCATTTTAAAAAATGACAGAAATAAGAGTTCAAATCCATGCTAATCATTTTTATCCACATGGCTGTCAGTTTGTGAATATTAAAGGTTTCTGCAAAACACCGTGACTATATACAGAATTTTCCAGAAAATAATTTGTTTTTTAAAAAAATGTAGTTGTAGTTTTCCATTACTTAAAAAATAGTAATATTATTTTTTGCATCATTAAAATACAAATAACATATGTAATGCTAAAGATAGTATACTTTTCCAATGAGAGAATCAGCAGCAAATCTTACCAGCAATTTTCACAGGTATAAAAGCAGTATCTGGATCTCACCCAAGAGACAAGAGGGAAAGAAGGAAGGGAGAAAAATGGAAAAGGAAGGGAAGGGAAGGCAAGGCAAGGCAAGGCAAGGCAAGGGAAAAGGAACACTTTGAAAGTCCCTTATTTCTGAACAGAAGATCTAATACAAATCCTAATGTAAAGTGTGCAGTCAGAATTAGCTAGTTTATCACGTATTGCTTCAAGTGAAAACAGTAGTCATTTCTGTGCCAAACATCACTCTAGGAAGTACTGTCATCCTATTCTTAGCATCATTCTTATTACTTTTAAGTTATGTACATTTGAAAAGCAGACAGTCTGGGTTTTGAGAGTTTAAGATTCAGGTTCTTTTCCGTTCAAACTTTTTTCTTGATCCTGGGAATTTATTTCAGAGACATACACAGAAAGACTTCAAAGCTTAACTGCAACTTTAGACATCTAGGACCAAAATGTAAAACCTCAGTTAGTTAGTAACCAATATTGAGGGTACCTGAGTTTTAGTAATAACATATTTCCCTGGACTGAGTGTTGAGATTCTAGAGGCAGGGTTCTTCAGAATGAAGTTTAGCCATCTGAAAATTAATTCCCTCTGTAGTCAGCAGAGGCCCACAGGTGAGAAGAATTCAAGCTGTGAAGGTGCCTGTTTTGATATCTATTTTAGGATGGCATTTATATTAATTTTGGAGATGCTTTATCTCTTTTTTTACACTGAAAATAAAGAGAACTTAGGTAGCTAGTTGAAAGTAGGATAAATCCCACTTCTGTTGCTCAGATCCATGTAACAGTTACGAAAATATACCCTGATATGTTAATATATATGTACATACATACACACACACACACATATATATAAGCCTGAAATATATCAAGGATATATTGAAAACAAAGTGTGTCTGGGGGAAAAAAAAAAAAAAGAAAAAAAACATACTCGGTTTTCATCAAATATGCTATAGCTTACTTAACAGATTTAGGGAGAAATCTTTTCTCTCCTTGAATGGTTTTCAACCCATTTTTCCTCTCTGTTAGAACAGTGCATTAATCACTACCTTTCACTGTGATAGGTCTATCAGGCTGACCGATAAAGCCATTCAGCTCATACAAATGATTAAACATTTTTTGTGTTTTTTACTAGATTTAGCCAACAGCATAATTGTTATGTGTAGTTGCATATTATGAGATTGTGGAAACCTTATGTTGTGCAGTGAAGTTATAGCAAGGTAATTGGTCTTTCCTCATTCATTTGAAAAGTCAAGTATTCAAAAATCTAAGAACGTATCACAAGAGAGATCTTTATAGCAATATTGTACCAGGCCAGGCAAAGAGCTCTTAATGCATTCTCCTTCTCTTTTTTCATGCATCCACATTGCCTTTTTTATCACCTGGAAGTTTTGCTACGAGTGTCCGCAGGGCATCCTCAATGTCAGCACTCTTAAATCTTAGATGTCCACTATCAAAATCCTCCTACACTGTCAAAAATTTCCCACATGACTTCTTTTTGTCATATATGTCTTTAAGAAAAGGTAAGAGACAGAATGGAAGCTGCCAGACAGCACAATCCTGTGCATTAGATCTATCCTAAACAAATATAGGTCCACTCTTTCTTTTCCAAATTTACAAAGATTACCTAAACAGAAGTCTGCTTATGGGCTGGTGTATGTTAGCATGGGCATAAGATAAACTCACAAACAAGCATAAGCACAGTTTTGACAAACATTACAGACTTATGTATTCTCAAAACTCCCTTCGGCTTTCAGGCACATGGACTGCCTTTGTTTTTCTTCATTTATTTTTCATTTATTTTTGAAGGTGATCATAAATTGTTATTATTTATTTTTTAATTTCTAATGGAATATCACAAGTATGAGTTGCAATACCTTACAGCCTTAAGTCAAATATTGTTATTTGTATTATCCACTCATGGGTATACAGCAACACTGTTGCAAAGCTAAAAGTATTGTCTAGCTAACAGTTATGGATACCGGACCTACACAAATTTTCATGTGTAGCCAGACAGCATTGATAGTAGTATGGTTTTCAAAAGTGGCAGATATTGAATTCATAGCTCAGCTGAAGAGGTTCAACATGAACAATAGAAAGGATTCTGCTTCTTCGAAATACAAATCAGTAGTGAAATTCCAGAGCTGAGAGGTATAACAATTACATAATAAAAAATATGCGCATGTTAGTATATCATTATTGCAAATAACATAGCATTGTATTGCAACAATAAAATCATTGAATCACTGGAGGAATCAGTCCACAAAGCTGTATCAGGCAGCAATGCTTGGAGGCAAGTGATTATTACTACACACAGTCTCTCCTGTATTCAGAATTTAGCCACTAAGCTCATTACCTTCCATTTTGAACTGTATACACCACTTCAAACACCCAACAGGAAAACTGGTTAAATACGAGATTTAAAAAAAACCCAAAAAGCACTTTAGCTAAATTCAGCATAGATTTTCATTTCTTTTTTTCCTAGGACATGAGTAAATTATATCTCTGACAGGCAAAACTGTCCTCCCTACAATTTAGAAAGCCAATGAAGATAACTTAAACATGTATATGCCACAGCAAAGGAGAAAAAAAAAAACCCACACTCTTTAACTCAACTGTAAATATTTCTGCCTTTGCAAGCAACTTGTGCATATACCAGCAAGCAAAATCCTCTAGTAATTGTGTCAAACAAAATGAAAATAAATGTCCTGGTTTTGCTGACATTTGATCAGATTAAATGAATTAGTTTTGTACCCACCTAATTGCATTTTGCACACATGCACAGAAAAACTCTTAAACTCAATGGAAAATGCTTTGCCCCCTTTTATTCTTTAGATTATTAACATCTACCTAAACAAGAGGACATGCCTGATTTTTGAACTCTCATTATATTTAAACTGTATAACTTATTTTGGACTTCTGATTAACATAATGTTAAGATAAATAGATATGACACAGTTAAACACTGTGATTTTTCAAGTTCTCTATTAGGAATTGTTTTCTGAAGTGTGAAGATTTGCTGTGAAACAGCAGAAATTACAGTAACTCTCTTGTAGGTCCGAGATATCACAGTGAGTTAGTATCTTCCTTTGGTGCTAAATATGAACTTGAGAAGAGTAAACTATTACAGCCAGGTAGAAATATTCTTCTTAGCTGATGGCTTTGCTGCTGTTGACTTAATTCTTTGAAGGCATTAATGCTAGTGTTTCCTTTTCATTCGTTTGAGTTTTGTACTCTCAGAAACAATAAGATCACCTAGTCAGGCTGGAGAGTATTTGCTATTTGCAAATTAATAATTCTAAATAAATTTATAAATGTATTATTTTAAAATTTTCCCATTTGAAGTAAGTTATTTTTAAATAAATGTTATTTCTTATGGCAGAGAATCATGGAACTTCACTTACATTCATTGTGTATTAAAACATAAGCCTCTCGAGTTATTTCAGATGAAAGGCAATATCTTATCACAATACTACAGAAATAAAATGATCAGTACATAAAGTTTAGTGTAGCTATAATAGTGTTTAATTATAATAACTTCATGCAAAAAGTATTACAGTTATGACAAAGAAATTGCTTAGTGTTCTTGGTCAACTACATTCTGTTAATATTTCAAGTGATGCACATGTACCACTTTTAAAGCCATTATAGTTCATAAAATTATCATAAACTCCACACAAGCAGAAGCCAAGTTTTTATTTTGAAAACAGAACGGAATACACTCATTCATCATAGATAAAGTACAGTTACGTGCTTCAGGAAATCCTGGCATGGCTGTTCTGTTATTTTTGTTTGTTAAAAAAGGTGGAAGAATGTACTTGTCAACTGTGATATGAAATCAATGATGTCATTGAAATAAATACCCGAAGAGAAACTGTCAGCAAATAGATAAAATAAGGAAAACATTGTAGGAATCTCCCCACCAATTAATAACTTTGAGCATAAATAGATACGAAAGATAACATTAGGTTTGTCAAATTTCAGATCCTACTTGGTTCTTCTGGATATAGATGTATATCAATAATCCAAAAATAGAATTTATATGGAGGTATACCGTAACCTGTCTACAAACTGCTTCATGCAATTTAGATTATACTTGTATAATCCAGCATCTGAAATACTTCACTATAACTAGTCAAGCAAAAGAATTAGCAGAATTTTGTTTGTTTGTATTAAAGTATGTAAAAAAAAGGAATTTGTGCTCTACTATTTAGCTTAGAGAACTCATCCATGATCTATTCAAAAAGATCATTTCAGACTCATTTCTTCTCGCTCACAAGAAAGCACTCTAACCTCCAGACTCCAGGGAGGAGAGGAGGAAGAAGGAGAAGCAGCACATTCCACTTGACTGCTATACAGATGATAAAAGAATGGAGACTGAATAAAATTCATGGGGACTGAATAAAATTGAGAAAAAGATGATTTTCTATCTTAGTGGCCATCAACTTACAGGAAAGAATTTCAAACTTCTATGACTTTTTATTCATTTTAATTTTGGCAGAAAACAAACAAACAAAACCCCTAGATTTTGCAGTTAGGCATTTTAATTAATCTTAAATGTTATGTTATGAATTTATTTCCTCTCCCACCAGCTGCAGCCTTAAGTAACATAAATGTTACTATAAAATTCTCTATTCTTATATTAAACATGTAGGGACAAAACCAGTGTTGCAACAGAAGGTAGTATTTTGGAACACTGGATCAGATACACAAATTTTAAAACTGAGTGCTAAATCATTTGAAATCATGGTAATATGGATTTGTGCAGGACATTACTTCAACTGACTTCACGTGTCATCCTAAACTTTGCAAAATCAATAGTTTTTCAGCTGAGTTCAAAGACGTTAGGATTTCACCTTAGAACTTCATAGAGTATGAAGTGTCATAGCCTCAAGCAAAGAAATATTACTAAGAAATATCAATAGTGTGATTATATATATAAAATACTATGTCATGTTGGCATACTCAAAGTGTAGTGAATAAAGCACTGCTGTTACTTCACCCACATTGTAAGTTAACTAATAAGGAATCACAGCACTTTATCTGGATCAGGGAAGTCACCAGAAAACTGACCAGCTCAGTACAGCCTCCAGATTATGACCCACTCCTACTCTTTCACATGGGTACCAACAATGTTACAACCAGAAGTCCAAGGTCAGTCAAAAGAGATTTCCGGGCCCTGGGAAGAATGCAAAAGGATTCAGAAGCACAGGTAGTGTATTCCTCAGTCCTCCCAGTAATGGGGGGAGACTTTGGAAGAAAAAGGGAGGCCCGGGACATCAACGCCTGGCTCCAAGATTGGTGCCTCCACCAGAATTTAGGGTTTTATAATCACGGAAGAGTCTTCAAGATACAAGGTATGCTGGGACCTGACAAGATCTACCTGTCCTGATGGGGGGAAATTCTTCTTTGCTTGTAAATTGGCAGGATTGATTGAGAAGGCTTTAAACTAGGATCAATGGGGGAAGGAGAGCTGAAGGTAAGCCAAGGGTTGGCATGGCATCGCGTGAGGGTGGCAATGCTAGTGGGAGCATTTACACTGCTCCTGGGAGCACTGAGGGCTCAGAAGTGTATTTGAAATGCTTGTACACCAATGCACACAGTATGAGAAACAAACAGGATGAACTAGAAGCATTAGTCAGCTTCCAGAGCTACAATATCATTGGTATTAGTGAGACTTGGTGGAATGAGTCCCACAATTGGAGTGCTGGGATGGAGGGCTACAGGCTTATCAGGAGGGATAGGCACGGCAGGTGAGGTGGAGGAGTTGCACTGTACGTAAGGGAGAGGTTTGACTGTACAGCCTTTACAGTTAGTGATGATGTGGTTGCGAGCCTCTGCGTGAGGAGTAGGGGGATGGAAAACAAAGCAGATGTTGCTGTGCATGTCTACTATCGATCACTCAGCCAGGATGTAAGCACTGATTAGTTATTTTGTAGGCAATTAGGAGAAATCTCTGGATCGGTAGTCCTTGTCCTTATGGGAGATTTCAACTTCCCAAACATCAACTGGGAATATCACACTGCTGTGACGAGCAGATCTTGGAAATTCCTGAGGTATGTTGAAGATAATGTCTTTTCACAAGGACTCAGTAAGGCAGCTAGGAAAGGTGTCCTCCTAGACTTGTTGATTGTGAACAGAGAAGAACTCATGGGAGATGTGATGGTAGGTGGCTGTCTCGGCCACAGTGATCATTAAATGGTTGAGTTTAAAATTTTTGGTGTAATGACAGAAAAGGTCAGCAGAGCTGCTACTCTCTATTTCAAGAGAGCAAATTTTAAGCTGTTCAGGGAGCTACTTAGCAGCATCCCCCGGCAATCTGCTTTTGTGGGCTTAGGAGTTCACGAATGCTGGTCAGTTTTTAGGAACCACCTTCTAAAAGCACAAGAGGCAATCCCATTGTGTCAAAAGTGAAGCCAGAGGGGCAGAAGACCAACTTGTCTGAACAGGGAACTCCTCGTGGGGCTCAAGAGGAAAAAGAAATGTGCCGGGTCCTGCACCTGGGTCACAACAACCCCAGGCAACGCTACAGGCTTGGGGGGGAGTGGCTGGAAAGTTGCCTGGCAGAAAAGGACCTGGGGGTGTTGGTTGACAGCCGGCTGAATATGAGCCAGCAGTGTGCCCAGGTGGCCAAGAAGGCCAACGGCATCCTGGCTTGTATCAGAAATAGTGTGGCCAGCAGGAGTAGGGAGGTGATTGTCCCCCTGTACTCGGCCCTGGTGAGGCCACACCTCGAGTACTGTGTTCAGTTTTGGGCCCCTCACTCCAAGAAAGACATTGAGGTGCTGGAGCGTGTCCAGAGACGGGCAACGAGGCTGGTGAAGGGTCTGGAACACAAGTCCTATGAGGAGCGGCTGAGGGAACTGGGGATGTTTAGTCTGGAGAAAAGGAGGCTGAGGGGAGACCTTATTGCTCTCTACAACTACCTGAAAGGAGGATGTAGAGAGATGGGGGTCGGACTCTTCTCCCTAGTAACAGACGACAGGACAAGAGGAAATGGCCTCAAGTTGCGCCAGGGGAGGTTTAGATTGGACATTCGTAAAAATTTCTTCACCGAAAGGGTTGTCGGGCACTGGAACATGCTGCCCAGGGAGGTGGTGGAGTCCCCATCTCTGGGGGTATTCAAAAGGCGTTTAGATGAGGCCCTAAGGGATATGATTTAGTGGGGGACTTGGTAGTGATAGGTTAATGGTTGGACCCGATGATCTTGGAGGTCTCTTCCAACCAGAACAATTCTATGATTCTATGATTCTATGATTCTATGATATCTGGAAGCAAGGTCAGGCTTCGCAGGAAGATTACAGAGTGGTGGTTTGCACGTGTAGGGAGAAAACATGAAAGACCAAAGCTCAACTAGAGTTGAAACCAGCCAGTGTTGTGTCAGACAACAAAGAAAGTTTTTTTTAAGTATGCTAATAACAAAAGGATGTCTGTTGAGAATATTGGACCGATACTTGATGAAGATGGTTGGATGGGGATGAAGAAAAAGTGAAGGTATTTAATGCTTTTTTTGCCTCAGTCTTTAATAGGCTGCCCAGTCCTGTGAGTCAGAAGACCATGGCTGCAGGAGCAGTGGCTTTCCTTTTGTGGACACTGAAATTGTAAGGGAACATTTCTATCAATTGAATGCTCAAAAGTCCATGGGGCCTGATGGGATTCATGCCAGAGTCCTGAAGGAGTTAGTGGATGTTACAGCAGGACCCCTCTCAATCATCTACCAAAGGTCTTAGGAGTTTGGGGAGGTCCCTGCTGACTGGAAACTAGTCAACCTTATTCCAGTTTATCAGAAGGACATGAGGGAAGACCCAGGAAATGACAGACCTCCTAGTCTAATCTCGGTTTCTGTAAAAGTTATGGAGAAGATCATCCTGGGTGCTATTGAAAGGCATTTAAAGGACAATGCAATCATCAGGCATATTCAACATGGGTTCACAAAGGGAAACTCCTGTCTAACTAATTTAATATCCTTCTATCATAAGGTCACTAGCCCAGTGGATGACAGGAAGGCAGAGGATGTAGTTGGTCCGGATTTTAGTAAGGCTTTTGATACTGTCCCTCACAGTAGCCCTCTGGACAAGGTGTTCAACTGTGAGATGAACAGGTACATGGTGTGCTGTGTGAAGAATTGCTCATGGGCAGGGCTCAAAGGGTTGTAGTGAATGAGGCTACATCTGGCTGGCGACCAGTCACCAGCAGTATTCCTCAGGGCTCAATCCTAAGGCCAGTTCTGTTCAACGTTTTTATCAATGATCTGGATGCAGGAGTTGGATGCATCATTAGCAAGTTTACTGATAATACCAAACTGGGAGGTGCTGTTGACTCTCTCGAGGCACAAGAGGCCTTGTAGAGAGATCTAGATAGATAGGAGCATTTCGTAATCATCAATGGCATGAAAATTAACAAGAATAAATGCCAGATTCTGCACCTGGGGTGGAGTAACACCAGGCACAAGTATAAATTGGGAGAGGAGTGGCTGGAGAGCAGCCCTGCAGAAAGGGATCTGGGGGTGCTGGTCGACAGCAGGTTCAATAGGAGTCAGCAGTGTACTCCAGCAGCCAGGAGGGCAAACTGCATCCTGGGGAGCATCAAACACAGCATAACCAGCCAGCCAAAAGAGGTGATTATCCCGCTGTATTTAGCGTTGGTGTGGCCTCACCTTGAGTACTGTGTGCAGTTCTGGGCCCCACAACTTAAGAAGGATGTAAAGGTCCTTGAATGCATCCAGAGGAGGGCAACAAAGCTGGTGAAAGGGCTGGAAGGCATGTCCTGTGAGGAGCGGCTGAGGACTCTGGGTTTGTCTAGTTTGGAGAGGAGGAGGCTGAGGGGTGATCTCACTGCTCTCTGCAGCTTCCTGAGAAGGGGACGTGGAGAGGGAGGTGCTGAGCTCTTCTCCCTGGTATCCAGTGACAGGATGCATGGGAATGGTTCAAAGCTGCATCAGAGGAGGTTCAGACTTGACATTAGGAAGCGTTTCTTTACTGAGAGGGTGGTCAAAGACTGGAACAGGCTTCCTAGAGAGGTGGTTGATGTCCCAAGACTGTCAGTGTTTAAGAGGCATTTGGATAATGCCCTTAATAACATGTTTTAGCTTTTGGTCAGCCCTGAAGTGGTCAGGCAGTTGGACTAGATGATTGTTGTAGGTCCCTTCCAGCTGAACTATACTATACTATTCTATTCTATTCTATTCTATTCTATTCTATTCTATTCTAACCATATGGTATCCTGAAAGCTCCCTCATGTCTTCTGCTGTGAGGTTGTGATCTATACTAACAAAGTACCCATAGGGCAAGTTCTCAGGAAGTGAGACTAGCTGGCACAACATTGTCAATGTTTATGCCGGTAAAATTTTTTTTCTTCAAAACAGGGTGGAAGTATGAAAACTACTTGTTGAGAACAACTTTTGGGATGGTCTAATTCCCAAATGTGCCTGCGAGTTGCCTGTTTAGCATCCTTCCCATCCCTGGTACAGATATTGTTATAAAAATAGATAATTGCAAATAAGTTGTTAATGACATGAGAAAAATGTTGTCAAATGTAGCACCTGCAAGTAGCTAAACATCTGGATAGTTAGGCTTTTATAATTAAACAGCTTTTTTATTTACTTTGTTTTTAACTGCATAGAACAAGTAACTTAAAGCAGTCCCACTTTATAATTTCACATATCTTTTATAAAATTTCATACAGTCTTTAATTTCTTAATTTCTACTTGCTTCTGTTTTCAAATGGAGAAATAACCTGTCTCTCAGACTTTTCTTTTGGCTGAAATAATTTTGCTTTTGTTGTGGATATCAGAGATCTGCATTGTTAATTAAAATAATCATTAATAATTTAGCTCATATATTGCAGGGAAAAAACTGCTCAATGCACTTGGCTTTAAAGAAATCAGGCTAGAAGTGGTTTATTGATTTATTAACAACATGTAATTAACCAACAGTCAATGAACTACACATTCAGGACCAATATCCTAAAAACCTTTCTACAACTCATTGTAGGAATTTCTAAACCCTCCCCAGAATCACACAGCAACCCTCCCCCCCATCCTCCCTGGGGTAGACGGGGTGCTATCATTTTTTTCTGCATCGCTGATGTTCCTTACACCTCACTAATGTGTTCACCAGTGGGAGAGCAACCCACGATGCCACACACGTACACCCGAGGTGTGGGTCCCTGTGTGTCACCCGCTAGCGGGTGTGCAGCTGCTCATGGCAGCTTACAGGGAGGCGGATGTGCCCAAAATGAGCAGGGGTTGAAGTGCTATGGGGTGACGTCTGGTAGTGTCAAACCAGGTTTGGCTGCTGCTCAGGCACCCTCTTCTCGCTCCAAAGGCTGTCCTAGCAACACAAATTGTCCTGCTTCTTTCATACTTCCTTTCAGGCTGAGTCCCTCTTTTTTCAAAAGTCTCCTGGTAAACTCCTGGTTACTACTTAATGCAGTTGATGGTCATCTTAAGAAAATTTAATTATGGTAAATTTCTCTGCAGTGTTATCAGTTTTGGGACAAAAAAATCTCTCAGGAAGGTTTGGGTATTTCCCCTCATACAGTTGAGATTTTCTGGAGTGAAAACCAGCAACTGTTCAAAATTACTTTTTGGTAGCAAAGATGGCATTTGATATTTTAAAAATACATAGAAGTTTAAAAATGCAAAGGAATTATAGGTCTTTTTTACTTTTCAAACTACAGAGGATATGATTCCAAGCAGTCTTGCCCTTTGTAGTAACTAATATTTCTAGCTCTAGAGATAAGATGTATTTCATCTAACTTTTTATGTCTACATTATAGACGTGAATCTGAGCCAGATTTCCTACACTCTCTTATCATCAATGTCCTGATTTCGGCTGGGATAGAGTTAATTTTCTTCCTAGTAGCTGGTATAGTGCTGTGTTTTGGATTTAATATGAGAATAATGTTGATAACACACTGATGTTTTAGTTGTGGCTAAGCAGTGCTTATACTAAGTCAAGGACTTTTCAGCTCCCCCTGCTCTGCCAGTGAGGAGGTGCACAAGAAGCTGGGAGGGGGCACAGCCAGGACAGCTGACCCAGACTGGCCAAAGGGATATTCCAGACCATATAACGTCATGCTCAGTATATAAACTGCAGAGAGCTGGCCGGGGAGGGATCACTGCCTGGGGACAGGCTGGGCACCAATCAGCCGGTAGTGAGAAATTGCATTGTGCATCACTTGTTTTGTATATTTTCTTATCATCATCATCATCATCATTATTATTATTCTCTCTTCCTTTGCTGTCCTATTAAACTGGCTTTATCTCGACCCATGAGGCTGTTTTTTCAATTCTCTCCCCCATCCCACTGGGGGGGAGTGGGGGGTGAGCAAGTGGCTGTATGGTTCTTTTCGCCAACTGCAGTTAAACCATGACATTCAAAAAGGTCACTTTTAGGTTGTAATTCTTCTGACCTATTTTAGATGCTTACTTTAGGATAAGATGACTCCTCCTCTAACAGTGTCCATTTCACTTTACTAAGTACAAATGGATCTTTTTCAATTGACTGCCTCTGATGCAGAAATCTAAACAGAAGGTTTCTTTAATTTCTTTTGGTCTTATCCTGGATATCTCTGAACAGTCCCTACTCCCAGCTAAACTAACCTCCACAACAAAGATGTGAACGATGAATATAATCTATTTAAACAGCTATTTAATTTATTTAGACAGCTAACCTAGTTTAGTAGTAAGGGAAACAAGAGGTTCTGAAGACCACAAGAAGCAAGGGGGAACGGAAAGTGAAATCAGGTCTGCATAGCACATAGGAGTTTTCATAAAGAGTGACTGATGAGGTAGGGGAGAGGAGAGAAGAAAATCTTATAAAATAAAGTTCCAGCTTGACCTTGCCAAAGATCAGTGCCAGGACTCCTCTACAGCAACACACAGATCTGGACAAATGTCACTCAGCTGTAGCTTTCCTTCTTCTTAGTAAACATGAGGTGATCAGATGTACCCTGTACTTGTTGATAATAAAGACATTGTTTCTGTAAGGGTTCCCTTGCCTGCTTCTTCAAAGGCCCGACTAGTGAGTGAACCTAAAGTATTCCGTCAGTTGGCTGGCCATGCCACTGAGTGGGAACTGACATCAGTTGGTGTGTAATTGTACAATTCAGTTGCCTAAATAAAGACATTTATAGGCATGTTGATATTTTCTAATTGCCCAAGCATAGGTGGTTAGTGCCATTTGAGATATCCTATGGTATCAATGACATCTAGATAGGGTTACATATTATTAAAATAACATATGGAACATATGGGAGAGCCATGTGCTTCAGAAGTAAAGTTTGAGGACAGGTGGAAAATGCTGCAATCGCTAAATGACTCTAGTAACCTCTATTTTGGCAGCTATATTGTCCCTCAAGTGCCTATTTCTCCTCATTGATTGTTAAGGGATTCTGGTTGATTAGCACTACTTTTGATCAAACAAATCCCACCAACATAATTTTGCCTGCAGTGTTATATTTTTGCGCTTTAAAAGGACAAGACTTTGAAGTTTTAAATCTCTTGTAAATACCCTGTCTGAGTGGGAATAGAAACAACAATGCCTCTTGGAGCACTGCATGTTGCACAATAAGTAGAGGTGGTGAGAGGTCTATAAACACATGTTGTTTCTGGTTTGATGAAAAAATCTGTCATTCCGTAAATATAGTAAAATAATGTTTATATTTGCAGAATTTTTCTCCTTCATCTGGCTATTCTAAATTTTCATTTAAAGATGCAAAGTTGTTTGGTTAGTAAGACCAAAGTTCCACCGCACTTCTGAAAGATACCTTACATTTATCACCTCTTCTGCCCTGGCAAAACAAACGTGTGATCCAAAGTTTGAGTAACACTGGCTACATTTGTGCTTCCGAGAGTGATCTCTTTTCCCCAGGCCAAATGATGCAGGAGTGCTTAGAGTATAGTTCCTACGAACTATAGAATGACCATATCCCTATGACACAGAAATTAAAGTAAGTGATAGGTTAATGGTTGGACCCGATGATCTTGGAGGTCTCTTCCAACCAAAACAATTCTATGATTCTATGATTCTATGATTCTAAGTTCTCTGGTATCCTAAAAAATAAATCCTTATTTTATGTGCAGCTATGGCTTTTGTTTCTGCACGTGCTGTTAGCGCATGTGTATTCCATAGAGCCAGGACAGTGCTGGATGACTACGTAGGGTGGAAGGAACCAGTACTTATACAGGTCTGCCTATACTGTATACTTGAAGTAAACTGTTCCTAGAAGCACAGCAATGTTTTATTGTGGGAGAAAACTAGTCAGTTCACTACAAGGAGCAGCTTTGAACTAGTATTTATGAAATGTGCTTGATCAGAAAAGTAGGATCCAGAAATTAACTTGAAAGCTAAATAGGTGAGACCACGGTACTCAACACCTTCACACACACACATCCCGCTCACTCCATTCCACCCCCCCCCGATAAGAAAAAAGTGTCTTATAATTGTATCTCCTATCACAGAAGAAAACCCAGGACCAATGGGCACATGGTATGATCACAGACAATCTTCTTCACGGAAGCCTATATTTGAACAGTGGAGAGAAGCCAGCCCTAGGCTTTATGTCCATGTGGTTTTTTATTATTACTACTAAGCAGTATCACCACAACCATTCATATAATACAGAATTCTGGAAAACAATGAAGAACATGCCAGTTCCTTTGCTGGAGCTTAGCTGCCTTTATTCAAGGCCAGCTCATATCATGTAGCTGTGCAGGCCTGTATCAGACATGAAAAGAGCCGTGTGAGAGAGCTGTGAGAAGTCTCATCCTTGGACTCTCCTCTTTCAGAAGTTTTTTTAAGGTTAGGCTCTCACTCTTGGTCCTTATCGGAGCTATATTGCAACCATGTCAGTACTTGGCTTTATGTGTCACTGACTTAGATCCTTACAGGGATCCTTACACATACCTTGGACCTAGTAAAGATTGGCCTGACAACCTGTTGTCAGCTGTTGGCTGATCCTGGTTACCAGCACCAGATCTGCTCTGCTCTTCTTGTTCAGGTGCTGTGGATCTGTGTCCCTGTCTCTGCGGTCACTGCCCTGCCTGTCACCCTTGGCTCCTGGTTCTCCATCCCTTCTGGAGCAGCCCACTATTGCTGCTCCCTGACAGGAGGAAACAAAAGGATTTGCAAGTCTGAAGGTTGCACAGTGAAGACATAGATCACAACCAGTGTTTATTAGAACATCTTTTATTAATTAAGCTGTTACTAAGTTTATCAAGATGCTATTATTTATAGCAATAGCTATTAGCACAGCACATCCAACTACTCCTTCACACAGTTCACACACACGCTCACTCACAGTAATGTGTCTGGAGCATCACTTGACAGGTCAACCCCAGCAGTTTACTCAGGTGCCGAGAGTCACACCGATGTGCCACTGGTTTCTTGATAAGTGGCTGGAAAGTCCCTCTATGAGTCCTGTGTTTTATCAGACATGTATACAGGAACCTGCAGTCTCTGTCTACATGTAGCAGCTGCTGCCTCTTGGATGTGGTCAGAACTGCAGAACGTTTTGTTGAGGCGAATGTATGCTGGTGGCCTTGGACACATTCAGCTGCTTATTGGCATCCTGACTTTCTCAGTTCTTGCAGTTTCAAAAGGACTCCCTGTTTCCGGAACTAATCTGTTCCTCGGAGACTTTCACACGTTACCCCTCAGCACATATTTTTTCTCTCTTCAGCCTGCTCTTTTTTTAGTAACTGTTTCTCCATCAGCACCCATAAGCACACATAAGTACACCCATAAACACCTTCAAACCCAGAAAATGAACAGATTTTCATCTAATGGATCTAGCTAACAAAAGGTTTCTCTGGTACGTGGACAAGGGATTGCAATGCTTGTGCAACAGACATCCGACATCATTAAAAAAAAAGGAAATGGAAACAAAAACTTAACAGCTTTATCTTGGACGTGTCTGATGATCAAAGAAATCGCCTTTGTATCTAATACACTGCAAATTTTTTTCAGGCACTGGAATTAAAAGAGAATATTATTCTTATAAAGCTAGAAAGGTCAGAGAGAAACCTGCTGCTTGAATGCTATCCTGACAAATACAACCTCCTCAGGGCAAGAGTTTAACTTTTGGAAAATACTTGCATTCTTTTATGTGTAAAATTATCATTCTTTGTACAGTGTGTTTGTGGTCCATCCCTTTCATCTCACTGTCGGTCAACCTTTTTTGCTAAGCTGCTCTGTTACTCCCCATTTCCTGCTCAGCCATGAGAAATAATAGATTAGACAAAGCTTTCAGTGTAAGAACTTGAATATTATTTTTTTCACAACTTTGATGTCATGTTTAGCTGAGCTACTGTTTTGACTTCATTAACACTGAATGTAAATAGATATATGATACTGTAAAGAATAAATGAACAAGTTTCTTCTTGTGGGATGTTAAACTGTATCGTATTGTATATTTTAAAAGTGTCTGCATTACTTAAGACATGCTCTTCTTTGGAACATTTATAGAAGTAGAACTTATTGAAGATGGAGTATCTGCAGGATCTGAATCAAAATGAAATCAACCCTTCCCAAAAATGATTAAACAGGCTGGGTAAATGTTCCCCCACCCCCTGAAAAGAAAGAGCGTTTTTTTGTTATTATCATTCTTCCTTTTATTGCTCATGTTGTTATAATTCTCTTTTCTTGTGTGTATCATGAGAAAGAGGACCATATGAATAAGGTAAGAGCAGTGTCCTACATACTTCAGAAACATTATTTTCTTCATACATACTATCCGATAGCAAATTCACTGTTTAACCGCAAATATAGCATGCAGAAAATAGAGCTACTCTTAATAATCCTATTCCATGAATACCAGTTTCTTAGTTCTTTTCCTTGATTATTTCTGGAGGTCAAAGTCAGCCCCCATCTATTACTTTGCAACGCCCACAAATAATGCTTTTATTACAACAAGTTTCCTGATAGACATAGTTAAGCATTTTCCATACTGTTTTTCATCCCGGATAATTTGATCACTGTAGGGCATGTCTAAGTTGTGCATAATTTTACAAGCTTTGAACAAGAAAATTTACATGACAGAAAGCAATTTTGCCTGAAAAAACTATTAAGAAGAAATAAGACGCAGTAACAAAGCATTCCCAGATTGTTTATTAAAGGACAGTGAAGCAAATTGAAAAAGGAACCATTTATGCACTTTGGTGTACATTCCTTCCTCAGATACTTTCAGTCACACTGAAGTGAGACTGAACCAGTGGCCACTGCTTATTCAGTTTCGCGTGTCAGGTAGAACATAGCAGGGGGTGAAATGAATTCATCTTTCTGTCTTCAAGTGAACTAAAAGCAATTTTAGTCTTCCCATGTGGTCACTTGAGGTGCTTGTCATGTTCAAGCTAATGATATCAGGCACCCTCAGGTTGTTTAAGTATTCATGAAGTAATTAAATTCTCATTAACATATAAATAAAAGAAAACTGAAAACAAGTTTAGGAGGCACCTAACATCTGTTCTAATGCTTTTAAGTATTAAAATGTGCCACATACAGAAGGAAAAGTTCATTCTGTTCAGGGAAGTATTTTGCATAGATTATTTATAGAAACTGTAATTAAACTGATTTGGCATATTAAGTAAAGTTAACAGCAAAGCATTATTTGGGTAGTTCATGTGTCTGTGCCACCTAAATAAGGAATTAAAAATAGGAAAGGGAGAAGTAAAATTAATTTTTGTTTGTTCTGAGATCCAGATAAAATTACAAGAACAATTGAAAAATTACTCCTTTAGAATTAGAGAAATGCAAAATCTCATACTGCAGGCATACTTTCAGCTTCTCATTCAAAATACATTGATTTTTTTTTAATAATAAAATGTTACTGATATTTGGAAAAAAACCCCCAACAGTTCTACACAATGATTCATAAGTTAACCATTACGTGTCTTTAAATAGTGTTTAATGCACAATTCTGCCATATGACTTAAGACTTTACTTCAGACACAACCTTACACTCTAAAATGAATTTGTCCTTCTAACATTAAACAATTTACTCCTTTACATATGGCTTTTTTTTCCTAAAAATTATTAGATCGAATATAATTTACCTATGAGCAGTGTGTGTGCCCACTGTTCCATACCATGCCACTGCAGTTTTCTGTATGATAGAAATAGCCAAATAAACTTTAATAATCTTGAACCATAGTTTGAGATTGATAGGCTGGAAAATGGCAAAGGAGATAGAAAAATCTTTGATAGAAGAATCTTCAGAATAAGTTAAAATAACCATTTCATCAAACAGAGGCAGCTGTGGAAGAATGCATTTCTGAGAAGTAAATCTTTCAAATATATCTTTCAAGTGCAATATACAGAATCGATTGTGTTCTTTTCTCTTTGCAACAACCTCTGTCTTGTTTTTTTGCAACCTTTATTAAAATGTATTCTGTAGTGGTATTAATTCATCGTGCTCTTATTGACGTAATAAGAAGTATTTTATTGCCCTTACTTTTAATAGAATGGAATGTATAACCTGAGAAATTTAACATTTTTTACCATTTATTTTATACCATTCATTTCAAAAAGCAGTATTTCATGACTTATTCAAATTCTGCATGCCTACCATAGTTTCCCCTCGCTGGGATGCCTACTGAGGGAAACGTATGCCAATTACGCAATGTGTTTGGTGCACGCTGAAAAGGATGTATTGCGAAAAAGGGCACATAGACCTACCTGAAAGAAAAAGATAAACCTATTTTTTCTGGTTTTAACTGTGGCAGACAAAAGACAAGTAATTTAAAAATAGCTGCAGTCAGTTATCATTATACACATAAGCAGCTATTATTCTTTTATGAAGAGTGCTATTCACCGCTGGTAACAACAGTTATAAGCAACAAGTGAAAGTATTCTCTTTATTTGGTTCAAAACCTGTTGGTCAACTCATATCAGTACCAGACAACTGTTATGATTAGCAGAGAATAATATTTTCTTAGGCATTATAACTGTGAAAAGAAATGATGTGCTAATACAACATAAGAATAAATTATATACTCCAATTTGTCCAAAACTCATACTGCAATGAAGACACTAACTGAAGCCTGGATAATTGCAATCTTATACTGGTGAAAACTCATGAAAAATTAATTTGGTGACTTGTGAAACAGGAACTAAGGCTCAGGTCTTACTTGCCTACAGGACAAGGAAATTAAACAATACGAGGCTTGCTTCAGAGAAAGTCTGCCCCAGAGCAATTATCTGTGCTTATCTAGGTATCCCTACTGATCTTAGATTATCTCACAAAACACATGAGAGAAATACTGCCTAAACAAACTCTAATCTTTTTAGGAACCTGAAGATGGGGAGCAAACTGGCGGTGTCTAAGTCTGTATGAATATAAAGCACTAATATTGGTATAATCTCTTTTATATGTGGATGAGTAGTGAGCATGCTGTTGCATGTAGCGCTGGTTCTAAATTACAGCTTATATTTTATTAATGTCAGTCAAAACACTATTTTAGCAATCTTCATGAATAGGCTTTCATTCAAAACTCAGGAGTGGTGGTTCCAACGTTGCGTTCTGATGGAGAAAAGATAGAATCATAGCATCATAGAATGTTTTGGGTTGGAAGGGACCTTAAAGATCATCTAGTTCCAACCCCTCTGCCATGGGCAGGGACACTTTCCACTAGATCAGGTTGCTCAAAGCCCAATCCAACCTGGCCTTGAACACTTCCAGGGAGGGGGCAGCCACAACTTCTCTGGGCAACCTGTGCCAGTGCCTCACCACCCTCAGAGTGAAGAATTTCTTCCTTAGATCTAATCTAAATCTTCCCACTCTCAGTTTAAAGCGATTACCCCTTGTCTTATCACTACATGTAAAAAGTCCCTCTCCAGCTTTCTTGTAGGCCCCCTTTAGGTACTGGAAGGCTGCTCTAAGATCTCCCCGGAGCCTTCTCTTCTTCAGGCTGAATAAGCCCAACTCTCTCAGCCTGTCTTCAGAGGAGAGGTGCTCCAGCCCTCTGATCATCTTTGTGGCCCTCCTCTGGACTTGCTTCAACAGGTCCATGGCCTTCTTGTATTGGGGGCCTCAGAGCTGAACGCCGATGGTAGATTCAATACTCATTGACTACATTGGATATGTTCCATAAAAAGGCTACTGGTGTCATTAAATGAAGACATATTGGTATATATAAAAAATGGTTTAGCCATATTGCTGTCTGGAAACAAAGCAGAATCGAGAGAATTTGCAACCCTCTCTGGCAAAAAATGTTCTCAGCTGACTCTGCTATTAAAGACTCATCTGTCTCTTTAGTGCATCTTCCACTGCCAGACACAGTTACACTGAACTTTGCACTGACCAAAAGGGAATTAATCAGTAGATCAAACTGATTATTCAATTGTACATGTACTTTGCTAAATAAAAAAAAAAGCCAGACCTCAAAGACTCGCTTGACCATCTACACTGTACTTGTAAGATCACACCCTGGCTGTGTTTCGGACAACTCCAAATTTCTCTGAGACATATAATTTCCCAAGTGAAATAGCTTTATGCATGTGAATGAAGCTACCCCACACCACATATCTTCAAGGTCATGACAATATTTTTTATTGCTGAAATTATATAACTGTTTCGTTCTGAGATGGCAGGGTATACAAATCTTTCAACATTTCTCCATGAGAGGTATCTTTGGAACAATTTTAAGGACATTACATTTGCATAAACAATAGTCTCTATTTTTTCAAGCAGCAAACATGTAGATATCAAATGTTTCATTTAATTGTTGCTGTCGGTTTAAATGATTGGTCTAACTTTGGATTCAAAGCATATTCAATTTTGCATGAACTCTAATGAACCAAAAAGTAAAAAGATTATTCATTGTGTAACTGAACAGTAGAACCACTTAGCTCCATACAGTTTTGTAAATATTTGCGGTTCTTTATGTTAAAAAATCGAAAGGGAAGGAGAATTAAGTTACAGCTTTTGAACCTCAAATCCATGGTACCAATTATTGATGAAACAACCATTGTTTTAGAGATATTCAGGAGCAGTACATCATTAGTTTGATTTCCTACTGTCTAATGGAGCTACAGAGTAAATTAGAATGAGGAGGAAAAAATGTACAGAAGGCAGTGGTGGATGACATTTGCATTATGATCAAGCACAGGATCTATCCAGATACTAGTAATGACAATCATTTTATTCCGATAACTTTCACAGAATTGCCCTGGCCTTGTGGAAGACAGAACAAGACAATACAACAAAAAAATATTTTTTCCCACCTTCAGCAATAATAATATTTTCTAAGGATAACAGAGAATATGAAAGAGACATAGCTTGCATGCTTTTTTCCTGAATGTCTTCATTATCAATCATATGTCAAACTAGCATTTATTTACTATTTGCAAATAGTACAACAGAATTAACAATTTTAGGAAGGTTATTGAACCATTACTGTGTTTTTTTTATAAAACACAAAAAATGGGAGTGGTCAGCTGTACTTATGCTCCTTGTGAGAACAAAACCAGTAACAATAACTTAACTAGTTATGATTAAAATAGGACATATAGTTTTATTCTTTTTGTCACAGTATTCTTTTCTGAACTTGAATAAACCACTAAGAGCAAAGCATTCAAAGTGCTTAAAATTCACTTACATTCACATTTGATCCAATGGAAGACTGTTGTCTACAGTGTAGGATTTCTTTCGAATGTCCAATGTAGAGAATGATGGGGCAGTCAATCTTCTTCTCTGTGTCTGAAAAAGATTTCGATATCTGAAATACTAACCATACTAGTCCCATATGATTCTTGTATTTCTTTCACATTTATCACCTATATATTCACACATTCTACATAGTCTCAGTGGAAAGGAAAAAAGATAATGGGAGCGAAAGTCTTGATAAAGCTTTTCTTCTGTTTGCTTATTTTTTCATTTTAGATCATGATTTTTCAAGTTACTCATATTAACAATCCTATTACATGACTAATCTGTGCTGGCTACATACTTGATCTCCACGTCTTGCCTTTCCAAAGCTAGATTATCTTCCAGTTGAAAGGGGGGAAAAAAAAAAAAAAAAGGATAATTAAACAAGATTATAATCCATTAATAATACTTGTGCACCAGTGCCTAACTTCAGATGCTGAAAGATCTTTGCGAATAATAGTTTAACTCAATGAGTTAAGATACCAGAAACTGGGGCAGGGTTGGAGCTCAATAATTTGGATTGCTGCTTATGATCCTGGTGAAATGGCTGGCTGAGCCCAAGGTCAGTTTCTTTGTGGGTAAGAGCTGTTGTGAAAAAAACATACCACAAAACCAAATAAAGCTAGAAGTGAGGGCTTGCCTCACCTTCTGAAGCTGCTTGAAGCTGAGACTCTCCTTCTTGGCCCCTGAACTCTGTCTCTGAACGTGATCCTGACCTGGATTTGCTGACTCACTTTCTTGACTCCTTATTAGTGAGGCCACTGCTCTGCCCATCTCTTCTCACGTTCGGCTCCCAGCTCGTCTTCCCTCACGGAGCAGCCTGCCCTTCCTGCTCCCTCGTAGGACTGGGCTTTTCTCACTGTGTTCGACTCAACAAGGGTCATTGGTTTGCGAAGTTTATTTGGTGGTAGGGAGCAGACATTTTTCTTTCACTACATCAGAGACACTTTCGTTCTCCTTTCTTACAACAAGCCTAGCAGTCCCTTGAAACCCATAGAAGAGTGCCAAAACCAAGTCCTCACTACCATTATATCTATTTAGATGATAAAGTTCTCAGCTTCCCTGAAGTACCTTCACCTGCTTTGTTTACATACGTAAAAGTCCCTCTTTTGGGTAAACTTCAGTTTTGGAGCAGTTACGCCAGGCTGTCAGGCGATTCCAGCAGGAGCTGGAGTCTCAGCTAACCAGTGCACACATGGGAGGGGAGTTGCACATCACCTCTTCCTCCAAACTCACCTTCAGTTTCAAATACAGTGTTGGAATCCACACTGGGATCAAATGGACATGAACCTATACAATGAGAAAGCAAGCACATAAATTACTTAGAGTTTTGGAGTGATAGTATTGTAAAACCAAATCAAACCAAACCAAAACAAAACAAACCTGCGAGCAAGATAATTCTTCCTGAAAAAAGTTACTTTTTGCTTATAGAATATTTAAGTTAATCAGTCAAAACCAAATACGTGTAGCTCAGTTGCCCACATTAGTGGCACCAAATGGCTAACGTTCAAAATAAATGTGAGATAATGGAATATCAGCAGAGCAGATTCACAAAAATTGTTTTATTCTATTTTAAGAAATGAACGCATTTTTCACTAGTTACCAAAGGGAAGTCCTGTTTTGAAATCTTCGAGTCAAGACTGGATGCATTCTTGAAAGGAATTTTAAGCTTAAACATAAAGTGTGGGGATAAATATTAGAGCAATTCTATGACCTATGCTATATAGGCAGTCAGAATAAATGATTTAATATTCCCTTCTGGCCTTAGAAGCGGTTTGTCTGTCATAATCTGTAAAAAACCCAGTCACTTCATAAATTATTTCCAAATTTTAAGAGAGCACGAGATAATTAAATAAGTGCATAGGATAATTAAACAGTATCAGGTAATCTGATCAGGTCTTCTGTCCATTCCACTGACAAAGATTTAGGATATTAGACTTTCTCACAGTTTCAAATGTACTGTTGTTTCTTCTCTGATCGTGAAAGAGAGGAAAAAAGATCATATATTCAATATTTTTACAAGAGATTAACGGTTTCCACTACTGGAACACTTCTTATCTTAAATGCCTTCATCATTAACCTAACAAGTCATTACAGAATGAAACAAACTGATTTTAGAAAAATTTTTCATTGCTACCGAAGCTGTTTCTCTGAGGCTCTAGATAATATTACAGTATCTTAGCAGTTCAACAGTTACTGTATATAAGGCGATACTGTAAAGATTTAAACCCAAAGTAGCCCATGAAGCACAGCATTAAATCAGAGAGAAATATAATCACAAAAATATTTAAATAATAAGCAAAAGTAATTTGTTTGTATTTTTTTTAAAGAAAGTATTTATGTTTTATCAGAAAAGTGTAAGGAAAAATGATAAAGTAGAATCAATGAGGACAAAGATATCTTTATCTTTTATTTGTCTATATATTTCTTTGAGATATTCTGCGAATAGATTTATTGACTTTCATCCCCAAGTCTCTAGCAGTACACAGAGTAGTCCTAAGGAGCGAGGTAAGAAAAGGTAAGACAAGCATGAAAGGAGCACAAATTTCTTTGTGATGCATATAATTCTTAAAACAATCAACAAAAAAATGCCAACAATGCTACAGAATTAGACAGAAATTCATACATCCTATTCACTTTTATGAATGGAGTTGGTAGAAAATCTAGTCTACATCCTGTGCACATAAATGAAGGAAAAAGATTAAATGTAAAATTGTATTTAGTTAAGGTCACAGAAGTAAAATCATCCTTAAAGCATGATGCTTCTTATTCTTGATTACTTCCAGTGTGGCAAAAGAGTGGCCAATAACTTTTCTACCAGGAATTGAACAATTTCTAGTTTTTATCTTAAGTCACTGGAGGTGGTCTTTGTTATTAATTTTTCTGTTGAAATTGAATAATGTGTTTTTTTCCTTTTCCTTTTTTTTTTTTTTTACTAATCTATTTGTATAAGACTTAGCTGGGGATATTCTAGAAATATTCGGTTTTACCTTTAAATAAATACTTTCTTGATTTAATTACTATGAGATAAAATATATCTCTTAGGTATTAAAACTGTATTCACACATTCCAGGTACCACAATATTCTCAAACCATCCTTGATTTTCATACAATCCCTGATCCAATAAAGGAAGTAAAATTAAAAATAAACACTATTTAAATTATCTATTCTTTTAATGTATTAATGAAGAAAAATGTTTCATATTGATGCTGTAACCCTAGCTGAACCTATAACACATGCAGTGAGATGAAATTATTGTAGAATGATAGCAGGGAAGGACCTTGCAATGTCATCTATGTTATAACTATATCTGAATATATGTTTGTTTTTTTCATTTATATTCTCTTATAATGTTGTATTAATCAAAATCAAATTACATATAAAACATTCTATGGATGTGAACGATTTAAAAAGAGAATTAGATCCATATTGTGGCTAAGTATCTAAAGAAATGGATGGAAGTTTTAGAATTTTTTTAAGGAAAAAGATCCCTTAGCTTTCAAGTGGCTAAGTGTGTAAGTTATATTTGTTAGAGTAAGGATCAAACATCAATTTCCTCAGTTTTCTTAGGATGAATAGGATGATCATCCCTATTTAACTGAAGTGCTTTTATATTACACAACAAACACTTTCCATGGACAATACATAGTCAAAAGGACTATACATAGTCAAAACTGTCATTGCAGTTTGCTCAGTTTATGAGTTTATAAAGGTACAAAGAATCTGCTAAAAGTAGACAGAACAGTTCTAGGACTTTTCACTGATCTGTAGCTTCTGGATGATTCTGGGAGGGGGTATGGGGTCTTTTGTCTATAAAACAGAACTTGTGTATATATGAAGCTGACCTATATCCCCTGGTATGGCTTTTAGAGACAACTGAATGGATCTTCTTTATTAAGGATGACTTTGATATACTATTATTATGTTATTTTATTTACATGTTATGTTATTATTTCCATACTCATATTTCATATGAATACTTCAGCTATATTGGATTTATGCTGCAGGGATATACATTATCATCTAACAGTCTACTAGCATATGTCAATGATTCTTGCAAAGAGTTTTCTTGCTCCCAAATGCAGTAAAGGGTAATTTCACATTTTGCCTATGTTTTAGGCCAGACCACAACCTAAAGTTAGGAATATCTCATTTCATTGACACAAGCAGTTCCTTTTCTATAGACACTTACTTTCTAAAACTTATTGTCAAATTTATTCTTCAGAATTCTGAAATTATTGAGTTTACTGACACATAGATTCAACTTTCTATTAAAAAAAAAGCTTTCGTGAAAACAGCCACACAAATAGCTACTGAGTGCTCTGACAGTAACAGAAGAGGAAATACAAAACTAATTTTCCCATTCTGCTGGAGGATATTTTTAGTTGCACAAACAAGTAGCTTTACTGTCAGTCTCTTCTATAGAGTTAGAACAAAATGTTAGAATGTATTTATCAATCATACACTAGATACATTTCTAGTGGACCAAAGGAAGGACTGAAAGGAAGCTGAAGGGTAGTAAACCATATAAGGGAAGAATCAGGACATTTTCCCAACAAGGTACTATGAAATAAAGCCGTCAAAAAATTTGTGCCAAGATAAATTTCACTGTCGTCATAACTGGTACTTTTATTTTAGCAATTTTGAATGACAAAGACCACAATATCCTACTTCACTCCCTAAAAAAAAAAAAAAAAATCATCACTCTCAACTTGTACCTCTATTCATACCATTCCTAGGATCTCATTCTACCAGTACCTCAAAAGCAGCCAACCTTTTCAGTGTTGCTAGACTTTATTAGTTCAATAAACCACATGCCTGATTTTTTTTAATTCTTACTCCTTATATACCCTGGATGGTTAAAAGTGGAGCTAAATGCTATAATTAATAATTCTTAATAGGATTTTGACAATTTAGAGTTAGTTCCTTCAGTTTCACTTCATCTGTTGTTCACCATTAATTAAAGCAAACTTTACAAACCCCAGAAAACTCAATCAATAGATTCTTCGTTTTATTTTCATCACTTCTCTGTGTGCATACATGTTTTTAATGGGGTGAAATTAATTTTATATTTAATATTAATTTAATATTAACAGTTTATGTTCATAGTCATTATGCTGAACTATGCTGTCTTTATGGGCTACAAAATGTTCAGCACAGAGATAGAATCATAGACTCATAGAATCGTTTAGGTTGGAAAAGACCTTTAAGATCATCAAGTCCAACCGTTAACCTAACACTGCCAAGTCCACCACTAAACCATGTCCCTAAGCACCACATCTACACGTCTTTTAAATCCCTCCAGGGATGGTGAC
Source organism: Phoenicopterus ruber ruber (assembly GCA_009819775.1). NCBI lineage: Eukaryota > Metazoa > Chordata > Aves > Phoenicopteriformes > Phoenicopteridae > Phoenicopterus > Phoenicopterus ruber. The sequence continues at coordinate 180,110,569 of CM020215.1, forward strand.
TCAACCACTTCCCTGGGCAGCCTGTTCCAGTGCTTGACAACCCTTTTGGTGAAGAAATTTTTCCTAAGATCCAATCTAAACCTCCCCTGGTGCAACTTGAGGCCATTTCCTCTTGTCCTAACGCCTGTTACTTGGGGGAAGAGACCAACAGCCACCTGGCTACAACCTCCTTTCAGGTAGTTGTAGAGAGTGATAAGGTCTCCCCTCAACCTGCTTTTCTCCAGGCTAAACATCCCCAATTCCCTCATCCACTCCTCACAGGACTTGTGCTCTAGACCCCTTACCAGCTTTGTTGCCCTTCTTTGGACATGTTCCAGCACCTCAGTGTCTTTCTTGTAGTGAGGGGCCCAAAACTGAACACAGTATTCGAGGTGCAGCCTCACCAGTGTTGAAATGTTTAATGTAGATGTTTAAATTTCTCCCATTGCTTGCAAGCAGAAACTTCTGTACACTTAGCAAAGCACTGATCACATGCATGTCAACATGACACAGCACTGACAATCAAAGAATGTCTATAATCTAGTATTTAAAGAATTCTACAGTCAGATAGATGTTGTGAGTTTAAATTCCCTATGAGTAAAGAGTTTAGAATGAAAGAGTACTGCGACCAGGGTGCATACACTACATCTGGCAAATATTTCGTAGCACAAAAGGGTCATTTATGAAACTAAGAATAACAGTAGTAAGTGAATACTTTGAAATACAAAACCTCAGTAGAGTTTTTCTTTAGAATCTATATGACAACACTGAAAGGGAGATTTGTCTCCTACTCTGGTGTTATTACATTCTCCTTCACTGATAGATTATGCCAGTATTCTTACATCTTTTACATTTTGTACAGAACACAGCATGTATTTACTGAAATAAATGAAGCTGTATTTTCATGGCATGACTCTTCCCTGACATTCCGGAGAGCAAAAAAGTCAGCTATATACGATAGTATTAATAATTCAACAAAAAGAGTTTTAAATGAATGGAGTAGATATAATTATTTCATCAGCTAATATAATGTTGGTTTTTAATGAGTTCATTTTTACAGAAGGGACGTAACAATCCCTATGTTTACATTGCTTTACACTCAGTCTTTAAAAGGGTTTTTGTGCTCTCTCTCCTTTTCTTTTTCCAAGAAAATTAAAAATCTCCTGTGTTTGCAGGAGGTCCTTAGTATTATATAAAATTAAACCCCTCAGGCTGTAGGAATATCTTTTTTTTTCCCCTGTGAAATGACATTCATATTTTGCTGAGATGTAAAACATGAACAAAATTGAGACAGTAACTAGGCTGTAATCAAACTTAATCACAATAGTACCAGAAACACATAAACTAATTGTCACAGCAGCAGAAAGCTTTGAGTATTAGGATTTATGTGACCTAAATAATTTGTCTAATAGTTAGGCACACCTAGTTATAAAGTCTACTCATGAAGAGGTAGTCTACCTCAAGAAGAAGTGCCTCAACCAAGATGTGATTGCCCTTTTTTGTTGCAGAGGCACACTCTTGACTTACGTTCAGCTCGGTCCACCAAACCCACCATTTTCTCCCCTGAAAAGCTGTTTATGGTTGCAAAGGTTTATTCCTCCCCATGTGTAGGACATTGCACTTGCTTTTGTTGAACTTCATGAGGTTTCTGTTAGGTCTCTCTTAGTAGCCGTCCTGCCCTTCAGTACATGGACCATTCTGATGAGTTTGCTTTCATCCTCAAATGTGATAAGAGTACACTCCATTTCACAGTTTGGGTTGTTAATAAAGACATTAAACAATATTGAACTCAGTATTGACCCATGAGAAACATTAATTGATTTCTTACTCACTATCCCCCCAAAGTCTGTTTCCCAGCCAGTTTTCTATGCATCTTATTTCATCACTTTGGCTATAAAGATACTATAGGAGACCTTGTTGAAGGCCTTGCTAAGTCAGAGTATACAACATCCACTCCTCTCCTTTTGTATACAAAACTAGTTGTCTTATCACTGAAAGCTATAAGGTTTGTTACACATGATTTCACTTTGCTTAATCCAGTCTTATTCTCCACAATTTCTTCAGATCCTTGGAAATGGTTTCCAATATATCTGCTTTATGATTTTCGTATGGACTGAGGTTAGGCTGACCAGATTGTAGCTTCTCGCGTCTTTGCCCTCTTTAAGATAGGTATGATATTTGCATATTTCTAATCATCAGGAACCTCCTCTAGTCTCCATGACCAAAAGACAATATGGCATTTTTTCCTTTCAATGGCATTTTCCAGCTTCTTCACCACCCTGGAATGTACCCCATCTTGTTCCAAGGACTATTATATGTCCAATTCAACTCAGTGGTCCCTGATAGAATCCTCCTCTACTATGGGTAATGCTTCATTCACCTAGAATCTGACACTAGGATTAAGGACCTTCAAGGTCTGAGGACAAAACTTTAGAGATCAAGGCAAAATCTTAGCCTTTTGTATATGCTTTGTCGCTAGTCCTTTCACCTATGGCTGTCTTCATACACTGAACAAATTATACTTATTTATGAGTCACAGGTCCAGCTTAGCAGCTTCCCTAGCTGGAGCACCAGTCAGCTGCATCAACACATTTTCTTTGATATTCTTAAGAGATTCCCCTGCCATGTTACCCTTTTAGCAGATGACAAGGTGATTACAGTTCCTTATGAGAACCGAGGCCTGCAAATGTGAGGTTTCTTCCAGTTGTTGAAAGAAGTTTTCATCATTTTTTCTTGATCATGTGGTCTGTTGCAAATACCCACCATTATGTCACTTGTGTTAGTCTCTTTTCTGGTCTTTCTGTTCACCTTTCTGGTGTCCCTCTGGGACCTAAGGTTGACAGCATATCTTCCTCAAGCAGAGAGGTAGTGATGTCCCTGGTATCCCAAGTTCTTCTCTAGGAGAAGTTCAATGCTGATGGTTGAGAGTTTTTTTCTCCTCAGTCTTGAGGTCTGCTTGGGGTTATTTTTGTACATTTTATCACAGTCTGATTTTCACAGGTTCCCAGCTAAAGCTTGAGAGTTTCACAGTAGCCTTCCCCCGCCTCAGATGATAAGGGCTATTGTTTGTTATGCTGTGACAACATTAGGATTTCATACCATATATATGGTATTCCCAGGACTTAAAACACAAAAGGTCCAGCAATAGTCACATACAAAGCTTAATGTGCATAAGCAGTGGAGAAAAAATACTATTTTCTAGGCTGAAACTGTCATGGATATGTTAAAAGTAAGAAAAAAAAAATCCCAAGCCAAAGCTACCATCTTCGGGCTTCTTCCAAAAAAAGATTTAACTACTTAAGTGTTGCCGGGTTCAAATTTTGAACTATAGCTTCCAGAAAATCACAGCAGAGATTCAGGATTTATGTCTTTTTCAGTTGTTTGGTTTTCATTTTTTTTTAATCAATATAGATTAGAATCAATTGTTCCTGAAGGTTTTGTCTGTGCTTTTTGGTTGGGGATTTTTTTTGATTTGGATTGGGGCTTGGGTTTTGTTTATTTGTTTGTTTCTTTTGGCTTTTGTGTTTGTTTCTTTTGTTCTTCTTTTAAGGTAGTGAGGAAGAAGAGGAAATAAAGAAAGGGGTTTTGTTTGTTTCTTTGTTTCTTTCCCTTTAAAGCTTCCAAAGAGGAATGGAGGGAAGGAGGAAAAGAGAGCCAGAGGGAGGAAAAGAGAGTAAGAGGGAAGGAGGGAGACTGGGAGGGAAGGACGGAATCTGGCAAGTAAGCAGGGATGGAGGAAGAGAATATAATCAGAATTTACTGATGGACTAGACAAATGCTATATTTATCCTAGTGTCTTACTACCTGTATTTACCAGTAGGATTTTATGAACAGTATGTTAGCAGTGTGGAATCATCTGTTCATACACTTGGCAACATGTATTAATTGTTTTTCTTGCATTTTGTTTTATTTAAGGGAAAATGGTTGGGAGCGGGAATTTATATTTTGAGAAAAGAGGAGGAAAGTTGATACAACCTATTATAATTGTGGATGCTTCTGCTGCCACACAAACAAGAGCCTTCCGGGCTTTTACATTTAAAATAAATAGGAAATCAGTGTCTGATTAACTTTGCATATGTTGTAAGCATTTCACATTATCTCCCTTCCTCTCTTCTGGGAAATGCCCAAGACCTGGAGAGAAATCCTGAATTCTAAATTAGTAATTTCAGCAGAATCCTAAAATCAGATTCTAATATAATTTTTTTTTGTCATGGTTTAACCCCAATTGGCAACCAACACAGTCGCTCACTCACCTCTCCTTCCCCCAGTGGGACAGGGGAGAGAATTGAAAAAAATCCCGTGTGGGTTGTGATAAAGACAGATTAATAGGATAGCAAAGGAAGAGAGAAGAATAATAACAGTAATGATAAGAGAATATATAAAACAAGTGATGAATAATGCAGTTGCTCACCACCTGCTGGTCAATGCCCAGCCCGTCTCCGAGCAGTGATCCCTCCCTGGCCAACTCCCCGCAGTTTATATACTGAGCATGACATCATACGGTATGGAATATCCCTTTGGCCAGTTTGGGTCAGCTGTCCTGGCTGTGCCCCCTCCCAGCTTCTTGTGCACCTCCTCGCTGGCACAGCATGGGGAGCTGAAAAGTCTTTGATTTAATATAAGCATTACCACTACTTAGCAACAACTAAAAACATCAGTGTGTTGTCAACATTATTCTCATCCTAAATCCAAAACACAGCACTATACCAGCTACTAGGAAGAAAATTATCTCAGCTGAAACCAGGACAGTTTTATAAGTTCTAAAATGTTTCATTTGATAATTATTTAAAAAAATAGTTTATTTCATTTATGTCCATCTATTTCCGCAAAACACAGTGAGACACTGTTATTGCATAGAAATGAAAGTTGCAAAGAACTAGCAAGCCAAGTACACAGAGGCCAAAGAGTCATTTCCTTGGCAAGGGAGATCATGCAAGAGCATTTGGAATAGATCCTTCTTCCTGCTCATGTTTCTCTTTATTGTTTAATGGTTTTCCAGTCAAAGAACTGAATGATAAGTAGCTGGCTTGAATTTTAATAAGAGCTCTATGACAGCAATGCTGAAAGCTTCATTGCTGTGTGACCATAATCACAAAAAGCCCTTCAGTGTTTGGACTGTCATAGCAATAATTATTGCTACAAGGTATTTTAAACCCACTATTATTAAATACACAGTTTAGAAATTTTACTAGAAGAAATACCACAGAATTGGACTGAGTTTTGATTTCTGGCATTGAAACAAACTGACAGAGGCTGTACCATTCTAGTTTCATACTGCTTTCACCAAAGTGGTCTAAATATTTTTTTTGTCCTTGAAAATTGCGTTGATATAAATAGTCAAATCCAGTAAAGGATTTAAACAAAATTTTTGTTCCTAGGTCCAACATTGTGATCTAAAATCCCCTGGTCAGTCACTACTTAACCCTAGGGGTACTGACGTTGCTTGGTATTTACTCTTAATGGAATTAAACTTCTGCAGATGTCCACAGTAGGGTTTAGTCTTGATAGGTATCAAACTGCTTAGGCTCTGTCATGCAGCTGAACCTGATCAGGGCCAAAATTATCAAAAAAGGTCCATTTCAAAAAAAGGCCATAGAATATAGAATGGTTTGGGTTGGAAAGGACCTTCAAAGATCATCTAGTTCCACCCCCCTGCTATGGGCAGGGACATCTTTCACTACACCATGTTGCTCAAAGCCCCATCCAGCATGACCTTGAATACTTCCAATGATGAGGCATCCACAACTTCTCTGAGTAATCTGTTCCAATATCTCACCGTCCTCATTGTAAAAAATTTCTTCCTTGTGTCCAATCTAAAACTACCCTCTTTCATTTTAAAAGAGTTGCCCCTTGTTCTGTCACTACAGGCCCTGGCAAAAAGTCTCTCTCCATCCTTCTTGTAAGCCCCTTTTATATATTGAAAGTCCACAATAAGGTCTCCCTGGAGCCTTGTCTTCTCCAGGCTGAATAACCCCAACTGTCTCAGCCTTTCTTCATAGGAGAGGTGTTCCATCCCTCTGATCATTTTTGTGGCTCACTTCTGGACCTGCTCTAACAGGTCCATGTCTTTCTTATACTGGGGACTCCAGAGCTGGATGCAGTACTCCCAGTGGGGTCTCACCAGAGGGGAGTAGAGGGGGGAGAATCTCCTCACTCAACCTGCTGGTCACACTTTTTTTGATGCTGGTCACACTTTTTTTGATGCAGCCCAGGATACTTTCTGGGCTGCAAGCGCATATTGCCAGCTCACGTCCAATTTTTCATCCACCAGTATCCTCAAGTCCTTCTCGGCAGGACTGTTCTCAATCCCTTCGTCCCCCAGTCTGTCTTGATACTGGGGATTGCCCTGACCCAGGTGCAGGACTTTGCACTTGGCTTTGTTGAACCTCATGAAGTTCACATGGGTCCACTTCTCAAGCCTGTCAGGGTCTCTCTGGATGGCATCCTGTCCCTCAGGCGCCTCCACTGCACCACTCAGTTTGGTGTCATCTGCAAATTTGCTGAGGGTATTCTCGGTCCTACTGTCTATGTCACCGATGAAGATATTACATAGTCTTAGTCCTGGTACAGGCTCTTAAGGGACACTGTTTACTACTGGTTTCCATGTGGACGTTGAGCCATTGACTGTAACTCCTTGGATGCAACCATCCAGCCAATTCTTTATCTGTCTATTAGTCTATCCATCAAATCCACGTGCCTGCAATTTAGAGGCAAAAATATTGGAGGGGGACCTCATCAAAGGTTATTCAGCAGTCCAGGTAGATGACATCTGTAGCTATTCCCTTGTCCGCTGATGCAGTCATTCCATTGCAGAAGGCCACTAGATTAATCAGGCACAATTTGCCCTTGGTGAAGCCATGCTGACTCTCTCTATCACCTCTCTGTCTTCCATATGCCTTGACATAACTTCTAGGCGGATCTTTTCCATGATCTTACTGGGCACTGAGGTGAGGCTGACTGGTCAGTAGTCCCCAGGGGGCTCCTTATTACCTTTTTTTAAAATGCGTATGATAGTCCCTTTTCTCCAGTCACTGAGAACTTATCCATGACTTTTCAAATATGATGAAGAGTGGGTTAGCATCTACATCTGCCAATTCCTTCAGGATCTTGGGATGCATCTCATAACCCTGGAATGAATCTCGTCAACTCTGGAATGCATCTGTCTAAGAGCTAGCTCAAATAATGGATTTAGGATTTGCTTAGATTGGTGGGTGAAGCTGAAGGTAATTCATGTCCAGGCTGAGCACTCAGGCTTTTGACCTGGAGGCTTCTTTGACCAACTTATCCTGAGCAGGACGTCAGACGAAGGGTGCTGTGTCTATCATATACAGCTTATATCCAAAACCTTAGGGACTAGAAATATAGGCAATGCCTGTAACCTGGATACTGCCTGCCATCCGAGACATTTGCCTTGCTGTTTGAGGTATTTTCCTTCTGCTCTGCTGTAACTTAAAGTCAAACAGGCTATCTTAAATCACAGGTGTTATAAGTGTAGATAAAGGAACATCACACACATAGCCTAGCTTTCAGCATAACTGTACGGAAGTGTCTTGAGCTGGATGACTAGGTACTCTTCACAAAACATGTTGTACAGGGGCATACACTCAGTATATACAGGAACATTAAAGTGCTTCACAAAGAGGATCTAAAAATGGTAATAAATATCTACAGTTATCCACAATAAAATGTTGAGGACAGATCTACATTTTAATCTTCAGCACTTTGTTGCTCAAACTTCAGATTCAGTATGTCACTTCTATTAACGGATATCTACAGTTTTTAAAACAGAAATGCTAACATCCAGAAAGAAGAGAAAAGAGATTACTCTTTTAGAAACAACATTCCCAAACTTTTAGGAAATAACTTCTTGGTAAAACATAGTGTGAACCCAGTTTTGATCTCAGCTTGACAAATGTTAACTCCCATTTCTGTTTATCAAGAAAGTTGTATTTACTTCTTACCAGAGTACTTTAGGTTAGCATGGATCAGGTGTACCTGAAATCACGTCTTAAGAATGTTAATTACTGAATGTCCATGCATAGAACATGGAAACATTCAGTTTCAGTCTTGGAACCTGAAGTGTATTTGTATTTTATCCAAACACTGTATCATGCAGAATGCATGGACCAAGACTGAAGTCTTTGCCCTTCAGCTCAATAGCTTCTTTCCCCTTCTCTTTTTTTTCCCATTCTGGGTGAATCTTGTTTTGTTTTATTTGTCCCCATGGCAAGGCTTCAAAACAAGAGATGGAGAACAGCCTCAAATGGTTACCAACATATCCTGCAATGTAATTGTTAAGACATGTTATTGTGAGATTGAAAGTGGCATTTTAAACTTTTCAGATAGCAACCTCATATCCAGGGTGAATGAACTAAACACTAGAAACCATCACTCTTATCTTAAAAGAAACATGAAGTCTGTATTTAGGATAGCACTTGCAGCCATGAAGGCCAGTTAACTGAAGTTACCACCCTGCGATCTCAGGATGAGTCAATAAAGAGTGTGACAGTTCTTGCTTTACAGCTGTGGGCAAGTTTCTGTTCACCATATCACTGCTGGAATCTCATTCTGAGCTGTTGTATTCACCTCATGGCAGACATAATATAAAGAAGCCCGTACACCTAACATAGGGCTCTACAATCCATTTCAAGAGGTAAACATTAAAAAGTTATATGCTTGCAATCTCAGGATGTGAGCACGCTTATCTTCTAGCAGGTCTAGTCCAAACTAATTTACTTCACTTCATAATGGCAAGCAGGCTGTTGCTTATCCTTTTGTCCTTTCATGTTTTGTCTGTCCAATCATAGGCAAATTTTTCTTCCATCCAGGCACCTCATGTTCAGGATGGTAAGCATAATTACACTGCAATTATTTCAGGTAGGCAGAGACAAACAACCCTAATTATTATTGTAGGACCAGTTGGCAGAAATGGAGTATGAGGCCATTCAAGAGGGAGAGAGAAAAATAGCCTTCTGAGGGAAGCTCTCAGGTAAAAGGTGCTGTACACTCTAAGGTGTGCAGAGATCTTGATGTTTATTTTCCTGTTGTTTCCTACTTAGTATTGTGTATAAGGTATGCTTGGAGTACAGCTCCTCTTTAGGGATATAGAATAAATTATCTATTAAGTTTCCTAGGAAAGGAAAAAATAAACAACTGTTTTTTGAACAAACTAGATCCGCTGCTCTGTAAAAGTCAAACAGGAATTATATAGTAGAGAAATGATTTCAGATTTCCTGAACTCTTCTCTATTTTTTTTCTAATTTTACAATAAAATTGTACTTTTTAATGAAAATACAGTTAGTATGTGTCAAACATTTTTTTTTTCTTCTGTGACAGTATCGGACCTCACTAGGTTACTTATTAGCACTGTTGGGGAAGAGCCTGTATCATTGCATCACTCTTTAATCCTGTGTGTGTGTTCACTTGGGTGAACGCAATTTTCCTTTAAGCTAGAGTTCAAATTTCTTTTTGATGCACCCTCTGGAATAAAATCTGTCTGCTATAATAAAAATATATTTTATATTAAGCAAATAAACAAATAAAATAAGATACTAAATAATAATGTTACTAATATGATACTAAATATATAGTACCTTATTTTCTGCTCATATATTTCCAACCTGTTTTAGTCAAGCTTGGTTGCCAAGTCAATGTTACTATTCCACAGTAGTTTAAGTGTTGCTACACACAGGCTTTTGAAAACACACATATCTCATCAGATAGGAAATAGTAAGAATTTAGATATGTTTGAAATTCCACATTTCCAGAACCAAAGCTTCTGAATGTATAGAAAATATGTCTATTCAGGGAGAAAAACTCATGTTCTGCTTCTTCTGGTTGTTGTTTACATATGTTTTTTAAAAGAAATAAACAGTAATTGTAATTTATTTTAAAATATGACTGGAGAAGATGCTCCATTTCTGTACCCAGGAAATGTTCACACACAACATATACAGCATATTGCCACTTCTGCATTCTGGTCCAGAGTGATCCCTGATGAAGAGGTGGGATAAGGGCACTGTTAATATGTCCTATTGAAGCTTTGCCACCAGAGAGAACCTTGAATTCATCTTGTTTAGATGTATATGAAGGGGATACTAGCCAATCTTTACCTAGAGAACAGACAGTAGAAAATTTGCATTTGGATCTTCTAAAGCACTGAACCTGAAATCTCCAAGTGTTGCAGTTAGACTATGTTTTCAGGGCAGTTGTAATAAGTAGATGATGTATAAGCTCAGAAACAACTACCTCTGTATCTTCAAACAATATTTTAAAAAGACAGGTGTTATAGCTGAATTTTATGAGGGCTTGATTCTGTTCATGAATATGGAACATGCTTTGCATCTAATAGACTTTATACCCCAGAGACAGTGCTACACCATTTAATTTCTGGATCTTAGCAGAGCTTGGGCACAAGATTCTAGGCTGTCGAGCTTAGTAAAAAGAAGTGAAAGCAGATTTTCTTGAATTTATGGAAAATGTATGTGCTTTTATTCAATATCTAATGAATTTTAGTACCTTCTGGGTCAGGAAACTCTGGACATAGTTTCTGGTTTTCAATTCTGTTGTTTCTATATTACACTTCTTTTTTAAAAAAAGGAGTGTAAAATAGGATACCAGCAGAGAAGGGGATATAGCACCAGAGGGACTGACTTGAGCCAGACTTTTAACATTGTCTCCCATAACATCCTCATTGACAAACTGATGAAGTATGGACCAGGTAAGTGGACAGTAAGGTGGACTTAAAACTGGTTGAACTGCCAGGCTTAAAGAATTATAATCAACACCACAAAGTTCAGCTGGAGGCCAGCCACCAGCTAGGGGGGTGTCCTAGGGGTCAATACTGGCTCCAAAACTGTTTAATAGCTTCATTAATGACCTCAGTGATTGAGCAGAGTGCAGCCTCAGCAAATTTGTAGACAATACAACACTAGGAGGAGTCACTGACAGACCAGATGGTTGTTCTGCCATTCAGAGGCATCTTGACAGGCTGGAGAAATGGGCAGAGAATAGTGTCATCAAGTTCAACAAAGGGAAATCACTGGAGGTTTTCAAGATGCAATTGGACAGGGTGCTAGGTAATCTCATGGAGGCTCTCTTTCCCACAAAAGGTTGGGCCAGATGATCTTTCAAGGTCCTTTCCAGCCTAGGCAATTCTATGATTCTATGACATGCAACATTCTGCACTTTTTCAGGAATACTGCCTCACACATGTGCTCTGTTACACACCGAGTTAACCATGAGCCACTTATGTGCCCTTCTATCAGAGAAGGCAAACGGCTGTCTGGGCTGCATTAGGAGAAATGTTGCCGACACCTCAAGAGAGGTGATCCTTCCTCTCTGCTCAGCGCTGGTGAGACACATCTGGCCTGTTGGGTGCAGTTCTGGGCTTCCCAGTACAAGAGAGGCACAGACCTACTGGAGCAAATAAATGACGGGTCACAAAGATGATTAAGGTTTTGGAGCATGTGATGTATAAGGATAGGCTGAGAAAGCTGGGATTATTCAGCCTGGGGAAGAGAAGGTTTAGGGGGATCTTATCAGTGTTTATAAGTACCTGATGGTTAGGAATAAAGAAGAGGAAGTCAAACTCTTTTGAGTGGTACTTAGTGAAAAGACAAAGGCAATGGGTACAAATGGAAATATAGAAAATTCCATTTAAACATGAGAAAAAAACATTTTACTGTGAAGGTGATGACATACTGGAACAGGTTGCTCAGAGAAGTTGTGGAGTCTCCATTCCTGGAGATATGCAAAATCCAACCGGACACAGAGATAAGCCAGACTCTAGTTGATCCTGCTTTGAGGAGAGCAGTTGGACTAGATGATCTTCAGAGGTGCCTTCCAACCTCAAAGATTCTGTGATTCTGTGAATATATAGCATTCTGACAGATTAGATTTAACATTAGTTAATCCATTAAACAGCCTCTATAACTAGTTTCAGTAATCATTGCTATATTCTATTTACAAGCAGGCAACTATCTATAAGAAATGGGATCACTTCCCAATTTTTTTTCCCGCAAAATTAAATCTTGCAGATGGTTTGCTTTTCCATACTATTTTTCCAACTGTGAACTCTAACCCAGAGTACTTGCTTCAATCACTAGACATTAAACCTTTTCAAATACTAATTCCTCATGAAGTTTGACTCTGTCACGTCCTGATCATATCGTAATAACTGAACAAGCCTAATGAAAGAACAGGAAAACTCAGAGTGTAAAGGTTTTTTTCATTATAAACAAAATTGGCAGTATGTCTCCACTACCAAAACTGTACTTTTACTACATTTTTTCAAGTGATGTACCATAAACTTAATGGTTAAATGAAATTTTACATTCATAAAGTATTGTAACACAGAATATAGTGTATATAAAAACTCATGTGTAACCTATGTGCATTCTGACAGTCTGTTCTTGTAAAGTGTACAGCAGAAATTGTTAGTATATATAATGGCTTAGTATTTTCTGTTTTCTGCACATAATAGAAACTTGTTTAATGTGGCATGACAGCTGAGCTTTCTTGCAAGTATATATTTTGAAAAATGAGATAAGCTCTCTGCTCCTTTGCCCCTCACTTTGAATTGGTCCCAAATTCAACTTCTCTTCAGGAATAAGAACTAATTACTATGATGGTATGTTTTCAGTTTCCTGAGCATCTGTCTGGTTCTCTTAAAATATCCCAGAGGTATTTACCACTTCCAGATCTTGCATCATTTCCTCTATTCCTGGCAGGACTTTCTTTAAAACTTAGCCCCTAAACACTACTTGGTAATGTTTCATGAGTTTTTCATTCACTCTTTGGCATGTGAAGACCTTAATTATATCCCTATGAACTTCTGGCATAGGTCCAGATGCTGAGAAGAGAAACAGCCACAAGTTCACTTAAACAACACCTCTAATTGAGAAGCAGCAGTATGAAAAGTGGTAACTACCTTTCACCTAGTAATTCTCTATTAGGAAACCATAGTGAGATGAATTCTGTTCACAGTTATGGCGTTGCAGCCCTAATGAGAAGTGAATTTGATCTAACAATATTTGGATCAGAGAGAGTGTGTTTACAGTCTACTCAACTTGTGCATATGATGATAAAGTAATAATTAGGTAAAGATATAATGGTGAGCTTAAAATATGTTGTGCAAGAGTCTGATAATACATACATTCTTCTCAGATATCTAAATAAATGAATTTTGGCTGACTTCTGTGTGCATATGCAGGAAAAGTGAAATGACCTTGTGATACTAGGGTTTATGAGTACAAATATATTAGTTGTGCACATGGGGTCCTACTCAGACTTAATTTGTATCAGCATCTGCAAAAATGGAAGACTTGAGGAAGAAATAAAAACATGGTTCCTTTCTTGGCTCTGTGGAGTGGTGCTTACTTTGAAGGAAGAAAATGATGCAAATTTTTAAGTGACACAGACTACAATAATTCTGCTTATGTGACTGTAGGTAGGTCCACCTACCTACCGTGGATCTCCTTGGGCTGCAGGGGGACAACCTGTGTCAGCATGGTCTTCACCACAGGCTGCTGGGGAATCTCTGCTCCAGTGCCTGGAGCTCCTCCTCCCCCTCCTTCTTCACTGACCTTGGTGTCTGCAGGGCTATTTTTCTCACATTTTCTCGCTCCTCTCTCACAGCTGCTGTGCAGCAGTTTTTACCCTTTCTTAAATATGTTATCACAGAGGCTCTACCGCCATCACTGATGGGCTCAGCTTTGGCCAGTGGCAGGTCCTTAGAGCTGGCTGGAACTGGCTCTGTCTGACATGGGGGCAGCATCTGGCATCTTCTCACAGAAGCCACCTCTGCAGCCCCTCCACTACCAAAACCTTGGCAAGTGAACCCAGTACAGGGTATTTGAATTATGCAGTTTTCAGGAAATCAAAAGCAGAGAAGACTTTGCTGATGGCAGCTATGATCTGTGAATTGCCTGTGATAATAAACTGACGTAAAAACCAGTTTCCATATCATTATTTTTCATCTACAAGTCTACTTTTAGCTCAGTAGAAAGCACTAGAAGTACACAAGTAAATATCACACCACCATACTGTGACTTCTTGTTTCTCATATGTGTTAGCATGGGAGGAGTTAAGTTTCAGGTTAGGGTTTCTGAGAAAATCTGATGAGCCTTTGCAATAAAGCTTGCTTTTTCCTTTTCTTTTTTTTTTTTTTTTCAAACATAGACCATAATAATGCATACATCCAGACATGCTGCTAATATGCAAAGCTGAGATGTATGTATTTACTTTTATTTAAATATATGATTATTCATAGAATCATAGAATTGTTCTGGTTGGAAGAGACCTCCAAGATCATCGAGTCCAACCATTAACCTATCACTACCAAGTCCACCACTAAATCATATCCCTTAGGGCCTCATCTAAACATCTTTTGAATACCTCCAGGGATGGGGACTCCACCACCTCCCTGGGCAGCCTGTTCCAGTGCCCGACAACCCTTTTGGTGAAGAAATTTTTATGAATATCCAATCTGAAGCTCCCCTGGTGCAACTTGAGGCCATTTCCTCTTGTCCTGTCATCTGTTACTAGGGAGAAGAGACCAACCCCCATCTCTCTACAACCTCCTTTCAGGTAGTTGTAGAGAGCAAGAAGGTCTCCCCTCAGCCTCCTTTTCTCCAGGCTAAACAACCCCATTTCCCTCAGCCGCTCCTCATAGGACTTGTGCTCTAGACCCTTCACCAGCTTCGTTGCCCGTCTCTGGACACGCTCCAGCACTTCAATGTCTTTCTTGGAGTGAGGGGCCCAAAACTGAACACAGTACTCGAGGTGCAGCCTCACCAGTGCCCAGTACAGGGGGACGATCACTTCCCTACTCCTGCTGGCCACACTATTTCTGATACAGGCCAGGATGCCATTGGCCTTCTTGGCCACCTGGGCACACTGCTGGCTCATATTCAGCCAGCTGTCGACCAACACCCCCAGGTCCTTTTCTGCTGGGCAGCTTTCCAGCCACTCCCCCCCAAGCCTGTAACGTTGCCTGGGGTTGTTGTGTCCCAAGTGCAGGACTCGGCACTTGGCCTTGTTGAATCTCATGCCATTGGCCTTGGCCCATCGATCCAGCCTGTCCAGGTCCTGCTGTAGTGCCTGCCTGTCCTCCAGCAGATCAACACTCCCTCCCAATTTGGTGTCACCTGCAAACTTACTGAGGGTGCACTCGATCCCCCAAAAAATAGTTCAAGTTTTCATGACAATATCCGAACACCATCACAACAGTTTTGCTGTCAGACTTCCATGGAGAAAGCTACAGCTGTTATCTCTAATAGTAATTACATGAATATTACATATTATGCATTTTCATATAATTATATGAAAAACTGACCTAGATAAAAATCACATAGGAATTGGTGTAAGGCTACTCTAAGCACCTGTACAGACTAAATAGAGACATTTGTAAAAGCAATCATTAAATCCACCCCCATATCTAGGCCTCTCCCCAAATGTTTAATTTGTGCAATTTTAATCATTTAATATAGTATATTTGAAAATATATTTTCTTTGGAAAACAGGATACGAGCTCCATTTGTAAGGAATATTTTGTTTCTTCTAGGAGAAATTCCTACAAGCACTCAAATGTCTCATAACAGCGAACAGATTAGTAGAAAGTGAGACTCACCACTGTGGAAGGAAAAGTACAACACCATTCAGTATGCTGACTTCATAGATCTCTTTCATGTCTGTGGCTGCTATGTGAATATCATGCAGAACAACATCAAATTCCTACCACTGCATATTAATGATAACCTGTAATCACAGATAAATACAGAAAATAAAAACAACTATATTTTAGTACTACTATTAAATTTGAGTGAATACGTTACTGGTGATGATATACCAGATAAATACCTCAAAATTTCTGTTTCTTAAATATTTTCTGAAATTCTATTTTATCCTAAACATTTAATTATGCCAGTCTATCAGCAGTTGGATAGGACCCACTGATGTTTTGATATCTTCAAAAAAAGAGTGTCAGTGATATTTTAAAGCAAGTTAGAACCATATCTCTTGGACACGGAACACCCATTTCAACAGATTCTGCTAGGGTACTAATCAGTCATTAACTTAGTAAGCAAAAGAGTTAAGTGTTTGTTGGATGTGGAAGAGACCTTTACTCTGAAAAGAGTTTACATTAATAATTTTGTGTCTTGCTCCCATTAGAATTCATGAGCTCAAGTGGACAGCTGGAAAGACTTGGATGTCTAAGGACAGCATAAACTGAAGCCAGGTAACTCCAGAAGCTATCCTAGCTATTAGAAAACTATAAGGAAAGCTGTGGGTGCTCTTAAAAATGGAAATTAAAATTAAGTGATTAAGATTTCATTAAAAGTCACCTATGTCAATTCCAATTTACCACTGTGTAATCTCATCAGGTTAGTCTCTTCCCTCTGGTAAGCCATCAACCGCCATATTTTTTAGCTGAAAGTACAGTAGTTAACATTCTGACGTGGTAAATCAAAGGAATGCGTAGGGTTTTTTTAAAAAAACTCTATTCTAAGTGGCATGTGAACCCAGATGCACACTATACCACAGCAAAATCAATGGATCATGATTGAGAGGTTTAATTTTGTGAGAGGTTTAGGGCATGCTCTGAGAATGGAAGGGGACTTGTCAAAACATTGAAATTCATTTGAAGATTCAGGTTGTAGACCCTGAGAGAGTGAGCCACAGGAATGGGGCTGCTTCACAAAACGAGTGTGTACCCAGCACAGGTCATGCCATCGCCAACACCATGCAGTCCCATGGGGTCTATGCAGGGCAACACTGCTGACAGCAAAATGATCCATCAGTAGGGTCCATACAAGACAAAGTAATGAGTCAAGTCTTGTATCTATGCAGGATGTCCAGTCAACACGCAAGGACAGCAGGAAACAGGCATGGAAGCAGGACTACCTATGGTGTGTATCTAAGGGTCATCCAGAAAGACGGACTTGAGACAAGGCTACATGTAAGGTAAATCCCAAGGTCTATTCTGGAGACAGGGCTGAAGACAAGGTGACTGTCATGGTTTGACCCTGGCTGGATGCCAGGTGCCCACCAAAGCCACTCTATCATTCCCCTCCTCAGCTGGACAGGGGAGAGAAAATACAACAAAAGGCTTGTGGGTCAAGATAAGGACAGGGAGATCACTCACCAGTTACCATCACGGCCAAAACAGACTCAACTTGGGGAAAAATTAATTTAATTTATTGCCCATTAAATCAGAGTAGGACAATGAGAAATAAAACCAAATCTTAAAACACCTTCCCCCCACCTCTCCCTTCTTCCCAGGCTCAACTTCCCTCCTGATTTCTTTACCTCCCACCGAGCAGCACAGGGGAATGGGGAATGGGGGTTGCGGTCAGTTCATCACACGTTGTCTCTGCTGCTCTTTCCTCCGTAAGGGGAGGACTCCTCACACTCTTCCTCTGCTCAACCATGGAGTCCCTCCCAAAGGAGACAGTCCTCCACGAACGTCTCCAACATGCGTCCTTCCAATGGGCTGCAGTTCTTCACGAGCTGCTCCAGTGTGGGTCCCTTCCACAGTGTGCAGTCCTTCAGGAACAGGCTGCTCCAGTGTGCGTCCCCCATGGGGTCACAAGTCTTGCCAGTGAACCTGCTCCAGCGTGGGATCCTCTCTCCATGGGTGCACACATCCTGCCAGGAGCCTGCTCCAGTGCGGGCTTCACAACGGGGTCACAGCTTCCTTCGGGCACCCACCTGACCCAACGTGGGGTCCTCCATGGGCTGCAGGTGGATATCTGCTCCACTGCGAACCTCCGTGGGCTGTAGGGGGACATCCTGCCTCACCGTGGTCTTCACCACATGTTGCAGGGGAATCTCTGCTGTGGTGCCTGGAACACCTCCTCCCTCTTCTTCTTCACTGACCTTGGTGTCTGCAGAGTTGTTGCGCTCCCATCTTCTCACTCCTCTCTCTGCCGCTATAATCCTGCAGCAGTTTTTTTTCCCCTTCTTAACTATGTTATCACAGAGGCGTTACTACTGTTGCTGATGGGCTTGTCCTTGGCCAGCAGCGGGTCCATCTTGGAGCCATCTGTCATTGGCTCTGTCGGACATAGGGGAAGCTTGTAGCACTTTCTCACAGAAGCCACCCTTGTAGCCCCCCGCTACCAAAACCTTGCCACGCAAACCCAATACAATATTTAGAAGAACTTCATTCGCAACTTGTTTCTTCTATAGAACTACAACTCTACAACTACCTGAAAGGAGGTTGTACTGAGGTGGGTGTCAATCCCTTCTCCCAATTAACAGGCGATAGGACAAGAGGAAATAGCCTCAGGTTGTGCTGGGGGAGGTTTAGATTGGATCTTAGGAAAAATTTCTTCACCAAAAGGGTTGTCAAGCACTGGAACAGGCTGCCCAGGGAAGTGGTTGAGTTGCCATACCTGGAGGTGTTTAAAAGACATGTAGATGCAGAGCTTAGGGACATGGTTTAGTGGTGGACTTGGCAGTGTTAGGTTAACAGTTGGACTTGATGATCTTAAAGGTCTATTCCACCGAAATGATTCTATGAGTCTATAGGGATTTAAAGCTCTATTTCCTCCACAATAAGAAATTTCCTACTTACAAAGATATAGTCGGCTTTGAAGGAGCTTTGGAGGATGTGAAGGTGTGTATGCTATTTATTTTGCTGATATTGCTTTGTATCATTTACTCATACATTCTTCTGAGCAAAACCTAGACTTCTTATCTATGAATGCATGACCTAACAATTAGGATAGAATCATTCTTATTCTTTTCCTCTCTCCATTATGTCTCTCTGCCTAGTCAAAACTTAATTATTCATGCAAATAGAAAGAATGAATATTTTCCAACATGTGATTATAGTTGTTTTCACTGCAAAAATTTCTGAGAGCATTTTTGGTGTGCATCGCAAGAAAAGAAACAAAAGAGTCTGAATGTATGCTAAGTGCACTTCTTTAAAAATTCAGATGAACATTCACAGAGATTGCTTTGCAAGAGATTCTCTAGAGCTGATTTCAAACCACATTGAACTCAATAGAAAAAAAAGTGGTTTGGATCAGGCCTTACATTCTTTATTTGCTCATAATGCATTGTTTTTGTTACTGCAAAGAAGTCACAGAGCAGACAAAACTAGGAACTCAGCAGTCTATTGTTCGCAGACAAGATTTATAATAACAGATGCTACCAGCAAGCAGAAGCTACAAGTGGAATTTGGGACAGGTTAACATCTAATGCTATGAAGTAATATAACAAGCCAAAGAAGATTTTGCTTTATCTTGCTCTCCTTCTATTTTATTAAAATATACAAATGAAGTGTCAACAGAGTCCTAAAAAAGCTTATGCTTAATTGAATATGCACTCTTGCTTGGAAAAGTGTCACACTCATTTTCGTCAGCTGTCCATCCTAAAAACACATGACAGCATGTTCTTAAAATCTCAGGTTGAGATGTGTTTGAACGATAAGCTCAGATTGTTAGTTGAAATCTTCTCTTTTTCCTTTTACCTTCCAAGTCTTAATTAAAAAGCACTTTCCAAGAAAAAGATTCGGAATCTGGTGGTGTCCCTGGCATTCACAAAAGACTTCCCTGTTTCTGTGTCTCATCCTGAATTCTCTAAATTGGAGAGACATTTATCCAGCATCACTGGGATTTAACCAAAGTGCACATATTGATTTTGCTTTGTACTCACACCCAAAATATCTTGCAAAGCCTGGCAAGATCCCAAGAATGAGATGCAGCTGTCATTATAAGATTTGTCCTTTATTTTTTTGACAAAAAACATCTATATATTTTCACAATATCCTATTTGTTTTCAAGAACCTGAAACAAAGTATTCCTTTTCTACTAAAATAATGTCTTCTTTTTGAAGAATTCAGCATGGATTACTATAAAGATGCAAACGCTAACGCACAGTTCTTTCCAGAATATGTGCTATTGCTGTGACACCTCTGGGAAAAAATTGTTCCAGCCTTGAAAAAAAAATTGAATTTACTTGATTGTGCATATTAGTTAAATTACATATGGTCACTTCAATATTTATTTCGAGTCACTTCTTCCTCTTCTGTTGGTAATTTCACTGTAAGTTAATGTAGAGTAGTTCCTTGGGTGACTGGGCTGAAAGAAGGTTACAGATAAACCTATTGCTTCTTGGGACTGAAAAAGGACCCATAATCCTCTACATCTAGTGCACGCAATAGGTTTCTCCTTTCATTTTTGAATTAATGTTGGACTGGATGCTTAAGCTCATATGTTAGAGCCATCAAAAGCTTTTTTTAAAAAATCATGATTGAAATGAGCACTACTTTTACTCTTGTCTACTTCTCTCTCAGAAGCTTGTCTTGGACAGCTTACAGTGTTTAAACTGTATTTAACAACATACTATTCCTGTTGGCACATGTCCAGTACCGTTAATTGGATAAAGATGTGTCTAATTTTCTAATGTACTGTATTTGAAAGCAGACTAGATTTCTTTTTCCACTGAAGGACATGCACAATAGGTCTGGAGCACCTAAAATTTGGTGCAGCAAAGGAAAAATTCGTACTACCCATTTCCATTAGCTTTCCATAACGGGATGTTACAAATATGAGTGGTGAAACACAGGTGGCAAAGGACTGAGAGCAGCCACACAATTGGAGTCACACACCAGCAAAGAGAACCGAGAATCTACAGTGGATGAACTAGGGTTGGGTAGTTTCCATCTGTGGTGCCTATTAAAGGTAAATGGTAGTCACGAGGCATCCTTCTACTGTTGTCACTTATTGTCTGGAATAAAGATGAACATAATATGGATTCAGGTATAGAAATATAAAATACGTTCAAATTGTTAAACACTTCCTTGTCATTCTTTGCCTTATTTCATTTTTAAATCACAGAATCACAGAATGGTAGGGGTTGGAAGGGACCTCTGGAGATCATCTAGTCCAACCCCCCTGCCAGAGCAGGGTCACCTAGAGCAGGTTGCACAGGACTGCGTCCAGGTAGGTTTTGAATATCTGCAGAGAAGGAGACTCCAGAACCTATATATAATGTGTTAGTCAAGAGTATTCCATTAACAGCCCTGATCATGAAGATATTTCTCCATTAATTTCTTTAGTCAAATGACTATGCCTATGTATCTACAAATTTTCTTTAGATTCAGGATACATGATACCAACAGAAATGTGCAATGCTGGCTCTGAGGCTTCCTATAAAGAATATAGGGAATTACCTATAAGGTGGTCAATAACTGTTGATTTACATATCAGTCCAATTCCACTAGAAGAGAACCATTATGAAACAACATCTTTTCCAGACTTTTTTTTTTTTTAATTATAAATGTATAGGTATTAAAATCTCATGTATTACCTGTCCATGAAGGAGCTCATAGATATGTCAGTTCAGCACAAATGAATGTGTTATTTCAAGCTGCTTTAAAAAATAAATTAACAGGAAAAGGAATACACATATATAAATGCATGAGGAGAACAGCAAATACTGTACAGAATAAGACTGAGTGAAAAAAGAGCTTCTCCAGTTTACTTCTGACAAGGAATTAGCCCAACATTTTCTACAAAAATGTAGATTTTCTATGGTACTTGTTTGTGATTCCTACTTAATACAGCACAGGATTAACTTTCTCATAAGCATAATCACCTGGTAACACATGCTTCATGGCCTACAGCAAAAGCAGAAAAAACTTTTCCACAATAATTTGTATGGTTCTAGTTGTTTTGTCTTACTTAGGATTTGTATAATTTTATATTAAAATTGCTTATACTTCTTCACCCAATAGAGGTACATATAGCACCATCTAGAGATATAAAAGTAAATTTTTTAGATGAAGCACTATCAGGCAACCAGTATACAAGATGACTTTGCAATTTACAATTACTTTTCAAACTATATTTTCAAATGATAGACTGTAAGAAAATCACACATCCCTAATTGAAAGCAAATACTTGTTTAATGTTGATTGTCTGCATGACTTTTCCAGAAATATACTGATTGAGCAGCTTCTGACTATAATTTGCATTCTATGGCAAATTATTAAGATAACGAATAGGTTACACAGTATTTAATGACATTCTTAAAGACCCCTCATGTTGAGTAGAAATATTAAATATCCCTTAAATAACATGTATGATAAACAGAGAAAATCAGGCTAGTAAGAATTAGTATGTAGTGTTATTCCACTTAAGAAAGCACTCATTTAAACACTGCTACTAAGATCTACAAACATGCACTCAGGCACAGTGGCATTAAAAGTGTTTCAGATTCCTGGAAGATTTTGGTGCTTCTATTTTCTGAAAAAAAAAGATGATGTGGTTGAAGACTAGCCAATTTACATTACAAGCAAGATTCACTTTCCTCTAATTTTGTTCAGTGAAGGAATCAATCACTTGCATCTTTATAAATCGTGACTATAGCTACTGTACGGTAATAGTAATTTTGACTCTGTAAGAAGTCTGTTTGCTTTATCTTTTACTGCAGTCAATGGATGACAGGAAAAGGTAAAGATGAGAATAAGGATTTTCAAGATTTTTTAATATGTCAGTGAAGGAGTGAGAACAGATGAAGAGTCTATTGCTTTCTTTTCCCCCCTTTAACCACTAATTTCCTTAAGTGATGAGCTACTTCAGCCAGGACATTTCAGAACAACTCTTCACCTGAAAGAAAAGTAAAGCAGCTTCCAAAAAATAGGCAAGGAGTATATATAATTATAAAATTTTGCCTTTAGGCCAAGGTGATATTTGAAATCCTAGTGCTGTGCCAAGATGTTTTTAGCTGTGTTGAATCAGAAAGCAAATCTAAAATAAATTCAGTTTTAATATCATAGTAGAATAGTCTCCAAGTCCTTTCATACTGGTATACAAACAAAACTAAATGCAATGAAATTAGTGACATTGTATGAGTGTAAAATGAGCACACTGAAAGCAGCATTAGATCCTGAGTATTTACAGGAAGAAATTCTGTACTAAAATTTGAATAATAATAAAATCTATTAAAATGAATCAATATATTGTAAGAATACTGATAAGAGTTAATGACCATATTTCTCCAAGTCTACAGCTATCTCCTGTAAGCAATAGATAAAAAAATAAATTTGCCAGAAGAGCTGAAAAGTGATAGTCGAAGTGTATATGAAGGTCAGATACAGATTACTGATGTTTTAAAATTTATTACTTCAAGACTCTTCTTTTTGTAAAATATGATGGTCTCAGTAATACGTTATTGACACAGAAACACACAGCACAGCACTGGCAATCAGTGAAGAACAGTGCTTTAGAATGAAAGTTGTTATCATCTTTACTTGATTACATCCAATATTACTTCAGGCTATATACTTGAAAGTAATTTACTTTCCAATATTTTAATCTTTGACCCTAATTTAATGAGATTACTGGGATTCCCAGGGATAGCTTCCAATCATTAATATGATCATGGAATTGATTTAGAAAAGCTTGTGAAACATTAAAGGTAAAATTTTACTTATCTAGAACTAGATTCTCTGGTCTCGGTTCAAGTAGTTTGGGCCATACCTTTGGGAAAAAAAAAAATCACTAAAATCAATGTAAAAGAGAGCAATAGAATCTGGTTTTATAGGTAGGGTGTTGGTTATTCACTTAGGCTTTTCTCCTAGGTGAAAACAACTCCAAGGAGTGACTCAGATATTTTTTTAAGCTGGGTAGGATGAATAATCTTCTAGAAGAGTCAATCAGTTCCTCTGTCTTACATTTCCTATGCTCTCCTCTCTCTGCCAAGGAATGTAGATCACATATTTACATTATGTACTTTGACTGAGGTCAAGTCAATTGCACTTATTACCAGACTCATGATTTTTCATTACCATTTTACCTTGTTTTTGTGAAGTCCCTAAAACATGAAGTTGTACTAGATGAGCCTGCACTAGACTGAATGAAAATTATCTGGTATCTGCATTAAGGGAAAATACAGAATCCTGAGGGGGGGGGGGGGGGGGTGTAAATATTCACTAGTGCCCTGAAACAAAAAAATGAGGTAGAATATTAACTATATACCTATCTTTAACATCTAAAAGCCAACAAAAGTAAAATATTAGCTTTACTAAAATGACTTGAAGACATTCATAGCAAAAACATCTTTAGTTTTGATTCTAAGGTGAATTTTAAGTAAGAGGAAAAAATCATCTTGGAGCAGTACTATTTCTTCTTAAAAAATGCAAGCTAAACAACGCTGAAATACGGACTGTGTCTTTTTTTGAGCTCTGTAGGTTGATCACATGCAGTAAACATTAGTAAGTCTAATTAAAAGGTGCAAAAAGTGTTTTTTCTAATAATCTGTCTTATGATTTTCAACAATCAAATACAACAAAGAATATAAATAAAAGTTACTCTTTGACCTCCCTTTGGAGCACAGAAGTGTTGTGTACAGAACATATCAGTATGCAGCTACAGCAGGCCTCATTAGTTTGCCATCTGCCATGGCGGATAGATGCTAAAATGTTGTTATTGCAAGGTTCATTGAGCAGTAAAATTATAATATTTTTTTAAAAAATGTATTTTAAGTAAAAATCCCTTGAAAGAAAACAGCTGCCAAATGATGACTGAGGCTGTGATCCCATTAAAAAGAAAAGACATCACACAAATAGAAGAAATTTAAAAACAGTCATATCAGCCTTAGCTCCTTGCTCCTGTAAGAATGTTAAGTGGCTATAGAGATGAATGAGGTAACCTTTTCAATAAGGTGATATTTTCTACAAGGCAATATTTAAATGACACACAATATAGTATGTTTTATCCTAGTTATTTCTGTTCTAGCACATCTTCATTGGCTAAGAGGTAAATTATTGGAACTGTCAGAGAAGTTGTGGCCGTGTTTCATTAAAGAAACTTTTCTGAGCTGCTTCTATTTATCATCAGTTCCAGGAGCTTCTACATGAACAAAGGAAAACTAATAACTGCAGGGACTTTTGTGGGTTTCGACAGTTGTCCAGAAACTGTAAGGGTAAAACTGTAAGGGTAGTTTTGGAAACTTTTTTAAATATAAAAATATAAATCACATTTTTCACTAACAGGCCATATCTTTATTCGTACATAAATCATTCATACTATCTGAGACCATCTTATCTTTCAAACCAAAGACAAAATATTTTCATTCTTCTAAATGGAAGTTCCAGCTATATAACTGGGTTTTGTTGATTTGCCAGAAAGGAACGAATGATATACTGTGGCCACTGAACTTTCCTAAATGTTGACACATGAACATAAAATTTTCTCAGGCAATCTATCATTAGCATGGATTGGGATAATCCTCAGAAATTTTAGAAGTAGGTTGAAGAGGAAATCTCTTATTACGTTTCTGAGAAACCTACCTGGACAACCTTCCAAAGGAAAGATTCAAAGGAGAAGACAGAAATAAATTTCTCCTGTGCCCTTAAAAATATAGCTAGAAAAAATTATTCTGAGTAATAAGTAGGCTTCATAATGCACTATGAAAAATAGACTGTGCTGTTTCCCAACTCAAGGATCTAGAGTTGTTTTTTTTTTCTTCCAGAGAAAAGGGCATCAAATTTAGAGGGTTCATGATACAACAGTAGCTTGAGCCCCCAACCATAAACCTGAAAAAATTAAACCACATTTTCTGCACTCAGTGAGCTAATTTTCCACATTAACAGGAAGGAACCGCTTAGTTTGGCAAACACTTTATTTAAGAGTGAAAAGATTAAAAATAGAGCTTAAAGAAGATAAACCAGGGAACGAGCAATATTTAATTTCTAAAATAAAACAATTTACAGTCCTATATGCTCAGGCAATGGCCAGGCCAGCCACTCCTTTCCCCTCCTGCAGTAATATGTCATTCACAGCCTGGGAATGGCAGGTCTTTCTATGTAACAAAGCCGAATGAAAGCTACTGCTGGTCTCATGGTGCAAGTTGCTTCCATGTTGCTAGACATTGTTGCTAGCCATGTCTCACTGCTCTGCCAACCATCCCTCACTTCTTCCTTACCCATGAACCCCTGCTACCATTCTCCACTAGCAACCCAGTTGCTTTGCTACGCATTTCTCATTTGTTGCTCTTGCTAGGAGCTTTGCTAGGAGCTCAGGCTCTACTGCCTATTCTAGCCAACCTCTCCAACACCATTAACAGCTCCTGTTAATATATGGAATGGGCATCATTTACAACATCAGGATTTCTTGAATCAAAGCAGATGAACTGATTTGTAACAGCTTTTGCAGATTCAGATCTCTGAAAACTGAAATGGAACTGTAGATTAATAAAAACAATGTTCCAGGTTCACTCCTAATTTTGAGACCATATTTATATAAAGTTTTACAAAAAATTAGTATTATTTATTTACCTTCATAGAACAGAATACACCTAACTGCTGAGAAGAGCAGGCGGCACTATAAACAACTGATGGAGAAGACAGAATACTGCTATTGACTTCAGTAAGACTAGTTCTTTTCTACCAATGTTGCATATTAACTAAAAAGATTAATGTTTTCCTCTAGACACTCATCACTGAACAAAAAGATACGCTCAGGGTTACTAACAGAACTCATCTATACTAAGAAAGAAAATTGAACATGAGTATGATGTGACCTGTGAGTTGATCTATTCCTGATTTTACAGATACTCCATTTCATGTGTATCATCTAGAAATGGATGAAATAGTAGTTTTATGATGACTTATATGGAACCTACTAACTATAGTTTCGTGTGACACAATTGTTATTTATTAGCTAGGTAATTTACAAGACAATGCAATCTTAATAGCATAGATCTTATGAGTTACTGTGACAACATGTCGTTATTTACACCAGAAGTAGTGACTTGATGTACTTAAACTCACGATAACTGCTCATGGATGGTAGTATGAGATCTTTTAAAAGTAGAATAAATAGCAACATGTGTCAAAGTGTACTTCATACTTTTAATGCAGCAACACCTTAGGAATTTAACTTAGTTAAAAGGTGTGTGTAATATAAAACTGAAATGAAATACACAGCAAGCTAAAATATGTAATAATTTCAATGAAAATAGTAATAGCCTAAAGTACAACCCTCATCACAATTAGAAAGTCATCATAATGTCATCATAGCATTCACAGAAAATAAAGGTTTAACCTAAATGCTATAGTGTGATACTGACTAAGAATGGCAAATGTTTTAGTAATTATTTACTATGTATTGTGGTATTTCCTAAAAAGTAGGACATTGTTGCTCTGGACACTTAACAAACTTTACAAATACAAAATAAACTATAGTAGCTCTCTCGAAGAGCTTACATTGTAATTTAAAATTAATATTTAAGAAGCATGTTTGAGAGGTGAAAGACTGAGGAGGAAAAATGACAGAGCTAAAGCAGACCAACTGCTGATTGACTGTCACTAGTGTCATGAATTCCCACTAAGTTTGGAATAGAAGCAATCTATGATAAAGGTATGGTAACTGTCCAGTCGGTCTGTACCTTTTTCATTATCATACATTCTCAATATACTGCAAGGTAAAGTTCTTTTGTCATCATGCTGAAGCTTGTTGCCAGCAGAATCGTTCCATGGCTGGCTGGTGTCGCTCAGGGAGAGTATGACTAAACAAGGTTAATGAAGTATTTAGTAAAACTGATCCATCTTGTAAGCAGCCAGAGTCTAAGAAAGGCAATCTTTCTCTCAAGTATCACTGCATTTTTTTAAACTACATATATACTTGATGGCAGCATGGATTTACAGCAGCACTTTCTACATTGTGCAGATCACTTGCCACAGTCGGGTCTTCACAGATGAGCAGCCGGCATTTTCACAGTGTAACAGAATTCTCCCCTTATCACTGCCCAAGGTACAAGATGTAAACGCATGCGTGCATGAAGAGTAGACTATTCTCAAACTCCTATCAAGGATATCAGCTTTTAAAAAAGTTGTCTGTCCATCCTCTTTGCAATCCATCATAGCATCATACCGAATGAAACTAGACAAAAAGTTACACTCAACTACCGCAAACACAAGATACACAATGAACTCTCCACAGTTCCAAAAGTATGGAGAAGAAAATACATGTTGCTATACTTGAACAAATCAACACTCTTCATAAAGCTATTTTGTCACTAATGATGAAGAAGTGATAGGAGAGTTAACACCTGTAGAAAAAACTGTTTCTTACAACAACATGTAATCTTGCTAAGCTTAGTTTCTGCATAAGTGTCAACAAACACATTAATCTTAGCTTGTCCCATTCCCTTTTTAAACTCTGATACCAGCTTTGGCATCTTTCTGCTTCACTGGAAGAAGAGTTTCAGATGGATAGAGTTTCTCTGTCTTTTCAATCTTGCAGCTCTAGAGAGCCTTTATAATTTACTCTGTTACAGTAAGGTAAATCTATATCCTTTTGTGCAGTGGCAGGGGAGGGCAAGGAAAAAGAGAGAAGGGATGAGGTGGAAGCTTCTTAATTGCAAACTCTGCCAACAAATGTTTTATCTTTGACTGAATGGTAAATGTATAATAGTAGGAAGGCAAAGTTTGAAAGGAAAGGTCATATATTTCATTAGTCTAACTGACATACCTTCCAAAAAACAGCTAGGCTTCCCAGCCTACTAGCTCTTCCATGTCTGATATAGACGCCACAATCTTTAAACTAAATACTGGGGGAAAAAAACCCTGTATATTATTATTGTCTTTCTGATTCATGGAGCTATATGAAATTTTCCTTTTATGCCTCAGCAGTTTTTAATTTTGTTCTTTCAATTTCCTAAATTGTATTTAATCTCACCATGCTCCATGTTGTTTACTGTGCATACTCCCTCTGTTAACTATTCATTTTTGTAATCTGTGCTTGTTTTTCATGATTCCTATTTGGCTTGTGGCAACCTTGGAAAAGTCATGGCACTTCCTGAGGTTCTGTCACTGTCAGTAATGGGTTGCTTTTGTCATTATCACTTCTGAAATTTAGAAATGACATTGAAATATGTGGTGTGTTTCTCTCATATATATATCTAGTATGTCTCCATGATATTCTTTACTGAAAATCTAATTCTTTAGGAGGCATGTGCCAAAGATAACACTGAGTATCATAATACCAGAATTCAAATCCAGAAGTAGAGGTTTCTGTCAAAGCCCATACAATTCATTAGTAGAATCTATTGCAAAATACTATGGCATTATCAGGCCATATTCCTCTACCTTTAGGTTGCAGAAATAATTTTTGTCCTGAATGTGTTTAGTCTTCTCATTTTTACACCTCTGTTCTTTATCTTTTTTGACACAACTTGGGTTTTTTTATGGTTATCAAAGAAAGTATGGTCTTGATAAAAGACCAAAAAAATAGTCTGATAGTTACATTGTCCATTAAAAAATGTATGTAACACAAGAGATTAAAAACAAAAAATTTCCATAACGAAATTCAGATTTTGATCTAAACATACAGAAGAAGAGGAATAGATAAGGTAATATTTTTTTTTTTTTTTTTTTTTTTTTTTTTCTGACAGCATTTTAGCAAACTAACTGTTTGGTAGGCTAAGATGAATATTTTTTGTAAATATTGATCCCTAAACAACAGAAACGCTGTACTTATAGGAAAATAAAACCAAAAAAAAATTAAGCAAACTGAGTTATAAAGTGCACAAAGGAAGAAAAAGAAAGAACATCACAGATGCCTCTATACATTTATGTACTTTGTGCCCAGCTTTTAATTGTGGCCACTGTACAGACATAAATGGGTGAAACAAAGCTAACTAGTTAACACACTGCAGCAGAAAATAAATGCATCTGTATGGTTTATAATTAAAATAAAGAAAAAAAATAATGAGATAGTCAAAGTGAAAAATGCCACCAAATAAATTATTTCAGTCAAATTAGAGGCTGAAATAACTACAAATTATAAATGAGCTAACCAGAATATAATGAGTAGTTGGCCTTGTACCAAAATGTAAGTATACTAAAATAGTGTAAGTAACAATAGTACATAAGTATTTTGCAATACTGTGAATGGCATGGGCAGCCATAATCTAAATACATTTTATATGAGTAAGTGAGATATTAAATGGCACATTCAGCTGCACGTAGGAGGTATCCAAGTGACAGAAAAACAGTAAGTTGCCAAACAGAAGTAGTGCTTACTATGCGCTACACAGTGCAGCTATAGAGAAGTGTGATGTCAATGAATGAATGTAGTAAAGTTTTATTTTAAAGTTTAAAACTGGCCTGATACATCAGCCTCCTAAACACTGCCATCACAGTCATCTCTAATGCCTTAATTGTAATTTATAGAGAGAAAGAGTTACAACACATTGATATAGAAACCCTAATTTAGTTCTTTGGACCTAATTTTCCAAAGCTGATCACCTAATTTTGTATCATGAACTGCAATAGACTTGATTTTTCAAAGCTCCCGCTAACTTCAGCAAGGGCTTTCTATATTCTGTTTCTTAGAAAAGTCTGGTGCTACCATTTGGCAATCAAATTTTAAAATACTAGTTTTTGTTTCTGTTTAAGAAACTAGAACTTCAGGTTCCATTCTAAAGGAGACACAGTTTTTCTTAAGATCTAATGGTTTAAGGAGGTGCATCCATATACAATCACAGTCATAGTAGTGACATTCAAGTTTTTACGAAGTCTATTATTTTCCATCATGTTATGTCAGAATGCTTTTATAGAGCTGCCTAGAAAGGCTAAGATGCAAACCCAGAATTTAAGTCACTTCATGAGGCTGACCGTCATGATTTTCAAGAAAGCTAAAGGAGGCAATGGCGCTATAGGAAATCTTGTAAAGATTGTCTATATAAAGGTTTTCTATATATTTCTTCCCTGTTTGTTTCTTTCTGGAGAACAGTGTTTGTTCCTGAGCTTTGTGAGGCACGCATATAAAACATGTTGTTTCCCAAAGCCCCTCACTTAAAGCAATGTATTTTGTGCATAAATTTTTTTATGATGTAAAGCATCAGATAGAGACCAAGAATAACAAACAAAATATTAAAATTCATAAATCAATTTGTGAATTAAAATTTTGACTATTGAGTAATACATAAGTGATATCCACATCATTACTAAAAGACATCTGATAATTATAATGGGATTTAAAAGTAAAAAATACGTTAAAATTTTTAATCTTTGATTATCAGATTTTTTTGTTTTTTCATTTCAGTTTGTGTTTAGAATCAAAGAGTGATATACATAAGGAGCAACTGATAGCAAATATATTTATAGCAATGTTTCACGTTTCAGCCATAAAACTGGTCATTTGTGTCCTATTGGTTGAACTACCAGTCTAATGAGTTCCACAGGTAAATCTCCTGTTGACTCAAAGACACTTGGAAATGTCAATTTCTCAATTAATAAATGACTAAGCACAGCATCTTGATTTGAATTAGGCCACAAAATTCAAGTCCTTTTATCTACAAAGTATGCAGTTACATTGCTTTGTTATGGAGTAAGTAATTACAGTATAAACTAGCACCTGGCTTATTTGACTGAGTGTAATTAAACTGAAATGATATACTTCTTTTTATTTTTTTTTTCTTTTTTATGAAGAACTGTATCATTTACTGCTTTAAAATTTTATTTCTCTCTTCTAGGTGAATTTATTCACAAAATAAAATATCAAAATACTCCTGAATAGTCAGGAGGGGTTATATTTTCAAGAATTCCTTTCTCAGTCTTGAATTTAATATTAATTTCTGTGTCCTTGATTGTTAGGTTTTGTTTGCAAGTGCCAAACATAGTGAGGCTGCTAAGAAACATCACTCATCTTTCAACTAATCTTGTCCCTTTTTGTCTTCTGCAGTATTATGCTTTTGCAACTGTATGTCATCTGTTACCTATTACTAGGCTATTAAAATAGTTATGTTCTTGAATAAGCATAAGAGACAGAAGTAAAAAAGTTTACACAACTTGTGTTCTGGTGAATCAGAGAGTTGGGCAGGGAACAACACATACTCATTTAACAAAGACTTGTCTTCCATAACATTCAAAGATTTAATCCACAAACAGATCAAATGTCATGTTTAGCACTACTGGTTATTATAAACAGTTCAGTAAAGTGATTTCTTAAAAATATTTTGCTCATTGACACTTTACTCTCATTTTCTAGATTAAAGGAAGCTAAGATTCTTCCCTGAAAGGGTTGTCGGGCATTGGAACAGGCTGCCCAGGGAGGTGGTGGAGTCCCCATCCCTGGAGGTATTCAAAAGGCGTTTAGATGTGGCACTAAGGGATATGATTTAGTGGTGGACTTGGTAGTGATAGGTTAACAGTTGGACTTGATGATCTTGGAGGTCTCTTCCAACCAGAACGATTCTATGATTTTTAAGAAAATCAAAAAAGTCCATTCAGTACTGTTGTTATATGATGTAGCACACCAGTTTCATGTATGCTGAATAGCAAAGAGGATATCTCATCTTTCAAAAGCTAAATAAATATTTAAATCCAACAAGATTCAGAGAAAATCATCCTCTTCAGTTGTCATTCTAACCAAAGATTACATTCCTAATAAGTATACTTCTTTCTTTTTAGTATTCATGTCAATTGTTGCATTTTACCTGTTAACACTTCTTGTTCAGCTTTATTCTGCTTTCTTGTTCTTGTTTTTACTAACTTGGAAAGTCCAGGGACTATTGCTATATATGTTCACAGGTTTTTAAATGTGGAGCTCTATCATTTTTTCCTTTATTATTGCTACTTAACTATATTGAATTGTATCTTAGGTGTCACTTGTGTAACATAACCACAACATTTCTGACTCTCCTAAAATTATGTGGTTGGTAGCAGACTGAATAATCCATTGATGCTGAAGCATCCATCTCTTCCTATTCAGGCTTTCTGTCAGAGTTGTCCCAAATCCATGCCAAAACCAGTACTCATGGTATATTCAATCCATTGCCTTTTTTTTTCACAACTTCATGAAAATCCCTGAACCAGTACTTAGCCATTAGTAGCAAGTGGCTTAAGGACTTTCAGTATTTTGTTCTACAAGGCTTGAAATTTGTCTATATGCCACTTGGTTCACTTTACTTCATTCACATTCACTCCCTTCTGGAGTACTGCATTCAGCTCTGGGGCCCCCAACACAAGAAGCACGTGGACCTGTTGGAGCAATGCCAGAGGATGACCACAAAGATGATCAGAGGGCTGGAGCACCTCTCCTATAAAGACAAACTGAGAAAGTTCAGCCTAGAGAAGACCTGGGGAGACTTTACAGCAGCCTTCCAGTACCTAACAGGGGCCTACAAGAAAGCTGGAGAGGGACTTTTGACAAGGGCATGTAGTGATAGGACAAGGGGTAATGGGTTCAAACTGAAAGAGGGTAGATTTAGATGAGATCTAAGGAAGAAGCTCTTCACTCTGAGGGTGATGAGGCACTGGAAGAGGTTGCCCAGAGAAATTGTGGATGCCCCATCATTGGAAGTATTCAAGGCCAGGTTGGATGGGGCTTTGAGCAACCTGGTCTAGTGGAAGGTGTCCCTGCCCATGGCAGGGGAGTGGGGTTGGAACTAGATGATCTTTAAGGTCCCTTCCAACCCAAACCATTCCATGATTCTACAATTGATTAAGTGGAAGTTCCACAAATAAAACAAATGGAAAAAGAGAAATGAATCTACTCTGGAGGTAGAAGTTCTACAACACGAAGAGATGGGAATTCATTGCAACTGTAACATTTTATTGCAAGAGTAAGTAAAGTCAGAATAAGAAGTTATAAAAACATAATGTAGATAAGTAAACTTCAGTAGTAATATATTTTTGTGATAGATAAGGAAACAAAACCAATTATTTAGATACTTCAGAGAAAAAGGGAAGATAAAAGGAAAGGTAAGGGCTCTAATTATCAGAAAGGAAATACACTGGTGGGGAAAAAAAGTAGAATTTCGAAGTACTTGCTCTGCTTCAGTTCACTCAAAAGGACTCTTGTGTGAAATGATTAATTATGCTGGGAGTAGATGAACAACATAAGAGAACAGACATCAACATTGTTAAAGAGCAAATGAGAAAATACCTGGACCAAATTAATGTTTTGAATCAGCAGGGCCAGATTAAATCCATCAGAGAGTGGTAAGGAACTAGCCAATGAACTTTTATAGCCAATGGCAAATGATTTTACAGAACTCCAAGGAGATCCTAGAACTGCAGATTAGTAACTTGACATCAGTTATAGGAAAAATATCAGCTAAACAGAGATATAACATGAGTACAAGTAACTATTATAAGTGCTAGGATGATGTTTAAGGCACAGAGCAAAACAAATGTTAGAGTTTAAAAAGAGCTTATATATTAGACAGAAGAAATGCCATAAATATGGCCTCTCTTGCCTAATAAGCTTACGTACCAGAATAATTCAGGATATTGTTGTAAAATACAACCAATGGAAAAGAAAAAGCTATATTCCTACAGCCCATTAAAACTAGATAGCATCTATACCAAATATTATCAAAATAGTTCAGAAAGCAGAAAAAAAGATGATCACTCATTAAGTACTCTAAATATGTTGTAGTTCTAATAACCTTTAATAAATCAACACTCAAGCCATTAACTAGTGGTCTAGCTTCAATTCCTCTTTCCTCATAAATAATATCTGTTAAGCTGTAACATTTACACCTTACATTCAGAGGTCAAACTAGAAAAACGGTATGAGCATGACTTATTTCTGAGTGTAAATACTTTTAAGCTCATACTGCCGGACTCATCTGCAGCCTCTTGAGCGTTAGATACAGCTAAACCACCCATGGGGCATAACAAAAATAGATACTATGTCACTCTCCTCAACAGAAATCAGTTAATGGTGATAGATAATATTGTCATCTACAAAAGGCTTTCACCTCCAGTGTTCCCCCAGATTACATTCTCTGTTTCTCTTCCAAATTTATCAGTTCACTGATAGCAAGATGCCCTGTTCTTTGTTTCCAATATTAGACCAAAGGCATTTAATTATAGAAAATTTGCAGTCAGTGTAAATAAAATATCTGATACCAAAACTTTTGGTCTGCATAGACAGTCTATTGCATACATAGAAGAAACATTTTCTTTTCAAATAAATTATTGTGGGTCAATAAGGATTGAACTGGAGGATAGTAGCATGGGAGATAGAATCAAATGAATGGCAAGGAAAGCATTGACTTTGACTACTGAATAACAAACATACCCTGTATCTTTATTCATAAAACCAGTCTTTAATTTTTCCAAACTTTCTCTCCAGCAGAAACTGAAAACCTACCTAATCTTGATTCTTGCAAAACCAGTAACTGTATATGATGTGATTAAGATGGCAAATAGGGCTATTAACAATTAAAGAGTTAATGCAAAAAAAAGTCTGAACTAACTTATCTAATCTGCTGTGTGACAAAGGAGTTAACTTCACATACTTACTGAAAAAGATTTTTATTTTTGGCTGCATGTGGTCTTTCAGTTTGTAGGACTGCTTGCCTTATGAATGATTTGAGCAAAGAGATCACAAGCTGGACCATAGTATCTGTTGTATTATTTCCAATGGTGAATAAGATTTCAGAGCATATCATTTTGCAACTTTCACAGACAGAAAAAAAAAAAATAAATATATTTGAATAGTTTGCTTTAAAGAACTCAGTCATTCCCAGTAAAAATACAACAACTATTGTTAGAATGAAAAAGTATAACGCTGCAATGTGTTGACCTCCAGGTCACAAATGACTTCTCTTAGAAAAGGAATATCTAAGGAAATAATTAACTAAGGAATTATATACAGTATGTAGGTACATTGTAGTGTATTCTAATACATTACTGTAACAAACCACATATATATATAGACCCCAATACCTCTGCACTCACAATGTGCTGCCTTTGTGGGTGTGGGTACATTTGAGTGTGTGTGTGTGTGTGTGAACCTTTTAATACTTCTTCTTCATGATTGCCTCTGACACAAAAATCATGATTTATTATACATTTTAATAATGAACAGTCTGAGCTAGATGAACATTAATCATTATAATTTTAAGTAAGAATGAATTATATTTAAAAACACTTTTTCCCCCTCATTTGCAATTCTTCCATGCAGATAAAGTGCTGGAGGTTAGTTATGGTATAGGAAATTAAAGATGAACTCTAATATTTGTGTAGTCTATTTTGTTTTTTCAGTAACTATTTTTCATTTTTTACAGAAAGAAGTACTTTTAGAATGAATTGAGAATCTTAAATATTTCTCACTTTTTCTTGGAACTGCCTAACTAAAAAACTGCTAGGATTGTCACATCTAAGAAGAAAGACACAAGTCAGTGCCATTGAACAAGCACAGATCACATCCTGACCAGGTTAAAAGCTACTAAAATTGTTATTTACTATATCTATTGGCTCGAGAAGTAAGAGGCATCTCCTATATTGCTAGGAAGTGACAGGCAAGGGAGGTATGTTCATAGTACATTTTAAAAGTACTACATTAAAATCTTTAAAAAGGTGCAAATGTACTCCAAGTAGTAAATATTTCTTACCCAACAGCTTCATTTGTTCAACTGTTTCCTCTCTTTTGCATGTGTATACAATCTAAATTGCTTTTCCCTGCCTTTTTTTTAACTCAGTCCTTTATAACATAATATTTTCTCCTTATCAGCTTTTGCCCAATCTCAGTGTTGATCATTATTATAAAATTTATCATATAGACACAGGAGCAATGTAGAAAAATGAAAAACCAAACAAAGACTTCCATGGGCTTATGGCTGAAAGGATAGATGACAAACAGGTTCCATCTGCTTCTCAGCGGTGTTAGATGTTCTGAGATGATGTGAACATCCAAAGTGGTATCACATAGCTGAATTGCTGAATCACTGAGAACAAAAACATTAGAGACTTTTCAGCTGATGGTAGCACACACTGTGAAAGCCAAATAATAGTTTTCTCTGGCCAGCGAGATCCAAGTCTCCAGTGCCTGAAGGTCAGTGTTAATGGGAACAATTTGGTTTTGGCTGGGTGGGGCTCTGGGCAACCTGATCTAATTGAGGATGTCCCTGCTTATTGCAGGGGGTTTGGACTAGATGACATTTAAAAGGTCCCTTCCAACCCAAACCATTCCATGATTCTATGATTCTTTCACAGTCAAGTACAAGGCAGCATATTGATTAGAATTTTGGGATTTTGCAGAAGATTGATCTTTTAAACAGTTTATTTATCAGGAAATAGATTTTAGCACATACATGGGACATTTGCTTGGATGGTATATATGAAGGGCATAGAGCCTGCAGGATTCTGTCAGAGAACAAAGGCAGATGTGTGAAAGAGCAGGTAGCAATATTTGAATGCAAATAAGAAGGTTGGAAGATTACCTATCAAGTGTTGCACTGAGTATTTAGGACTGATAGTAGAGAGCAGATGGATTTTGACAAAGGAGCAGACGGATTTTTGGTTGATACGAGAGGAGAGCTGTCAAAGTACCAGCTGTGGTTGAGAAGGAAGGATAACCAATTAATTGTCTGTGCCCTTTTTTGGCAGATGTCAAGTTCTGCTATCTTTTATTTACAGAGGCTTGATTCCTTGAGAATCCACAGAGGAAGGCATTCTTTAAAAAAAGCTGAGGTATTCCACACCTGGTACAACAAGAAAGCAGTTGTCTTTCACAAATAGGTGGAGACAAATAGAGAATGAATGGTGAACTGGACTATATGAATCTTTGCTGGGTATTTCCCACAGGAGATCAGGTAATTAAGTTGCAGTTTAATTAACCTACATTCTTCATATCTTGTCTTTCTTTCTGAATTTGCAGGGTGCGCATGTTTTCTAGTAAACCATGAGACAAAATACTAGCAGACACTTTTATAACAAACCACACAAACAATGTCATTATTGTCTGGAAACTAGATAAATTGTCTAATAATGTATTAGAACCATCACCAGTAAGGCAGCAAGTTATTTCAGTGTGATTATTCCCCACACAACGTAGTTCAGGACAATAGACACCTGTTTTCTTGGGCAAGTGGTGTTTAAGGAGTGGAAAAGTGGAATAGAATAATGAGTGCAAAGTGGAATAGAATAATATCACATTTCACCTTTCTAGAGCCAATCATATAGTTCAGTGAAATAACAATTAAATACCTAAGAATCTATTCAGGAAAATAGATAGGAGACCATTCTTAAATGGAGAATAACTCTACAAAAAGGCTTAAAAATCACTTTAGTTCAACCCTTATGTCAAGATTCAAATATAACTTGTTCCCTCACTTTCAGCTTTTCTCTAAGTGTAGAAAGGTGATAACTAAAGTTTCATAGAAAGGCCAAACACTACTATAAGTATGAGCCAAAGCACTCTCAAAATTCCTAATTCCTTCTTTGTATATCTGCTATAAAAATGAGACAGGTACAATGCTGTAATTGTAAACATACCTCTCTAAGACCACGCTGAGCAGGACATGCAGTGTATGCCTGCATAGTGTTTTAGTTCAGATAAGGAGTGTGCTTTTCAAATGAACCTACCAGGAGACCCCATGTATAAAATATCTGTATTAGCAAATAGTGTGGGGCATCTAGGAGCCAGTCTGTAGAACAGAATAGTTGCAGCTGAGGATCTAATGTAAATACTACAAATGTTTGGGAAGTTTTTACTTCATGGAGGTTGTTGAAGGTTATGGAGGTTTCTAATTTAACTCTAGTCCTGCCCTGTGAACTGAATGTCTGTTAACAGTACACTTTCAATATAAAGGAACCAGACTGTAGGTTCTAAGACTTTCCATGATGCAAATCAAAGCTCAGTAAGTGGACAACTGGAAGAACTGTTTCAAAAATGCATTGCTGATTCAAATTTAAAAAGTAATGGTCAGGTACTTTTAGTGCACTTTGTTTTGCAATGAGGAGTAGTCTCAGAGCACATGAAATGAATTTGTTTTCAATGAAACTAAACTGAAGGTGTTCTCCAGCAGCCTACTGCATGCACTCCAGCTGCAAACAGGCAATCAATCCATAGGACAAGAATAGAGCAATATCCAAAGCAATATCCAAAGTAAAAAAGAAATCGAAACAAAGAAAACCCCACAAAATAGTCCCCTGAGTATAATGTGGATATCAAACCTTGCCTCCAATTCCTCACTTTGCAGATCTTGTATTATTCCTCAGCACTTGCTGAAGTAAGGATATTTGGCCAACCTGTAAACAACAGATATTATAAAATACCAAAAGATATTTCAAAATAATATCCTACCATAAGAACCAAATGAAAGCAATTCTCACACCATGTAAGAAAAACTTTCTTGCTAATTACAGCATGTTCACAGGGTAACAGGGCATATGGGTGATTTAAGGTTCAGGAAAACAGTACACACTACTTTGCCTTTACTGATAAACAAAGGTGCACTAGGGATATCTCCTTGGCCCCAGAAGCAAGTGACCATTATTGACTTGTATGCAAATCACTTACAGCTAGGTTCCTTTCCCATAGGTTGCCTTCTCCAGAGGTGCTTGGAGCCAAGATATAACATAAGCCAGATGACACTTCAGCAGAGTAGATGACTGAAGATTCAGCGCTCATGTGTTGCCATTGTTTCTAAAACTGTATAGCTTTACTTTAAGGAAGAGATGCTGAGAATTGATTCCAAGGTTCAAATTCCCAGCTTCAGCCTCTTTTGGTTGTAGCCTAGTGAATGTGATTTTTTCCCATTGCTAGTAAAAGGCCATGAGCTCTGTACTGATCTAATAGTGCAAAGTCTTGTCTGGACTTGCTTGCCACTTACTGGTTTTAGCTTGTTATAACAATTCCCTAGGGATGAGGTGACTATTGCCTATTTGTTTTAAATTAAACTCTGTAAATACCATCTATATTGACAAAAGAGAAGACATTGTTCTTGCTTAGTGAAAAAGGGGGGAGAAGGAATAGACACCACAGGGAAGATGAAATTACCTGGATAGACTTCCCCAATTCTTTTGTAATGTTGGACTCGGAATGACTATTATTCTTGTGCTGGTTGATGGAAAGGTTGGCTACTCTAACACAAAGTATATGTAGAAGTGATAATAAGCAACGAACGATTGGGGACACAAATCTTTCAAGAGTAGAAGAAAATATCTTTGTTGCCAAAAAAAAGGAAGGAATATGATGCTATGTGCTTTATAGGAAAGTATTTACGTGAGTAAATATTCAAGCAAAATATGGCGCACACATTTAATTGCTGATTTTTAAATAAATGTAAAAAAAG
The DNA here is from genome assembly GCA_009819775.1 of Phoenicopterus ruber ruber. Classification (NCBI taxonomy): domain Eukaryota; kingdom Metazoa; phylum Chordata; class Aves; order Phoenicopteriformes; family Phoenicopteridae; genus Phoenicopterus; species Phoenicopterus ruber. The sequence continues at coordinate 180,150,604 of CM020215.1, forward strand.
ATAATTTTCCAGTATGTGACCCAACAACAATTTTAGATATAGAAGCTCAGAAAAATTTGCCTATGAGAAGAGCTGTATAAAAAACATCATTACTCATTAAAAAAAAAAAAGATTTTTTTTTTTCTTTTTAGACCTGTAGTTCTTTTAGATTAATTCTGGTTTATACCTATAATGCATAGAAACATGTATTTTAAGACAGGAAAGAAATCTTTATTCATATACGGCTTTAACCTCCATTTTTCTCAAAACTTCTCAGCAAGGTAGGTGGATGGATGAGAAGCACAGGTAGAGATTAGAACAGGTCAAAATACTGGTGAATGTTCTTATTAGCTAGCTTAAGGAAATCTCTGATCATCGTATCCCATCATTAATTCTGTTCTGAGTCATATAGTTATCCTTATCTATTGCACCATGGAAAATTTTAATACTGAACGTAAGGTTTCAAATACAAAATAAGGAACAAATAGAGGAACTACAGCATCTGGAACTCAGCTAAGCACCAAGCTGCAAGACTAGATTCAATCAGCAGGTATTCTAAACAACTTAAGAAAAACACTGGCAGGAGAATATGGAAATTGAAAAGGGAATTTATCTAGCTAGGGATGAAACTGGAATCCCTCTTCTATTTGCTGATGAACTAATAAAGCAATTTGTACAGTTCTCTGAAAAACTGGTTGTGTTTTATTGTTTTCTTCATTTTTTTTCCTTTGTGTATCTGGTGAAAGATTGTCATGCCTGCAACAGGATAATTTTATGAGTTTCTTACATTTGCACATGGTGAAAATGCCTTTTTAAGTTGTTTCTGTTTTAGAATCTCTTTCATTTGTTTATGTTGCTGCATCTGACACAGATAACTGCTGTATACTTCTCTATCTCTGTGTGTGTGTTTTACCTTGCATTGCATTGTGCTGGCTACACAGCTACCAAACAGACCAAAAGGCTTCAGCATACTGAAAGCATCACTTGCTTCATCTCTGCAGATCTAATATGTAAATTGTTAAAAATTAAAACAATTTGTTTATATAAAAACAAAATAAGTATTTTTTTTCTGGTTTACATAGATTATAGCCTCAATTTTTGTCTGTAACAAAATTACAGGAAGATGTTAATGACTCTTGTTTCCTCTGCATAGTTAGTATTTTTTCCACATACCTGATTTCTCCTAAAGAACACTGTTAGGTTGCACACCTGCACACACTAAAAAGGAGCACAATGGCACAGTGGAAGGTGGGAGAACCCCAGGAACGGCATCAGGAAAAGGAGCCCCTGCCCAGCCCCTCCCAGGGCTGTCCCAGGGGAACCTCAGCTCCAGGGTCCAGAGGTGACACTCATGAGTCAAAGGGAGAGGCTCTCCCCTCATTTTACAGAATGAGGGGGAGTCACTACCTAGGGGATTTGGGACACATTATGGCATATAGGGGAAGAACATTTGGGGGTTGCACAAGACTTATTATGGGATGTTTAGAGGAGGGGAAAAAAAGGAAGGGAAAAGGAGGGATCCAGGTGGTTTGGGGAAGAACAAACATGGGAAAACAGAGGACTAAGGGTATAAAAGGGGGATGGCTGTATGTAAGCAGATTGCTGCCCAGTATGCTTGTCTGGCCACACTCCATGCCTGATCAGCACAGTCTGTCCCATCGTCTTATTAAATTCCATATCTAATTATTCTCCTCGTCAAAGGCCTCTCTCTTCTGTGTGCACATGTATGTATGGTGGTCTGAGTGGCAGCGACTGGAGTCAGGTCAGTGGTCAGAGACCTGCGTGTTGGTGGTGCCAGCACCTGGAGTGAGTACAGTTGTGCAAGCAAGTGCGTGGGCACTAGCAAAGATCAAGCTGGACTAGCTAGCAAGCAGGTGAGATGGCCGGGGAGCCAGGGGAAATGTGTTTTTCTCTAAGGCTGAGACCACAGGAGAGGTTGGTTATCGGAGGTATGAAGGGTGTCACGGTCAGCTGCTGGAGAGAGCACAGGATCTGGGGGTGGATCGAGAGATCTCCTTGCATGTGTGTGTGCATGGGTGCGTGTGTGTGTCTCTGGATGTGAACTGCCTGGAAAGAACAAGGATCTGGGACGGGCTCCTGGATGGACTGCATGCCTAAGGCCAGCTTCTGGGAGATCCACTGTGCGTGTGTGTACCTGTGTGTGAGCCTCTGGCCCAGGTGCCAACAACTGGGGACACTGGGATAAAAGGAGTAGATACTGGCTCAACTGGGTGTCTGAGCCCAGCTGCTGGAGGGTTCCATGTCATACATATACATATGTATGTACATATGCATATGTGTATGTGCATTTATATGTTTATATATATACAAAAATATAAACGTACATACAGATATATATATGTTTCCCACTAACAGACCTTCATGGAGTTCAGTCAGAGATGGGATCAGAATGAGGCTACTGGTACTGTTTGCGTCTGTGTGACAGTTGAGTGGGCCTGTCTGTGTTGGTCAGTGTGGCTGATGTGTGGCCATGTATATATGTACTGAATGTATGTGTATGGTGTGTGCGTGCTCAGCCTTGCTACTGGTTGGACCTGTGGACGTAGAGCTGCAGCAGCTTCACCTCTGCCAGGCTGCTGGATTTGGCCTCCTGCTAATAAACATCTGGTTTTCTGACACCAAATATGCTCCAGGATTTGCAAGAAGAGGGCAATAGGGACATCAGTGCAGCATGGATAATTGATTTTCCAAATTTAGGTCCTTTATAAATCATCAATTGTCCATAAAGAGATTGTGATTTTTGCAATTTTTTTTACATTTGAAAACTACTTAAACTTTCAAATGAAAACACTTCAGACTTTGAAGTTCACAATATAAAGCAATTCCTTTGGGTTTTTGTCATTTGGCTTATGTTCTTTAACTTCTTGGGAATATAAATACACGTTTACACTGCCGATTTAGATCACATGACTTTGTGGTTGTTTTCTATTAAGATCCTTGAGTCATTTGGCTCGACCTAACAAACTGACCATAGCAAGTGTCTGATAGATCTGATTCATCATATAACACTTCCTATATTTTTATCTGCTTCTTCATAGGATAATATAGCTTTCAAAAACTGTCACTGAACCTCCTTAAAATGAAATTAATTTTGTCACAGAAATATTGGGTTGCATCATAAAATAAATCTGAGGTCATGAAATTAATTTTCTACCAAGATTCACACCATCAAAATACTTTCATAAATGAGAATAAAATTAGATAGTGTAGATACAGTCAAAGGGAATTAATAAGTGATTAAACTATGACAGTACTTTATGCATATTTTTCTCTTTACTCACTCTGATACAATTACGATAATCCTTATTGTTAAAATCATATTTCAATTTATTTTCCTGTTTTAAAGACCATTGCTATGATTATATATGACTTCTGAGTGAACCCAGTAGTAAGACTCATGTTTAAAGCACTTTCTTTTAGTTATGTTATTAAGAATGCAAAGTGCTATCAGTTCTACTATCAATTAAATTTTGTACCTGAGCAAATCTACTTGAGGGAATGGAGTAGCTTTAGTGGGGTGGCTTTAATGAAGTTATTCTACAGTAGCTGAAGTCTGCTCCAGAACTAAAACTGGCTTCTTGTCTATAATTAATGTGGTCCACAGTTTCATTGAGCAGGATTTAGAAGTTCCATTCCTGTTTGTTTATTTCTTTTTTTAGCCATCAGTTTGAAGTCTTGATGTTAAACATAACACAACACAAAAAGCACAACACACAAAAAAACCCCCACAATACAAAAAACACACACACAAAATCCTCCCCACTAAAAAAAAAGCCCAGTTTTACAAATATACCAAGATCGACTGTGAGGGTCAATCATCATTTGAGTCATTATTACAGTATATTATCTGAAATAGTAAGAGATTTGACATTTTGTCCAAAGGTGATGATGACTTTCATAATATTCACATTATTGTGAGGAAAAGGAAGAAATATTTGTACTTTCAGTTCAGTTGACTGTCCTGGTTTTGGCTCGAATGGAGCTAGTTTTCTTCCCAGCAGCTACTGTGTTTTGGATTTAGTGTGGGATTTGGTATATGAAGAATGGTGATAATACACTGATGTTATTAATTGCTGCTAAGCGATCAAGGACTTTTTTCAGCTTCCCAGGTTTTGCTGATGTGCAGGTGCAAAAAGCTGGGAGGGGTATAGCCAGTACAGTTGACCCAAACTGGCCAAAGGAAGTATTCCATATCATAGACATCATGGCCAGCATATAAGTGGGAGTTGGATAGTGAGCCAGGTTCGTTCTCTCCCTCCCTCCCTCCTTCCCTCTCTCTCTCTCTGGCTCTTGGGAACTTGGGGTTCTGAGATCGCTGCTCGAGATCGTTCCGAGATCACCCTCGGTTTCACTCTGTGATAGCTGTTCGAGACAGGCTGTATTGGTCGTCGGGTCGTCGAGTGGTAAGAAATTGCGCATTGTTCATTTTGTATATTCCATTATCATTATATTTTATCATTATTATAATTGTTATTATATATTATTGTTATTGTTATATTTTCCTTTGCTGTCTTCATCTCAACCCATGAGTTTTTCTTTCTTTCCAATTCTCCTCCTCATCACATTGGGGGGTGGGGGGGAGTGAGTGAGCAGCTGCATGGTACTTCTTAGTTGCCGGGTGGGGTTAAACCACGACATTGACATTGCCAGGGAGCAGCAGGAGTGGGCTGCTCCAGAAGGGTTCAGGAGCCAGGAGCCAAGAGTGACAGCAAGGCAAGCAGGGCAGTGCCTTCACAACAGGAAAGCAGACCCACAGCACCTGAACAGGAAGAGCAGAGTAGGTCTGGTGATGACAACCAGGGTCAGCCAACAGCTCTCTGATTGCCAGACAAAACCGCAGCAATGAGGTCCAAGGTCAAAGCAGGTAGTTAAGTCAGCAGGTCAGGATCACCATTCAAGCTCAAATGCACCTCCAAAGCCTAGGGGACGGGGAGGACAAGACCCACACAAGGCTTCTCACAGCTCATTGTCACACAGCTCTTTTAACAGAAATCTGATCCAAAGTTACACAGGAGTGTCATATCCTAGATAGCCTTGAGCACCAGCAGCTAAATCCCTGCGGGAGAGGAGGCTGCAGAGCCTTTTGTTGCACTCAAGGCAATGGAACACATTTTGAAGAGAAAATAAGATTAAATGGAGTATCAACATCCACCCAGAAACTGTCATCAAGGAAAACACAAACTCAAAGAAACCTAGAAGCTCATAATTTCTGCTCTCCCAAATTCTAGGAATCAGTTAAAGCCATGATACAGCAATGGCCCAAAAGTTGTTGGTGAGAGGAAAAGTCCTGCAGGTTCCTTTACAAATGCTGAAATAGTTCATTTGCATTGGAAAGAAACCAAAGGGCCTCTAGATATCCCTTGGATGGCTGTAATGAGAGTTGCCCTCTTTGGGAGCTTCAATCAAAACATTGTTGCTTATTTCCCCAGATCCACCGGGGAAATCTTTTCTTCATATCAGCATGACTTGGAGATAGGAGAGAGGCTCCTGGGAAGGTGGAAATGATGGATGCTGTTAAGCATTCATGTAGAACTATATTTTATTATTGCATTTTTCTTACTAACTTCATTACCAACTTTTAAATAAAAATGAATCTTTTCTTTTGCTATTTTCACCCTAAAAATGCTGGATATGAATCCAGCTAATCTGAGGAATGTGTATCTTTGGAGTAATATCTCTGATTATAGTGGTGGGTGTACAGATAATAGCCTGAAGATTCAGTCATCTGTTTCTAATTTGGAGAAGTGAGAAGCTGAGGTGCCAGGAGCACTGCAGTGCCTTGGGCTCATGAAGTGGTGTGTTCTTGGGGAATTATTTACTGTGTTGCATATTTTCTCAAATACTGATCAAGAAAAAACTGACCCCAGGTGCTGCGGGAGAAGGAAGCAAAGAGGCAACTCATACCTCTGGACAACCCCCAAGACTTTTTCAGATATTATTTATTATGAGTAAAAAGGGAAAACTCACCACTGATAGTTAATTCCTTTATGTTTAAACCAACCGTTTTCAAATGCATACTGAAACCAGTAAGTAATACATTTCTCACATATTTGAAAAAGAAAAGAAACAGACTGAAAATAAAAGCTATTTATGAAATCTTGATTTACTTGCTTAAGTCCAATTTGACTTACATCCTGCTTTATTTAATCTGATGCATCTTTTTTATTCATTTTAATTAGGGGGAAAATATTCTGAATGGAAATTTGCCTGAACAAATGCCTAATGATGGCAATGTCCAATTTAACTCAGTTATAACTGGTTTGCAGTTAAATATGGCTCATATTTTTTTTTAATAACAATAAATTGCATTTTTAAAGTTTTTAAGCTCTAAAAAGAATAAAGGATTTATGCCGAGATTGTCTCGGTATTTAATGACATATAGCACAAACTTCAACAAGCTAACAAAACTCCTAGAACTGGAAGAGCTTTGAAGGCATGGTTATTGATTCATATACCCCATTATATAAACAAAAACCTGTCACTTTAATCTATCATTTTGTTACAATCCAACTATGCTGCTCAAATAAATACATTAGTAAATTAATAAACTTTATAAACTCTTTGAAGTTGTAACCAGTCCCTTAAATAGAATCACAGAATCATAGAATTGTTCTGGTTGGAAGAGACCTCCAAGATCATCGGGTCCAATCATTAACGTATCACTACCAAGTCCACCACTAAATCATATCCCTTAGGGCCACATCTAATACAATTCTAACACAATTTGGCTAGAAACATATTCATTTGTTCAAAAATTCCACTCCTAATTCTATGGTACAAACTATAAATCTAAACAGTAATGCAAATACAATGAAAGAATGTTTCTGCTCTTTAGGTGTGTTCTTATAGCAATTAATTAAAACAGGAATTAGGCAAATCCACCAAGACAGAAATATGTCTTCATATACATGCATTACTGGAATGTTGAATTAGATTCTGATTGTTTCCTCTTATAAGATGAAACATAAGTAAATATATAAGTATACTATACTATATATAGTATAATAATAATAACCACAATAGTGATAAAACCAATAATCATCATCATCATCATCATCATCGAAGTAAAATACTTAATGTTTCCAAGGAATAAAGAAAAAAGTAGTATGAAACTTCCAATGTCAAGAAAGAGGATTCCAAAAGTAATTATTAGCTGTCTTAACTAGTTTGCATGTCTTCCTTTGATGGATGTTTTTATCTTTTTATCTTTCCAGTCACTTTGCTTGCAACAGTAATTGAAAGAAATATTCAAAGCAAATATCACTTAGTCATTTTTAGGGTACTTACTTATATATAGTGAACTCTGTACCAGCTTTATAAGCATTTGTAACTATAAGAGTTTATTCTAACCCATTGCAAAATATGTAGAATGTAATTCTCAGCTGCCTTAAATGACTATCTTTGTTAACCATTATATTTTAATCAGTTCTATACAGAGTATGGTAAGGCAAGTTTTGCTATGCGTAACTTTCTTTGAATAATTTCTTATTATACAAAGCAAATGTTTTAGTAACTAAATACTCATAAACATGAAGGTATCTGTCAACCCACGTGGAAGAGTTTTTCGTGAACATTAAGAGTGTAATGATATATCCTAAGAAGGTAATAATAGGCAATGAAGGATGGATACGGTTGGAAAATAAGTAGTTTTCTGGTCTTGATGTCATACATATCTTTAAATATAATAGTCAATGATGAGACAGGAGCAGACAGTTTAGTTCTCAGGCCTGAGATACTAGTTCACCTACAACATTCCATGAAGCAGCATGAAAATTTTAAAAGTTAATTAAATTCAACTACTTAATTTAGATTAAATGTTTATTGTACACTATATACATAACCTTTTAAATAGATTTAATAAAGTTAAAAAGTAATACCAACCTAATCTAGTTGTCTTATAATTAACCCAACCATGCCAGCAATAAATGTACTTTTGCTCTGTAATTGATAAATTAAACTTGCAAAGAGCTTTAGGATTTAACTGGTGTTTAACAAAATAACTGTAGTGGGTTGATTGGATATCAATTAATTGCCAAAAAATTAGCATGTTAATTGGCATTTATTTTAGTATAGTGGTAGTTATCTAGTCAATTGCTAATTAAAATACTTAAACCATTCCTTTCAATTTATAAGAATGAAATTATACTTTTATTACCTACTTCATTTTTAGGTAATGATACGACAAGTAAATTTATGTCCCTTATTTATTGAACCTCAGTAGTCACAACTGATACTTCATTAGCAGTGAGATACCCTTTTATCAAGACCACATTAATGACACGCGTTTGGCATCAGATGCACTCTAAAAGTTAGCAGACTCTGTGTTTGCACCTGTCGGCGATCGGTGTCTCCTCTTTGTCACGCTTTTCTTTTCTCTTCCTTCCATTTGCTGTTTCTTTTTCTTTTCTGGAAACCACGCCAACATGCATGCAACAACAGGATGCCACAGCATGTATGTATATGGTCAGCATGTATGTCTGGCCCCAGCTCCAGCCGCACCGACTCACAGCTCTGCCTGAACCTGACCCTCGCCCTGAGGGTCCAGACCCGGGCCCAATGGCCCATCCCCGCCTCAGCCCATCCCCATCCCCATGGAGGTGCCCAATGCTTGGGGCTGAGGCTGCCCCGGTGCCCCCCAGCTGCCCTGCTCCTGGCTGGGGCAGTGGGACAGGCCCTGGCTGCCGGGCCCTGCCCTGATGGACCCTGGGGAGCCCCCCACCTCCTGGCCCCTGGCCTACATGGAGCTACTGGCCCATGCCATGTCCTGATGTATATCAACATTTCAGTTCCCTGATGATATCAGTTGCTTTTGATATTAAAAAAACAAACCAAAACAAAAGTTCTAGAGTCCTCAGCACAAGAAAGACATGGACTTGTTGGAGTGGGTCCAGAGGAGGACCACGAAGATGATCAGGGGGCTGGAGCATCTCTCCTATGCAGAAAGGCTGAGAGAGTTGGGGCTGTTCAGCCTGGAGAAGAGAAGGCTCCAGGGAGACCTTAGAGCAGCCTTCCAGTACTTAAAGGTGGCTTATAAGAAATATGGAGAAAAACTTTTTAGCAGGGCATGTTGCAATAATACAAGGGGTAATGGTCTTAAACAAAGAGAGGGTAGATTTAGTCTAGGTATAAGGAAGAAATTTTTTACAATGAGGGTGGTGAAACACTGGCACAGGTTGCCCAGAGTGGTGGTAGATGCCCCATCCTGGGAAACATTCCAGGTCAGGCTGGATGGGGCTCTGAGCAACCTGATCTAGTGGAAGATGTCCCTGCTCATTGCAGGGGGGTTGGACTAGATGACCTTTAAAGGTCCCTTGCAACCCAAACTATTCTATGCTTCCATGATTCTATGAAAACTGTACAGAGCAAGTAGAATGCTCTAATTTTATTTGAACTGGGAAAGTGTATCTTGGTCGGCAAACAAATATTAAAATTCTTTCTCTGACACAAATCTCTCAAACCCTACTGTAACATTAAACCCAAACATGAACAAAAATCTATTGAACAAGTTGTGCTACCTCAGAGAAGTACAATTAAAAAATTACTCTCATCACAGATCTTCCTTTGTCTCTCCCTCGATTTTATTCACCTGAAATACCTGCAAATTACTACCCAGTCTCTGTCAGACAAGATTCTTCCTGTTACTCACCCTGCTCTCTTTTCATTTTACTCATTATCCAGGCAGATATTAGACACAATTATTATTTTTTTCTCAGTTTATTAAAAGCTTGTAGATTTTTGACTTCAGCAAAGGTTTCAGGATTGTGATCCTAAACAGTTGGGATCATCTCCTTGCAATTCCAGGTGAGCAGCAATGCGGTATCTCCATTATGCATGTCATCAGGAATTAACATTCATGTCCGTCCTGAGGAATTTCTTGTATGTCTCTATGTAGGCATGCTGACTTTCAATGCCTTTCTGTGCGAGATGTTTTCTCTTTGGGAAGTCATTTCCACAGATGATCTCTCTCCATGCTGACAAGGTTGTGTATTACACTTCAGTAGCCATATACATTCACAGAAGTGCATGAGTGTTATGGAAAATGCATTATGCTTCTCTATGTCAGCTCTGTAATTAAATATTTTTTTCTTTTCCCATACACATTACTGTGTTTATGCAATGTGTTCACGATCATAATAATATAACATACTCCTGAGCATTTCTCATTGAATTTGCTCTCTCTCCCCATTCTTGTAGCACTTTGGAGTGGGCAGGTAAATAATAGTGAATGATGTCAGGAAAGGAAATTTGTTTACTTCCTATCTTTGCATATAATTTTTTTAAATATATATAATAAAATGAAATATGTTATTCAGAAGGAACAAATATTTTATATTAATTCTAGTAAGTATTACTGTTTAATATTTTTTTGGAAATGTCTCTCTTAATCATCTGAAAAACTTAATTTCACAAAATGTTAGGTTCCTCAGCAATGTCAAGAAGTAGAACAATATGTAATCAAACTGTAGAAACTGAGTAGGAAAGAGGAGGTGATATAGTACCTTAATTTCCAAAATTATTAAGTTCTATGTCCTACATTGTACACAATGTCGAACTAGAAGATGGTTCTTACCATTCACAGGTCTGTCTTTTTATAGTTTTTATAAATCTGCTTGCTCATGCCTGACATAGTTCTCCTGTACAGTACTATACCCTAGCAACTTCAGTGTCAAAAAACTGTTCCCCCTGCCATAGAAGAAAGCATTATTTTCCTTTTTTACTCTATGTACATCATCCTTAATTATAAATGAGCAACAAAAGCATCATATTAAAACGATGAAATGATTAAATGTGAAAAAAAGTTATTAAACCATGCAAGTTTTGGAACACAATTGATACTGTATATGGGATTTTATTAGAATATTAGAATAATTTAAATTTAACAGTGGCCATAAATAAACATATTTAAAAACTGTGACTTGAACCATGATATCCTGTTTGTTTAAAAGAGCTGTAAATCAGCCTCCATGTTTTGAGACATAGTAAGATGTTTGGTTATTACAGAGATTTGATCCTATTATCCCAATTTAGATTATCTTAAAATTTTCTTAAAGATGGTACTTCTACTCTATCAGTGTTGAAGTGATTTTACGATGGTGTAATTTACACATTGAAGGGGAAGAAAAATGTGTAAGGAGCTGTGAAGTGAGCTAGCCCTTTCCATGTTTCTCTCTTGACAGGAAATGGCAAATAGAGTGTCTGTTCAACTTGGAGATGGTGGGTATAAATAGATTCTTCAGGCTTTGAAGTGAGGGGCCTATCTGAGGATAATAAAAGAGAAGATGCCTTATTGCAAATTTGTACATCAGTTCTAAATTTAGCCTGTTGATTCCAAGTGGAAAACTGACAATTCAGCTCCTCCACATGGCACACCTTTTTTTTTTTTTTTAATCTAGAGATATTTTTCCATAGACTTGATATCAATATAAATAATAGAAACAAAACACATGCATACTCACTGTCAATAGCTTCATTGATGATGCTTAGGTTTTTTTTTTTCATTTTTACTTTTGATGAAGCACCTAGTCTAGATCAGAAAAGAAATGACCTTTGATTGATTAGTAGTTAATTGCTTTTTGTCTTTCTAACAAATTTTCAAAGCTGGTGACCTTTTGGAATTACTGCCAAGCATACTCCAGAAATGTCTTCATGCAAACATTCAAAAACGTGGTATCTGAGAATTTCTTCATTCACATTGTCAAGAAAGGTACAGAGAAAATCATACAATTAACAAATAGGCTGCTTTATTAATTATATCACTTCAACTCTTGAATGTTTGTCATGTTCATATTTGTAGAGACATACGAAGTATGCAATGTCTTTTTGCCTGTTATTTACTTGCGCCTTGGCTGCATGTACTGTATGTAAGTCACTATACTGCTTGGACCTTGTTTGTACTCATAGTTCCCTCCAGGAACAAAAATGAGATACAGTTCTCCAGGGCACTTCATTTCAGAGATTGCTTACAGGCAGGACAGATAAATTTGGATCTTTTATCCTACAGAGTACTCCAGCATTGTCACAGTGGGCTTTGGCCTAGTATCTATTGCCAGTAGGCAATATATTCACATGCTCTCATGCCAAAGAGGGCATGCTAAGGACACGAGACGTCTGTCCTAAACGTATTTAAATGCACCGCTCTCACATTTTTATGGATCTTGTAACTGTATCCTTCCCCCCCACACCCACCCACCTCTCATATATACATAGAAAAAAGTATTTTTTAGAATCAAGGATGGCTGCAAAAGCTTTATTAGGAGCTAATTAAGCATGGCCAATTCACCCTGTAGCACTTGTCCTGAGGGTCATGATTGTTCCTCAGGAAAAACTCCTTCATGACTGTAGATGAGGAGTTGGCAGCACAGTATCTGGGTGCCAAGGGAACTTACAAGTTAGATGGGTCTACTATGACATCTGTAGAGGTTCACCTTCAGGCATTAGAAGAAGAAATAGGTAGTGTTTATGAGCTTAAGTATTGTCTCATAGGATTTGAATCTGGAGTTTAAGGATTGTAATTTTGAATTTAGACGCAAATTGCTTTGAAATCCCATTTAATTTTTTTTTTTTAATTTTCTAACTTAGATTCTTTTGTATTTTTCCACTTATTTCATATGTTGTGTCTTTTAGTTCAAATACTTATTTTGTAATGCCTATTTCTATTTCAGTACGTAAAAATGCATACTTTAGGGAAGACTGCAGATCTACTGGAGTTCACATTATTTCTTTATCTAAATCCTCTTAGATCATTGTCTGTTCATTAAATTTTAATGCATTTTGAAAATGGCTTAATGCAAAGAATATAGAGGTCAGAAGGACTCTTTCTACTGATTTAAAAGGAATTTTAATTCATTCCATAGATAAATGAATAAAGAACCTGCGTGTTATGATCCATAAGGATAACTGAGTAGCAGGATTATAAGTAATGCATTTTTATTTTTCCACAAAGATGAGTATGCAAAACCATGGAGTTGGAAGGAAATACTCCAATCCATTCTATTATAAAAATCTATTTACAAGGTTTTTGCCTAGAATTTTCCTCAAGACCTGCAGTAATGGAGACTACCACCTCTCCAGGATACCTTGTCTGTATAAAGGAAGTACTTTTTTGTTGTCCTTGTTAATAGCCAACTGGAACTTGACTTCTCAAAATAAACCTTTTATTTCATGTACTAGTCATTAAAATACACACACACACATAGAAAGATTATATAGCATCTTTCTGTACGTGTAGAGAATCATTAGTGATATTAACAACAGCAACATTTGGCTTTACATACTAGTGTCACCTAATTGCTTAGTTATAGCAGAACTGAGCTAGCAAGCAGTAAGTGTAGGATTTGGGGGGAAAAAAAAAAAAGGAAACCTCTCTACAGTTTTACCTTGACTCAGAATGCTGTTGAGTATTAGAGTTGCCTAAAGAATAAGTGGAAATTCAGATGAAAACTCAGTATCTACTCTGCTTCATCAGTGATTCTTTCATTTAAATAGCTAATCAGTTTATATTGAAATAAATTGGTTACAAGTAAAATAAAAAATTTGTAAATAATAATAATAATAATGCAAAACTTACAAAAAATCAATGGCATGCAATGGCTTTTCATTACTTTTGAGACTGTATCATTAGAATGAGGAAGGTGATTTAAGTACCATTACAAGAAAAGTATTGCCAGGGCCCCATGTTAGCAGAATTGTCCCAATCTTGTGCTTAGCAGTCCCTTGGAGGCTTTGTAACAAAAATCTGTAAGCCAAAATGTTATTAACAATTGACTCTTAGAGCTCAAAAATTGCCATCTCTATTTATGTGTTGGCTGATATTTCTAGTTGCCTGAATTTCTGCATGTTCAAGTAGTGTCTCTGAGAGATCAACAGAACAGCTTGACATTGACCTTGGGAATGCATTTGAGTCTGTCATTGAATTGTAATGTCTATGTGCTTCTTGAGCTACTTAGGCTTTCCTGAATACCAATTTCCTTCCTGTATTTGTGCATACTGACTTAAATCATGATGTCATAAATAAGTTCCTGAGTAGGTCACTAATAAGGTCTAAGCGTTTGTTTAGAAAAGTTGAATATTTTACATTAATATTGCTTGACATTAGAGCTAACCATTTATTAGAAGAACTGTGTCTCTTTTTGCTTCTGAAATACTGAGTAGTAGAGCACATTTTAAAAACAAAAAATATTTCATATTCCAGTTTAGCACTAGATAGATATTGACTCAGAAAATTTTGCATAAATAAGGTATGGGATAACTATATTATACTATTTTATTTCTTATGTGTCTTTTGATGCAATTGTTTTTATTGGCAGGAGAGAAAATCTGTCATTAGAGGCAGTATCTCTTTACTGGGCTGACTGGTAACTGGACTGAGAAAAAATCAGCCAAGCTTTTGGACATGCAAAACCTTCTTAAGGTCTGAAACACAGGCAGTAAATTTAAAAGTTAAATACAAGGTGATAACAACAGCTCAGAGTTTGTTTAGATATGTATCAGTTAGGCAATCTTTGAAAGAATAGATGGTTTATGTGGAAAAGAGATGAGAGGACAAGAGAGGAAAGCAAGGCAAAGAGAAAGAGAAATTAGAGAGGTGTCGGGGTTTAACCCCAGACGATAACCAAATACCACGCAGCTGCTCGCTCACTCCCCCCCCCCTCCCCGGTGGGGGGGGGGGGGGGGGGGGAACCAGAGAGAAAGGAAAACTCATGGGTTGAGATAAAAGCAGTTCACCAGGACAGCAAAGAAAAAGATAATAATATATTAATAATAATAATATATAAGAATAATAGAATATATAAAACAAACAATGCACAATTTCTCACCACCAGATGACCCATACGGCTGGTCCTGAGCAGCAGGCAGGGAGCAGGGGTATCCCCCCCCAGCTATCCCAGAACAGCAAGTTCCAGAGAGAGCAGGCGAGGGAACAAACAGCCAAACGAATGAAAAAAAAAAAGGGAAAAAAAAAAAAAAAAACAGGGAAACAAAAAGCAACCAGAAGGGAAGCTTAAAGGATTAAGGCAAGTTAAGGCTAGTGGCCCACCAGCCAACCCTCACGTATACCAGGCATGACATCTATGGCATGGAATACTCTCTTTGGCCAGTTTGGATCAACTATTCTGGCTCTGCCCCTCCCAAGTTTTTTGCACCTGCACATTAGCAAAACCTGGGAAACTGCAAAATGTCCTTGATCATTTAGCAGCAGCCAGCAACATCAGTGTGCTATCACCGTTCTTCTCACACTAAATCCAAAACATAGGAGCTGCTGGAGACAAAACTAGCTCCGTCCTGGCTGAAACCAGGACAAGAGGGTAACTATCTCCTTGGGCAGAGGAAAGTTTGAAACACAGGTAGTTTGAAACAGAGATTAGGGAATATATAATCAGCTGTAAAACAAATCTCTAGTATGTTCCTGTATTTTGTGCTCAGAAAACAGGAATCTTTGAGGGGGAGAGACTTCTCCCCCCTGTTTTCTTTTTCCTCTAAGAGTGAGAGATCAGAGATGACTTGACTGTTTCTTTGAGAAATATTTATGCCTTGACAGTGAAACAAGTCTTTAATAGCCCGCAAAAAAGAAGTGCTCTTTGGGTAAAAGCAGCTTTTGGGATGGTTTTGATAAAATCAAATAGGTCTTTAATGACAGTCTCATGACTGGCCATTGTAGGTCTCTCAGAGCCCTACCTTGGCTGTGGAACTTGAAAGTTGGCAATAGTTTCTTGTAGTGAGAGACTACATCAATCAGATTTTCCTGAAACTGATGGGGAAGTGGTCTGGTGTTCTCTTTGAATTGTGACATGCAAAGTTTATTTGCAGTCTGAGTTTTACTTTATGGTGGATGACATTAGAAAGTAAAAGCTAGAAAAAAACCCACCAGGACTTTTATTCAATCTAAGTAGAATCCAGCCTCAAACTTTGATTTTACTGGCATAAATATCGATCATAGCAGATGAAAATTTGATGTTAAATAAGCGTATAGAAAAATTACACATAAGTAAATGAGGAAGGAGTTTGGGTGGTTAGAATGTCAAATGAGGCATTTTATGATTTTCTTCTGTTGCTTAATTTACATGGTCAGATTGCTAATCATGTATTTAAAAAGATCTGAAAACAGTGTTAGTAGGTTAGCAAAGAGGGTCAGTGTTTAAATCCACATAGTAAGGGTTATAAACAAAGAAGCTCATGCTAAGATCTGGATTCACTGAAGTGAAGAAAGAGGGAACTTAAAAAAGGAAGGAATTCTATGACCCTGAATACCAAGGGCACACTGGTAATCTGATCTAGAGAGCTGCTAATCAATAGGCTAATTATTTGAGTAATGATGGTATTGGCTGCTCAGATCTCATATCTGTTTTGGTAAATAAATCTCTGCCTTGACAGATAAGCTATAGTTTTGATTTTTGGGGAACAGGCAGTTATAGGTTTTTTGTTTGTTTGGGTTTTTTTTGGTTTTTAGATAGAAAGGTCATCTCAGAAGTCCTAACAAGATAACAAGGATAAAAATATACTGAGGGATAGAAAGTAAAAAAAGATCAACGATTTTAGGAAAAGAAAAGCCTTTTTCTTTGGGGATATTTTAGGGTTTCTTTGAGCTGACATTTTAATTGATGAAAGGTTGATTTAAGATTGAGGCTAGGTGCAAAAAACAATGTCCACTAATCTTACGCTTATTGGTATTGCTTTTATGAGCATGCATGCGTACATTTGTCCATTCATCTTAGCAACTGAAAAAACTGAAAAGAGAGCACAATTTTAACTTGTTTCATATATAAAGCTAAAAACATTAACAGGTAAGAAAACAGCTTCATTAATCATGAAACTGTATTTGTCATATAATATGCAAACAATGAATTGGATTCTGTTCTTTTTACCTTTAAGATAATATAGGGAGCTTTCCATGAGGTTTTTTACGTTGAGTCTTGATAAGGTTAGAGTAATGATTACAAGATTTAGCACAAAGGAGTTGTATTTGCATTGAAGAGTAATATGGTCTAATTTTCAGCATGTATATGCAAATACATCTGTGAATACCAAACTGTAATTTGTCATGGTGCATGCTACATGCATGTTGAAAATCTATAGTCATAGTTAAATAGACCATTCAAAGCAGATCACGGGAAAATCATTCAGCAACGTGGCTGAATGGTGTATAAATAGCATTGCGATAATCTTTTATGTCCTCACATGTGTTTGAAGTGGATGCACAGTCTTTGTTTATATGCTCCTCTACAAGATGCAGCATCTTGGGAAGAAAGATTTTCACTGCTTAGTCGAGTACCATTGTCAGCAAAGGGCTAAAAGCAAACAGTATAGTGATTTGTGGATTACTCAGGTTCTTTTTTGGTAATTGTCAGTAATAGAAGAGCTGTTTCCTGTGCATAATAAAGTTCAGCCAAAAGGATTTGTCAAGCAAATCAGACAACAGAATATTTCAGTAGCTGATTCTCAAGGCAAGAAAAACACAAGTGAACTGTGCTGGATGCTAAATGTTAAAGAAAACATTGGAATAATCTTATCATTATTGTGCAAATTGGAGAGAAAACCCCTGATACAGTAATAGTCAAGTTTTGAATGAAGGTGAAATGGCTTCTTTTTTCTGTCAAGCTTTTTCATCACGGACTTTATGGCTTTCAGGAAAAAATATGTATACTGTTAATGTACAGTAAAAAATACTTTTAAGCTGTTGAGGAGCCAATAATACCAATTCTTGAAAATCTGTATTTACCTAGAAAAATATTGTTGTGTTCATAGTTTTATGTGCAGTAAACAAGACCCACTTCTGCAACAGCAGAATCGATATTGGTCTTAGAAGTGAAACATAAATCTGAGCGACATCAGTATGTAACTGGAATTACAACGCAATAACTTTGTTTAAATGTCTATGACTATCCCAAAATATGAAAAATACATCTTTGACAATTATCAACTAAGCAAATGGAGCACAATCAACTACAAATATATTAGAAATTAAAGGTCAAATCTCAAACTACATACTAGCATTAAAAATACTAGTGGACCATGGATAGAGGGAATTTCACAATGGTAAAGCCAACAGAGTCAGTAGTTCAATAAAATTGACATGAAAGTGAAGGCATAGATTCATCTTAGTCTTCTAAAATGTGTGATAAGGCTGTGGAGTGGTAAAATAAAATAATTACTGCCCTGAGAATTTTATATGGTATAGTCACATGAAGAGGTTGGATTGACTATGTAGCTGAAGAAATTCAAGTGAAATAGCTGTCAAGCTATGCAGCAAAGGAAAATAGAGACGGAGTTTGTTAGAGAAGGTGCTTGTAATTATTATTTATGTGACACCACAGGGACGCAGTAGTTAAAACAGATGCCAGATTAAGTCCCCAGATTAAATGTGGGGACTAATTTGTAACCCAAGTTTTACTTCCAGTAATAACAGTTGCAGAAAAAAACCTTCTGTTTTACCAGAAGGTCAAGGGAGTAATAAACTGAGGTAGCTTTGTTGCCTATGGCTCGTTGTATTTTTCTTTTTCTGGCAGCATTTTGTCTTCTGATTCCTATTTTCTGTTCTGAGGGTTCTTTTTGTTTATTTGTGTGGTTGTTTTTTTTAACCTTTTATTCATGTTTGCCAAGACACATAGCAACAGCATTCATTTGAACAGCATTATCCCACCCATGCCCTGGGTATTTCCTTTTACTCTATTATTTGGAGGAGAGCTGCATCTATAATTATTCAAAATTAATGCACTCAATGCATTAAACTACAAGTCCTGTGTAAAACATGCCTGATAATAGATGACGGTTTTTCTCGTATGTATTCAATATTCAGAAATTCATCTGATTAAACATATTTGCTTTGTTATTTGGAGCAAATAAATAAATAAAATTATATGACCACACATGAAACAAATACATTTAAAAATTCAAACAAATCATTGCTTTTCTTCGACCTAATGTGTGTTGTGTTATTAAAACCACCTGTATGATAATAAAATACTGTCTAGGTCAAAATAATATCTTTAATCAATTATATTCCACAAAATTATAATCCAGAAGTGACACTTCAAAAATAACTCTGGAAAATACCTCAAATTATTTTAAGTCTGCATCTAATATTCGTATAGCTCTGAATGATCTACTTGTGCAATTACATGACTATCCCTCAAGCTAAGAGCTCATTTGTCCAGCTTTCACTTATAGTTTAGGGACAGAGAGGCACCTTCAGGTGGTAAGGCAGTCCATTTAAAATTCAGGATAAATAGATTTCTCTGACATGTCAATTAAACGTAGTTTACTAAAATAACTGGACAGGATCTCTCTTTGGAGTCTTTCCAGGCATATACACCTTCACTACATACATAGGGAATTTTGACATTTTCTGAGATCTGGATCTCTAGGCTGATACACATCTAAGTTAAATGCAGAAAATAGATTAAGTATTTGGTGCTCATAATTTATTTATTTTCTTCTTCCAATCCTGTAAGAATTTTACTTTTGCATATAAATGTTTATACATTAAAATAAATTGTGTATTTACCTTCCTTATGGAAATCGTCTTCTAGTAACAAGGAATTTGTACATAGCATAGGAACTTAGAATACTAGTATAATAATTTATACTGCAAGTTTAATATTATAAAATATTGTTTGTACTTTTGAACATATTATAAAGAGCTATTTGATTTAATTTCAAGACTGCAAAGAGAGATAGCCATTAAAATAGTATCCAGTGTCTTAGATCAATTTGAGGGACACAGTTAAGCAGTTATATTTCTAATATTTTCATTAAAATTGATTTCTATCTTTACTCCTTATCCAAATCGTAGTGATGTCTACTGACTTTGGTGGATTTTGAATCAAGAAGTCTCACTTTGGCTATCATTAACTGTAACCAACTTCTCCTGTAAAGACTGATGGGAGGAGTTACACGCTTCCCTACCAACTGTTTCAGATACACAACTTCTGTGTAGATATACCAATTATTTGCTCTGTTGTCAGTGCACTTGTGGGACGTTAAGATACCTGGAGGGATAATCAAAAAATCCAAAGCACCACACTCCTGTTGGAAGCAGAGTTCACAGATCTTTACTGTGCCTCTGAAATTTCATCTATCTTCTAATATTCTAGGGTGAGCATTGTATGTGAAATCTGACAACAATTTACCAGCCCAGAACATATTTTCTAGTAGTGATAGGAAAAATGTAATACAGCACCAATTGAAGCATTATTGAATTAAAATAATAAAAAAGTCATGATAGTAAAGGAATTAATATTAGTATTTTGTTATACCTCTATTTAAACACCTACACAAACAGACCTACAGCACTGATTTTCAACAGTATTTGGTATTCTAAACTTGAATTCATTTTAGTATTTGAAAATAATGTCTACAGTCACTAACCTCAGTTTGGTCATCACACACACAGGTACCTAATACCATGAGAAACTCTACACTATCTTGGTCCATAATGACCAGTAGATATGAAGTATTCACAGGAGACTTGGGCGTGTTAGGACTAACAGATAAAGCAAGATAACCTAGGTCATCTCAAATGATGCAAGGTATTCTACGCTGAGGCAGTTGAACTGGCCTCTAGAACTCAAGCTATGTAAATTGTTTTTCATATATTGAAACAAGAGTGAAATTGTTTATACAACCAACATTCACAACTAAAATATTCAGCACTTCTGGACCATTTGGGCTAGATCTTATTTTTATAAATGAAAAGAGATTTCAGCAAGTACTTTACTCTCATTAGCCTCAATATGACCTTTCTATGGACATCCTTTTTTTTGTTTGTTTGAATATCTGAGCTTAAATAAACACATTACAAACTTGACTGGAGTAAGAGGAATGAGGAGGTCATAGTGAGGGGTAAGGGTATGACGTTGTCTATAAATATTTACACTATATGCTTTTAGAAAGTGCATGCATTCTCAAAGTAGATCCTAGAGGCATAATTAAGAAAATAGGATAAAAATGAGTAGTGTAAAAAGTGAATATTAAGGTAAAGCCTCCAAGACAACTACATTCTATTAGTCTGTTTAGCAACAGAATAAATTCTCTAAAAGTGGAGAAATTTTGCAACAATTGAGTCAGTTAAAGTGAGACTGGAGAAAATACTTATGCTATAATTTGGTGAAGGAACTTACTAGCTGACCTAATAAATCTTTCCTTATTTCTAATCTTTGTCTCCATGGAAGGGTAATTATAGTGGATTCCTATATATCATTGTAATTATATTACTCTAAATTGATGTAACAATGCAGTATTAAGTGACTAATTTTATGTACGTGCTTTCCTTTATTCTATTAAATAATACATATTTAGCTTAAGCATAAAGTATTTTTTCTTAACACTCATAGCAATATTCTGTTGCATCTGCATTTATGTTCTTCTTGATTATGCAAGATGGAGAAACTCCTTGACCCAAGCAAGTTAGGAGGATAATAACAAAGGCATATGCATCAGTCAAGATTGTGTGGGAATTAAACATTCTGCTAGTCAACAGGACAAGCACTATAAAGTACTGTAGGATTAAACAACTATTATTTTTATTTTCAGCATTACTATTCATTATTCTAATTTGAAAAACAGATAAGATGTTCAAATTACAGTACAAATTATTATATCTACAAAAATATTATAGATCTGTTTTTAACATATATATTAATTTTTGCAAAGCTGGTGCATGCATACGTGCACCCAAAATCAGTTTGAATATACAGGTAATTATTTCCGCCATCTCTTTTCAGTACTAATGAGATTATATTTTTATATCTTATCAGAATTAAATTTTAAGTCCTTTCAAAAATTGCCTTGAAAGGCAATGACCTGGAGCTAAACAAATGGTTCTTATATCTCTGAAATAGTTGTGAAGTCTGAGTTCACACAGTACAACACCTGGTACCTCACATTCAGGACTACATATGACTTACCTGTTTTTCTAACATAACCCCTTTTTTACATAGAATATTTGTTTTAAAAACAACAACAACAAAATTGTGCTTTTATTTCCTTTCTGGTTCCCATTTTTTTCCTTTAAGCCCGAAATTTCTGTATAGTTATGATCTGGAAAATAGTCTGAAATGTCGTAGCACATGATTCTGATTAATAAAGTTGTTTCTCTTAGCTATTTATACGGGCCAGATTGCAAACTCTTTATTTACAGTAATACATAGTTACTAACTTGACTATTTGTATAAGAGTATAGCGGGTCTTTTGAGGTGAAGAACAGTATAGCACTGGGAGTAAAGGATAGCCTGTATTTAAATTAGTCTTTGTGGGTGTTGCAGCTTAATGATCTTGCTCTTTACCAATGGCTTGTATTAATGAATACTGAAGTCAACAGCAAGTCTCCCACTGACTTTATTGGTCAGGGTATTTATTAGGCCTTGAACATTTAAAGCATAATCTCTCTCTCAAAACACAGAGGGTACTTCAGCTTCACATCACTGTGGTTTCTAGTAAGCAGTCATATGCTAGCTACCATTTGGCTTTTAAAACTGTACTCAGTAGTGAATACTCTATTACCCAAATCTATGTCAAAAAGTTTGCTATTACAGGAGCAAAAGTGTGGTGCAATTAGTACTGAAACTATGTTTCATATTAGTAATTTTACTCTTGTACCACAACAGCCTGTGCGAATGGGTTAAACTTTGAACCTTGTTCAAAATTGCATTCCTAATCACTTCTCTTTTTCAAAGCTTTCAGCATATGTAAGGTTTCCTTTTTTCCTTAAACACATTTTCTACCATAATGCTGGAAGGATACATCTGTATGATCTCTCCTTTCTTCCTGGAAGAATATCCTTATTAGATTCTCACACTGCTGCATTTACTTCTTCTATTTTTCTTCTGAGTAACTTAAATGAATAGGAAAGTTGATTGACTATTTAGGATTTTACTCTTTCATGGTTTCACTAATACTTTCTATTCATTATCTTTTGCATCCTTTTATAAACTAAGTTTTTTCACTGTATCACACAATGATTGAGGTCGGAAGAGATCTCTGGAGATCATCTGGTCCAACACCCGTGCTCAAGTAGGGCCACCTAGAGCCAGTTGCCCAGGACCATGTCCAGACGGCTTTTGAATATTTCTGTAGATGGAGACTTCACAGCTTCTCTGGGCAACCTGTGCCAGTGCTCAGTAATCCTCACAGTAAAAAAGTGTTTCCTCATATTCAGACAGACCCTCCTGTGTTTCAGTTTGTGCCCATTGCCTCTGGTCCTGTCACTGGGCACCACTGAAAAAAGCCTGTCCACCTCTTCTCTGCAACCTTCCTTCAGGTATTTATATACATTCATAAGATATCCCCTGAGCCTTCTCTTCCCTAGGCTAAACAGTCCCAGCTCTCTCAGCCTTTCCTTGTATGTGAGGAGCTCCAGTCCCTTAATCATCCTTGTCGCCCTTTGTTGGACTCCCTCCAGTATATCCATGTCTCTTTTGTGCTGAGGAGCCCCGAACTGGACACAGTACTCCAGGTGTGGTCTCACCAGTGCTGAATGAACACTCTCTTGACCTGCTGGCAATACTGTCTAATGCAGGTGAAGATACAATTAGCCGCCTTTGTGGCAAGGGCACATTGCTGGCTCATGTTCAACTTGGTGTCCACCAGGACCGCCATGTCCTTTTCTGCCAAACTGCTTTGCAGCTGGATGGCCCCCAACGTGTATTGGGGCATGAGGTTGTCCTTCTCCAGGTGCAGGATGTGGCACTTCTCCTTGCTGAACTTCATGAGATTCCTATTGGAAAAGACATACACCAGTGGAAAAGATAAACACCAAGCAAACAGTAGTGGAAAATTATAAATTAAGCTGTACCACAGGGAACCTAGAAGGTGAACAGTGTAAGTGGATGCAGATGTATGTAAAGACAAGGCATGATGTTATAAAAAGCCCTTACTGAAAACTGAAAAAATCAATGAAAGTTGTACTAAAATTCTGTGAAAGAGATGAAGGAAGTTAATAATTGGGTACTGTTCTGTGGGACAAGAAGACAGTCTATTCTGAATGTTCAGTGAATGACAGCTTACTCCATCTTCCTTTATCAATAATACTAGGGTTTTTTTCACTAAGATAACTTATACGCAAAAGTGGAAGACATCTTTCAGCAAATATGGCCTTTTTGTCATCATCACTGTATTGTACCTTAAGTTAAATAACAAAGGAAAATCTATAGGAAACAGGATTATACTGTTCTAAGTTCTAGTATCATATAGATATGAACACATGTTAAAAAATGTCCGTGCATACAAATACCTTCACAATATGCAAGAGAGATGGTTGCAAGTTGAATCTACTCTTTTTCTTTCAATCTTTGTGGCCTGCCTCATAATTCAAATTAATACTTTCAAATACAATGGTTAGTCTATTAAATCCTAGTATTCTCCAAAGCACTAAGCATATAAACTGTGTTGCTAAATCCTGAATCACTGCTTCTTTAATCTCTGAGATTATCTTGATAGAAATAGATTTTGGATGGCTTTTTGCATTCTCTGCTGCATATATCTGATGGGTTTGGCTGGGATAGAGTTAATTTTCTTCATAGTAGCTAGTATGAGGCTATGTTTTGGATTTGTGCTGGAAACAGTGTTGATAATACAGAGATGTTTTCATTATTGGTGAGCAGTGCTGACACAGAGCCAAGGCCTTTTCTGCTTCTCACCCCACCCCACCAGCAAGTAGGCTGGGGGTGCACAAGAAGATGGGAGGGGACACAGCCGGGACAGCTGGCCCCAACTGACCAAAGGGATATTCCATACCATATGACATCATGCTCAGCATATAAAGCTGGGGGAAGAAGAAGGAAGGGAGGGGACGTTTGGAGTGATGGCGTTTTTCTTCCCAAGGAATCATTACGCGCGATGGAGCCCTGCTTTCCTGGAGATGGCTGAACACCTGCCCGCTGATGGGAAGCAGTGAATGAATTCCTTGTTTTGCTTTGCTTGTGTGCGTGGCTTTTGCTTTACCTATTAAACTGCCTTTATCTCAACCCACAAGTTTTCTCACTTTTACTCTTCCAATTCTCTCCCCCATCCCACTGGGAGGGGAGTGAGTGAGCGGCTGTGTGGTGCTTAGTTGTCAGCTGGGGTTAAACCAGGACAAGATACAATTGTATTTTAGCTCATATAAAGTATTTAAGGAATTCTTATGTTGAAATGTGTAACAAGATAAAGGAGAATTTTATTAAAAATTATTGTCTTTAAAATCACAGTTTATCCCGGTGGATTTAGAAATATAATGAGGAAAACCTGATGAGAAAATTTACTTGATGATTAAACATAATGGAAGGTTATTAATGAATGAAATAATGACAGAACCTAATTATGGATCAATTTTTATTCATTATGGATTTTCTACTTAGTCTGAGCGGTGGACCAAGACAGTTGACAAGAAGTTGTAAAGGTTCAAAGGGTCATGAAGCCATTCCATGCATGGCTACAAAAGTTTCAATCTGGAGTGGTTTCACTGGATACATATATATTAGTTCAGTAATTAGGGCCAGGCTCAGGTTTAAGCACTAGCACATGTCAGTTTCTTTTATTATTTTTAATTTTGACTCAGACCAACTATCACTCTCCCAGATAATGCTTAAGACATTGGATTGGGGACACTGTCTGCCAGGAACTGTTTCCAATCAGGCTGTTTCCTGACTAGGCTGTTTTACTGGAGATAGTGGTGTAATTTCGGCACGTGTACACAGTTTGTAGCATGCCACTTGGCCTTCAGACAGATAATGTTCTGTAGATTGCTTAGTGTGTTAATATAGGTTTAGATTCTAGAGTCACCCTGAGAAGGAATTTTGTAGCAAGTTCCAAATACTAAGCACAGATATGACATAGCCAACTCTAACTGGGGTGAAATCTGGAATGGAGAAAGAACTAGCCCAGACCATGCAAAGTAAGTAGTCATTCACAGAACCTCCCATACCTCTATCTCTCGTGGCCAGTGCACTCACAAGCTAAATGTAAGTATGTTAATTTTGATAGTATGGAAAAGAAGCCAGAATGTGACATACCGTTAGAGCAGATGACTCTCTCTCTTTCACTTACGAGAATGGGATAGGGGTTGTGGGTTTTGTGAGGGTTTTTTTGAGTTTGTATCTTTGCAAAATAAAATGTGATTGAAGTTCAATATTTAAAAGGGAAGCACAGAATGAATGGTAAAATGATTTATACGAAAATTTCTTCTTAATATCTTTGCCTGTTCTCATCTCAGAAGGACTAGTCAAAGTAAGAATTTAGCATCATTTTGGCTAAGATCTTGTCTTCAACCTGCAAGTATCCAAAAATTTTATAGTAAGTCTCTGAAATGCTAACCAATAGTCTGACACTGAAATCTGAGAATACAATTTTCGAACTTGGTACTATGCTTCTTTTAAGATACACAAGTATAGAATGTAACTTGTACTAACTTAAAAACCTCAAATAGTTTCTTTCTGATTTTTTCCATAACTTACTTTTTACATTGTTTGTTATAAGATTAATAATTTTAAGTGACAATGGATCGATAGTACCAGAAATATCTTATAGTCTACAGATAAGCTCCTGAAGTGGAAAAAATACAGAATTCCCAGAACTGTTCAGCTAATCCACTTTTACAATGACCTAGACAGACCAGCATTCCCTCAGAGAATAACTCAATATCTAGAAGACAGTTGTGCTAAAATATATAAGATTTATTCAGTGTGCCACCATCATAAAGGACTGTTTCCAAAAAGAAAACAGCTGAGACAAGCAAGCTGCTTTTATTTATAGGCTAAGTCATAATTTTTCATTATACAAGCAGCATCATTCAATTTATCAGAATATTTGTCTCACATTTATTATTTTAATAATCTCATATATTTACCAGTATTATTTACGTACATGGGCCACATTTATCAGAGGTCCAAGGAGTTGTAAAATCGGTCTTTTGCTAGCGTGAGCTCTTCAAAGAAAAAGAAAAGAAAGAAAGAACAAACACACCCTTGATCTATTTGCAAATAAGGAAATCAACTATTTTCCTTTTTCCTCAGCAGTATTTGTTGCTTTCACTTTCAAATTCTCCATATACCAGCAAATATAATTTCTTCATTCATACTTTAATTACCAACAGAGTCCCAGCAGAGAGAAAAATAAAATATGACAGTAGTGCTTTTCATTATATTTGAATATACTACATGAGAAGATGAGAGTGGTAGCGAGGTAAGAGAAGCCTATATGAGTTCTGCATTATAAGAACTGGGAAATTTAAATGGGAAGTGCTTTAGGAATTATTCCCGTATAACAGCATGTCTCAGCAAACATGACTGAGCAGCACAAGAATACAGAAAAATGAACTTAAATTCCCTGAAAATTTTTCATTCTAAAATCTCATAGTCATTTTTAAAACAGAACTCCAGACTACAAAGAAAATTTGTGCACTATATGAAAGGAAATCAGATGTGAAAACTGATGACAATTCATCTCAGTTTCAAGAAATTAGAAATCTTTCTGCACTAAAATCAAGCATGTCACATTGTTTGCATGAACTAAGAACCAGCAGCACCAAGGGTTTTTTGATTTTTCTCTTCCAGTAGGGAGATAATGGGACAAATGTAACAGACTTCCTGGGGGTTTTTACAGAAGTGAAACGACTCAAAACATCTATCACTCATTAACTCAGGCATAATTCTTACTATTACTTACATTTATATTACCTGCAATGCTGAAAACTGTTCTGACTATATGCCTGAAAGGCAGCTGAGAAGGATTTTGAGACACCAAGTTTTGAAATGAAGCATGAAAATCCAATCTATAATGTATGATTCAGATTTTTCTGGAATTTGAGCTGGAATGTTACAGCTCAAATCTATATTGAAAATAATGCAAATTGATGTCACTGAAGCAATATAATTTCCTGGAGAAGTTCTGGTGTCCTTTCTCACATAGAACACAGAACATCCCATCTTATCAGTTATTAAGATTTTTTTCAATGAAACTCCTTTTCACTAAAAATCTAAGTACGATTTTGAAACAATTTTAAAGGTGTTGCTTTTGTTTTTCTTAACTAATATGATGCAGGGTTATAAGATAATATGGAAAAAGACATTTGGTATAACGAAATAGAATTCATAATGTATTTATATAAGAATATAAAACTCTCTTGAAATACGGGACTGTGAGAAGAAACAGCATATAAGATAAGGTAAAATTTAAAAGTTTTTCCTATATTTCTTAGACTGTTTTTGTGGAGAAAAGATATCAAAGTTATTCACTAAAACACTGTTGGTAGGAAAGCAATATTGTAAGATGAAAATATTTCTTAAAACTTCATAATTATTTAATTTAATACCCATTTTAGTATGTTTACTCCATTATTTCATAATGATATCCTTGTTTTTCTTGCTTTTAAAATGTCTTGCATTTCACTCGCTTTACCTTCTCTTCTTTCTGGGGCCATCTCACCTCAAGGCACTGACATAGAGGTCTAGATGTTTCAGGTTATCTAAATCAGCAGCTCTGGTAATGGCAGATCGTAATGATGCCAGCAAACAAATGGCCATAAATAATGCATAAAGAATGAAAGCCCCCCTCTTATTGCTGTAGCCTGCAGTACATCTCCAGGCAATCCGTCCATTTACCAACTAGAAAGTACATTTCAATTCTCCCACATTAACCTGAAGAACAGAGCGCTCATCTGAGAAATTCTCAAGCTTCCTTCTAGACAGTAAGTCAACAAATTCTACATTCATCATGAGAAAACAATTATGAATGTTTCCATGCATGAAAGAAAAATAAAGATCTGAGGTTTTACAAAAATATTGGGGATAGGAGAAAGGATTGTAAAAAAAAAAAAAAATTAAAATACCCATGGCATGACATAAAAATTTTTTGTCTATGAAGCATTTATTTAACAAAAATGCCCCAAATTTTTTAAATAATCAGCATTAAATAGAGAAGAAGTCACAGTACTTACCATGTCAAAAATGATATGACAAGTCAGCATAATCAACTTTAACATGAAGTGTAAGTGTTGATGCTGTCTCAATGCTACCAGGCAGTCCATAGAGGAGTAACCCAATAGCTGGGAGTTTTCAGCATCTTAAGTTTTCCTCGTTTTAAGGCTCTATTAATATATGTCATATACACTTACAACATTATATAAAAGTACAGCTGTTATGCACTGACACTCAAAGCTGGTTAACTAATTTACTGAGTAAAGGATGGAAATTATAGAAAAGGTAAAGTAATCTTACATCCCTCCTGATGCTGGGAGCCCTGGTTGTTGCAGCATCAGACAAGTCCTTCCTCATGGATCATGGCACATTGTGCAGAGCTCCTGTCTGTGGTGAGGTTCACCAGCTCTGAGTTCACTAGTACTCTTACAGGGTCTTGCTCACAATACAGATTCATCAGTCACTGATAGGAGTCACATTTACGAAGTGGACTTATCTTTGAATAGTCCCTTGGACAGTGCATTCCCTTATCTTCATAAAGCTATAGTTCCCAAATGGGTGCATATAATATTTCAGGTGGAGAAGACAATGCACTATGCATATAGTTATGACTGAATATACATTTGTGATGTGTTGACCTTGGCAGCTTTCAGCTGCCCACCCAGTCAATCTCTCACTCTCCCTCCTCAACAGGACATGGGAAGAAAATAAGATGAAAAAGCTCTTGGGTCAAGATAAAGACAGGGAGATCACTTACCAGTTACTGTCACAGGTAACATAGACTTGACTTGGTGAAGGTTAATTTAATTTATTGCCACTTAAAATAGATTTGGATACTGAGAAACAAAGACAAAAGCTAAAACACCTTCCCCCCACTCCCGCCTTTTCCCAAGCTCAACTTCGCTCCTTCATTCCCCACTCGTCTACCTCCACCTTACCGTGAGAGGTGCAGGGGGGAATGATGAATGGCGACTTGCAGTCAGTCCATAACAGCTCCTCTCTGCTTCTCTTTCCTTCTCATGCTTTTTCTCTGTTCCAGTGTGGGTCTTCTCCATGGGCTGCAGTCCTTCAGTAAAAAACTGCTCCTGGGTGGGGTCCTCCACAGTCCACTGTTCCTTCTGGGCGTATCCACCTGCTCTGTTGTGGTCCTTTCCACAGGCTGCATTGTGGATTTCTGCTCCACCGTGGTTCTCTCCACAGGCTGCAGGGAAATATCTGCTCCACTGTGGTCTTTTCCAGGGGCTGCAGGGGAATCTCTGCTCTGGTGCCTGGAGCACCTCCTCCCACTCCTTCTTCTCTCACCTTAGTATTTGCAGGGTTGTTTCTTCCACTTTTTTGCCTTCACTCCTCACTGCCTGTGCATCGTTTTGCCCTTTCTTCAATGTTCTCCCAAAGGTGCCATCATCTCAGCTGACATGGCTATGTCACATCCCAGCTTCTTGTGCCCCCCCAGACTACTTGCTGGTGGGGCAGCATGAGAAGCAGAAAAGGCCTTGATCCTGTAAGCATTGTTCAGCAATAACTAAAACATCCATGTGTTATCAACACTGTTTTCAGCACAAATCCAAAACATAGCACCATACAAGCTACTATGAAGAAAATTAACTCTATATCCCAATCAAAACCAGTACATCTGGCTTAGCATTTGTGGAGAGGTATTATTTCCACTTTACACTATCTTGCCTTTTCCCAACCTTATAGTTGGTGTTATTGGACAGCATTGCAGGATAGGTAACCTGACAATAAGAGTAATGCCTTCAGCTTGTGTCATCTGTTCAGCTTCTATCAGTGTCCAGTATGCAGCTAAAAATAGTACTTCAAAAGAGGTGTAATTTTGAGCTAGTGTAGATAGGTGTTGAGACAAGAACCCGAGAGGGGTGTGCCTTCCCTCACTGCCAAAGGCTCCCATGGGCCTAGCATTATCAGATACTAGGGCTTAGAATTCAAAAGGTTTATGGGCCAATCTGGGCCTTAAAGTCACAATATGTGAGGCAGCCTGTCTAGCTTGTACAAAAGTTGCTTTTTAACTTTTTCCCCAATTTCAAGTGGGCCTTTTTTCTGCATATATGATACAATGGCCACAAGATCTGTGTGAGATGGGGGAGAAATTGTCTCCAATAATCCCGGATTCTAACAAAGTTCTAGATCTTAGTTTTATTTTGGAGGTTCGGTCATACGTAAGATTGTTTGTTTGGCCACTTCAGGAATCATGTGATGGAGTCCCTGTCACATTTTCTGCAGTGGACCCTTGTATCTTTTTTGCATTGATCTCCCATCTATGTTTTTGCATGATGTCTACAATATTGCTAAGAGTTTCTCCCAATTCCTGCTCAGTGGGCCCAGTAATGATAGTAACATCCACGTAATGGAAAAATTTACAAGCTAGAGAGATGTTATTGTCCTCCAGATGTTGTGCCACTAGCCTGTGGCAGATAGTAGGGCTATGCAAATACCCCTGAGGCAGGACAGCAAAAGTATATTGTAGTCCTTCCTAAGAAAAGGCAAATTGTTCCTGGGATTCTGCAGTAATGGATATGCTAAAGAAAGCATGAACCATATCAGTCACAGCATGCCATGTTCCAGCTTCTATCTCCATGCATTAGAATAGTGTCACTATGTTCGGGACAATTGCAACCATGGGAGAGGCTGCTGTATTTATTAGCTGGTAAGCTACCATCATGCATCGGGAACCATCTGGCTTCTTTATGGGCCAAATAGGACTATTAAAGGGAGAGTGGTATGCCAGATAATACCCGTCTCCAACAATTAACTATCTGAGTGACTTCAGCATGCTTCCCTGGGTAACTGATACTGTTTTGAGGCTACTGGCTTTGGAGATGGCAGTAAAACAACTGGTGCATTAAAGTACTTAACCCACCAAAATAGCCTGAGTTCCTAAAGAGTATTTTCCACCTGGGGTAAAAAAGATTTTACTCATCAAAATGTTATCCTCTATTATTTATCTGGGAACTTGAGTCACACTTACTCGTGCAATAAATGTTGGATATTTTCCCAGTTGTAGAGTGAGGTAGGCTTCATGCGATCGCTCTTTAGAACCACCAAATGAACATATAGCTATAAGGTGACTGTGTGGGTAATGGGAAGGACCCCTGTGAATCTCAGTTACTTCAGCCCCCATATGTATGAGAGATATCTGTTGCCAAGGTTTTTTTCCCATTCTAATAGATAACTAGTGGGATTCATGATCAATGATCCTCCTGTCCCCATCCAGCCACCTGGCACACCTGGAGGTTTGTCATGCCTAATCAATCCTGACGTTCGCTTAGATATTGTTTTCAAAGCACAATGGAGATTAGATTCAGAGAGATGTTAGACTGGGTGGTTTCTTTCACCTCCTCCCCCTGACTAGCAAGGGGAGTCAAAGGTGTTATTAGATCAATATTACACACCTTTTAATGGCTTCTTTTTCAACTGCTTATATAGGTCCCAACAGCAGGGGACTGGCTTTCTATCCATTTCCTTTTGTCATGGTTTAGCCCCAGCCAGCAACTAAGTACCGCGCTGCTGCTCACTCGCTTCCCCACCACCCCCAGGTGAGATGGGGGAGACAATCAGAAAAAAAATCCTGAGTTGAGATAAAAAAAGTTTAACAGAACAGCAAAGGAACAGGAAATAATGGTAGTAGTAGTAGTAGTAGTAATAATAATAATAATAATAATAATAATAATGGAATATACAAAACCAAGCAATGCATAATGCAGCAATTGCTCACCACCTGGTCATCAATAACTCGTCCCCGAGCAGCTATTCCTGCCCCATGGCCAACTCCAGTTTATATACTGAGCATGACATTATACGGTATGGAATATCCCTTTGGCCAGTCTGGGTCAGCTGTCCTGGCTGTGCCCCCTCTCAGCTTCTTGTGCCCCTCCTCGCTGGCAGAGCATGGGAAGCTGAAAAGTCCTTGACTTAGTATAAGCACTACAACTACTTAGCAACAACTAAAAACATCAGTGTGTTGTCAACATTATTCTCATACTAAATCCAAAACACAGCACTATACCAGCTACTAGGAAGAAAATTAACTCTAACCCAGTTGAAACTAGGACACCTTTTTAGGTGTACCTGCCTGGATGAATGCTAAGAACATTTCCCTATAGGTCACTTTCCTTTTAGGTTTCTGTGCATCTATAATGCGCATTCTGAAACTTCCCTTTTTGGATTGATATTTATCCAATTGTCCCCATAGGAGGATGGCACCTGCAACAAGTTTTTCCCTGGGAACTCCCCAATAAGACAAAATGGTGCCCTTTAATATGAAGAGGATGCCTGAAAACAAATGGGACTGCATACCAGAGGTGAATAATTTAGTATCTGTTCTCACAGAGCTGTGGGAATCTATTCCCTGCTTCACAGCCAACTTCCAAAGGTATGCCCAGCCTCCTCCACGTGCTTCCATGCAACTGATTTATCATCCCCATCAAAAGGGGAGGGGTACTGTGTTGAGACAGTTTAATGTCGCCAGTCCCAGAAGGAATGAGTAACACTCCCCTGAGCCCCCTTCTACTGTTGTGCAACCGCACGGTTTTGCGGTAACTCTTGAGGGCTTAAATGAACACTATCTTCCCGCTCACCCTGGCCTCGGGATCCAAGATGTGTAGCAACCACTGCCCCAGACACGCACCTGATTTTTGTCAATATAAATCAGCCAAATTTTGGAGCTCTATCTGTGTATAATCACACAGAGGGATCATACGCTGAGAGGTGTCTAAAGGACCCCTTTGGCTTACTTATCACCACAGGTGGGGCAGAGGGAGATTTCCCATGCTCATCCTCGAACCCTCTGGTCCACTCCTCTTTAGAAGCATTCCAAATATCTCCATGCTAATAATCATCTGGGAGCAGAATCTCCTGAATCTAGCGTCAAGTGGCCCTTCCTCCCACTGTATACAGCCTGGATTTTTGTCTCCAGTGCCTCTATGAACTTTTATGTCTGCTGTTCACATCTGTCTTTACATTGTCACATTAAAGTGTCCCATAACCGCTGGAGGCGAGTTAACAACTATACACTTTGCAAATCCTGCTGCCTTTTCCCCACATCTACGCCCTGCTTTTCTAAACACTTTAAAATGTCAGTGGGGGTCTGAAAGATGATAATTTCTTCTATTTTTCACAGATCACTGGGGGAGATACCCAGGGTTATCTCTGTGCTACTCATTCCCACACTTGTGTGCGAGGCCACCAGGCACCCACTCAGGCTTTACTCTGCTACTGCTGTTCCAAAAGAACATTTCTTATTGA
The DNA here is from genome assembly GCA_009819775.1 of Phoenicopterus ruber ruber. Taxonomy (NCBI): domain Eukaryota; kingdom Metazoa; phylum Chordata; class Aves; order Phoenicopteriformes; family Phoenicopteridae; genus Phoenicopterus; species Phoenicopterus ruber. The sequence goes on from CM020215.1 coordinate 180,184,752, forward strand.
CCTCCTACTGACTGTTCCTGATGTTTTTTTCACTGACGAGGTGTTGGTTCTTTTGGAATCTCAGTAAGAAAGGTACCAACACTCAAAGCTGGCTAACTAATTTATTGTGTAAAGGATGGAAATTATAGAAAAAGTAAAAACAATCTTATATCCCTCCTGATGCTTGGAATCACAGTTCTTGCAGCATTGGATAAGCCTCTCCTTGATTACTATCATGTTTTCTGTAATTGTCACCCTTTGCTCAATAAATTAGATAGGCAGCTTTGAATGACAGTATCTTTCTTACTGAGATTCCAAAAGAATTGGTATCTCCTGAGTTAAAAACATTTGCTATAGTTGTCAATGTTGTCAATCATCTTTCTCTTATACGTTCAACATTTAAGTGAATATATAAATTATTTAAAGATAATAATTTAGTTCTCTTTCACATCTGGAAACTATATAAGTCATCATAGGTAAGAACCTGTGGCATCAGCATCTAATACTCTATATTCCCTATGGTATCTTTACATCTTCATTAGCTTTTTAGTTTGATCAGAAACATGTATATTTTTAGTAAAATGTTTAATTTTTATCCTCTTTCAGTACTGTGATTCTTGTCATGAAGTAGTTTTGATGTCTCCAAACTAGATGCCTTTTGTAGGAAACTGAATGTCACCTTCACTCAACATTTTTTTCCAAACCTTTGAAATAAGATGACACAATCAGAGGGGTACAGGGAACCCCTCTATACAATCAGGAAATTCTCCTCCTTTTATGGCTAGCTCTTACACCCTTGAAAGCCATTTCTTTTTTTCAAGGACAAGGTAAGGTATCTTCACACTGTAAAAATGAAAGCCAGCAGAGGTGTAAAGACGTCAAAGTTTTGCATTATGGTTCAAAATGTAGTTCTGGTAGGCAGGAGGGTGGGGTCTTAGCAAGTTCTGAGTTCACTCTGAATGGTCATACTAAACTTCAGATTACATGTTTCAACAACAATACCTTTCATATTTTAAATACTTTTGTATATTGTTTTGTGTTCTGTTGCAAAAATGGTAGGGGATGGTTGAGTATTTTTCCACTCACTTTGGATGCCTCATCCAAAAGATGAAAAAGAGCATTAGCTGAGGCATTATCAATTTTTAGTGTCTATTCTTGACAACTATGTTGATCATGGAAAAAAAAAATACATCTGAAACAGAAAATTCACTAAATAAAGGGGAATTCTTTTTTAAGTTGGTGCAGAAGTTTTAAATGTATATTCACTTAATCAAAAATATTACTGTAGAAGCTTATGCACTAGCACAGCTGCCAACAACAGAAAGACCTTGTGTCAGGAACACTTAGGATGGATCTCTTTGCTATGCAAGTCACCTTGGAGAAAATCCATTGTTTATTTTGTGCTAGTCTACTAATTCACATTGATTTGTCACCACTCTTTCAACTGCAGTTGTAGGTGACTGTTTTTTAAACAGTTTTCTCTTTATAATAAGGTGATAACTTTACTGAAGGCATAGAAATAGTTTAAGGCATTTATTTAATTGAAAGTGAGAGATTTAGCAATGCAAATAAATCCTGGCTTTTTGCTCATGCATTTCAACAATTATATATGGATACCTATAAGGCCCTGATCAAAAAAGTCTTTCAATTAATTTCAAGACGCAAAAGAAGAATCTTTGAAGAGATCCATTTGCCTTACCATAAACAAAGTAATAGCCTTGTCAAACCAAACTTCCAAATTTCTTGCCATTTGACTTGGAAGGGCAACTTCTGGGATAAAATAGTGTTTAGTCCTGTAACTTCGTTAGATTCTGAGCCTACAAACCAGGGTACAAGTAGGAACCAAATACGGATTTTCATTCCACTTCTTAAAAAAAATTATATGTATGGTGAGTATTTCAGCTCTGAGAAATACTTTGCACGTGTCAAATTCATTTCATGGAAGTTATTGAACAATTATCAGGAGCAATTTTTATTCACTACCAAGCTATGGTAAGGCCGAAATGAAATGTCTATATGAAGTTAAAGGCTTTCAGCTATTTTTCAAAAGACAGTGCAGTAGGAAACAAAGTTTCAAATATGTATGGGATGAAAAAACCCAAGAAATCTGGAACTCAGGAAAAGAAAATCATAGATAGGTAATTAGTTGCTTTATTAGCTTCACAGAACATACACTGTCGTTCAAATAAAAGACACGGGAAATAACCACAGTTCTGTTACACAGAAAAATAAAACATAGTCTAGAAGACCTTAAGTGGAAAGTACAGGTACCTTTTTGCTGAGGAATTGAACTCTGGAACATGGGAAGCTCGGAGAGTATTTGAGTCTCACAGAAGGCTGTACAGGAAGAGGAGGAAACATAAGGTTTCAAAAGTTATGCCAGAAATGGCCATCATATTTCCAAACATGTTTATGTCCAGTAAAGGTAAGCTTTAAATTTATTTATTTATTTATTCATTTTAAATTTTATTCTGCTTTGAGGACAATGATAACTTAAAAGGGTTTGTTCATGGATTGACTGAGCTGTTCATCATCTTCTCATGCTAATATCAACTTTGTTTCTGAAGTTTGATTTAAAAAAGGATCATTTGAGAACCATTATGTACTCTTGTCAATTGTTCTTTGACTATCATGTTAGCAAAATACTGTTTACTACATGAATGCCAGAGATGTATTCCCCATCTGGGATCTCTTTGAAGGTATTATTCATTACCTCTAAACCCCTTAGACAGAAACAAAATCTCTGAATATAAACTTTTTAATGTATATTTTTTGTCCTGTACAATTCTATTCCTAATAAAAAACATCATATATTATTGCCTATTCATAAATACTAATCTTTAAATGAATGTCTTGTAAAATGGATAACAGGAACTTGGACATTTATAATGGAATCAGAAGGAATTCTCTTGGTAGGCTTGTTCTCTTCAATCTTTCTCCTGAAATAAACTCAATCTATTGAACACTGCACAACAATTTACGAATTGGAATGGTCAAAATTGTGGCTGACCATTGGGGACTTGCAATGCAATATGAACTATGTCTCCTGACTGGCAAACTCCATTTAATTTCTCTTCTCTTCCCTAGGAATAAGTGTTCCAATACTTCTAACTTGTGACCTTAGGGAATAACTCACCTGAAAGTCAAAGTTAAAGGAGGTAGCAATTTAAGAGAGCTTAGTTACTGCAGCAGATTTGTAGTCCAATGTGATGGGCAAAAAACCCCAGATTTAAGTGTAATTAGGAAGATGAGGTAGCGAAACCACTAGCAGAGGAAAACTGAGAATCATGCATAGAAAAAGATAGATATAGCAATTTAAAAGTTATTTGAAACCATATTCTGTATTAGCTATTCTGAGCTACAGGCACATTTCTCAATTTCTCCTGGCAAAACTGTTCTTTTTTGTATAAATAATAAATATTCATTGGAGCACCAACTTGAAACCATTTTATTAAACTCATGTTCAGCACTTCCTTCTTCAACTCACATTTAACTATCTCTTGGGTTTCTGTGGTATGTTGGACATCTGTCAAAAACTGGAAAATCAAAGTGTCCATACCTCTCACTGTTATTAAATGAGGTTATATAATCATAGAATCATAGAATAGTTTGGGTTGGAAGGGACCTTGAAAGGTCATCTAGTCCAACCCCCCTGCAATGAGCAGGGACATCCTCAACTACATCAGGTTGCCCAGAGCCCCATCCAGCCTCACCTTGATTGTTTCCAGGGACAGGGCATCTACCACCACTCTGGGCAACCTCTTCCAGTGTTTCACCACCCTCATTGTAAAAAACTTCTTCCTTATGTCTAGTCTAAATCTCCCCTCCTTTAGTTTAAAACCATTACCCCTTGTCCTATCACAGCAGGCCCTGCTAAAAAGTTTGTCCCCATCTTTCCTATAAGCCCCCTTTAAGTATTGAAAGGCTGCAATAAGGTCTCCCTGGAACCTTCTCCCAGCTGAACAACCCCAACTCTCTCAGCCTGTCTTCATAGGAGAGGTACCCCAGCCCTCTGATCATTGAGGTTGGGAGATATAGTATACAAAATTATCTTGCCCTTATAGATAAACTCAAATGATTGTTAACTAATATTAAAAAACCCACCCCAAAACAATAACAACAACAACAAAAACCAAAACCCCAAAACAATAACAAAAAAAAAAGGACTTATTTTGCTTCTGTGCTTTTGAAATACTTAGGAAAAAACCTCAATGATTAACCTATATTAGAACATACTCAAGTAGCAAAGACTATTCCTAAAAGAATACTGGACTTGGTTATTTCATCTATTCTTTTTTTGTATTCATTTTCAGTAACTCCTTATTTCCTTGCTGTCTTCAAATTTCAGTGGTAAACTTCCTGTGCTTCAGTCACTATTGGTAAAGCATTCATGTGTTACCAAAATGATTACAAATCTTAGAAGAGAAGGAAATTAAGTAATCCACTGATTATTAAGGACAATTTTACAAGAAATGACAGATGAGCTGATATGCCAGGTGCTACATTCTTGGTAGCAGGTGATCACAGGAATCATTAAGCTAGTTGACACCCTTGTAAACTTAGGGTAATTCATTACTTGGAGAACAGAGGACACTTCTGTCTTCCTAGGTACTTCTACACATTTACTATGGTTTCTGTACACTGCCTTCACAACTCGAAGTATCATCTTCTCCATTGTAAAAGTGGAAGTCAAAAGCTCATTGCTACAAAGCTTTATTCTCCATGGTGTTAGCTACTTCAGGGTGTGATTCAGATGATGTATTTCAGATCTCTATGCTGGGTGAGAAAAAAATGTATGCTGTAAGTACTCTAATGACCACACCAGAGCTACAGCAGGGACATCATGCTCCTGTGCACCTATCGCAACATGAGCTGAGAGAGGGCACCCAGGTTTTCTCAGGTCATTGATGAGGACAGGTCCAAATCAGAGCATAATATGTTGTGCCCCTGTTCCAGTGAAGAGCGGTGCTTCTCTCTTGATGTTCCTCTGCTTCTACAAGCCAGTAGGGCCTTTTAGTGGCTATTGTTCTGATGTCTGTACAATTTCCCCAAAGTTTGCTTCACTGCATTGCATTTATATCACCACTCTCCTGGTCTGGACATTGCCTTGGTCAACCAATCAAATATTCCTTATTTGACCGTTGATGATTTAATCAATTATTATCCCTTCCATCTGTCATTGCTGGTTACTTCTTCACATTACTTTTGGGTACTAATTTGCAGGTAGAATTGTTTAATTCTTCGTGTTACTTTCAGGTCACCGAAATCACTAATCTCCAGGCAAATGTTTACATCCATTGAGCAATCATGTTCGAGGTCAGTTTTTGGGATTCCATTCCAAGTTAGAAATCTAGCTAATAGACAGACCTAGGTACCTTCAGTGGGAAATTCACACTTTAACTAGAGTTAAAATGGGTCTAGAGTGAAAATGGGTCTGGAAAAGCTTATGCCTTCTCATCGGCTGTAGAGGAAGTTTGGAAGATCATTAAAGTAAATTTAGGCTCCCAACTTAAAGATCACTGTTAAAAGGTAGATGGGATGAATCCAAGCCTTTATGAATACAGACAAAAAATCTTGAGATTCTAGACCCTAGGCTAGGCTAAGTAAAGCAATACACAAATGAAAAATGTGGTGTCAAGTCACTCTTCAGAAATTTGAGGCTCATGTTTTATCTATGAGATATTTTTTATAGTCGGCTGATTTGGAACATCTCATTTTTTTGTCTGTATCCGTATTAATGAACCCGAGACAACTTCTAGCTTCCTTGAGTATGATATACGTGCCACCCATGTCCCAGCTCCATAACAGAACAAGGCTTAGGAAACTAACAGTTCCTTTTTTCTACTTAATGATTTCTACTGAAGGTAAGCCTAGACTTTCAGACTGAAAGAGCACCGTGCTATGTTTTCCTTTTTTGAATATCAATACCTCTCTTTTCCTCTCTGTCTTTTCTTTCAAAAAGTTGGCAATAGGAGTATTTTTTTAGGAGTGAATGTATGTTTCCTGTCTCCAAATACATGAGAATCTTGTTTAGAATGTACTCATTATTTTCTTTCTACATTTTTCTATTACTTCTGCAGTTCAAGGAGGATAAAGGCTTAATTTCACTCCCTTTTTTTCAGAACATATTGTTACATTTAAATTCCATTCTGGATCTAGTCTGCAAACATTTAATACACCAATAGATAAATGAAATACCCAAAATAGACTATTTTAAAATGTAAATAGAACTGATACCTGACTATATAATAGGAGGAAGGTTAAAATTATATTTTAATACTAGCTGAAAATAAATCGTACATAAGCTTTCCTGTGTTCATTGAGAAGATTTTAATCAGAAACAAAAGAAGATGTAGAAACATGAGGAAAAAAAAAAAAACCAAACAGTTTCCCATTTCTTCCTAGTAGGTTACTCCATTTAAAGAACAGATTTACTCTGCTATGCAGAATATTTTTTTTTTTACGCTAGTAAAATGGGACTAATACTTGGTAATGACTAAATATTAAATGTTTCAAATTATTATACATTATTAAAAACATGTATAACTAGTTTAAATGAGGTCTGAGGTGAAAAATAGGCTATTTTGTCTTCCTTAAATCTTTTATAATCTCAGGTACAATATTCGCTTGCTAGTCAGTATTTGTTAACCAACATGTTATTGCCAAGAAAATGAAAAGCAAACAAACAATAGCCATAATTTATGTATAGATCTATTACATTTGTGCCCAATTGCTGTAGAGCTGCATAATGTGTGTTCTCTGTGCTGGCAAATTTTCCTAAAAAAACCCTTGTTTTGGAGCTGCGTTGATGGCATATAATTGCATCATTGATGAGACTGGCATAGAATAAAGGAAAACTGTGTTGGCTTGTGCCCTGAAGAGAGAAAAGAATTAAAAAAATAAGAGAAGGGGAAAACCAAAAATCAATATTACTCAAGAGGAAAGAGCAAGATGCCCTTTGAATGATAAGCAGGTTTCCAGCTTCCAAGATGTTATTGTAAAACTGAACAGAAGAACATGAATACTCGGGGCGGGGGGGGACACAACAACAACAAAAAATACATGTGCACACACACAAAACCAAAACCAAACAAGTAAACAACCCCCCTCAAAGAAACAAAACAACAACAACAACAACGCCCCAAACAGTTAAAGTTTAAACAGCAAATTCCTATTTCTTCTGTGGAGAACCATTTCACTTTTTTTCTACAGCTTTTCATTTCTCCTTCATTCCTTCTTCCCTATGTTTCTCACTTCTGTCTGCAATATTAGAGCTATAACTCTGCACTGAGACTTATTTAAAAACCTCACATTCTATCTCTTTATATCTCCCTTGGATTGTACCTGCTTTACATCCATTCTTTTTAGCTCCTCTTCTTCATCCCACGCCATCTTTCTGTTATTAATCATTTTTTTGATCTCAAATACTACTTTCACATGTGCTTTGGCTTCCCCAAACTTAAATAATAATCTTAATCACCTAACCTCACTACCACTTAATTTCTCCTTGGTCTCATATTTTTCTCTGCTTTAATATTGCTCTAATTGACTTTAGCACAAATAACTCCTTTGGGTAAATTTAATTGTGAATTTTTAGCTTTCATTCTTTTTGACCTATCTTTTCTCTTTAAAATTATCAACACACTCTCCTCTTCAGTAAGATACTAAAGTTTCTTGATTCTCCTTTTAGCTGTTCAGATATGTAAAATAGCTCCCTTCTGAAAATATATTTTCATAGCCCTCCAAAAAGCTTCTAAAAAGACAGAGTGCTTAAATGTATCACAAGGTATACTAGATTTTTTTTTCCTGCGGCTTTGTAAAGTAGAGTGTAAATGATCACATTTTTTTTTCCCCTTACCGGTTAATTGTGATCATCTATAAAACCCCATATGAGTATTAAAAACCTGGCTAGGAAGGAAATTATTCTATTTCTCATATTTATCAATGCAACACAATTGTTGAAAAATTTTCATGTAAGCAATACCAAATCATATTAAGCTTTGGTAATAGCATATGTGCAACCTGTTAATTTTACAATTAAATATGAATTATATTGTCGTAAAATGTAAAAAAATAAAATCAATACGCAGAGATTCACGGATATTGTCTGCTCTGATATTTGGAAAAAAGCAACTATAAAAGGGAATAGGTTTTATTCTCTTTTTGAAAGTCATTCCCAATGGCAGAGAGTGATCCCCTTTAGAATAACACTCTCTGAACTGCTACTCCTAGAGTCAATTTTTTATCCATTTGACAGTCAGTTATGGAAGCATATTTGTAGTCCTTGTTTTTTGTTATTTATGACACAGACCTGGATGCTGTGGATGGGCTCAGTGGTTGTTTTTCTTGCAAATATCAGACCCAATTTCTAAATAGTTGGGTAAATTTGCCTAAATTGGAAGTGAGAGGTCTAACCAAAAGGAAGTGGAAAACACAGAAAAAGGGTCTTATTATCAGCAATAAAATTATTCTCAACCAGGGCATATAGATATATAAATATATGTATGTATATCCATATCCTTTAAGTTTATCTAATTTTCCAAATTTATGTGAGCTCTTAATGCTTAAAAAAAAAATTCACTGCCGCTGAGAATATCCCAGACCCAAACTGTAATGGCTAGTACTTGGAAACTGGAAAAATAAACCCACAAGGAAAGAGGAAACAAAACAATTCATGAGTCATTTTGTTATTCTGACATAAATTTCACTACTTTGCATTTTATGTATGTTATTAACAGGTAAAGAATTGATGGATATAATCAGCAAGTAAGATTTCAATACTTCATTGGTACTTTTATTACTTAACTACGAAAGGCAGATCTTTAAAAAGGATTGTTCACTTGCAACCTAATCAGGAAGACATCTTTGGGTGTGCCTACATTTAGTGTACAGGAAGGGTTGTTTTCAGAGGGAAAAAAAATTCTGTCTAAATGTGAAGTCGTGATATTCTTCCGAGCACAAGAGGAGTGCACTAGAACCAAGACTGAAGCCGTATGCAGGAGCAATGTCTGCAACACGGGGTGGACACAAGGTCATACAGCAATGTGCACCCATGTCCAGACACTGGCAACGACTTCTTTAGCAGTAGAGACACGGTGTGTATGTACAGTGCTTGAATGACAGTGTCCCACAGCAGATTGAACACCAGTCCTTCCCTTTCTGCCACACCAGTCGTTGATGTAGTTTTACGTCCTGTCTTTAATACAAAATAACCTCTGCCCTTAAAGCTGAGCCTTGCTTTAGGACGTGCCAGCCACATTCTCAGGCTTAATGGTTTCGAGCAATGCGGTATTTTACTCATGGGCAACTGCTGTTAAAACACACATCTATAATCTGTGATACTATCCATAATACATGATAGTTCACCTTAACATGAGACTTGCTTTAATAGGCATTCTCTGAGTGTGTATGGTGGATTTAGCTTTGCAAAAGAAGACCACAAAACAATTACCCCAGCTGCTTGTCTCCAAAGGTAAAGCATTTATAGAGAGACCAGAATTTATATCCAGAGACCAGAATTGAAAGCCCTCATCAGTTTTAAAGAAAATTCACCTTCTAGTTGATTGTCCCAAATATCACACTTCGGGATTTTTTTCTGGTTCTCTTTTTTTTTTTTTTTTTCCCCCTCCATTAAATCTCTTTTATTTTCATGGACTAATTAACAACTATTTTACAAAACGAGAATGTGCAGCAGTGAAGCATGCCTTGTTAATAAGGAGAACAACTAATTTATCACAGGTAATAGTTCAAAAGAAAACTCTAACTCTAGATAGCAAAGGAAAAACCTTCACAAAAGTTTCCTCCACTACTGAATTTTGGGGCTTGTTTGCTTTTTTTTTCAGTGCTGCTGATATGGCTTGTTCTTAAGTATTGCACTACTGGGACAAAGCTCATTTTCTGATGTAACATTTAGTACTATTATGGCCCAGTGGTTACAAGTCATTAAGGATCTGGGGGGGTTTTGATACGATAGAAAAGAGATTGGAAAAAAGGGTACTACAGAAAAGGAATTGGAAAAAGCATACTATCTTGAAAATTACATTAATTGACAAAAGACAAAAAGAACCTCACCCTTTTCATCCTCCCTACATTTACCAGCATCTGCACTCAAAATGTGAGCAAATACCCATAACATCATCATCACTGAGTTAACAAATAATGTTGCTATACCTTTGCCCTCATGCTTCCCAAAAGAAGGAAAAGCCACCCTCCATTCTCTCCTGTTCTTGACTGTCAAATTTGTGACAATGAATGAAGATAAAAGATGTCCTTTTGTTCTCCAACTGAGATGGGGGTTCTTAAGGTTACTTTTCCTTTCATTTTTGTCTGTCTTTTTTTTTTTTTCCCTTTTGGAGAGGGGAAAAAGAAGTTCCATCAGTCTGTTGTGGTTTATTCATTTTAGAAGGAAATACACGTTTATAAAGGTTACACTTGAAATGTATAGCTGCACAAAAAAAAGTCTCATGATGACTACCATGCTGCAACTATCAACTAAATTGATAATATGCTGGAAAGGCAAAGGTCTTAAATTTAAATATAAAAAAAATAAAATTGGGAAAATAACACACTAACAACAGCTCTACTGACAACATCATTTAAATATCAAAATTTCAACTGCTATCAATTTCCTTTCTGCATTCTTCGGCTTGCATTTTTTCATGCATGGGTATTCTTGCTTTTTGCTAATATAAATTTGATTGTGAATGCAATTAGATTTGAACATGATTGCAGGAATTCCTGTCATTCCTGGTTATTTGTGTTTACTAATTGCATAGTATATGGGATATATTCATATTATTTTCATTTTAATTATCTTCATGAGACCTAGTTATCCTAGAATCTTTTCATATCTCTCAGGAATATTTTGATTACATAAATAAAAGAGAAACTCATGACCTGCTCTTTGTGATAAAGGAATATGATATTATGGCTGGAGAATTCTGTGAGTTTGGCTGAGTATGTACAAGCACTCTAACGACTGAACAGTTGTATCTTGACCATGATATTGGAAGTGTGATTATTTGAAGAAGTTTTGGGCACAGGAACACAGTTATTTTATGAATTATCCAGGCAATAGACCAATAGAGTTGGAAGAAAGAACAATGAATATTGATAGCAGCTTACTTGCCTGTAAAAGCAAAGTGGCATATGGCATGGAGTTTATTCCAGAGTGATGAACAGCATTGATGATCTTGTCAAGACAAACTCCTAGAACCCAGTCTATGAATATTGCCTTCTGATCACATACCCATAATAGATGCTTGATAAATATCACAGAGTTCTGGCTTTGGTACTTAGTTTCCCATGCAATAGACCGATTATAGAGTCACAAATGATTTAGTTCTCAGGTTACTTTACTGGTAGATTCCATTTTATTGTCATTCTGTGACAAGACAGGACGCTAAAGATATAATCTTCAATTATTTTTGTTCTTCAATTAGATGTAAGAAATCAGAGGACACATTGAACTGCTTCTAGTGCACTGTTTTGCACTCCAAATTGTCTTAGTCCAAAGACTGCTTATCAAAACAATCAATTTGCTGTAGAAATGAGTAGTCATCACTTACGCAAGATTGTACTTTTCTAGCTTTGCAGACAGAAAGCTAGGAGATCTTCACAGCCTCTTTTTTTATAGTTGTGCATTACATTTTAAATTGGTTTCATAACATAGTCAGAATTTACTTGTTCTGTAGCTATATATGTTCCCTTGACAATGTGTTGTGTATAGAGTATGTTGATACAGAATGTGATATGTTCTTTCTTAAATTGTAACTTCATCATTTTCAATATCATAGCATTATAAAATTCCTTCACTGTGACATCATTATTTAAAAAAAAATATACAACTTTTATGCATATCTAAAGAATCTATGGCATGTGTAGAAGGTAGAATGTCCTCAAGAATTGCTTTGTCACTAAATAATTTTCAATCTTGACTTTAATTTAGGATGTGAGTTTCTTTTCTTTTTTCTTTTTTCTTTTAAATATTACCAACAGCAACATAATGCTCTTCTTTTATAATCATGCAATTTGCACACTTAACATAGTTTTTCTAAAGTCATTCTCTGAATGTAATTTAAAAACTTTGATCAATCTTCAGCAATAGTTAGTTAAGTGATGAGTGAACAATATTGAATAACTTTCTTTTGACTCTTCTCTCTTGAATGTATTACAAACAACTGTAGCTGCAAGAACTAAAACATCTTTTTAGTCTATTCATCCTCCATATGACTTACAAATATAAAACATGAGTGTTTTCTTCTCTTTTAATTAATCTTTACATCCTGATAGAAGACAACTGGTAATGTTATCAATTGGTTAATTATTGTATTAAATATTGTTTAAGTAATCAAGTAATGTGACAGACTGTATTGCTAGGTTTCAAAGTAGATCTACGATAATAATACTAGTCATTTTATGAAAAATCTAAACATTTAAATATTTTATTTTGTGACAAAATGAAGCAGGCAAAGTCAAATTACATAATAGAATGTTGCTTGCTAAAAGTTGCTGAAGCTTTTGCAAGTTTATAAATGGAATGATTTGAACTGGCCGTTTTATGAAATGATCAGTTTCACTGTGTGACAATAATGTGTATAAATACAAGTTTAAGTTACCATGGAAACTTTTTTTTTCTTTTTATTATAAATGTCTGAAAATATTGTAATAGTAGCACAAACCTAAGTAAAAAAAAACAAGTATTGCCATACTAAAGCAAAAAATGAAACAAAATTCCCCTAGTTTAGTATAAAGCATAGCAGAATCCTTTTACTTTAAATAGTTCTTCTCTAGGAGTCTCAGTCTCCTGTCCATCAAAACCTACGTATTTTGCCTTCGTTATTTGCCAGCTTAATATATCGGTCTCATACAGAACACAGCAGGTTATCCTGGATGTAAGTCAAGACAGCTTTTCATCTATGCATTAAGAGTACAGAAATAATCATCCTGGAGTGATGGACACAAAGGAGACTTAATCAAGAAAGTATGTATGCATTTGGCTGTGTGATGTTTCATTCAATTCAATCTGACAAAAAAAATCTTTAAAAACTGAAAAAAGTCTCTTTCTGCAGAGAAAAGGTCTTCATAAAGGAATAAACAATTGAAACTTTCTTATAAAAAGTTTACTGTCATTCATTCCTGATGCTAACACAGTGCATCTTCCTTGCAAGGCTGGAGAAAAAAATGAATCGTACACAAAATTTGGGCTAGCATGTGACTCTTGCACGACATCCGCATTGGGAATAGAAGCAGAGCTATATAATGAACTCATGACAATTACTGGCTTTTTCTGCATAACATAGGAAGCTAAAAGATAAAACCATACAAAAAGAAATACAAAGGTAGATTGGACTAGATGATTTCAAGAGGTCTTTTCCAGCCTTAATCACATAAAATCCTTTTCTAGATTTTAGGGGGGCATCACCAGAAATAATAAAACTGCCTCAAAATTTATAATATACATTCTCTCTCTTGCTCATAACTTCTAATTCTAGCAATTGTAGAAGTCTGACAAGTGACACCCCTAATAACTTATGGGCAAAAAAAAAAAACCTTAGAACAGAACACAAGTGCCAGAATTAAGTGCCTGTAATACATAAAAGTGATAAATAACAGAATAGCTCATCTGATGGGTAGAGAAGGGTCTGGTTCAGTGTTCCAGGCCATTTCATCACACAGTAAGAGCTGTAGTTGGGTATAAATTCACTCTGAAGAAACACAGATGGAAACTGGACCACATACTGGAATATATGCGAGGGAGAATTCAAAGACATATAGTAAGGATAAAAACCAAAAGAACGAACAAACCTACCCAATTTTTGCTATAGATCTTGATATATTTGTGAATGTTACCTTGAACTACAATGGAGTAAGCAATTACCCCAAAGATCTCTTCTAGTCATATGGTCCCATTATCCTTTGTAGGGGATGGAATACTTTAAAAGCTACTCCTATGGGCCAGAAGAATGATCATCTACATTGTTTTATATTTTAAAACATTATTTTATGTCTACAGAGGAGTTTTTTGCTTGCATATGTGCTTGTATTGGGATCCCTAAAGAGCATTACATTTCCTTTGAACATTTGAGGAAGAAAATAGCCTAAATTTTCGCACTTCCGCTCTAAATCTAAGCTGGAAAGGAATAGTTTGCTCTACAAACACTGTCTGGGTTGTTTCATTTCTCACTTTCCTATTTCTTTTGTCCTGTTCCCTTCCAGACTTCTACTGTTGACCTATAACCAGAAAAATAAATCAGATCTCCACTGTGATCCCATTTCTACTTGTAGATCCAACTGACTTTTAAAACTGAAAAATGATCCAGGACACAGTTGTGCAACTGTAGGGTCTGGGGCTAGTGGACGGTTGCAATAGCTTTATTAAAGTTGGTGTGTAGAGCCAGCTGCTTCTCTAACACTATTGTCATCTTAAATTTCAAAGCTGTCCTATTAGCATATTGGCCTATGGATTCCCTGCTTTCTATTTTCTTATAGTGAAATACACACTATTTCATTTTCATATACAGTATACTATACCCTGATTAAGAAAGTTACTACAGACACTGCTGAGGGTGATTGTTAAAAAACCTGCTGAAAGCCAAACTGAAGTTAGGTAAAGAAAAGAAACTATGTGAAGCTACATCTAATGGTTTGGGTGTTTTTTGTTTGGGTTTGGTTTTTTTTCCCCCCCTTTAAAAAAAAAAAAAAAACCCACACAACTAAAATAAATGTAAGAGAAGAATTCTTTTTCGTCCAAAGCCCCAGAATAATGCAAAAGAGATTTGTTGCTACGACATCCTTTATGGACTGTATTGAGGTTCTTTTTGTTTGTTTGGGTTTTTTTCCCTTCCACATTTTTTGATATTGTTTGAGCTCTTCAGCTCCATCGCAAGAAAATTCTGTCTTTTCAAGAAGTAAGAAATCCAGGCATCATGGAAGATGTCCTCTGGAATGGGACATCATCCAGCTGAGTGGAAAACTGTGAAATTAAAATTCAGCTCTTATGAAGTACAATAACAGAACTTCTAGGTGGAAATTTGCACATTTCTTGTTACCTCTTCTCATTTAAAGAACAATTTCCATTTTACTATAAATCTCAGCAATTATAATCTTCCCCTTTATGCATTGACAGATCTTCAGGTGAAATAACTGCAGCAGGTTTATCTTTTTCCACTTTCCCAGATTTTGGTTTAAAAAGGAAAGGAAAAGTAATTTTTTAAAAATTATTATTCCCTGCCCCCTCCCCCCTGGCTTATCTGTATAGGTTTTCTTTAGAATCAGATATTGACACATTTTAAATAACTGCCACTGTAAAGTGTTACCTTCCAAAGATTCTTTTTCTCTCTTGTGTGATTTCATTATATTGATAAAAGTATGTGAACTTTCTGATTTTATATATATATATGTGCCTCTTTTATGCTATCAGATACAATATTTAAATGAATAACATATACTTATCAGTATGTGTATTGCATTTATGAAATTAAAGTGATAGCTGTATAATTACAGTGCATTTACTTAGTTGTTAAAATTAACATTTTATGATTAAATGAATTAGTACCCATTATTAAACTGTGTAATTTAAACATTTGCTAAGAGATTAGCAGACAATTATGTTTTATAAAATGATATGTGACTAAGAAGACATTATACTGAAACATCATTAAACCACAAACCTAATAATAAATAAAGAAAGGAAAGATTGGGATGAATATCATAAAATGCTTTACTTTTATACATTTGTCTTAATGATTTTATACTATTACTCCTCATCATAATATCCAGACCATTCACTATCAACTCAAAATTTGTAAGATAACGCTGTAAACAAGGAAATCACAAAATTGACCATATTTATATTTGTAGCTGAAACTCAGAATTGTGTTTTGCAAAATTCTGATCTTTAAAAATCTGTCTTCAATCCAGAATGCAACTAAAAGCTTTTTTTTTTAAAGTTTAATGATAGATACATTATAAAATTAGTTCTTAAAACATTTGCATTTATATATAAAGCTTGATACAACAACAAAAAAA
Organism: Phoenicopterus ruber ruber; assembly: GCA_009819775.1. Taxonomy (NCBI): domain Eukaryota; kingdom Metazoa; phylum Chordata; class Aves; order Phoenicopteriformes; family Phoenicopteridae; genus Phoenicopterus; species Phoenicopterus ruber. The sequence goes on from CM020215.1 coordinate 180,200,760, forward strand.
TGATTTATACAACTAATCTCAAAAATAAATTTTGACTTCAAGTTACAATCTTATATAAAGAAGTCCATCAGGTCAGCGGAGAGACATCTATGTCCTTAAGGAAGGTGATCTTTAAGTAAGGATCTCCTTACTCCTACTCATTCATCTGAAGCCCTTATCCTTACAGTTTACTGTGTCATTCAGTGTTCTGAATTCATGAATCATCAGATTACTGAAAAAAGCTTTTTGGAAATGGCTTCCACCATGTGCATATCTGTAGTGATTTAGACTGGCATTTTAAAAGAGAAGAGAGTGTGTCTACAGTCTTCAAGGTATTACATATCCAAGAGATTTTTGGGTTCTTTCAGGGCTTTTTAAGGATTTGGGGGTTCTTTTAGAAGAAAAAATTCCTTCCTTCTCTGTATGTACTCTTCTTGCCCTTGACTGAAAATCATCTCTATCCTATTCTCAGAAACTACACACATTTGTCTCCTCTTACCTGTCCTCAGCGATTGCCTACTTGGAGCTACTTGGTATGCTCAGCAGATTGCAAGTTGCCGCACAAACGGCTAGCAGTAGCTAAAATCTGTGATCTGTAGAGTCAGGAGAGACTATTCAGAGGATCTTACAGATTCTTCTAGGTTCCTGAAGTGAGTCAAAGTCCAAGTAACACATGCTATGTCTGGAAAACTGTTTACTTCTCTCCAGTATTTAGGTATAAAGCATGGCTAAATAAGAATTCAACAAACATCTTCTTGAGTTCACTCTAAATTATATCTTAGGAAACAGTGAGATTTTCTTTCATCAGACACTCTCCAAGGTATTTGTTCTAGCAGCTTTTAAGCAGCCTCTCAACACCTCCAGAAGTAGAAACACAGTGTCTCATACTGCAGCAAGTAGATTTAACAGAATTGCTTCTTGCATTGTTTATTGGAGAACTCTTGAAGATAGTTCTGGATCTGAAAATGCAGAGAAATAAGAAAAATAACTAGTATATTTGTTCCCTATTTTTTTTTTTACAATACTTGCCTCTGCTTTTCTACTCAGTGTTTCCACAGGATCCAGAGGTCCAAAGTTCTCATAGGAATCAATGGATCAGTCCAGGGACACCTTTTCAGAAAAGCAAAGCTACTTCCAGCCTTGTGAAGTGGTAGCGGGGAACACGCAGCCACCTTTCTTTTCACCGCCAGCAGCTGAGGTCTTTTACGTATGCCCAGTTTATTTTGGCACTTTAGCGTAACGGTGGCAGACACAAAGCATAAAACTTTTTACCACACCGACAAAACTTTCAGATCTGAATCTCTACTTGCAAACATGGTCTTAAAAAAAAAAATAATCCTGCTAGCCTGTGTTTTGCTCTTAGAGTTGTCTTTTTCTGAATTACAGTCAGGAAATTCAGGAAAATTTCAGCAGCATCTTTTCATACTAACTCCCTGGCTTACCTCTGTCCACCTCCTCAAAGTTATCTTTATAACTTCATCACTTACTGATCTTTCTAATCAGTAACTTACTTACCTTGCCAAACCAATTTAACAAAAAAAAAAGTAGTAGTGATACGACATCATAGCTGATTGTCCTTCATCTTTTCTCTCACAGTTTCCTTGCATAATATCAAGGAGAGCTGTGACTGTTCACTCAATTCCTGCTTAGATTTTGGCTAACCCAGCTCATGCTAAGGCCTGATGTATGCTGGGAGCAACACCATTAGGTCAAGGTGGGAGCACCAGGTAGGCAGGACAGGTGGCCACGAAGAGCCATTACGCAGCCATGATCACCTGCAAAGTGCTGTCTCTGGCAGCCATTATCTTTTGTCTGGCAGTTTCCTCAGAATCCACTACCTTATGGAAATGCTACAGACCAAACCTCCAAGCTGGAGCGTATAAAACATCAGTTTACCCAAAAAGCTTTTTGAAGCGGATCCAACAGCAGCTGAACTGCTGAGGCTTTCATGCTTCCCAGTGTAATACAGGGGATGCCCGCACCATGACAGGAGGAAGGATGAGCACTCTCACCACCAGCTAGGTAACTAATTCTTTTCTTTTGCTGATAGGCGCATGATATTAAGAGTTATGGGTTATAAGTCATGACACCTTATAACTTGACTGGTGAATAGGTGAATTCATGTGACAGACTAGTCTGGGCAAAAGGGGACTGAGCCCCTCTTTGTCATGTTTGTTTATTATATTTCTTAATGAGCTCATGAAATAAAGTTGAAATCACAGGGTATATTGCCCTGTAAATTTGAGAGATCCAAATGGATATTGACAAGAAGTTCTGTGGTGATTAGCTGGAATGGGATAGTCAGGTGAAGACAGAGCCAGATAGTTACTCTGGGAGTGCAATTAGCCCACGTGGCTTCAGATAACTGGGACGAATGATAAGGATGATCAAACGTACAAAATTGCTTTTGTACCCTTCACTGCATGAGAAAGAATCTTTCTAAAAATGGGCATTTGGGAATCTTACTTCTGTCAGGCAAAGGATTTTGGTAAAGGCCGTGAGTTGGATAAATCAGCTAAATGGCAAAAATGAATAGCAGACTGTTATTTTGTCTTTGACAACATGTAACATTATTCCCATCGTCTCTGCCGAAGGCCTGGATGACCAACTTAGAGGAATATAAATAACGTGAGACTCATCTCCTGTTGGAATTAGTCATGCACATCTAGGCATGTCTAGTTATCTGAGCTTACCATTGTCATTAACAGAAAGAAATAGTCACTTCTAGAATGTTAGTCATCTACCAAATGCAAGCATAGACCTTAGTTTGAAATTAATTGTAGGATAGAAGTATTTTTTCTTATTAAATGTAAAGGGAAACTTGGATCCCTAATTAAATGTAGCTGCAGTGTATTAAAACTGCAATGCCTGTAAAGCTGGGTGATATGAACCCTATCTATGATTTTCTTATTTTTGTGTTCAAAATATAAACCATGTAAACACGTATTGTAAGGTAAATGTAAAGTACATGGTTAAGTAATATTGACACCATATTTTTTCCTTTATTTTGCAGCTTTTCTTTTTTTTAGAGGTGGGAGGTGATGTGAAATTATTCATTAATGCTGAAAGACTATTCCAGAACATCCTCTTTATTAAGTCATTTACCTGAAACAAGAACACACCTGGTACCAATCCCAAAGGATATTCAGCTGCTTAATGGAATAGTACGATCAAGAGACCAAACACTCCTGTATATTTGTTAATCCATGTTTCAGGCTATTCATTTATGAGGTAGAAAACTTACTTTTAAGCCCATACTGCAAATCAGGTAAGAAGAGGAATGAAAATCAGATCTCTCACAGCTTTAGTGAATACCCCTCTAATCATTGATTTTCAAAGGGTCTTTGCTGATTTTTTGAGTACCTAATCCTTTGCTTTGGGAAACCAAATTTTCTTTTCCAAGTTCCTTTTGTTATATTCCTAAAAAGCAGTTTAAATGATCCAAATCAAAGGAAAGCATTTTCTTTTTGTTTAAAAGTGGTTTCCTTCATCCCTGAAAGAATTTCCCAGTTCTTCAAATGAAAATAAAATCAGTTTAATTTAATCCCAGATATCTGTCTTTATTAGAGTTTAGTTTAGTTTTGTTCACTTAGTTGTTATTTGTCAATGAATATTTTAAAAACTAGTTATTTCACATGTGAATTTATGGTCTTTGCAAATTCTGAAAACACAAACCATTCATTAACTTGTATCAGTGGCAGCAATTCAAACACTGTGTCAGCAGATATGAAATAGGTCAGTTATGAGACAGGGTCAATATTTCATTTTTCTTTTCCTTGTCATTTAGCTCTCTTTCCTTTCCTCTTTCCTTTCCTCTTTCCTTTCCTCTTTCCTTTCCTCTTTCCTTTCCTCTTTCCTTTCCTCTTTCCTTTTTTTTTTTGGACAAGTTTTATTTACATTAGAGAACAAAACTATCCGAAGAGGAATTCTGCTTACACATCTTCTTTTGAAATTGCTGGGTGCCACTCAGAAAGAGTCGAGAGTGTAAGACTTAATGTTCTAATAAAAGTATACAACCTGAAGTGAGACATCTGCAATGATACTGCATCATCAGTAAAGTGAATCCATGAGATATCCTATACATTACAGTGAACAATTTCAAATCTGATCTCCCTACAGCACTCAAAGTGAAATGAAGCTGAATAGAACAAATCCCGATTTTTCACATTTACTGTTATTAAAGAATGGAACAAAGTAGTGCCAAGGGGAATAAGAGAATAAAGCTATGGCTATTCAGTTGTGAAGAAAGTAAATTAATAAAACTAACCTCATTTCTTTTGTACATGCTTTCAGTTGATGCCCTGGAGAACAATTCCCTTTATAGGAAAGAAGGGTGGGGAATGGACAATATAGCCTATTGCTGTATCTCGCCTCAGTACTATTGACAAACTGTATATCATCATCGGCTAATAGATTGCCATATTTTTTGTTTGAGAGACACTTTTATGTATCTTCAACTAAGCCTCCTGGACATTTATTTTCTCCATAGCTTTTCCATAATGTTTGATGGAAACTTTTGCAATCCCCTTGTATTGTGAAGCAAGGTTTAAATCCTGGAAGGCAGACAATGTTCATGATGTAACAGGGACCATGTAAGACAGACCATTTTGTTAAACTAATCTTTATAACACCTTACGTTTCAGATTAATGGGAAATGTTAAGTCCATCTTAGGCTTTTCTGGACCTGTGCTAACACAACTCTGTTTCAAAAAAAGCCCTTATACGTTCTGACAAACTGAATCATGTCAGGATGGTCTTCTGCCACAAATCCGATTCTTCATTTCAGTAATCATCTAAGTGATGCCTGGGCAAATATTATGGATTTGTCCTAATTGATGTCTTTAGACTGAACTGATCTGTTCTAAGGGGTATGATTAAAGGGAAGGAACAGGTTTTTACTAGATGTTTAGAGCTTGATACAGGCATTTGCAGTATTGATCCAGATCTGAGTTACACCCATAGCCTTTCTAGAAAAAAATGCATCCTCAGACTTACAGACATGCAGGAAAACTAAGGATTTTCCTATTTAGTGGATGCAACACATCCTCCCCAAAAAGCCTAGCTGACCAGCTTTATCTTTTCTTGTCTATCTTCTTTTATAGAGAAAGAAGAGGCCAATAATTTTTAGTTTCTATTACAATCTTTTTTTCAGAAAGGGAATCAGTTCTCCACATCTGATAGGAGAGCTCTGGAGAAAAATGAAATGTCTCATTCTTAACTATATCACTTCACATTTGAGCTAGGTAGGAAGTAGTTTGTAATTTCATAACTTTTTTTTCAGTGAAGAACATAAATTCTGACAAAATTTTCTTAAGAAGCAGTTTATAGTCAAAACAAAAATCAGAATTTTTCACTTATTGTGGAGAAAAATCAGGGCCAGGTATCCTCCTGGGTTGTGAGACAACCAGATCAAATTCCTGTTCTGCTTTAGCAGCCTCTTTATAAACTAGAAGAACTAGGTTGTAAGCAGGTTTGTGTTTTCATCTAGCTGGAAAGACTCCCAAATGAGAGAAACCGATAAAACTGAAACAGTCCTTAAGGCATGACTGTCCATTTCAATAACTTTTCTTTAAAGAAAAAAAAATTCTATTACTTCCTTCAGACAGAGGTATGAAATTTGCCTGGGTTCATGTTCCTGTTAGGATTATCCATTCTAAAATAATTTGAAAATCTATTCATGTTTGACCTCTGAAGAAGAAATGACATTTCTATCTACTCAGAAAAGATTAAAAAAGGAAACTAGAAATCTTTACTAACTATTGCATGCCATTCTCATCCTCTCCAGTCTTCATACAACTTCATGCAACAGTTACACATTTCTTGAACTGTCTATTCACCTTCCTGATAAAGTGATTCTTATGTAATTAATTGATTAAAGAAAAAATCAAATACCATATATGACATGATTTTTATATATGCATATATATACATATATACACGTGCGCTTATATATGCATATATGTATGCACATATATGCACTTTTATATATTTGAGTGTGTGTATATACACATGCAAAGGAATGTATTTAAATGTGTTAAATAATTGTTTTAATTCTAGACTTTCGTAACTTTCTCTGCGCTACATTAACAATTTTTTTAAAAATGTTTTCCTTTTCTGTATTAATGTCCTGGTTGCGGCTGGGATAGGGTTAATTTTCACCAGAAGCTGGCCGGGGTCTATTCTATACCATGTGACCGTCACGCTCACTATTTAGAGGGGGTGACTGGCGGGGCGGGGATCGCTGCTCGGAGCGGGCTGGGCGTCGGGCTGCGGGCGGGAGCGACCTGTCCGGAAAGCACCGCTAAGTACTCGCTCTTGTTGTTATTGTTGGGGTTTCTCGCTTGTTTGTTCTCTTTCCCTTTGTTGTTTGGTTAAACTGTTGTTGTTGTTAACCCGCGAGTTCTTGCTTTTCTTCGTCCCAATTCTCTCCCCGTCCCACCGGGAGGGGGGGGGTGAGCGAGCGACCGCGTGGCTCAGCCTCCGGCTGGGGCTAAACCACGACAGTCCTTTTTGGCGCCCAACGTGGGGCGAGACAACAGCACTTTTGTATTAAGTGACAAGCTCCTGCACGGGTCAAAAAAAAAAAGTTTGCTGGCTGTGTTGTTTATCTCTTGACTTTTGGCAACATGTTAATGCGAATGTGGTTTGTTCTGGCACTGACGGTCTCACTGTGCTGGGGGAGCTATCTGGTGGAGAGGATGAGGGAATACATCATCTCCCTCTCCCTACCCAGGATTAATGTGGACAGGCTTATTACACAGGCTCCTGAGGTCTTTACTCACCCTTGTGTGAACTGCTTGGTATTACTTACTAATATTGTTGGCATATTATGGGGTTTGTGGAATCTGGTCTCGTCCTGGTGGAAGAGAAGACAACTTTTGGGTGAGGCTATATTGAAGCGTGACCTGAGGCAGCCGGTCCCAGGGTGGCAGGGTGTGTGGAAGGACTTGGGCAGGTTCCTAGGGCGGTTAACACCTCCCATAGCCTGGGACTTTACACCTGAACAAGTGAGCAACCCTAGCAAACTGACACGCCACCTGATGGAAGGGTGCCTTGCCTATCCTAATGAGAACCACCAGCTTCTAGCGTTGTACTGGGGCCTGGCTTGTGCCTATCGAGCCGCAGTTCAGCATTCCCAGAGGACTCCGGTTGAGGCAGGGACCCAAACTGCACCTGAGGACACCATGGTTGAGACAGGGACCCAAACAACACCACCAACTACAGTAATTGCCCCAGTAGTCAAAAAGAAGCAATGGACAAGGAGGACAACGGGTCCATACCCTCGATTAGTAAGGGAAAAGGAAGAAGAGGAAGGGTCAGATCATGAAGCCGGTCCTTCGACAAGGACATCAGAGGAAGGAGTGAGAGAATTTCGACAGGAAGCAGAAACTACCCGGTCCCTGACCTCAGCAGAACTTCGAGACATGCGGAAAGATTACAGCCGCCAGCCAGGTGAGCGGATTGCTGCCTGGCTGCTCCGATGCTGGGATAGCGGGGCCGACAGTCAGCACTTGGAAGGCAAGGAAGCCCAACAGCTGGGATCCCTTGCTAGGAACCGGGGAATTGAGAGAGGAATTGGAAGAGAGGCAGCAATTTGTAGTCTCTGGAGACGGCTCCTCTCAAGTGTAAGGGCAAGGTATCCATTCAAGGAAGATCTTGTGAACTCCCCAGGAAAGTGGACCACTGCAGATGAAGGCATCCAGTACCTGAGAGAATTAGCAGTACTGGAAGTCATCTACAGGGATCTAGACAATGATGAGGTCTCCAAAGATCCAGACGATGTCCTGTGCACACGGGCCATGTGGAGGAAGGTGATTCAGAGCGCCCCAGCATCATATTCTAACAGCCTGGCAGCGATGTATTTCCCAGATATTGATACGCCAACTGTGGAGAGAGTGTCATCTTGGCTCCAAAACTTTGAAGAAAATCTCTGTACCGCCTCATCCCTACGGGCCAGTGCCTTGACTATCAGGAATGCCCCAAGAAATCAGTCCTCTCCTGCCTCAGTCGGAGGGAAAGGGAGCCCCAGACGCATGCCACGTGGAGCACTCTGGTTCTTCCTGCGTGACCAGGGGGAGGACATGAGGAAGTGGGACGGTGAACCCACCTTTAAGCTGGAAGCCCGTGTACGTGAACTGAGAGGGAAGACAGCTGTTAAGAAGGGGCCACCCAAGAAGTCTGTCAGCAGAGTTGCTGTAGAGATGCACGAAGGCAATCAGCGATTTCCCAAACAGAGAAGAACTGAAATCACCTCCCTTGATCCTGAGGAGGGGCCTTCTGGTCTGGCGCTGCAAGGCTCAGACAGGGAATACTCTGACGAGGAACAGGAATAGAGGGTCCCTGCCTTCGGCCAGGAGGAGGAAAGGGATGACCGGGTATACTGGACTGTGTGGGTTCGATGGCCTGGCACATCAAACCCACAGAAGTATAGGGCTTTAGTAGACACAGGTGCACAATGTAGTCTGATGCCATCAGAGCATAGGGGCACGAAACCCATCTGGATCTCAGGAGTGACAGGGGGATGCCAAGAATTGTCAGTATTGGAGGCTGAGGTGAGCTTAACAGGGGACAAGTGGGAAAAGCACCCCATTGTGACTGGCCCAGAGGCCCCTTGTATCCTTGGCATAGACTACCTCAGGAAAGGGTACTTCAAGGACCCAAAGGGATACCGATGGGCTTTTGGTGTAGCCACGGTGAGTGCAGAGAAGACCAAACAGCTATCTACCCTGCCTGGCCTCTCAGAAGATCCCTGCGTTGTGGGATTGCTGCAAGCTGAAGAACAGAAGGTGCCAATTGCTACCAGGACGGTGCACCGGCGGCAATATCGCACTAACAGAGACTCCCTGGCTCCCATCCGTGAGCTGATTCATCAACTGGAGAGCCAAGGAGTCATTAGTAAGACGCATTCACCTTTTAATAGTCCTATATGGCCAGTACGGAAATCTAATGGGGAATGGAGACTAACAGTGGACTACCGTGGCCTGAATGAAGTCACGCCACCACTGAGTGCTGCCGTGCCGGACATGCTAGAACTTCAGTATGAACTGGAGTCCAAGGCATCCAAGTGGTACGCCACCATTGATATTGCCAATGCGTTCTTCTCCATCCCTTTGGCAGCAGAGTGCAGGCCACAGTTTGCTTTTACTTGGAGGGGTGTCCAGTACACCTGGAATCGACTGCCCCAGGGGTGGAAACACAGCCCTACCATTTGCCATGGACTGATCCAGACTGCACTGGAGAAGGGTGGAGCTCCAGAACACCTACAATACATTGATGACATCATTGTGTGGGGCAACACAGCAGAAGAGGTTTTTGAGAAAGGGGAAAAAATAATTCAAATTCTTCTGAGAGCTGGCTTTGCCATAAAACGAGGGAAGGTCAAAGGACCTGCACAGGAGATCCAGTTCCTAGGAATAAAATGGCAAGATGGACGTCGTCAGATTCCAACAGATGTGATCAACAAAATAGCAGCTATGTCTCCACCAGCTAACAAAAAGGAGACCCAAGCTTTCTTAGGCGTTGTGGGTTTTTGGAGAATGCATATTCCAAATTACAGTTTTATTGTAAACCCTCTCTATCACGTGACCCGAAAGAAGAACGATTTCACATGGGGCCCTGAGCAACGACAAGCCTTTGAACAAATTAAACAGGAGATAGTTCATGCAGTAGCCCTTGGGCCAGTCCGGGCAGGGCAAGATGTTAAAAATGTGCTCTACACCGCAGCCGGGGAGAACGGCCCTACCTGGAGCCTCTGGCAGAAAACACCAGGGGAGACTCGAGGTCGACCCCTGGGGTTTTGGAGCCGGGGATACAGAGGATCTGAGGCCCGCTACACTCCAACTGAAAAAGAGATTTTGGCAGCATATGAAGGGGTTCGAGCTGCTTCGGAGGTGGTTGGTACTGAAGCACAGCTCCTCCTGGCACCCCGACTGCCGGTGCTGGGCTGGATGTTCAAAGGGAGAGTCCCCTCTACACATCATGCAACTGATGCTACATGGAGCAAGTGGGTCGCACTGATCACACAACGAGCTCGAATAGGAAACCCCAGTCGCCCAGGAATTCTGGAAGTGATCACGGACTGGCCAGAAGGGAAAGATTTTGGAATGTCGACAGAGGAAGAGGTGACACGTGCTGAAGAGGCCCCACCATATAATGAACTACCAGAAAATGAGAAGGAATATGCCCTGTTCACTGATGGGTCCTGTCGTATTGTGGGAAAACAACGAAGGTGGAAAGCTGCTGTGTGGAGTCCTACACGAAGAGTTGCAGAAGCCACTGAAGGACAAGGTGAATCGAGTCAGTTTGCAGAGGTGAAAGCCATCCAGCTGGCTTTAGATATTGCCGAGCGAGAGAAGTGGCCAGTGCTCTATCTCTATACCGACTCCTGGATGGTGGCGAATGCTCTGTGGGGGTGGTTACAGCAATGGAAGCAGAGCAACTGGCAGCGCAGAGGCAAACCCATCTGGGCTGCCAAATTGTGGCAAGATATTGCTGCCCGGCTAGAGAAGCTGGTTATAAAAGTACGTCATGTAGATGCCCACGTACCTAAGAGTCGGGCCACTGAGGAACATCAAAACAACCAGCAGGTGGATCAGGCTGCTAGGATCGAAGTGGCGCAGGTGGATCTGGACTGGCAACATAAAGGTGAATTATTCCTAGCTCGGTGGGCCCATGACACCTCAGGCCATCAGGGAAGAGATGCAACGTACAGATGGGCTCGTGACCGAGGGGTGGACTTGACCATAGACACTATCGCACAGGTTATCCATGAGTGTGAAACATGTGCTGCAATCAAGCAAGCCAAGCGGTCAAAGCCTCTTTGGTTTGGAGGACGATGGCTGAAATACAAATATGGGGAGGCCTGGCAGACTGATTATATCACACTCCCACAGACCCGCCAAGGCAAGCGCCATGTCCTCACAATGGTAGAAGCAACCACCGGGTGGCTGGAAACATATCCTGTGTCCCACGCCACTGCCCGAAACACTATCCTGGGCCTTGAAAAGCAAGTCTTATGGCGACATGGCACCCCAGAAAGGATTGAGTCAGACAATGGGACTCATTTCCGAAACAACCTTATAGACACCTGGGCCAAAGAGCATGGCATTGAGTGGGTGTATCACATCCCCTATCATGCACCAGCCCCTGGGAAAATTGAACGATACAATGGACTACTGAAAACTACACTGAGGGCAATGGGTGGTGGGACCTTCAAACATTGGGATACACATTTAGCAAAAGCCACCTGGTTAGTTAACACTAGAGGGTCTACCAATCGAGCTGGCCCTGCCCAATCAAAGCCTTTACATACTGTAGAAGGGGATAAAGTTCCTGTAGTGCACATGAAGAATATGTTAGGGAAGACAGTCTGGGTTACTCCTGCCTCGGGCAAAGGCAAACCCATCCGTGGGATTGTTTTTGCTCAAGGACCTGGGTGCACTTGGTGGGTGATGCGAAAGGATGGGGAAGTCCGATGTGTACCTCGAGGGGATTTGATTTTGGGTGAGAATAGTCAATGAATGAACTATTGATAAAACTGAGCAAAGTGCAGCAGTAATGGAAGCAGAACTGGCTTTAGCAACTGGCGCCCATCAACTTCCTCAAGAGATCGGCATCTTCAACCCACAGACCGTGGACATGATGCAGCAGCCGAGCCAGATACCTTGACTGCAAGTTCCAGATGCAACAATCCAACACTACACACCATCCTCCCACTGCGTCCAGTGTCACCTGCCGCACCACGCCGAGACCCAGCCCTGTTTCACCGACTGAGCAAACTCCACATCATCTCTCCTGCCCCAAGAGACTATTCTGACAGATGGAGCCTAAAGTCATGGACTAAATGAACTCAATGGACACTTCAAAGGGATGGTCCATAGACTAAGGGAATGATGTCTGTGTGTATATCTATATATACATATCAGGAAAAGTGGTGGTGATTAATTGGAAAGTGTAGGATCTGAGCGTGACATATATGGTATAGAATAAGGGGTGGATAATGTCCTGGTTGCGGCTGGGATAGGGTTAATTTTCACCAGAAGCTGGCCGGGGTCTATTCTATACCATGTGACCGTCACGCTCACTATTTAGAGGGGGTGACTGGCGGGGCGGGGATCGCTGCTGGGAGCGGGCTGGGCGTCGGGCTGCGGGCGGGAGCGACCTGTCCGGAAAGCACCGCTAAGTACTCGCTCTTGTTGTTATTGTTGGGGTTTCTCGCTTGTTTGTTCTCTTTCCCTTTGTTGTTTGGTTAAACTGTTGTTGTTGTTAACCCGCGAGTTCTTGCTTTTCTTCGTCCCAATTCTCTCCCCGTCCCACCGGGAGGGGGGGGGTGAGCGAGCGACCGCGTGGCTCAGCCTCCGGCTGGGGCTAAACCACGACAATTATATACATTGATTTAAACCAATACAGCAAACACACCTCCATGAGCAATCATTACCTATGCTCAAATGACTCTTACATTCTACAAATACAGGTTCTGCAGTAAAAAATTTAACAAGCCAACTTAAGAGTATCTATCATGTAGAATGCCTTGATCTCAGCACAACAATATTCAAATCTTTCTACCCACGGGAAAAAAAAAAAACTTTCTGAAACTATATCTTCACTGCTGGGATGAGTAAGAAAGGTAGTAACAGCATAAGTATCTGAGGTCCAAATGATAGAGTAGTTTATACTGCAGATCAAATGTGAGCTAATTATCTGTACTCAAAGGGCAGGAACATATATAAAGAACTGGTATGGTACGTTTCCAGGAACAAATTATGCCAACAACAAGCTTTATCCAGAGTACATGAATGCACTCTGCATTCAAATGGATTCTAAATTTACCTAACGTTTAGGAAGAATAAGTGTCAGTAATCTATCTAGTAACAACAGCAGAAAGGCTATGATGATAGTAAGATGAATGGTTGATGAGGAACATATCAACCACCTTAAAGAGAGAAAAATTAAGCAAATCTTTATATACATATTTATAAAATGGTTCAGTCTAATTTTCTCTATGTATACATATAGAATACAAACAGAAGAAAAGCTAGCAACCCCACCCTGACTTTTCGCAAGTGTAGCTGGCTAACAACTGAATATTACCGAGGATCCATCTTGATATACTGTGAAAATATAAACAAAAAGTACAGCAGTTGAGATAATTATATGAATTCCACAATATCTAGGTTGATTTTCAGCCAAAGCCTCCAGTCTGAATCACATCCAGACAGACACATTGGGAAAGAAAAGATGTTTTCCCTTTTCCAATGATAAAGAAGAACCTTAATAACCAAAGGCTATTAGTGTATTGAATAAAAATACAGTCCTTACAAATCAATGGTTGACTTTTTTTCTCTACAGATATGGTAAATGCTTTCTAACAGAAAACCTATGTCTATGTACTGTGGACAATATTATAAGCACATGCTATAGCTCTTCAAGTCCGAGAGGTCTAAAAATACTGTTGAATATACACACCTCTTAATTGTCTGTTAAAAATGTTCTTTCTTCATTTTACTCTAAAAATGACTATGAATAACATGGTGCCATGAGACAATTTTGTGCACCTCCTTTTTTCCTTCATTAATTTGTAATTTCTCTTTTGTTGTTTGTGCTTCCTGAGCTGAACAAATGATCTTCCTTGTAAAACATGAACAACAGAGTGATCCAGAGAGAAAGCAAACCAATTTGAGACACTTCTATAATTTATCTACGGAACTTGCCACTATAATCTGAATTTCAAACAAGCATCTTTCATTTATTAACAACTCATTATAATACAACAATATTTTCTCCCAGGTTTTGATCTTAACGCCACTAGTCAATTTACTGCTACTTTATATTAGTTGTCTTTCATTAGCTAAGTGGATACACTTCACAAATTAGCTTTTGGCAAAAAAAAAAAAACGAGACAAGAACACTTGGATTAAATGGATAACTTTATATACATTGCTAGCTGCTATGTATTGGAAAGGAAACTAATTGGGAAGCTATTGGGAGATATTTAAAACAGACAAATTGAAAATGTGCTGCAACAGTAATTCATATTGCTAACTAAAGTGGCATAAAAAAATGTTCCAACTGTATTACTTAAATAAAAAGGTTAAAACTTCAGCTCTGCAGTACACTGGATTAAAGTACAACCTCCTTATGAAATTACCATGAAATTGAGTTGAAGCACATGCAGAACTAAACAGATTACTTGGAAAGCATTCAGCTACAAATCTGTTCTTTTTTCAGGCCTGCTGAAATCTCAGCTGATTTCAAGGAAACTAGTTTCAATTATTTGCCCTTCTGTTTAAGCAAACCATATCAAAGGCTACAGTGGTGTGTATCTACAAGAGTTACTGTTGACTGGTGAAACACAGGATATCAGCATTTCTCAGGGGAAAAAAGGGAAAAGGAAGGAAGGAAAATCTAGATCAGGTGAAGCACAAGTCTTAATGGAGAAAAGTAAACTTAAAAAACATTCACTGGCAGTGTTGAAATAGTGCAGTGAAATATCATCGAATCATACAATTGTTTAGGTTGGAAGAGACCCTTAAGATCATCGAGTCCAACCGTTAACCTATCACTACCAAGTGCACCACTAAACTATGTCCCTAAGTGTGTGCCACATCTACATGTCTCTTAAAAAACTCCAGGGATGGTGACTCCACCACTTCCCTGGGCAGCCTGTTCCAATGCTTGACAACCCTTTCAGTGAAGAAATGTTTCCGAAGATCCAATCTAAACTTCCCCTGGTGCAATTTGAGGCCATTTCCCCTTGTCTTATCGCCTGACCAACCTCCACCTCTCTACAACCTCCTTTCAGGGAGTTGTAGAGAGCAATAAGGTCTCCCCTCAGCCTCCTTTTCTCCAGGCTAAACATCCCCAGTTCCCTCAACTGCTCCTCATAGGACTTGTGCTCTAGACCCTTCACCAGCCTCGTTGCCCTTCTCTGGACATGCTCCAGCACCTCAATGTCTTTCTTGTAGTGAGGGGCCCAAAACTGAACACAGTACTCGAGATGCAGCCTCACCAGTGCCAAGTACAGGGGGACGATCACTTCCCTAGTCCTGCTGGCCACACTATTTCTGATACAGGCCAGGATGCCGTTGGCCTTCTTGGCCACCTGGGCACACTGCTGGCTCATATTCAGCCATCTGTCGACCAACACCCGCAGGTCCTTTTCCACCAGGCAGCTTTCCAACCACTCTTCCCCAAGCCTGTAGCGTTGCCTGGGGTATATCAACATATATCAAATTTCTAAGCTAATATAAAAGTTCAGACCAGTAGTATTTATCAATGCTAAAGCAAAGTTCTGGGCTGGGCTTTGAGTTTCATATTTAGTGTCTTGGCGAAAGAAATAAAGAGAAGAGGAGAAAAGGTATCTGCTGCTCTTTTCTAATTCATGGTTGGTATTCACAGATTCAAGCCCACTGTCCATGCCTCCAACGTGCTACTTAATTGCTTTCTTTTACTAAGCAACAATTCAATAGCTCACATGATAAAAAATCACTTTATTAGGGACTATTTGTAGCTTGCCTGTCTTATTCTTAGCATGATTCCTGCATTTATACGTGATGAAAGGATAAATATTAAAAAGGTTTTTTTCAGATAACCACTAATGTCATCGGAAAGTAGACCTGTCAGACCATCAAGATCCAGACTTGAAGTCTTTACAGTTCAGTTAAAAATGATATTTCTTTGCTGTTGAGTAAATGGCAGTCTGTAATCATCAGAGGAAAAAATGAGTGTCTGGATTAGCGGGTATGTTATGAAAATCCAGATATCAACCAATTTTGACACACTATAAAAAGAATACCCCTTAAAAAGAAACAAATTAGTCAGTTCAACTCTGATCCTCTCATATACGTAGTCCATTAAAGACATTTTCCCTTATATTTTCAAAATCTGGGTTTATAGACTTAATTTCATACTGAGGATCCAAATATGGTATGTAAACGGATTTATAACAATAATTGTACCAACCACTGAAAATCTTACCATCTGGATAGGAGAGAACTATGTCATAATAGAACTTCATTTTATGTGAACCAATATTGGAGAAAACACAGAGACAGAAGAAAATGAATCAGTTCATTTCTGAGTCTTCACACAGGGCAAATGACTTGTATTTGCAAGAAATATTTTTCTAACTTGTTCTTAAAGACTTCCAGTATTGGAATTCCAAAATGTAAAGGTAAATCATTCTACTTTTCTGACTGCTAGAACATTTTCCTCTAAACTGATCTTAATCTTCTTTGCTACTATTGGCATGCATTTTCTTCCTGCCTCACCTGGGATACAGGTAACTGCTTTTATATTCATGATCTTTGGTGCACTAACTGTAAATTTAATTATTCCAGATAGCATAAAGACTGATGACCACTTCTTTAACTTAGAACTATAATGGCATTTTGATTAGTTTAATATATAATTAGTGAGAAGTGGACAAGAAGGAGTTTTGCTTTAGTCATTTACCCCTATCTAAATCAGAACTGTGGCTTGATGGCTCTGTAATGATTTCCTTTAACATTTTTAACATTTTTTAGTAACAAACCTTTGAGAAAGGTTTACTGATCCATTTATATGAGTCTCCTACTGAAAATCTGGCTGGACCCTGGAGATCTGCTGTGCATCTATCTACCAGGTAGCAAACTGAGTAAGCATATCATAAATTAAGCTCACAAGAGCTTCTGGGGAAAAACATGCTTTATCATGCATTTTGGGGAAATTCAATACAGGGAATGTAGGGCACCTTTTAAGAGTCTTTCATTTCTGTCACATCTTCGTGCCAAGAAGGAAAGTAAGCTTCATAGAACCCCTCTTATTTATTTTTTAATTTATTTTTATTTTTCTTTTGGTGAAAATAGCAGAAAGTAAGCTTCATAGGATATGGTGTTTTTTCCTTCTTTTTTTTCTTTTGGTGATAATAGGAGAAAAAATCGTGGAAGTATCATCCCTTTCTCAATTGTTTCACAGTCAATGTGCTTAGTATACAGTAATTCTTATTCATCAGGTGAATTAAAATGGACATAAGTGTTGCTACAAGAAATTAGCCACTTAATCTCCAGCATTGTCTAAGGAAAAAATCCTATATTTCAAAAGAATTTTTCCACTTTAGCTCTTGTCTTTTCCATTACCATTTCTTTCATTTTTTCCCCATCAAGAAAAGTCAATATCCCAAGGAATGTGCAGTCTCATAAAAAAAATGTGACTAGTGTATGGATGAAATAATCCATAAAGGAGGCAGAATTATAGTAATAATAGAAGCTCTCAGTATAGACCACTTTAGTGGAAAATATAGATCTTCAAGGAAGCAATCACTAGGAATAATCATAGCAACCACATTTTATCAAACTTCTTTTCTATTATTGCAAGTGACTTTCTCTGTGTTTCATAGCATGTAAATATAAAACTGTCTTAAATGTATGTTAAAGCCAAAACATGGAACAATGGATTGGTATCCAGTGAAAAAATATTGAAAACAAATAAAGACTTATGAAAAGATTTTAAAGTTAATATTCCAATACTGGTGTATGTAGATTTTATGGGCAATATTAGGGGAGTTGTTAAGTTTCCTGCTTTTTAATTTTCTTTTGAATACTACTTCTTTAATCAACTTCAGCATTGCTTATCATACTGAAACATAACTCACTGCTATTTTCTAGAACTTCTATAATTTTCTGTGATTAGGATGCAGAAAGCCTCTGAGCACTTAAAAAAGTGAATGGAGACGAATCTCAGCTCTTCAACTTTTAGAAATAAGCATTCCTCCGACTAATTTTTTTGAAAACTGAAAGCAAAGAGGATTACTGACTCTGACCTCAAAACAATGGTAACTTTTAGAATTGTGTTTTACGTTAACACAAGGAATACTATAAAAGACAACTGCATATGTATAAAGTGTCTGAGCTTTCCTAATGCATGCCTTTGTTCAGTGATTGTGTTTACCATTTACAGCATACTGCATTAGACATTTCTTCACTGTCCAAGGCCAGCTGGGTATATCTACATTTATTTTCAATTATATTTTTTAATTATTTTAAATTATTAACCTCTTCTTTCAATCTTTCAACATAATAAGCCTGAAGTTTCCACAAAAAATGTAAAGCTTCATCCAAGTACAGCAGCAAGCACAGCTGTAGTATCAATGCTAAAAATATGTCCCAGTTCATTTAACAAATGGACTGCAAATTATCATACAGTATATCAGGAGGTTTTGATTTCTACATCTTGCTTATCCAATTTAAAAGTAAAAATATAGATAAATAGATAGATAGTATTATTTAATGTTTGGATTTCTCTCAGTATATTAGCTGTGTCTTGCCAAAAAGATCATTAAAAAAATACTGTTCCTCCTAGTATTGTAAGAAATATCTTTTACTAATTATACTTCAGACTTTTTCCTAAGATGTGATAGTCTTAACTAAACTACACTGTAGCAAATGGACAGTTCTATCTGATGTCTGTGGGCTCTTAATTCAAAGACTTACACATAATGCAGATGATTGATTTTTGTGATATCCTCCATATTTAAAAGTAATAAAGAAAAGAAGAACAGAATCGCTTCTTATACAGAAAAAGAACTTCTTGAAATTCCATTTTATTTGGATAGCTAGGCAAGAAAGAAGAAAAATCCTGCTGTGAAGCATGAATACAATTTGCTGATGATACATTGATTTGGTTAAACATTACTGAAAGAAATGGATCAGGTAAAAAAAATAACCTTGAGAATCAGAGTAACAGAAATGGCACACAATTCAGTGTTATAAAATAAAGGATCATGTAAAGAATGAATGTCAAACTTTTTTCAGATACAAAGTAAGACCCTATCATTTGAAAATGGCAAGAATGAGAAAGGCCTGGGTATCTTAGTATAATGTGTATACACTTGATCAAACTATGAAAGTATATTACAACAAGGAGATTGTGGGCTGCAAAGCTGATGTAATTATGAAAGAAATGTACATCCAATGTAGGACCTGTTAAGATGGATGTTTCACGCAGAGGAAAGGAAAATTAGTGTCTTTCCGTACTGTAGCCAAAGTAGAGTTCTCTAACCTATCATTTAGAAGTGCACTAGTCAGAGTTCAAATAATATTTATTTATCTTGAACCCAAATATAGGTGTACCAAAATAGTGTACCTAACAAGTGCAGTGATCTTGCAACACTATGGTGGCCTATCCAGATATAATTAATAAATATTTTACATAAATATATGATCACCAAAGGGGCAAGAAAAGATGTGTGTAGTTGTTCATAGGAGGCAACCAAATAAAAAAAGTCTCAGGATAAGGAACAAGATAAGCCCAAGGGACTCCAAATAAGCAGAACATCCTGCAGTGATAATGAGAGCAGGACTGAATAGAATTGTATTAGAAAAAGACTAGTGAACTCACCAGGTGCTTTCCACAGGATCATGAGCTCTTAACTGCAGAAGTCATTTGGAATGGCTCAGATGTCCAGTCTTAAAGAGGTCATTTTCCCTTGCATTCCTGAACCCTTCCCATACACTAAGTTTTGGTACTGAGAGGTACCTTGAATAAATTATTAAAAAACCCCATAGGTAGTATGATGGAGATCACACCCTAACATTTAGATCAATTCAGACTTCTTGTCTTGCGATATTTGCATTTGTGATGTACTGCTCTCACTTTGTCAGATATGGTGACAAATTTAGTTTTCAACCTGTGATGTCATTGCTTACAATAGCTTTCAGCAAGGTTATGCCACAGTTCTGAAGTAATGCACTGATGTGTCAGCAGATTATAGAAAACTTTCCTTGGAAAAAGTCAGTAAATACTACTAAATACCATCCTGAAACTACACAAGTGATATCTGCAGTTGTCTCAGGCTCATACATCACCACCTCTGCCATCTGCTTTCTTAATATTGTATTCACTCATATGACTTTTTATCAGCTTAAATGTAATTACCGCAAAATACATCCTCCTGGTTAGGTTTTAATGACCTACATCTACTTTTGGAGAGCAGGTAATGATGTGAAAGACAGTAAAAATTTTCTGTAGTTGACATCCCTTCCAGATTTCCAATATACAAGAGGTGAAGCTCTTCTATAAACATATAATTGAACCACTATATATGCTGAGGCATAGAATAACCTTGTTTGTTTTTAAAGTATAAGCGATTGTTTAGGTTCAATATGTATTGCACATCCTTAACTTCTCTTATCATAAGACACCTCTGATCATACAAAAAAGATCTAACAAAAAATAACTGTGTATATTGGTGCCTTCTCATTCTCATTAAAGTATTTCCACATTAATCTAAGTATGCCTACGCTGCACTGTTCTGTCACTATTCCTTCAGCCTTAAACGAGGGCATGAAGCTGACTTCTTTCAGAGTCTTGCTTTTCAATAGAGGATACTTGCTGGACCCACTCTGATGACAGCAAGAAGTACTTGGGAGTCTGGACTTGGGAGTCTCCTCAGTGTTACTGTCATCCGTGAGCTGCAGGAGTTCCATTTGGCGAAGACATGTACAGTACTACTGAAAAGGAGGTTATAAAGGAAAAGCTAACACAGCTAGCAGTTCAGATGGAAACCGGGGCGGGGGGGGAGGAAGAAGAAATGCTTTTACAAACTCATTATAATGCAGTGAGGGAACTGTAAAGATCAAAGAACTATTTTCTGGTAGTGGGAGGCCTAGGTGAATAGAGGTGGAAGCCCTACAGGCCTTTCATAAAGCAATTAAGGATGATATTTTCATAGGGGAAAGGAGCATCTTTTAGAGAGCTTTCACACCCAAATATCTGCTGTAGGCTCTGTGAGAACCATTACAGAGAGAGAAAGAAAAGGAAGTTGAAGTCTTTGAAAATAACCTTTTGGCAGAACACACTGAATATTCTAGCTGTTCTGTACTCCTTGGGTGAAATTCTGGTTTTATTGTCATAGTGACAGAAGGGATCGTTGACTACTGTAAAGCTGAGACTTTCTCCCTGAACTGAAGCATTCAAAAACCTGTGAAAACTCTGAATGTCTCTCCTAAGATAAATACGGCACTCTTACTTGGAACTTTAGTATTTATTCCTCCATGTAAATTATTTCTCTAGCATTACTGAAAACTCTGTCCATTTATAGTGTCACCTCAGTCACATGACAGGGGACACATAAGTCTCACAGTTCTCAGAGAGATGTTCCAGGAGAAGTTTCTCCATTTTTCAGAGAGAAAAGTTTCAGGAGGGAGTGGAAGAAAAGATCTTACCCTAAGTCATAACAGGAGTCTTCACCTGGAGTCTTCACTTCTCTCTATTCTTCTCCACTCTAAATAAGACACACTCCTTTCTCCTACTTATCCTGCCTTTACTTAAAATAACATAAAAAAGGACAAAACCTGGATTACAATTCTAAGACACTCAGTTTTTCAAATTGCAACATTAAGGGTTAAGTGTAGAATTTATCGGTAAGCGATTGTCTATTTTTCCTCTAGCTATTTTTTCCTCCATCACAAGTTGTTCTAATTACAATTATAATGTTATCAGTTATCTCCTAGTGTATTAGAATCCTTATTTTTATTCTTTCTTGGCAAGTAATTCTTCAAGACATTGTTGCAACAGATGCTGAGCACCTCCTGAGGACAATCAATTAATTCCTTCTTGAAGGGAATAGGAAGTCAACATCCCGTGAACTTCCCATGAACTTTATTCCTGATAAAGATAAGCAACACACAGAAGACACTCAGCACGAGGATGGATTGAGCCACTGCTTATGTGCTTTGAATTTCTTGCCCCATGATTTTGATGAGGCAACTTGTACTTGCCTGATAACAAACTCCAACGGGAATCTTCTGTCGGCTCTGATACTGGCTTTAGATAGAAAGCTCTTTGTTCCTATTAAGCTCGAAAAGCGCAGACCTGAAGGTTGTAGTGTCAGATTAAAACAAAGAGCAGGACATGTCTTCTCAGCTTCTACCTGCCGGGCACACACTTCTGAAATATTTATGGGCTTCATTGTTCTGTCAAGAATAAGGCATTCTTGTTAACATTTGGACATAATTTAGGGCATATTTCATAAGCGCAACTGTTAAATATTTATGACTAACACTCATTACTTAAAAAGCACTTCACATATACATACTTTTTTAATTATTAATAAAGAGATTTTGGACAGACCTTGTTTTTATTGCCCTGCACTTCTGGAAATTAACTTTTCATATATTCTGTATTAATATCCTGAGGGTTTTACCATCTTTTTTTTAAGACATGAATGTTGAAACACCTCTGCTCTTTTAACCCGTCATGTACAAGACTACTCTTTTAGTTTGCAGAGGTGGGGAGTCTACTGAACTAAGTGCAAAAGAGTATGGAGATGTTGACAAAGTTCAGATACTCTTATGAATATGTATGGAGAGTAATTCAATGCTCTCAAATGGGCTGTGTGTGCTGCAGTTATGAGGTAGAACTGATTACAGCAAAAGATAATCAAACCTCATAGCGATTAACATCAATATCTAGATACATATTCTGTTTGAGGATATCCCCACTTCTGTCCGTGGTAACTCTTTGTTAATGCTAATCACTCAATTTACTTAATTTAGCACTGATTGCGTACCGCTGTCATGACAGGACAACAGATAAATCTGAACTTGCAACAGGTCTCATTCAAGAGCTAGTGCTGCAGAAACTCCCATTTTAGCTCTGAAGATCCGTAACTCAATATCTGCTGGAGATTACCACATTGATGTTGTAAACTTGGCAAGACAAAGAGCTAGAAGACAAGTATCAACCACATGTTGTTTATTCTGTGAGGATGTAATGAGAGAACAAGACCAATCTCCAAGACAAGATCTCTCATTTCAAACTTCATTTTTCTAAAAGAGGCTCAGGATAATCCTTACCAAGATATATATCTCTACAACATAGGAACTTGTCACCCAGTTCTGATTAATCAGCGTATAACCATGTGTCTGGAGGTGACCTCATTCAGACTCTTGCTCCAAACAGGGCCAGTGTAGATCAAGTTGCCCAGAGTGTCATACATCTCCTTCCCTAATCAGGAGGAAAAGGTTGAGCTTTTTGGCCTACTCCATAAAAAATTTCAAGCTTGTTTGCTAGTTCTTAGGTAATGAACTAACATGGTATTGCTAGGCTATGTTTTCCTCCCCTTTCACAAGAACATCTTGGATAACTGCCATAATAGGCACATTCCAAACTTTCCTCTCTTCTCAATCTGTTTCAAACACAAAGATATAATTTCCTAATTAATGTATGATCAAAATCACCACTTTTGCCAAAATTATTTCTGATTCTTCAAACTCAATTCAGTTGATTAAGCATACCATTCGAGATGCTTTAAGGTATCCAAGACATCTGTGTGTGGCTGGCAGGTAGTACACAGCAGATAGGATAGATCCATGACTGGTCTGCCAGCTGGAGGCGAGGCATAGTATCCTCGGGCACGTGAATGAGATTAAGAAAGAATTTTAAGTACCTGAGACTTCATGTTTAACTTCGTGCTTATATTACCTCCAATCCACATATGGAGTGGGGTCCACTTTTCCTTAATGCTGGTTTCTACAATACAGATACGTACATGTGAGCTAAAAGTTTAAGCTCCCATGAGAGTCAATGAAGATTTAACCAATACAGTCAATGGAGATGAAGAATTCACTCATCAGGGTTCCACTGATCAAGTGTAGGTGCCTGTTTAATTCAGTTCACTCCTTTGCAGTGTCTACTGCTATTAAAGATATTAGACAGAATCTAAAGTACATGGAGGCCAGGCTGGATAAAAGATGTTATTTAACACCATATGTCTATCCAGTTGCTTTTTAGGACAGCTAAGCCAAACGTCATGAGAATTTAGTCAACTATGTCATTACAGACATTAAAAACTCATATTTAATTGAGCAGAAGCTCACCTATGATGTGTAGATATAAGCCAAGTCTGATTTTAGTGCGGGGTTGTTAGATTTAAGGGAAGCTCATATAGATGATACTCTGCTTTCGAGTGGGATGGGCAAAACACTTCTCCTTGGCAGTTTGGATCTTTGAGCAGAAAAGTAGAGAAATAAGCAAACCTGAGCTCTCTAAGAAGGGCAGGTTTGTTCCTTGAAACTAGAATTTGAAATTACAGGCCAACACTGGCTCCACCAATGTTTCTAATATGAAATACATATATTATACTAGTACAATACTGAAGTGTATGAAAAATACGACAGCAATCTCATAGCAACTGTATATTTTAATGTAAATGTTTAGGGTTTGATTTTTTTTGCCTGTTTGTAGGTTTGCATTAAAGCGCTAGTCTTCTCTGCCTTCCTCACTTATATATTCCTCTTACAACAGGATGATTGCATGGTCATATCCAAGCCCTTCTCTTCTTCCTCCAAACCTAAATAAATTAGTTGATGTTGGATTCAGAGTTGGAGATTTTTGGCCTAGAATCCAAACTGAAATTGAAAATTTCTGTTTCTTGACATCTTTGCATAATTTAGAAATGAAACAATTCAAAAAAACAACTGAAAACATCTGTATTAGCTGATCGCATTTGAGACAATAAAATCTGAAAATAGCAAACACTACAATACTGGTTTTGCAAAGCAGGCTATCTTCTCCCCCGATGTAAACACATTTCTACTCTAGCCATATTATATATGCACAATACATAAGCAACAAAGAAATAAAATATGCTTTCATGTATATTTTAAACATACATTGATTTGGAATTAAACTCCAGCTGTTATCTTAAATGTGTTTTCTGAGGCCATTGTGGAGCATTTATTTTATTTCAAGATGTTTTGGGCCTTAGAAAAGAGTACTCAGTTATTTTCACACTGTCTTATCTGCCTACTATATATTTAATCAAGCAACTATTAATAAAAAGTCATTTTAAATGTATGATAATCTATATTGGTGAAGAGTAACACTGCAAAAATAAACACTGAAAATCTCCCATGAAATAAATAAATGGAGAAAGCATAGCTTTTACTGGAATACTCTGACGATTTTATGTTTTATCCACTTCTCCAGCTTTTCTCTGTGCTATTCTGTGTGAATGTCCTTAGTAGAATTTATTCTTCTATGGTAACATGCAGGGACTCACGCCTGTAGTTGGTTTATAACTAGAAAGACAAGTGAAATCTCAAAATTAGTTTAGAATCTGTCTTTTAAAATGAATGTTGATGCTCTGTAGCATCAAGCAGAGGCCCTTTTCTATTTTACTTCTCTGTTTTCTTCCCCTTTCAGCAAAGGTATTCCCAAAGAAGACAAAATCAGTCCCCACAACGCTATTTCTTTTTTACTTAAAGATTTTTTTAAGTAATACATCCTTTTTCTTCATGTCCTATTTATAATATACTAATATGTTGATGTAAAAGATGACATTGGAGAGTAAGGATGTGAATAAATTTGTACTGTTAGAGTTCAACAGTTTACTTCTGTGAGATGCCTGGTTTTAGCAATGTTGGTAGTACCTTTATCAATATGTGGGTCATAGTTAGAAAATAAGCACATCATTGACATCAAGGTATCATCAAAAAAAGAGCATATTTGTAACATATAATCTTTCCACATAATGGCTTGTCCTATCTTGGAAATACTTTTTGGTTACAGGGGTCCCAAAGACCAATCTTGTCTCTACGAGTTGAATATATATATATTAGAAGAATAACTGTGCTAAACTCTTTCTGTAGGCAGCTGAGAGAATGGCTCTAGAAGGCAATGTAGATCCCCTGACAACAGCAGAGTATATTTGAGGACATTTCTGGTTTGTTTTGATATGATAGCTGTTAAGAAGTCTGCCTTGGTGCTTACATAGCCATAGAGAATCTTTAATCCCGAGCCTTTAAAGCTCATCAGCTACTGAGGAAATCAGCTACTTGGGAGACCTTACTGCAGCCTTTCAATACTTAAAGGGGGCTTATAAGAAAGATGGGGAAACACTTTTTAGCAGGGCCTGTTGGAATAGGACAAGGGGTAATGGTTTTAAACTAAAGGAGGGGAGATTCAGATTAGATATAAGGAAGAAATTCTTTACAGTGAGGGCGATGAAACACGGGCACAGGTTGCCCAGAGAGGTTGTAGATGCCCCATCCCTGGAAACATTCAAGGTCAGGCTGGATGGGGCTCTGAAAAACCTGATCTAGTGGAAGATGTCCCTGCTCATTGCAGGGGGCTTGGACTAGATGACCTTTAAAGATCCATTCCAACACAAACTATTCTATGATTCTATGTTTCTATGATTCTATGAAATTTAAAGACCTCAGAGAGACAGAGGAACTCCATATTTGTAGTCTTTTGCTGCCGTAGTAGGCATCTATGCTAGTTCCACTTGTATGCTTCAGAGGTGCCACATTACGAACATATATGTAGAGATTTATAGTCCCTTTCACTTTGAGGTAGAACCAATTTGTAACTAAATCTGAGTGAAAAGTTCATTGCAATTTTAAAATGTGGAAAATTTTAGTCTCTCTATTTCCTGTTTTCAAGTATGTGTTGGAAAATTATATAGGTTGAGGTCTTGCTTCAAATCTGATTTCAATGGAAAAAACTTCTGCTTAGTGACTTCACCACTGAATCATTGCTGTAAATATACATCTGTATTCAGCTGGCTGGTAATCAGTTTCAAATCAGCTCTCCATTTAATTAATTTATTTTGAAAGTTATAATTTAAACTTTTATTTACATTTTAGGCTTTCAGGCAGGAAAACCAATGGAAAATTACTTCAACTTCAGTTATGACATATTACTTTAGAAATGTATTGAACATTTATTTTAAGACAGCTAATGATGAGTAGTCCTCTGAATTGTTAGGTGAAAAACAAAAATCATAGATTTCTGATCTGAATTTGTTTGATTTCACAAAGAAGCCTCTGTATCAGGCTATATCTTTTTCTTCTAGAGTACAAAATAGGAAATGTCCTGGTGTGAACAGCTGTTTATATTTTTTCCTTTTCTTCTCTTTTGCACCTTTTTCATCATCCCTTCTGCTTTTCTGATGTAAGACACTTCCCAGTGTTGTTTACAATTAGACACATTCATATTACAACATATATTTTGCAAGGATGAATATCTTTAATTGCATTAGCATCATACTGACAAGCCAGGAAATAGAAACTAGCGATTAAAGCAATGGCATACAAAAAGCTAACAGAAGGTAATAGAAGTATTACAATTTCTTAAATGGAGATTAAAAAAAAGGGGGGAGGAGTAGCTTTCAAACATTCAGAAGTTGCTTATCCTAAAGCGTGGAATGAAAAAATAAAGCCCTGACTTTGCACTCCTTCTTGCTAACATCATCTTCAAATCCTTTGTAACTTTTTCAGTTGATCTGTGAGTATATCTGTTTTACAGAGGCAGAACTGTACGGAGATACACAGGCTAGCCATAAATAAGGTAGTTTAGGTATCAAGAGCAATTTACCTGCAGCAGCAGCAACCTCAATATTGACTAATTTGCCATGCTTTTCAGTGTAATGCCAAACTAGATTGTTCCCAATACACAAGATAGCTTTGTTTACAGCTAACTCTGGTATCTTTACACCACCTTGTAGCATAGATGCAGCTATATGCACACAAATTATTAACATCTTAAGCTAGAGTCTGAATTTTCACTCACATTTTGTGAGGATTCAATAAGCCCACAAGCATATTATAAGCAATAAATAGCAAAATCTGGGCTAGTAGCAATTATCAACATAAAGACCTCTAAACCTTGTATTCCCAAATCTAAGGTATCTTTCTGAATTACTTGCTTGTCCTAAACACTTCAAAACTGAACAAGCTGAACAAACCAATGTTCTATAGACTTACACAGGCTATCTCAAAAAAGTTACTCCCCCATGAAGTAATGTAGGCTTCTGAAAGCAAAGACATCTTGAAAAATAATCTGCAGTAGTCTAGGTGGCACACCAAGTAAAATAAGCGGTACAGCTTTTGGTGCCTGGGCTAGCTTGCCTTCAGTTGCCTCAGATGGCCACGTAGCACTGCATAAGTTTGAAGGCTACATAGACATATCTATGCAGAAGATAACTGGGAAACAGAATTTCTTTTCAACGAAATGAGTCAAGCTTTTGGGGGGGGGGGGGGGAAGTCTTTCCCTCATCATATTAAAAATAGCAATTTCTCAAAAACTCCAGTTAGGGATTTCTTTGGAATGCTGTCTTGCTTTATGAAGACATTTATCAATTTTGATTAGTGCCTTTGAGCAATGAACGTCTAAAAGCTGGACATTCAGAGTTTCAAAATGAACCAATTTTCAGGCTTAGGTAGACAGGCAGCCAGGTTAAATAATGAAAAGCTGGGCCATTCAGCCTTTCTGTTCTCTCTCATATACGTCCCTGTCACTCAATCTCATCTCCTGACTGTCTGCCTTGTCGGTATTACTTTCTTATTCCCATCACTGATTTTATTTGAAAAAGGTGGTTTTAATTGAATTTTTCTATGGAATCTGTACCACACTGAAAGAATATTCTGTAAGACAAAATCATTCTTGCAGAAAATTCCTAACCAGTTCTAGTAATTAGTACAAGGTGTGTACAACCACACAGAAATTATTTTGTGACTGGAAGCTTCTGCAATATCTTCTACTTAACATCTCAGTCTGCTCCCCTCTTTGCCAGGACTACAGAGAAAAGAGAGGTGTAAAGGTTATAGACAAAACT
Organism: Phoenicopterus ruber ruber; assembly: GCA_009819775.1. Classification (NCBI taxonomy): domain Eukaryota; kingdom Metazoa; phylum Chordata; class Aves; order Phoenicopteriformes; family Phoenicopteridae; genus Phoenicopterus; species Phoenicopterus ruber. The sequence goes on from CM020215.1 coordinate 180,229,336, forward strand.
TGTATGGCAGTGTCATTTGTTACAAAGTATTTACGGAGCAGGAGAGAAGAAAACAACATAATGTTTGCAAATATAATTTTAGTTCTCTTCCTTTTCTTTGCCAGATTTTTTTTGAGCAGTAAAATCTGCATTGTGCTTCTATTTTGAGAAAAGTGAGAAGTTCTCTGATTACTTGATAAAAAGAGAGAAAAATGTGTTTATAAATAATTCAAAACATCATAGTCACAACTGGAAAAGTTCAAGGGCAGTGTAATGACAATGCAAATTGAACTAATTCCTATTTAATCTTCAAAATCATAATTAAACTTCTCAGGAGAATGTTAAAATATGAATTTTATACTGTCAAGAAAATGTTTCATTTAGGAGTATTATTTTTTATGAGCTCATAAAGATGAATTAGGTCTTATATATCCCTTTTAAACAAATGTCTTTCCTATTGATTTTAGTGGGAGAATAAACAGACCTTCAATGCTGTGGTTTTGTGCCATATTTCTTCCCCCGTATACATTCTAGCATTGTATCAATTCATATATAGAGCAGCACAGTTGTAAAATGGAAGACTTGTACATAGTCATAAATGCATATTAAAAAGGACTATAGAAAAGACTAAAGTTGCCTAATTAATTTTTTTTAAGTACCAGATAGTACAATGAAGGTTTTTAGAAAAAGTCTTCAGATGCTACTCCCAGTTATCTGTTAGATTCATGTCAATGTGATCACAAATAGTAAAAAAAAAAAAATTTAAGAATATTTCCTTCCTTTGATATTTCATTCTTCATAATATAAATCCCTGAGAATACCATTAACTTCTATATTTTTTGTTAATTACAAATCAGTAAGTTCAAGTTGATTTTCCTTTTTTTTAAAACCAAAATGCCTCTATTTTTACAATTCAGGGAGTCACAACATAAACTATGGAGCTATGAGGCTGGAAATAAGATATCTTTTCACTATCTTTGTTGAAGGCTGCTGACAAGGAGACTGAAATAAATGGAAAAATTAAAATGCATGAAAAATCCAAACTAAGTGCAATTAAATGGTGTCTGTACCTCAGTCAATTACAAAGATAAACTCAAATGTCCCAACCTGTTTGCAATTTCACTATAAAAAAATAATTGTATCTAAATGTATTTTAGATGATTAGACTTTAAAATACACAGATAAGTTTTCAATCCTGTTTCTAGAATGGGACTTTTATGTCTACTTTGTTCATGCTTTCAACATCACTCCATTTATTACTGCACACAGAAGGTTCAGCTGCAGTCATTGGTCCAAACTCTAGCTGAAAACTTTAGTTTTGAAGACTGATGCTGATAGGAGCAATGTTATTCTGCTCCCACCAGAGAACATAGCCACGCTACTGCTGACTGCAGCGAACAGTAGTTGATCCAAACTGAGTAGCAAATAAATCAATTACCATTTGACTTTAACTGAAAAAAAAAAAAAATAATGTCGTGGTTTAACCAAATACCAGGCAGCCGCTCACTCACTGCCCCCCTCCCTGGTGGGGTGGGGAGGAGAATCAGAGAGAAAGAAAAGCTTGCCGGTTGAGATAAAAGCACTCCATCAGGACAGCAAAGGAAAAAATACAAAAATATATTAATAATGTTAACAATATTATTATATATAAAGATAATAGAATATATAAAACGAACAATGCACAATTTCTCGCCACCCGACGACCGATACAGACCATCCTGAGCAGCAGCCAGGGAGCAGGGATATTCCCCCCCCCCAGCTATCCCAGAACAGCAAGTTTCAGAGAGGCAGGCGAGGGAACGAACATCCGAACAAACGAACAAAAAGGCCCGAACAAATGGAAAAAGGGAAAAAAACAGGGAACAAAAAGCAACCAGAAGGGAAGCTTAAGGGCTAAGGCAAGTGGCCCACCGGCCGACTCTCACTTATACCAGGCATGACATCTATGGTGTGGAATACTCTCTTTGGCCAGTTTGGATCAACTATTCTGGCTCTGCCCCTCCCAAGTTTTCACACCTGCACATTAGCAAACCCTGGGAAATTGCAAAATATCCTTGGTCATTTAGCAGCAAACAACATCATCAGTGTGCTATCCCCATTCTTCACACACTAAATCCAAAACACAGGAGCTGCTGGAGACAAAACTAGCTCCGTCCTAGCCTAAACCAGGACAAATAAGAAGAGGGATCTACATTACAAACATTCAAAAGGACTGTTCTACTGCCATTTTCTCGGAACTCAGAAGAAAATATCTACACTGTCCATGTTCCAGATTCTACATGAATCTGGACACAGGTGTCTAAAAAGCTAAAACCAGTAACTATGTGAAGTCTGAGAATGTTTGGATTTAGGCACATAACAGGACTTAAGTCCTCCTGCTAGTCTGTTGCACCAGAAACGAGCAACACAAATTAAAGAAAAGAAGAAATGAAAAATGACACAAACGTAGACATTCTTTTCATATCCCAATGTGATTCGTTTGGCACTTGGTATCGTATAAGCACTTGCTTTTAATAATAAACTCTACCTGCAGAATAGACTAGTATACTTGTGTTAAGCTCCAAAAAAGCTAAGAAACAGTAGTCAGACTACACAAAAGATGCATAATTCTGTTTATCTGAGTTGAAGATAAACAAAAAATTCATGCATCCTTTAAGAAATGGGCTATGTACTCAACCCTGAGGGCCAACATCTATTCACCCAAATCTTCAGGTGTGACCTTCACATTTTTTACCTTTGTGCCAGTGCACTTGTATACAACTGCTGAACAGTTATGAGGTTATCCTATAATTGGGCTTTAGGCAGGTTAATCTGCTGTAATTTAACATCATTTTTCTGCCATTTTAAACTTTGTGTTCCAGACACTAATGCCTATAGCAGCCTGGATTTATGACTGCTATCCTCTGGGTAAGTGTAGAGATTATAGCTTTCCCTCCAGTCAGCATGGATCTGATTGCTTTGCACGTCAACTGATCATAAATACGTTTGTCCGTACAGTTCCAAAGCTGAAATCTATCTACCCGTGTGCTTTTTGTCATTGATCTGACCAATCGTTTCATGACTGTTTGCCTGCAACGTACAAACAGCATGGAGTATGAGCAGCAGAGTTTCTGATTTTCACCAAGATTTTCAGACCTTTGGAATACACCTCATAAAATTTGTCTCAGTGAGATGGTCTGTAATAATAACTTGCAAACCTTTCACAGATAATGGCTCATCAATTTCGCTGCTGCTACCTAAATGTCATCTATGTGTTTATGCCCTTTCAGGAATCTCTCCTGCAAGCACTGGTGACAATTCAAAAGGTTCTCGGTTCAACTGTGAGTAGCAAGACCTTCTCAAATCCTTCAGAGTCCTCATTGGTCTGGCTCTTTTCTGCCGTTGCTTTTGAGGCAGCAAAGAAAGCTCAGCCCATTGTGTTTTGGATCTGAGACTGGTGATTTTCAGTGGTTGTATTTTTTTTTCCTCCCCATTTTGGGTTCTGTTAGGTTTTCCAGTTGATCTTCAGATGACAAATGCCATTCTCAGACCAGAATGGAGGTATACAATCTTGTTAATCATTTCAACAAAACTGCAGTTGCATTCTTCGCTTAGGGAAAGAAAATCATACTACTAGAAAACTTGCCGACTACCCACTTAAGATCCCTCATTTCCACCAACTTTAAGATATCTGAATAAAACATATTAGCATTCAAAGTGAGAATGATAATTAGCATTGAACTCATTTAATACATTTTCAAAGTACTCTGGAAAGAACTTACAATCATTTTAAAATTGCAGAAATTTGATAACATGCTTTTAGTAAGTTTCAACCGTGTAAGAGCATCATTCTCTGAAGGAAAACATCTTTAAAAGTACGTGTCACCACTTGAAAAAGAAAAAAAAACCACATTTGAATAGTTACTTTTGTAGTAATGTTTCACATATAAAAGTTTAAATTTTGAATGCAAGGTTAAAATCTACTCTTCAGCAACTGTTATCAAATAAATTATTTTTTATCATAAGCAATTTACTAATTCCCACTCTTCAAAAAAAGTGGGCAAAAATGCATAAAAAGAGAAAAATGGCTATAATAAGCACACTCAAATGTGACTGTTAGAAGAAGGATCAGTTACTAATTTTACTAAATATTTTTATTTATGGTATTATACAAGCATCATATATGAAACAGTTACATCATTCTCATTGGAGATATACAGTGCAAACTACGGGTGAATAAGTGTGAAATAAGTATAAGTGTAAAATAATAAGGTAAGTGTAAAATATAGTGAATAGACTCTCCATATATTTCAAAATGGGTGTTTGTATATCTGATAACTTTGTAAACGCTTTGTAAACTATACTTGCATTTTTTTAATAACATTGCTGATACAGAAATAGCACTACAATGTAACAATAAAGTTTTTCTGAAATACATTAAAGACATGATTGTCCTCACTTTAAATGCTATTATGTAATAACTGATGCTTGTGCCAAATGAGTTCAAATCGCTGGTACGAAGCAGCAGCATGGCACGTAACATTCATGTTGAACCCAATATGAACAGGTGTCAGTGATGGTGCAACATGCAAACCACTGGAGTATTTGAGACATTATTTTTTAATTCAACCAATTCCTTAATTATCCTCACATATTAAAGCCTGTTACGTCTTTATTCTTTTAGCTATGCAGGTTTCCACCATGATCATTTTTTATAGAGGAATAAACAAAACTTAGTCTCATCATAGTAGAAATAATTGCTACAAGCCAGAATTTCTGGGCATTGCATTAACATTCAAAAAAGGCCTTCTCATGAGATCTAAACATAGCTTTCAAAAAATGGTACCTTCCAATAGCTTGCAGGTGCAGGGACCATCTGCACAGAAAAATTCACTGGCTGTAGGCCATTACAATGTTACCATACAATATCTGTCACTAAATTACAATGTCATGTTGGTAATATATTTTCCCCACATTTGTAAACTTTAATTGTCTGTTTGATTTTATATGGCAATATTTTACAAGTAAACACAATCGTGAGAGCATGTACTGTAGATGCACAAATAATTTAAACAGTCGAGCTGGATTACTTTTAATGGTGCAGTATTTAAATTTGGTTCATTTGCAACTTTACAGATAGAACCCAGGATGTATAAAGCTCTAAGGGTTAGAATATAATGTATTCAACATTCATTCATTCCAAGAATAATAATTGTCATAAGCAGACAAACAAACAATAGCTCAAATAAACAAATAGACTATAAAAACCAGACTGTTCTCCTTACTCCCGAAGTTTCCTGGTGTGCAGAACAATTTTGTACGTCTAAAAAAGCAAAATATTAAAGAACTCATATTGTTACAAGAAACAGATGTTCTAATGGTACAAATTCAACTTTCAAGTAACTCCTCAGAAGATGGTATAGTTCCACCAGGATAAACACAATCATTGAGTTCCACTATGCAAAATGACTCATTATTTCACCTTATCGTGTGTAAATCATAAAGTGTATGCACATCTTGTTGTTCAATAAATAGCATCAAATAGACAAGCCTTTTTGTTCATTTTCTACAATACAAATTTTTTTCTCTGAAACAGTGAAAACCAGCTTCACTCATGATTCTCTTGTGAGGAGTTTAATCTGTAGTTACAATCTAACAGTTTGAATATGGGTCAATGCTTATGACTTCAATTTCTTCTCTGCTCAAAATCAGTATTTATCTTAGCTTCAAAGCAATAGGCACTGGTTAAAGTTTTGACACTGTGCCAAGACATATACAGACACATATGCAGCTGTGTAGATATCTCTGCCTATGTATGTGTAAATTTTAGCTATAGGTTGCCATTTTAATACTCTGCCATTTGATACAATTGAACTCATAACTAGGAGAAACTATATATAAAAAAAAAAAAGAAAGAAAAAGAAAAAGGTAAAAGACAAAATATTTCATTCTCAGTAGGTAGCACACTGGTATGGACTGCAAAATCCCATGTCCTACTCATAATCTGGCAGGAGCTCAACTCATGTTCATAGATACTCATCACAGCTGGTGTATGTGGCATCAGTAATTGCAAGGTCACAGTCACAACACTATAATCAACATTCTGTCATCACTTCCAATGTATTTTCAAGGTTTGTAAGCTTCATAAAATTAAAATTTTCTCTAGAAGTATTTTGATGTAAATCTAGCATAAAAGTTTTTTTAATTTCAGGTTTCAAAAAAAGGTCTTCAGTTTTGTTTCTGTATGACAGCAGGAATTCTTTGTATCTTTAGACAATGTTTCCTGCTCACAATCCTGTCTTCCCTCACCTTGAAGATTTTATAATAATGAAATGTGTCAGGTACTTAATCACCATTATGTATTTAAGATTTTGAAAAATACAGCTTTTCAAAAAACCTACAATCTAGAAGGTACCTTCCTTCTGCTTTCAATTTATGAGAAATAATTTAATTAACCAATTAAATTATTGGTTAATAATAACCAGTATTTTGGTGCTACAAGAGTCATTTATGTCGTCTTTCTAAAATATGTGGCTTCATGGAGAGATAAGGCACAGATTCCCAAAGGCACTCAGATATGATTTGTTATAGAACATACAGGATATAAGTAGCAAAAGCTAGAAATGCACTCTAAAGTCCCAGGATAATTTTATCTTCCTTCCCTGTGTCTTCCACAGTTATGTTTTCCAGCTATCTGATGATGTTAGGAAAGGAATCCTTGTATATGTTCCTAGACTCCAATTCAGTAAAACAGATAAATGGTAAAATAACTTAGATTACAATAACATTCTCTGAATTCCTGCAGACAGACACATAGTGCTTTTTCTCATTCTTTTTTTCTTCTTCCAAGTAGTCTCAGAAACCAGCCTTCTAGTCCAGTGACTTTTAAGGGAAATAAACTGATCCATCTTTGGGTTTCATGAATGTTTGTGTTCTGATCTACATTGGGGAGAGATTAACACAAATATGTTTCATAATACACTTTATAATGTCCTTTATTTTCACATGTGAAAAAAGTGAAATAAGTCTTTTCTAGAGAGAGTCAATAGAAATTACTTAACTCTTTTGAGAATCATAATTCATCTCAAGGAAGGCAGATATCATAAAGTCATTTTCCTCTTCATTCATCTGGTTAACTGTGCAGCAATCCCTATAGAACCAAGTGGACAGATCCTGGAAAGCAGGTAAAAGCAACTGAAGAGAAGTTCAGGGAGTCTGTGGTAGGCCTTTAGCTATGTTAGGTGTAAGCGGGACCAGGAATTTTTCTTTTAATTGATGGAATGACAGAGAAATTGTGACAGAAGCTGCGAGACTATCCAAGGGAAAATCTTTATCGTTCCTATTTCATATATTTCGTATACTGTCTCTAAGCATGCAACACTGGCTCTGTTGAAGATTTGATGGTGGCTTAAATGGATCTTTGCTCTGTTGAGGTTTGAATTTTCGTATTATTTTGTATCAAAAAAATTTCAAACCTGCACAAAACAACAGAAGAGCTCTGCCTCACAGTTCTCACTTTTATGTGAGACATAGGGAGGGCAATTAATTAACTCAACACTAATTTCATGTTATATTTATAATAAAACTAGCTTAATTTTTGGAGAAAATAGGTTAAAATACTGTTCAGACTTTATTATAGCTTCATATTTTAATGTACTACGGAGAAAAGAGAAAATGGAGGAGTCCTTCCCCTTGTTAAACTTTTACCATTTAAATAAAATAAACTAACATATAATAAACACTATATAACAATGTCTGCACACCATAATTAGGTAATACATTTGACTCCCAGCTACATCCTATTACAACCACCTATTACAGCGACCGAACAAATTTATTCTACAAAAGTCTTTTTTGCTATGGCAGGAACCTTAATTGAGCAAGAAATGTTTATCTCTTCTGGGATTTAAAGAGTGAGAAGCATACTAAGTTTCCAATTTTCTCTGCAAGACTCTGAAATCTCCCATTTGTAGGCATTTCATGTCCAAATTTGAGGTTGCTCTGACAAGTTACTCTATACTTATTTCCTCAAAGATACACATTAGATTTTTAAGCATAATCTTCGAATAAGCACTATTAACGAATGATTTTTAATACTATTGCAAATAATTTCAGGGACAGAATTGTATTAATGCAATAACTACCAAATTGTGATATTTGTGATTCTAAAGCAATTTTGCTTCAAGTCAAAAGTAGTTTTCTGAGTCTAAAAGAAACAATATTCAGAAAAATATATACATTCAAATAAGAAAGAAAATTGAAGGCCTTCTGGATCAAAGGCGTTTACGTCACCTCTAACCTCTCTGAAATACTGCCTGATAAAGAATATAGTATCAGCATAAAGATATCATGCATTAAAATACAAAAACCAGTTTAGAATAGGTTCGGCAAGCATTAAATAATGAACTACATTGTGTAGTTTAGTTTTATTTAAATCTGAACACCATTATTTTCAGTTCAATTTCAGAGTACTTTGCTTGTCTCATTCTCTTTTAGATAGGAGGAATATTTTACTTCTTTTCCCTGAAACACTACATTTTACTGATTTGCAAGGAAAGGATTGAGTTTGTTACATAGATTTATCTCTATCCAAGTACTTTCACGTTGGCTTTCTGAAAGGGGAGAATTTGGAGTAGGGAAATATTCTGGAGTCAACACATTATTGCTGTTGTTATTTCCATAGATATTTCCACAGAATCACGGCATGAATGAGGTTGGAGGGGGCTTGTGGAAATAGCCTAGTCCAAACCCCTCTGCTCGTAGTGGGATGAACTGGAGTAGGTGGCTCAGGGCTGTGTTCACTCAGTTTTGAATACCTCCAGGCATGGAGACTGCACAACATCTCCAGGCAGTCTTTTCAAGCATTAAGGAGCCCTAACAGTAAAAAAAAAGTTCTCAAGTTTCAACAAAATTTCCTGTATTTGAATTTTTTTTCCGTTGCCTTTTCTCCATTCTGAGAAGAGTCTGGCTCCATCTTCTTTACACCCTCGCTTCAGGTGTTTATACAAATTGATACCCCTGAGCCTTCTCTTCTCCAGGCTGATCAGTCACAGCTCTCTGCTTTCTCTCCTTGTATGAAAGATGCTCAAATCCCTTAATTATCTTTATGGCCCTTCCCTGGACTCTCTACAGTAAGTCCATGTCTCTCTTGTACTGAGGAGCCCAGAACAGGACACAGCTCTCCAAGTTTGGCCTTACCAGTGTTAAGTTGAAGAAGTCCTTGCTCATTGGAGGGGGATTGGACTAGATGACCTTTAAAGGTCCATTCCAACCCAAACGACTCTATGATTCTATGATTCTATAATGGGACTATGTGCTCCCTATGACAGATGATACTGAGTGTGAACTTCCTAGTTGTAGACAAATAACTACCATAAGTCTTTAATGTCACCACTTATTCTGGAGAAATTTTCCCTGAAATTCTTAAATAAATTGTGACCTTCTATGCTCATAGTTTTCAAATGTTTGTGTTAGGGTACTGTGGGACACCCTCCAGCTGAAGTGGACTCATGAAAGCAGCCTGCAGAAAGAATCTTTGGATCTTCTCAGTTATCACTTTGACATCAAAGCTATTAGTTTTATTATAATTACTTGTATTGAGACAAAGGCTTGCAAAAGTCTTTTTGATCTGAGTCATTAGACAATATCAGAGTTTTCCAGATTACTTCATTGATTATTTCAATGGATAATAAAGTCAGCCATTACTTTACTGTCATTCTATTCATCCAAAAAGGAAATAAATAATCCTTCAAATCCTGTGAACAGAATAAGATCAAACATCAGGATATAGTTCAAACATATGTTATCCTGTAAAAAAAACCAAACACTATATAAGTCCACTTTACAGCAGTAAGTTTTTTGCTGAAATTAACTTAAAATATAGATATCTTCAAAAGTGAGGTAGACCTAAAATAGCTACATTTGTCATGCAGCTCTGTATTTGAGTTATTCTGCTCTGGCACTCCTAATAAGAACACAGATTTGCAGTAGGTTTTAGTACGGGTTGTCTACCCAGATCTTCCCCCACAGTTTCAGCTTGGCTTTTCAGTAAGTCTTTACATTGTTAGCCATATCTGACCTGGTTAGGTAATAGCTAGTTGTGATACATGTACTGAGCCAAGTTTATACATTGGTAAAATGTAAAACTATAGAAAGCTACACTGCTTTCTGCATTCCTTTTTAAGGAGAGAATAACACACACAAAAAAGGTGTGTTTGTTAAAACAAAGTGTAGAATTGAGTTTGTTTAATATATTTTAAGTTAATTATAACAACTAAGCTATACAGTTATGGTGGGGACTGGATGAAACTATGGGGAAATTAGCTACATTTCGTTCAGAAAAATACGAGAAGTAATATGATTTTTTTTTTTCTTCTGGAGTAAACTAGTTGGAAAACAATATACCATCCAGGATGTATGCTAAAAGATAATATATATGAATCTATATTTGGTTATGAAAATATTTGATTTTATGTTTATCAGTAAAATGAACACTGAGTTAATGGACATTTAGTTAATCGGATATTCCCATTTCATTGTGGGTACATTTGATTGGTATGCATAGTCATGGTAACTGCAAATTCATATGGCTGACCTTGCATGATCTATGTTTTATGTATTTCAAATGATGTTTATTTAGAAGTCTTTTATTGCTTTGTTTTATGATTAATAAGAATACACAGCCTGAACCCATATCACACGTCAGTTAAAGATAGTATGACAGTCTGTAGTTATTCCTTTTTACATAAGTGTATTAAAACTTTCTTGTTTGCCCTTCCCATCTCCCTGGCACCCTGTGTGGATGCTTAATCTTATGAATCATATTTGATTCCATCTTTTAATTAAAAAAAAATTATTCCTAAGCCAGCATAAGGAAATATTTGACTGAAGATACATACAGGCATATATGCAACTTACTGTCATTAATTTCCATTTCCAAAAAGCAGGTGGAACTGTTGAGGACTTCATTTCTACAGACACATAATTCAAAAACATCTGAAGTGGTTTGCTTTTAAACTTGAAGTACCAGCTACCCCTGGGATAGAAACTTAAATGCCAAGTAAAATTTCACCAAAGAAAGTGTTTATAAATGCTGACAGGTGCTTAACTATAGTGTTTGTGGTTTTAGGTTTTTTTTTTTCTTTGGTTGGTTGGTTTTGTTTTGTTTTAAATCCTACAAGAACATAACAGGAAGTTTTACAATCAACACAAATTCTTCTTGTAATTTTCTTTGCACTGAAAAACAAGCAAACAAAAGACATGAGAAGGTAATAGATTTTCTAAGCACTTGGATAAGAACAGTATTATCGTTAGATATGAAACAGTAATAAATATGTAAATTATGTATTGATAAGTCAACAAATGTTTTGTGTGATGTTAGAAATATTCCTAAGAATACAGTATATCAGAAATATAGTTTGATTTCACAACTATTTTGTTAACCTTAACATTTTGCTAACCTAACTTAACATCTTTTGTTTCCTATAGTATTTATCCTCAGCTCATTTGTATTTCTAGTATCTTTAGTATCCACCAAAAAGCTCTTTGAATTTTGGTTTTCTCTTGAAAACTTTATGGATTTCAATCCTTAGCCCCTTTGATTTGTCACATAAAGTTTTCAGATGAAACTTTCCGTATCAAAACATTTTTATGCTCTTAAAGCATTCATTCTACTGAAATGTGTTCAAATAAAAGTGCAAGCCCTACTCTGGAGACCCTTGTAAAATTTTCATAAATATAGATGAGGTCAATGGAGTTTGGATAACAGCTGTGCTTTAAAGCAGTACATAGATATCCATGATTGCTTAACTTAATAGTAAATATTTGTTAGATATATGTGTGAAATTACTTGAACATGTACTTCTATTGCAGAAAATAAGCATTGGTCTTACCACTTCATAACAAGAAGATTAATGAGCATTCACTGTGTAAAAGGGGATAACTAGCTAAGTGAATACTAAGACTTTTGGAGTTGCTTCGAATGTAGCAATAATCAGGGTTAAATAATTCAAAGATCTTTCTGGATGTTAATGCTTGGTTCTTTCATTTTAAGGTATTGCTTACTGAACACATCTATATTTAATAAACGAGAGGAAACAACACACCTCCCAAATCTGGTGGGATAGTTGTTGAGAAGTACCTTCTGACTTTTCTTGTAAATGAGCAATTTATGTCTGCATGTTATAATCACTGCATTACATGGCCTAAAGAACATCCCTTTCTTTTCTCTCCATCTTGCTGCTGGCAAGAAATAACGCAGTCATTTGCCATTAGCCTGAATGAAGACATGAGGATATTGTAAATGGCTAATCAGCACCCAACATCCATCAGAATGAAAAATGTTGGCATGCATAAATGCTGACCAGGCAGCACCCAGGTTTCGAAACTTAAGTTAACATTTATGTTGAACTAACAATATAACTTCTTTTTATTATTCTATTTTAATAAAGGGACCTCATAGAGAATTCATTTTCAATACAGAGGATGAGTGTTTGTGTCCTAAGACAGATGAGGTCAACTGTTTTACAGAGGTGCAACCTCTGGTTTCCAAAGGATGCCTACAGACTAATCTAGATTAAATATCAAACTTTTAGATACCTTTAGTTAAGTGAGATGATTCCTACTTTGACAACCAAACCAAACAAAATTACTATGAAAAAATGGATTGCATCATATTGTAAGGAAAAAATGAACTAAAGGGAAACAGACAAAAATAGTTAAAAATCATTTTGGTAGCAAACTGGCAAATTTAGTTCCTGTTTCCAATTTATTTACTTCTTGGCTTCTTGCGCTCTCTTTTCTGGCTGGAAGTATATTCCTATAGGTCATCCCTTTCCAATAGCGTTTTCCCTTGCCATAGGAATATTCATGTGTGATTTCCCTTCTGATTTTCTCACTGCTGTCACTTCTCAAATAATAATCTTTTTTTGGATTACTGTATTTTTTTTCTTTCTAAGAGTGTACAGTGGGGACACAATTATTATTGCTACTCATTATTTGTTAAGCTTTGATAATGGGATCAAAATAGTAGAAAATATGAAGATTTAGTTTTCACCGCTAGGGACTCATCCATTGTCTAAGAAGGGAAATACAGGCTCAAAATGTTCCAGATGATACAGAGGGTATGTTACAGTATTTGTGTGCTTCTTATTCTGTATTTATGGTCATTCTTAGGCAAGTCATAGTCATGACACAGGAACTTAATTTTATCCATAATAATTAGCCAATGTATAACATGTAAAAACTTTCACAGCATCAGGCTTCTTCACAGCCATTCTTCCCAAAACATGAAAGTGGGAAAACCAATGGAAATCATTCTTTCAGAAGATAAGCTTTCTGAATGAATGGCAAATCTATGAAAACTGGAATTTCATGGGTTTTAGAGTACCACAGAGTTTCAAATGGAATTTTGTAAATCATTTAAATGAAAAAAAGTAGAGGAGAGGTTTTGAGGGAGGGTTGAGTTTGGGGTTTTTTGCTGTTTGTTTTTTTTTTTTTAATGGAAACACACTGTGAAATTTTAATAATGATATAGCTTGCCTTGGAAATGTCAAAATGTATTTCTCAAATAAATATATTTATCAATTATTTGAGAATTAAGTGTTGCAATTTTTCATTTCAAATCACACTTCACTTAAAAAGAGGAACTGCCATTAAAATGAAAAAAAAAAAGTTGAATATATCAGTTAATTACATTTCAGTTAGAATCAACATAGATGCTTTTTATTTCTTTTACCGCAAGATTGTGTGCTTTAACTTGACAGCAACAATTTTTCTCTTCTGAGTTCCATTTCATACTGAAAACTCCATGTGTGTCAGATGCTATCCGTTTGAGCTCTGTCTTTTCAGTCACATACTGTATTTCTTTGAGTGACTAGATCAGATGGAAGTCACAGAAAGAAAGTGGAGTTGCAGAGTAACTCATCATATCTGATGGTAAAAAGGATTTAGAGATTATAAATCCGTAAGAAAGTGGTAAATGGAGAGAAAAGAAAACAGCAAGGATTTGTTGCAAAATATAGTCCAAATAAACATATCTAGTGTTATTCACGTGCTGTGGGGTATTTAATCTCTGTCCATTAATGTAAAAGGCTGCAAGACTTTTAATAAATCCTGCGTCATACCTGAAAAAGCATTTCAGTTGTTTTAGATACCCTAGAGAGTCTCAAACACCATGAGATGCCATGTTTATAGGCAACTGAATTGAGCCCTGAGAGACGGCTAAGAGAAGGAAGACAGGAAGGTGGATGGGAAAACTTTCTAGGAACGAAGAGAGCTATGCAGAGCTTTCTGTTGAAGTTTAATGGATAACTGAAGTCAAACCTGAAAAGCAAGACCTGTGCTCCAAAGATCAAAGGTGCAAGTTTCTTATAAACACTTATTTCTGTCTGGTTACTTTGAAGCTTCCTGTATTTCTAATGAAAATTGTTTTCATATATAGTCTCAGAGAGCATCTTCTTCTGGTTTTAAACATCTTTGGTCATCTTTGAGGAGCTTACTATATATATAAAAAAAAAAATTAGTCCAGTATTTTTAATTTTTTGCCATTACTAGTGCACAAACTTATTAAGTACCTGACAGTGCACACTCTCAGGACTTGTCCAGAATCATGTTGGCCTGAAATGATTTGAGCTTCTTGCAACAGTTCCCTAGTGTTTAAGCAACTATTACTTGACCTGTCAGAGTTGAAGCCCTGGGAATATCACTTACAGTTAAGGTCTGAAACCCCAAGGTGATTCCCACATAACAAACAGTAGCCCTTTGAAAAAGTTCAGGATGGGAGGAGGCTGTTGCATAAGTTTCAAACTTTAGTTGGGAACCAATGTAACAGAATCGCATTGTCATAAGAAAATATACAAAAGTAAACCCAGGCTCAGTATTCTGAAGCCATTCGGAAGCCAATCTCCTCATAACAAAGAAATTGAAAAAATACCGATTATGAACATCAGTCTCCTAGTGAAGACTTCAGGGTCCTGACAGGTCATTGTAACCCTCCCCAACTCTGCTTGAAGAAGACTGAAGTGTCAGCCCTCAGAACCCAAAGAAACATTTGGATAGAGTGCAGAACACCAGAGAAAAGAAATCAATACTAGAAAGGCTTTTGTAAAAGTTTTAACTACATTGATGATACTTTTCTGTATTGAATGGATAATTTAGATGAGTGTTGAAACATTTATTGGGATAACACTAAATTCTTGGTGCCATATAAACATGGGGTTTTTGGTGTCTTTTTTTTTTTTTCTTGTCATTAGACCAATATTTTGAGTGTAAAACAAATACACTTAAAAGATCTGGCAGAGTTGATGGCCCATTGCCATGTGGTTTATTTAGCTTCACAGGCTGGTAGTCTTTATATTTGCAACTATATTTGAATAGGATAAGCAAACAATTCTGCATCTTCCTGTGTTCCTGTTTGGAATCATTCCAAGATCTCCCTTAGAGAAGAACACAGGAATATGTACAACGGAAAGAAAATGGAAACCAGAAGAGAAGATAGGAACCTGTGTGAGTTAGATATGCAGAATTATGTGGAAAAGCCAATTTATTTCTTAAAATGTAATTACAGTTGGGGGGGGGAGGAATCCCAAACTGTGAGAAGTAGTCAAATAAAGATTTTGGTCACAAAAGTTTGGGAGATTTGAAATTAATTGTTCAGATTATCTATCTTCCTCTCATTCTACATAACCATGATTCTACGTAATCTGTACAGTTCAAAGGCAGCTGGATCCTATTGGTCTGACAGAACAGGGAAGGAACTCCAAAGAAAGCTCAGTAAGTATAAGGAAAAGAAAAAAGAGTCTGGTTCAGAAACAAACATAAGAAACAGATGTTGTAGAATGTTTTTCCTGAATAGTTCTAAGAATAGACTAGACAAATTGCATTCTGGAAGCTCCTTATATTAAGGTTCCTTTCAAATGCTTTTCTTTTTTTAAATTTTGATAGATTATCCATCAGTGAGAATGACTGATTCAGTTGCATGAATTTCCAAAAAGATACTATATTCTAAAGCAACTAGATACTTTAAAGAACAACCACAAGACTAAAATTGCTTCAGCATTTTTGTTTGGATTACTGGACAGACAGAAAATTGTTTTAAAATATTGTTACATGAAGAAGAGTGACTTGTGACATTTTCTATAGGAACAGAGAATTGGACTTCATGTCTTTGGAGTCTATGCAACTGTTCTCCACAAAAGCTCAAGGTGAGATCCTCTGGTCTCTTCTGGTCTGTACAGTCATCTCTAATGGCAGACAAGGAGGATTAGTTCAGGAACACCATTTTGGAGAGCCTATTTCTCAAGGTACAAGGAGGAAGAAGGTATAAAAATTGGGAGTCTTCAGTAATGTCTTATGAAGAATAATATCTTAACATTTGTTTTTTAAAACATGCTATGGGAGAACCACAGTGCACAAAGAAGGGTTAAGACAATAAGATCTGGTGATAAAGAGCCTTAAATGGTGCTGGCATAGCAACTGAGTTATGTCTATTCAATCCACAGTCCTGGAATTTGATTCCTTTGTTGTTATTTTTTCCCCTCCTCCCTCCTTTGAAAATAAAACAAGGATGGATGAGAACCTACCTCAGCAAAGACCCGAAATGAAATAGGAAAAAAGTGTCAAAATCTGGTACATGCATGGAACTTTCAATTTTCCTCTAAATGCTAAGTGATACTGACCATAAGTAAGCTATCTATATGACAGTTCAATGATTCTTGGTACTTGATGCTACAGTTAGAGCAGGAACCAGAGCAGGAACGTCCCAGATCTTTCCTGGTCCATGACCCTCCTTACACAGCCTCAGTTTATAATGGGCAAGGATAAGACTCTTTCTTCTAATCTGCCAAAAGACACCTACAGACTTTGCTTTCACAAACTCAAGCTCCACGTAGCCCACACAGAAGTAAGAAGGTAGTTGTTCTTCACAATTATCCTTGTTTGCAGGTGTGGGGGGTAACACATAATCAGGTCCCAGACTGGAAAAGGAATGACCATATTTTAAGAAAAAAAAGGTGTTCATACAGAAAAACGGTGTTATGACTTTGGAAGTGTAGTGTCAAAAGTACATTTTGACACTTTTTCTCATTAATGAGGATCAATAATGATGACAGGGAATCACACCTCTCACTACAGTAAAATAGGTTGCATGAAAATCTATTATTTTCCACATGTTCTCATCAATCAAAGTACTGCTTTATTCATCTGCGTGTTCCTTCCTTACCCCAGAAAATACAACTATTTTGTCTACATAACTCATACAACTGCTAAACAAGCTGTTCAGCTATATTACAGAAACTGAGGTAACCATTTGCTTAAACATACTACCTGTGAAGAAAATGCTAAAACTATTTAACTAGTCCATCTTAGTATGGAAAAATAACCTAAATATCTGCAATATACTGACACCAGAAATAGATCATTTAGGGTTGGGGGAGATTATTTCTTTGTCTGTTTTATTTCTCTTATAAAACTGTGCTGTTGTCAAGTTTTTAGCAACTCAGAGATGACTTTTCACTGATTTATGTGATAATATGTAAGAAAGCCAGAAATAGATAACATTGGCTACCAGATGACAATAATGTGGAAACATTATTGATTATTTGTTAAATAACAAAAATACCACAAATATACATATTCATAACAAATCACCCAAGACAGCTAATTTCTTTTCCTAAACTAGAATCAATGTCTCATCAATATCACTGTGTCAACAGCTTTTCACAGCTTCCAAGTCCAGATTCAATCATATCTTTATCATATAGGAAGGGAGCCCTTCTCCCCTTCTATACTGTTATGTCCATGCAGAAAAAAAAAAAAAAAATCCATCTACAAAGACTGTCCAGGAACAACAATATGTGTCTTAGCAGGTATCTGAGACAAGAGCTGTGATCCATGCTTTGAAGCACTCACGCCCTTGTGTTACCTGTAGCCAAAATCTGCTGAAAAGATTCAGTTGTCAGGCAGAGATCCTCTGAAACTGTGAAGGTGAAACGCATACTGCTCAACCTCCCTACCCCTTGGCGAAAAGGTTTATCAGCAGTGTCACCTGATATGGGATCTGGAGGAGAATTTGACTCCAGTTTTAAACACCTAAATGTAGGTGTCTGTACATGCCCAAATGACATCTCCATATCCAAGTTCTCTTTATAGGCAAGGGAGATCTGGATAATCTATTTCACAGAGAGTAGTGAGCTACATATGATGAAACTGAAGCATTTTGATTAGACTAAGATTAATAGCTCTATATATTCCATTGACTCTAGTGACTACAGCCGCAGAGACTATGATAGAAACTTACAGATTTAGTTGATATATAAATATCTACATGGCAGACACCTACACTTATGCACCTGAACTTGGAGCTAAATGCCTTAATCTTGCTATTTTAACCTCTTGCCATAGCTTAATGACCGGCAGCCTTCCTGTTAACACCTTCTGTGTGATAACTCACTAAATTAACAAGCAACTTAAGCATCTGCACAGGACTCAGGTCGTCAACACAATAAAAATTAAAACTGTTTTGAAACACAGTATAAAGGAATTTGTCATATGATGTCTTTAATTTTCTAAAAATCTGTCATATGTCTGAGGTGGATTTTGCAGGTTCTAGACCCGAGTTTGCTGTGGACAAGGAACCCAAGCAGATCGGTACTCAAGTGCCAAGGAACTTTCAAGCTTCAAAAGAAAAGAGAAGATGATATCACAAGCTCATGGGAAACTCTAGATTGGGACTGGCATTGCTTGCTGCAAAGCTAGAAACCACAGTTCCACAGGCATCTGTTCTTCAAGTATGCCACTTTGGAAACATGCCTAGTTTTCATTCTACTGAACCTATAGATGAGAAAGAATATTAAAAAAAGAACATGCCTTTATTATGATTTTTAAGAAAATACAAATTTATTTGTTTACTGTATCTGCTCCTTTACCACAGAAAACAATCAGCATTCATATTTGCCACCATGAAGTGTTTGTTTTCCCTGAGTCTTAAAACAAAGTCCTAAACCAAATCAAGTGGAATAACAACAAAACAAACTAAAATTATTAACAGCCTGCACATTACTTAGAGAACCATAGTGATGATGGATGATACGATGACGACAGATGAGTCCTCACTCCTATTTTAAATTCTATCAACTACATAAATTAGTAATGTCATCAATATGATTACTAGCTGTTCACTCACCTTCTGCAGCAGCTGTTGCTTTTTTCCTGGCTTTGATCCTTTGATTACTCCACGTAACTCAGTATTACAAGTCAGTGCAGGACCTGCTTGCAGCAGGTGAAAATCTACATGTGACTGGGGCAGAGAAATGTGCCCATGAATCCTTGATGCTCTTTTGGCATCTGACTTGCTGTTTAATTGGCAAACATGTGAGGTTCATTCTCATAATATGTAAAAGTGGTTGGTTTTTTTGTGGGGGAGGTGTTTTTTTTTGTTTGTTTGTTTGTTTTTGTTTTTGTTGGGTTTTTTCTCCTGTTCCCCATAAGGTGTGTATGATGTGGGGTTTGTGACAGCTCCTTGAGACAAATTCACATTAATGTAATCTCAGCCATTTGGTAGTATCAAAAGAGTTCATTTAAGCAATGATTTCTAAAATATCTCTAATGAATATTTTTTTCTGTTAGTTTAGTTTGACCAGCTGGGGCAGATAGCATTCAGATCAGCATTCAGCTCTGTGAAACTAACAGAGATTAAAAAGGCTGTGACAGAGGCTGTCTCTCTCTGATCTGATCTCTGATCCCATTGATAGTCCCACAATAAGCAGTGTTCATGTCTCTAGGGAATTCATTAAATGTATTGAAGATATGTTATTAATTAATTCTGAAGATTCCAAGAAGGAAAAAGATTTTTTTTTTTTTATTCTTTCCATGTACCAATCCCATAGAGAACAGTAAAAGTAAATTCAAGCTTCATTGAATTTAATCACTGTAAACACTTTTTAGGATCATGACCTAGGTTATTAAACTAAGTGTATTCATGTTTATGAAGAATTTTGAAGTCTTCAGAGATATACAAATTTATTACATAATTCCTGATATTCTGATCCATATACAACACTTTTTCAATATGAAAAAAAGTTTTGGACTATTTGTAATTTCTCAGCTTAACTTAATGGCTAAACATTTCATTGCAATTTATTATTGCTAAGACTTAATTACAGTATATTTATGCAATGTACTAGAGAGCATTTAATAGCAAGCCATGAAGGTTTATCATTAATAGTTAAAGCTGAATAGTGATCATACAGATAAAGTACATATCGTGATGAAGTATCCTTCCTTTTTATTCTTTGTTAGCTTACACATTACTTTGGGAGCTCAGAACCTGAAATGGGTCTGGAAAAGTACTGTGAATTAGTAAGGTCTCATTCTTCAAAACATAAATTTATAATTGTCAGCATAGAAGACATGTATATAGATAAGGATTCTTAACAGTATTAATAATATTTGGAGATTTTTTTTTTTTAGCAGAAGCACTGCACAGGCTGAATGCTTATCTCTGATACATAAACTCTGTGTACATACTATAGAACACAAAGCTACACAAGGATATTTCTTCTCATGATAATTCGATAAGTTTCTTCTTGTTCTGTGAATGGAAGTTTCAAAATATGTTTTCTCAAATTGTTTAGCACTTCTGACCACTATTCCCTTCAATACTATTCACTTCAATATCAGAGGCATTGAATAGTATGAAAAAGAAAAATAAAATAAGCATTCACAGTATTGTTCAAACTATGAAGAACAAGAAAAATCCCCTGCCCTTCTCTCCCTTTTTTACTCTGATCCCATTCTCTTTTCATTTGGCGTTTCTCTTAACACAATAGTCATTTTGGTAAGAAATGTTTTTTTCAGTCTTCGGCAGTCTTAAAAGGAATGAAAGGCAAAGGTGAACAAAATCAAATTATTCCGTATGTTTGTTGTTAGTATCTGTTCACTCTTACTATAATATGTGATGCTGAGATTCATGAAATCCCATTGAAAAAAATGGTATTGAAAAGCTGGAGATGCTCAGAAACTATCACATTTTTTTTTTCTAAGGAACTTACACTTTGAGATTATTTTCTTATTCAAACACTTCTGGAAAATTGTTGTAATTCAGAAATAAAATAGAAGTATACTTATAAAAATTAAAAGACATAAAATGCATGTTAAAGAGCTGTATTCTCTCAGTTCATTCTGAAATAAATGAGCTAGTATTCACCTCTTGACTCTGGTCCCATTAAAAAAAAATCTTAAAATAAATAGAACATGTAATTATCGACAAAAAAAAAAAAAGTGACATGATCACATTTCCTTAAATTATCCAGCATGTCAGTTTTCATGACAGACTTTTGTGAGTGGCATCTAGCAACTGTAACCTGTGGTCTCAAAGTAAGTGAGATATGCCTTTCCTGTTCTATTAATAACTACTTTCAGTCTGAGAATTAAAACTATGTTTTTTCAATGAGGTCTTAACTTGCTCTGGCAATATACACAATTTCAGGATGAGTAAGATAATGAGGGTGATAGAGAAAGGTGAAGTGCAATATATAGTTTTAATCTTGCCAATCATTCTGCAGTAGATACTCTGTGTTAAGGAGAAATGACAAAGGAAAGGAAAGGACAAAGGAAAAGAAAGGAAAGGAAATAGAATCATAGAATCGTTTAGGTTGGAAGAGACCTTTAAGATCGTTGAGTCTGTTAACCTAGCACTGCCAAGTCCACCACTAAACCATGTCCCCAAGCACCACGTCTACACGTCTTTTAAATACCTCCAGGGATGGTGACTCCACCACTTCCCTGGGCAGCCTGTTCCAGTGCCCAACAACCCTTTCAGTGAAGAAATTTTTCCGAATATCCAATCTAAACCTCCCCTGGTGCAACTTGAGGCCATTTCCTCTTGTCCTGTCACCTGTTACTTGGGAGAAGAGACCAACACCGACCTCACTACAACCTCCGTTCAGGTAGTTGTAGAGAGTGATAAGGTCTCCCCTCAGCCTCCTTTTCTCCAGGCTAAACAACCCCAGTTCCCTCAGCCACTCCTTGTAAGACTTTTTCTCTAGACCCTTCACCAGCTTCGTTGCCCTTCTTTGGATCACAAAGGAAAGGAAATGACAAAGGAGAAAAGAAAAGGCGAAGGAAAGGAAAAGACAAAGGAGAGGGGAGGGGAGAGGGGAGGGGAGGGGAGGAGAGGGGAGGCGAGGAGAGGCGAGGCGAGGCGAGGCGAGGCGAGGCGAGGCGAGGCGAGGCGAGGCGAGGCGAGGAGAGGAGAGGAGAGGAGAGGAGAGGAGAGGAGAGGAGAGGAGAGGAGAGGAGAGGAGAGGAGAGGAGAGGAGAGGAGAGGACAGGAGAGGACAGGAGAGGACAGGAGAGGACAGGAGAGGCGAGGCGAGGCTCAAAACTAAAAGCCTATTTTTATAAGTTATGCCCAGTCAAGCAGGGTTTCACTTTGCCATTTGACATTGATTTCTCATTACTCTGAATTTTACAAATTAAGACTGAAATTTTGGAAAAAAATCACTAGCAATAGTCTTGAGAAGTGAGTGTATATATATATAAACTTTTTAAAAAAAAGTCTGAATGACTTGTATCTTTTCTCTTACTGACTTCTGATGGATTGTAGCGTTTCTGGAAACTTGGAAGTTCTTCATTTCATTATAGATAATCAGATTCCAATGGGTTTTTTGGAATACAGGCTAGTTCACAATGTAAACACCACTCTGAATCCTCTCTGTGCTTAAAAGACTTTGTTACAGATAAAAATCTGAATGAGAGAACTCAATACTTTCTGTAGAAAAGCTCTGAAATGGAAATGTATTTACATACAACTGGAAAGCTAATTAGTCAGAATCTAAAGCTCCATGTTTTTCTGTTGTGTTTAGCTTCAGTGGAGAAGTACAAAATAGCCAGAGAAGACCAGTCCTTTATTCTTGTGAACAGATACATGAATTTGAAGTTATTTTGCTACCACCACGAATTTTCATTACTCCTTGTTTCATAATGGTGAACTACATTCCCTGTATCTACCTGTCTGTCCTCAAAAGCTGCTTCTATTTGAAATTCCTAATGGCAGGCACATCATGCTGGGAAGCACTAAGGCCACTCACATCAAAAGTCTTTCATGTAATGCGTTATGACTGACTGCACTAAATGTTTTGCATTGCAGCAGCAATGTAAGGACACTTAAGCCCATTTAGCTTTTCTTTCTTTTTGATACACTGTTAAACAAAGAAAAAGAAACTTTTTCTGTGCCATCCCTCTGTGACGGTATCTGATTTTTCTGTATTTTTCTGGGTAATAAGTGATTACAACAAACTGGGGCAATCATGTTTGTTTCCTGCTACATTAAGATGCTGAAAATTGCTTGGCTTTTTCTCCAAATGTCTATGTTAAAACTAAAGAAGTCACACACTTGTATACTATCCATAAAATTAATTATGTACAGAAGTTTTGCACACTGCTTAATCTTTACTTAAGTCCCATTTGAAGTTTATCAGATAATATTTAAATGATTCATAGGCATTGGGTAGTCATTCAAATTGAAGTGTTTAAAATTATAAAAATTGTAGAATATAAAAAAATAAAATATTATAAATGTATGCATATTTAATGTAAATATTGATGTGTATATAGACCTGTGATAGATGTCAGATTGTGCTACTTTCCTGTTTAAATCTTTGAGGTGTTTGTGTAAAAAACATCTTAACTCTGCACACTTTTGCAAGTGACTGGCCAGCATGTTTAATGACAAGCAATCTCTCACCAATAAAAACAGTGGAACCAACAAATTTTTAGGGTTACAACACGTCCCTATGACCGGTAGTGTGGATGTTGGAATGCACTTAATCTGTTTTTATAGTACTTAAAGAGGCAGTATCAAACTTGGTAAATTTTTCAGGTTTGCATCCTACAAATTCATTTTCAGATTGTATAATTTTCTGCCTTGAACTGTACTCTTGAGACCGTATAAGGTATATCTTCTGCATCTTGAAAAAGAAACCCCTAGCACATTGATTCAAATTTCCAGTAATGCAAGTCTATCTGCTATCCCACCTCATTTGTGAATCGATCAATTCAATGAAGGTTAGAAATTTACAACACTTTTTTACCATGAAGATTAACCAATCCATAAGCGAATATTTTAGCCTACAGATACAGAATCTAGTCTTTTGCTCAGGTAGTAAAAATCCCACATTAGCAGCTGATGGATGAACACTCCCAGGCATGAACTGGGATCTGTTGCCATGAGGCACAATATGACAAATATCTCTTGCTTCCTTGCACTTTATCACACACATAGGGCTACATTTATATACCATTTTAAGCTTCAGATTAGGGCAATGAATGTCAATTAAATGCTTCCACTTTTCTTCACAAGATCAGATATACAGCCTGCATATATACATATGCATACATATAAATAAATAAATAAATTTGTATCAGCTTCTCTTTCCAATGAAATTGTGCCATTCATCTCCTAATTAATTTTTATGTTTTACGAACATGGGTCTAGGAACAGAACAAAACAACCTATATGTGAATGTCTAAGTAACAGATGTGCATGCAACATCATCATTATTATTATATTGTGAATAATTATTCTATACTATTATGAATAAACAACCTCATCCCTTGTGACAGCTTTCTGCTGGAAAATATCATCAGGCCATTGTAAATGGGGATTACCAGGAAGTAAATCAGACCCCAAAATGAGCAAACATAGATTTCATAACAGAAAGAACTTTTCAACATTATATTTTCCTTCTTTTAAATGGAGTTCAGTGGAGACTCTCTGCATCTACGTTCTGTTAAAGGTTAAATTTCTTTGAAGAATGAATTGAAGGCAGTCCTACACTAAAACAGAAACAAATCCACTTAAAAATAAGGCTAGAACAATGCCTCAGGAACTTGGTCAGGAACTCTCTCTGAACAGTTCTAAATATATTTATATACTTAAGAACACAATTCATATAGAAAAGACATGTAAACAGGTGACATTATCTGCAGTGCAAAAGAAAGAAAATCGAATTGTTTGTGGGTTGGTCTCCAAGAGCTAAATGTTTGGCTGGGAAAGGAAAAACAATATAACCGCCTCAAAAGTCAACTCCTGTTTTGTAGACAACACACTGTATAAACATTCAGTAGTGTGCCAGGACAAGACTGGTATTTAATGATAACTTTCCCATCTTAGCCAACCCAAACTATCACAGTTTAAATCTACAGCTAAAAGATCAAAATGTAGAAGCAATGATCTGCTATACTTTCAGGGTTTGTAATACAGAATTTTGTTTTATTCATGGTATAACTAGGTTTGCAGATGAATCACAATTCCTTTCACATCCAAACAAAGCTGCAGCAGTGGGCCTTGTGACAAGAAAAATGAGTTAACAGCAACAACAACTGTGTCTCGTGGAATGTGCTAATACACAGAACCATACATCTTACCTTTTTTTTTTTTTTTTCCTCAAAAAACAGTAGACACAATGTATGTGAGGACCTAGAAACTGAAGAGCCAGCATCAATCAGACTGGCATTTCATACTACCAGGCCTCCGAGCAGAGACTTTGGTAATACCACGGTAGGACAGATGCTTAGTGAGAGCATAGTCCCATTCACACCTAACATTCGCACAGGCGTTGACTTCACTGGTATCCTGCACAATAATTTTTACAGCTTCATCAGCTTCTGAAAGCAAAACAATTATAGAGGAGGTTGGGGTTTTTTCTATTTTCAAAGTATAGAAGAAGACATTTTCATATATATATTTATTTCCCACAGACAACTAAATCAGTATTTTACATTCCATCTGGCAGGAGGTAGAAAATTATTTTAGTCAAGTTAAACTATTCCTGAGCAAATAGGAGTAAGAGAACCAAAAGCATTGGATGTTTGGAAATCATCATAGCATATATCTTTGGAAATATTTTGTTGCTTCAGTACTCTTCTAAGTATCTGGAAAGTAGTCATATAGGACAATACCTTTAATCTCAAAGGCATGATCTGGACCTGGGCATTCTGTGCATAGCACAGGCCAGAGTCATCTTCAGGCTGAAGATAATCTTCTTCCCAGCTGAGCATTTGGAGCTACTTCCTTAGAAACAATCTTTCTTTCCTCTAATTTTTTCTTACATATCCAGTAGCACTTGATGTAATAAAAACTACTGTCATCTTTCCCACAGCATTTCCAAATTCTTTGAAGTTCATACTATTTACCCAGTTGGAAGCCTTTAAGATCTATATAATTTCCTTTCTCTTCTCTTACAGTCATTGCTGATAGAAGCTATAGGAGGCATTCATGTGAAAATACTTAAAATTTTAATGTGTTATACAAGTGAAAAAAACCCACATTTTACTAAAGCCTACCTTCTTTCCAACAAATAAGATTTTTTTTCAGGTTGAACTGCATTATATAGTATGCATTTATATGAGTAATAATTGTGACCCTTGATTTGAGAAGGTATCTTCAGATAGAATCGAGTTACACTGTTATTTTTGTCCTTCACTTTTCACACTGGAATAAACTGAACCAACATTTAGTCTTTGTAAATACTATATTTCATGGGAATGCTCTCTTCCCTTTTCTATAAGAAATGTAGTTGTCTTTTTTTTTTTATCATACTATGGGTCTCCTTGGCGATAAGTTCTTTAAAGAACAAGAAACAATAACAATGGTGTCTGAGGTAATTTTCCTGGAAAACCTATAGTTCTCAGAGTACTTTGATATTCAAAAATGTGGTGTTAGCTGGATACAGGAGTATAAATGGGGAACTGCTACATGTAAAAGAATATGGAGGTTATCTTTGGAATACAGTAAACAGGGAAAGAACTTATAAATACAGTAAGCAGATGATAATTTAAAAGCATGTAATTTGCCTTGAATTATCAGTTTTGTTAAAAGAAATTTTGAATTGACGTGAAACCAGATGTAATTTTTTAAACTACAAAAAAAATGAAAAAGTACTTTGAACATGCTCATAACAGAGAGACTGGGTAGCAGAAGCTCTATTCCATACATGACAGACTTGGCATTTGAAATTGTCTTTTGTTCAGTATAGCAGTTAGAGATATTTTTAAACATTTCCAATATGGTGCTATATCAAAATGTCAATTTCTGAGTTAAGGAAAAAAAAACCCTTTCTTTCAAAAAAGATCCACAAGAGACTAAAAGAAAGCCATGGGCATCTTCTAACACAAATGATTGTAAAACTGATTTGATTCCAGAAAGGTTTTGGCTTTGATTAAAGAAAAAATTTACTAGGATTTTAAATTTTGTCCAAATCTTTCACAGTTCTTAACATTCAAGATTTACTTTCTTAATGCTTTAATTTTCCTTTCTGCTGAGATCACTTGCACAAACTCAGAAACTGATCAGATAAACATCTGTCTCTGAGCTATGCACACCTGATTAATGGCAATCAAATGTCACTGGGGATGTTGTATAGAACACCACATCTACAGGCATTCCTTGTCCTGCTTATTGGTGAATGAATAAGCCATTAAAAAGAATAAAATTGTTTAGAACTGCAAGTCCATACTGCAATGTTTCAGCCAAAGGCATCATAAAATGTCTCTTTAATAAAAGAGATATTATAGAATTATGATGTTAATATTTAATAAGCAGCAAAAAACCACCTAATTATTGAAAACATGTACAGCACATTCATGACACTACCTAAATGAAACTATAGATATAGACTATTCCTAAAAATATTTATGGCAATATGAAGAATAATTGTGCACCATCTTTATTTCAATGAAGTGAAGGGGAACTTTTTTGTTGTTATTCATTTCTATTGAAAAATAATTTCCGATGTTCAACCAGTTCAGATGGATATTGTTGGACTTTGCATTTGCTAAATTTCTCAAATTATCTTCTTATCAGGATCAGAATTACAATGTGCATATCATGAGCTAGGCTGGACTATTCATTCAATTTTATTTTAGTTTAGGTCTACATACTATGCAAATTATTTATTCTCATTTAAGTTAAGTTATCTAAAGATTAGACTTCTGAGCAATTTAGTGACTGCTTCCATAAACAGTGAAGAGAGAAACACCTTCGGAAATTCATTCATCTTATCCTAAGAGAATTAGAAAGTGTTATAACAGAGATATTTTCAGAGGTTTTATTTTCTGTCATACTTACTGACAGAGTGGTCATTGTTCTTTTTAACACTGTTTGGTCCGCAGTGAGCTGTACATCTAAATATAGTAATTTTTATTTTCATCACAGGCTTGTTGAAAGTGACGTTCCACTGTTGTGAGATTATAATTTAAGTGATCATAATTGTGTTATCAGTCACTGAGAAACAGTGGTTAAACATGCTAAACATATTCCTTATTTACCAGGATTTAAGTGCAATGGCTTTTGTCACTTCATTTTCTAAACTCTTGCTATGAAAGCATCAGTCAAAAGAAAACTTCATGAGCACTTGTCAATAGTCTCTGCATAACAGATTCCTTGAACATTTGAATTCTCTGTCTTTCAGGTGAAGGTAACTTGTCTAGAAGACTGCCTGAATTTTAAAGCTGAATAACACACATACGTAATGATTGAACAAGGTCAGACTTTTACTTTTCCTTTTTTTTTTTTAAGGGGTAATGGGATGTAAACATTTCTTTCTTTTTTTCTTCAATTACGTTTTCTTTTTTTTCCCCTAGGAGTGGTTATATTGTCCACTTTTTTTTTTTTCCCCCACATATGTCATAGAATCATTTTTAAAAACAGGTTTTTTTCTCAGCTGTCACACTGTCTTCAAACTGCTGTGATTTCAGAAAGACACCTTGTTATTTAATGTTCAAGCAAAATAATTTAATTCACAATAGGATGTAGGTCTAGGTGTAAAGGTAGATTTCTCTGACCTATCTTTGCTCTGGTAAAGCAATTACATGTAGTTCTGTAACTAAGATTACTTAACTAGAGGACTCCTAAGCATAAAGTATTTAATAATACACTTCCAAAATGATGGGCATATTCAGAACTAATGGTGGTGGAAATAAAATTATAAAAGCAAAATACAGATACAGCTTTATATTTAGATTTTAAATTCTCCACGGCCTCAGATTCTTAAACATTTTTAGACATGAGATCTAAGTTTAAAAGGACCTTCAGATACTATTGACATAGGAATGAAGAACATAAAATTACATTTTTAATTTCCTATACATACTGAGTGTATTTTAACATAATATACATGTTTGCCCAGGACCAACGCTAAAGGGTGTCTGCAAAGTAACCTGTGGCATTGAGATAACACAGAAGAATATAAACTAACAAACAAAATCTCCTGCATGTGATAGTAGAAAACAGACATCTGTTGGAAATGTTTAAAGCTGTTCCCTTACACCATCTCTGTGATGGTGTAAAAGGTGCAATTTTGCCTTTTGTTTACACTTTTTGAGCTATAGGACTAATACACATTCCAATAAGGGATTTAAATAACGTGCAAGTGTAGCAAAGCATTTAGTTCTGCAAATTAGATAAATGTTGTGGAAAGAGCATCTCCTACCACCCTGTGGCAGTTTAGAATCACTGCATATTAGCATACCTCATTAAACTTACTCAGCTTAATTCATACTTCCTTAATGAATTTACTAATCAAGCAACACAAAAAGAACCCAAACCAAAGGATCCCTGCCCAATTGAACATATGCATATGCAACTAATAAATTGTATTAAAAGTGTATGCTGTATTGGAAATGTGGCCTTTTTAGCAAGCAGTGCCATTTTTAGTAAAATGAAAATATATGGTTACATAGGCTTGTCATTAGAAATTTCTAGCAACAATTATATTGTTATAAAAGCCATAATTTCTGTCCCCTTGCCATCTAATAATAATTTAGAATAACTGCCTTGTAATTTTACAACACTGACAGTCTGAAGCAAAGTTGTTCTTTCATTATGAATCAATATCTATTATTTTCATTCTCCTGTATAACAATATTGTTTTAAGATGGCCTTTACTTGCATACATTTTGGTTTTGCAAACTACATGCTCAGTGTCAAGATCATACAGGGAAAGATATATTTACTATCATGTTTATTTTGCACCTATAAGATGGCACACTTATAAAACTGATTAATATTCAGATAGTAAAATTAGTTTCATAATTATTCCTATTTTCAGCAAATATTCTAAATTGTTACGTAGTTTCATTCAAATTTCTAGGCTTTATTTCACAGAAATTATTAGTAACACAGTAGTTTAATCTCAACATAACATTAGACAATTTACATTTCTCCTGTTTTCTTCAGGAAGCATTGGTCACTTCAGGAATTTCAGTACTATGTTAATAAGTTCTGTAGTTACAGGGATGTACCTTCTTTTTCTCCATAAATATCTTTCATTGTCAGAAAGTGCTAGTAGATCAATCAAAAACTGTTCTGAAAAACATACTCCTTTTCTAGAAATGAAGTGTAGACTGCACGAGGCCAGTTCTGGAAAGAAATTAAATCAGCAGTTGTGAGCCTGAAGATATATTACTTGCATTTTATCACACTGGAAGCTTTGAACCAAAATGTTGTTGTCATTTTTTCTTGAGTTACAGGCTAGCTGTTTGAACATTTTTAGCAAATTCTGAATACTTTCAAAGGGTTAAGCCATCCATGATATACACTGCTATGCTTATAGGCTTAAAGAGTAAGTGAGATGAAGTGCGAATTTGATATGATTACAAGATTATGCTTACAGAAAGATAAAGATATTATTAGCTAAGCCATATAGAAAGCTTGAACTGATCCTATTCAAAGGAAGAAGCTCCAATGGTGTTAGCAGTGATATTTTAGTTGAATCAACCTCAGAGGTAAAAACTGATAGTGAGCTTATTTATTTTATAGTTACAAGAATAATATAGATCATTATGATTCCACTCATACAGTAGTACATCTACATTCATTATAGACAGGATGAATGATCTTCTGAACATGTAGGTGATGGATATATTTTCTTTTTAAGTAAATCTGTAGCCTTTCCCTCTCTGCCCAGTGTTTTCTATATATGGAGTTTTGTTTACTTTCGTTTAAATATTTCTGTATATTAAGTAAAAAAAGTTTAGTGATTCGTATTCATGTAGAGAGATTTCACTAATGGCTAGGCCGGCGCAAGCTGGTGGTTTGTATGTGTCTGCATTTGTACTACATATGGTGTGAAACTACCCATGTGTTAAACTGCAGAACAATGTGACAAATTACATTTACCATGCACCTGTGGCTACCTCACCTGCTTTGTAACCACTGAACCCTGTCCGCCAGGATTTATTCTAACATTCCAATTCTCTAAGCAGCTTCACGCAGCATATAAAATACCTAAAAACCCTGACAGAGAATTGTTACCATGTGGTATTTCCCCCTCTGATTTATGTGAGCTTCAGAAATGGCAAGGAATTGTACCTGTTAGCTAATCTGAAGTGTAATAGGATGTCTATCACAGAAGGATGAATTTCAGCTTTTCAGTTCCTCGGTGGGTTGTAGGAGTATAGATTGGAATTAATGTTGCAACATGGATATCTTGAGATCATTTGTGTCTCTACCATTTATTTTTAAGGGGTGGTTATATCCTTATCTTACTTTGGTTTTGGGGGCATTGTGTTAAGTAATAAGACATTCTCCACATTTTGTTTCTGGATTAAGTCCTCCTGTCCTTACCATCTATCGCCTTACGATCTCCACAGGTACATACATTCCTTTGAGTCTTGGTGGCAATGAAGTAAAAGCCTTTTTATAAGAAGAAAGGAAATTTGTTTTGTTTTGTTTCACCATTAGTAGAGAAAAGACCAGTTTCTTAGGGCAGTGATCATTGCATTTGATTCACAACTATTGTACAGAGAGGTAGAAGAGGAGGATTTATGTATTGATTCCTGATTTTGATATGTATGAGAAATATCAGATTTTTTTTAAGGTGGCAGCTCACCCATCCAAACAAACAGCTCTACCCTGCTGAATTGCAGACTGTCATATAAAATCTCATTCTTCGTTATATACTTGATAGTCCTGTGAGACAGATACTTCTTTACAGATGCTATAAAGGTGACACTTCTCTTTCTTATCTGCTTAAATATATGGCACTGAGGAAATCTGTCTGAAGTTCTTCCCACAGTCTTGTTCCCTTTGCAAGTTGCTGTAGGTCTGCAACTTGACCTGTGGTTCACATAGCACTGAAGAAGCTATTCTTCAGTTGCCATTAACTCTATAGGAGTTTGTACTGGTTTTGACTGGGATAGAGTTAATTTCTTTCCTAGTAGCTTGTATAGTGCTATGTTTTGGGTTTCGGAACAAAACAGCGTTGATAACACAGGGATGTTTTTGTTACTGCTGAGCAGTGCACACACAGAGTCAATGTCTTTTCTGTTTCTCACCCCACCCCACCAGCGAGGAGGCTGGGGGTGCACAAGAAGTTGGGAGGGGACACAGCTGGGACAGCTGACCCCAACTGACCAAAGGGATATCCCATACCATATGACGTCGTGCTCAGCATATAAAGCTGAGGGAAGAAGAAGGAAGGGGGGTATGTTTAGAGTTATGGCATTTATCTTCCCAAGTAACCATTACACGTGATGGAGCCCTGCTTTCCTGGAGATGGCTGAACACCTGCCTGACGATGGGAAGCAGTGAATGAATTCCTTGTTTTGCCTTTACCTATTAAACTGTGTTTATCTCAACTCATGAGTTTTCTCACTTTTACCCTTCCGATTCTCTCCCCCATCCCACCGGGGGGGAGTGAGCAAGCGGCTGTGTGGTGATTAGCTGCTGGCCAAGGTTAAACCACAGAAGTCCTGGTATTTTCATATTTAATGGGTGCAGAACTGAGTTGTTCATTACAGGACAGAAATAGCTATATCTACCAGAATTTCATACGGTCAACATTGTTACAGTTGAAGAATTACCTACTATTTTTGAGGTGTTTCAAAAATAAACTATAATGGAAAATTATGAAATTAGTTATGTAGATATTTGTTCTCAGTGTCTATGGTGTTTTGTACCAGGACTGACTTAAAAAGCAAAATATTCTTGTATGAAAAATTTAGTAACTTCAAAAATATTTTAACTTCATTTTCAAATTAATGTTTTGAGTGAAAAATTCAAATCAAAAGCCAATCTGGAACCTCCTTTCAAGTGAGAAGTTCAAGAAAAGAATTCAAGAAGAATTTAAGTATTAGGAAACTCAGAAAACTTTCCCAGTTATCACATATTATAGTTGATTTCAAATCAGAGTGAAAATCAGGCCTATCTTTCCATACCGGAGGATGTCCTAGGCTTCATGCAAAGGGGACAGGCACACAGATGAGGCAGAAGCTGGGCTGTACTCCATATGAATACATAATCATAGTTCAGAGGTGCACTGTCGTGTATTCTACTGTGGTCTAGACATAGTCAGAGATGTCTGCTGTTAATTCCCCATGATTCCTTTATTATATTGGAAGTTTCCATCCCCATACTAATGGCTTTTTTTTTCCTTTTCTGTACACAGATGTTAGGACTGGAGAAAAAAAAGATGCACATCTGAGCTAAATCTGTGTATAATAGGATTGTAGCTATCTGTTTCTTAGGTTGTACAAGTAGAAAATATGTTGTAACTTGTCAAAATGTTAGAAATAAAAACAGGGAAAAAAAATGTTCATAGATCCTAAAATACCACCCCTTTCCAGCTCAGAAAAACGCTTGTTTACAATATGTCCTTAATTTGTTTGTTACTACTCTGCATAGCTGTTATTAACATTTTAATTCCTTTTGAAGGTATTAAATAGAGAATAGGGAATTTCAGTTGACAACATATGTTTACCCAGCTTGTAAATAAACTTTGCTTCTGGCTTAATGTATAGCACTACAGAATATTTCATTGAAATGTCAGGTGGTTAGAACCACAGTCTTATACCTGGAAGGATGGGAATATATGTTTCCATGCAAAAACTGAAGAAAATTACCAGAATGTTTATCTCACTAGAAGATGAGTATGCTGTCCTGATTTGAATTAATTTATTTGCTGTAACTGTTAAATATTGACTAATTTATATTTTTCTGTTGGAATTATTGGTTAACTTAAAAAAAAATTCTTTTGTCGAATTAGACATTACAAAGTATTAATGATCAAGATATTACTTAAAAGCCACAGGCCAAAGTCAGTTTCAAAGACAGTTTTTCTTAAATGTTCATAGAAATCTCAGTATTTCTTTCAATTTTCTAATTATATACTAATTATGTTAATCAATGAAAGAACTCAACTTGCTATCAAATATGTTACATACATATTCAAACTGAATGTAAAAGAACATGATAATGGAATCAGTAGTTCAACAAAAAAAATTATGTAGATTTGGATAGGGCTTTAAGAAGCTAGTTCCCTTTACATAAGCAAAATGAACTAAGGAAGCCTGAGCATAAATGAGAATCAGTTTCTTAATGTCTACTTTTTCAATCAGTAAGCAGGATGAGTCTTGTAATTAAAAGGTATTAAGAAGCTGAAAACTGCAGCATCTAATAAACCCTATAACAATTCTACTCTCCTTGGAAGTAACAGTCATTTTGATCCAGAAGTGATTACAGTATGTTCCATTATCTGTGCAAGGAAAGAAGGGAGAAAGAAACACATATTTACTACTTATTAGGAAATTCAAAAGTTTCTCTGATCATTTAGGATTGTTAAAACTCTTAAAGGCCTCAGGAAGTGTAATTTATATTCAGCAAATGCATCCTTCTATGGGTCTACACACACAATGACAATTTCTACCTGGGGCGAATTCTAGATTTTTTTTTTTTTTATAATGAAATAGTTTGCCATGTTTACCAGAAAGAGGCAGTGTTTAAGAAAGGAAAATGGTAAATTACACGTTGAATCTAATGTCTGAGCAATTTATACTTCCTGAATAATTTGAATAGATTAGCTCAATCCAAGGTATAAAATGGGGGTTAATACTTTGAAGGCTAGAAATGCAGATACCAAAGACATACATACTGTGTATTTCATTGGTCTCTATTACATATGAAATCTCAGAAAAATGCTTGAGAGACAAAAGATTCTTTCAGAAAAACAAGGCTGTGTGATTCTGCATAGAAGTTCAGAAAATTTGTTGGGAAATTGCTTTGTTAGCTAGATTTGCAGCTGGAGAGGGGAATTTGCTGACTAACTCTATATACGATGAAAGTTGTAGATTCTTATTTCTGAGATCAGGTCATCGCTAATAACCATGTTGTGTTAAGTCATTAGGTTTAAGGTCTTACCAAACTTGAAAAATAAACTGAAATGTGTATTTTGGATGGAATCTATATTACAAATGTCAGAGGCTGCAGCTCATGTGATTACTATAGGCTTCTTTGTAGTGATAGAAAGAATTAGAGGTTTTTAAAACAGGATTTATCTTGTCCAAAAGTAGGGATGAGACCAGGTATCTAAAAATGTCTACTAGCCTTCCATGACTATACAGGGTGGGCTATAAAGGTATCTAGCTCAGATATTTAAACTGCATACATGAAGTCTGGAGAAATTAATTCTTCCATGTGTGACTCATTTGGGAGTTGTTTGCTACTTTACTGTATCTTCCTAATCTCAAGTAGATAGTCATCATTCATTTTGCCAACAGCCTCGGAAGGGCCTAAGTCCATTCTACCCAGGCAACCAACCACTAAGGCAGAGTAGCTACAACCACCTTGCACAGCACTCCTCCGAACTCTGTGTCATGTCCGTGCATCTCTAAACCATCTCTGCTGTATACGGTAAAGGATATCTCTTCACTGTGACAGAACCCAGTTACCTGGGCACTGGTCTTGTGTTTGTCTACCTTATAAATACATGTATTCTTATTGAAAATCTGCATGAATGGTAATTTTCTACAGGACTGTTTTATTTGGATTTTTTTACAGTGGACTAATTTTGCTGAAAGAAAACTAGTGGTGTGGATTTGGAGGTAGCTAACTCCAGAGATCACTTTAAAAAGTGGGTATGAATGACACTATACCAAATTAATTTCCTCTATCCTTTACAATTCTCAGATCTACCTCATCCAGCACTGTAACTTGTAATACCTCCACAAACCATAACACCATATCCCAAGGCATGTAACATATCTTTTTTTCATGCTGTAAAAACTGCTTGCAGCCCCTCAGGGCTGGATCACAGCATTC
Organism: Phoenicopterus ruber ruber; assembly: GCA_009819775.1. Lineage (NCBI taxonomy): Eukaryota > Metazoa > Chordata > Aves > Phoenicopteriformes > Phoenicopteridae > Phoenicopterus > Phoenicopterus ruber. The sequence goes on from CM020215.1 coordinate 180,265,388, forward strand.
ACAACATTGCAGACACAATGAAGGGTAAAAAACAAACAAATAAACAAACAAACAAACAAAACAATTAAAAATAATAATTATGTCTCTGGGCCATAAACCCACCATATTGGCTCAAAGGAAATCTACATTCAAAAGGCATGGTTCATCCACTTTACTCAAGAGGGAACAACCCTGGGGCAGAGTAAACACATACCATATTTTATCATTCAATCTCTTTTCCACCCAAGAGTTCATAGAATCATAGAATCATAGAATGGTTTGGGTTGGAAGGGACCTTAAACACCATCTAGTTCCAAACCCCCCACCATAGGCAGGGACACCTTCCGCTAGACCAGGCTGCTCAAACCCCTGTCCAACCTGGCCTTGAACACTTCCAGGGATGGGGCAGCCACAACTTCTCTGGGCAACCTGTGCCAGTGCCTCAACAACCTCAGAGTGAAGAATTTCTTCCTAATATCTAATCTAAATCTGCTCTCATCCCGTTTCAACCCATTACCACTTGTCCTGTCACTACATGCCCTTGTCCAAAGTCCCTCTCCAGCTTTCTTGTAGGCCCCCTTTAGGTACTGGAAGGTTGCTCTAAGGTCTCCCTGGAGCCTTCTCTTCTCCAGGCTGAACAAGCCCAACTCTCTCAGTCTGTCTTCATAGGACAGGTGCTCCAGCCCTCTGATCATCTTCGTGGCCCTCCTCTGGCCTTGCTCCAACAGGTCCATGTCTTTATGTTGGAGGCCCCAGAGCTGGACACAGTACTCCAGGTGGGGTCTCACGAGAATGGAGTAGAGGGGGAGAATCACCTCCCTCGACCTGCTGGTCATGCTCCTTTTGATGCTGCCCAGGATATGGTTGGCTTTCTGGGCTGCAAGCACACGTTGCTGGGTAATGTTGAGCTTCTCATCAACCAACACCCCCAAGCCCTTCTCCTCAGGGCTGCTTTCAATCCATTCTCCGCCCAGCCTGTATTTGTGCTTGGGATTGCCCTGACCCATGTGCAGGACCTTGCACTTGGCCTTGTTGAACTTCATGAGGTTCACATGGGCCCACCTGTCAAGCCTGTCAGGTCCCTCTGGATGGCACCCCTTCCCTCCAGTGTGTCGACCATGCCACACAGCTTGGTGTTGTTGGCAAACTCACTGAGGGTGCACTCCATCCCACTGTCTGTGTTGCAGACAAAGATGTTAAACAGCGCTGGTCCCAGTACCAACCCCTGAGGAATGCCCCTCGTCACTGCTCTCCGCTTGGGCATTGAGCCATTGACTGCAACTCTTTGACTGCGACCATCCAGCCAATTCCTTATCCACCAAGTGGTCCATCTGACAAATCCATGTCTCTCCAATATAGAGACAAGGATATGCTTTGCATAAGTCCTGGTAGAAGACATCAGTTACTGATGACATGAGTTGTGTTGGTGTATCCCATACAATGTAGAGATAAGGTTATCCCTCTTAAATAGATGCTGGTGCATGTTGTACTGTTGACTGTGCCACAGTTTCCCTTGAAGAAAACTAGAGTGTTGTCTTCAGAATGAAGCCAGGGAAAACAGTAGTATGTGCTTAATGGAGACAGTGGTGAATCCAGGCACCTGCTGTGAAAGTGTGACAATTTGACAGAAAGTCATGCACATCAACTTCCACAAGAAAAGATAGATTACTCACTTTTCAGACTCATCTACAGTATAATGACTAGTTGTCAGGGAGCAGCAAGAATGGGGCTGATCCACGAATGGAGTGAGCCAAGAGTGACCCCAGTGCAAGGAGTACCTGCAATGATGGGGCACCGCCCCACAGGACCTGAGCACAGCGGGCAGAGCCAGAGGCTGGTAACAGGGTCCATTGACAACCTTGACACAGTAGCAGTGCACGAGGGCCAGAGTCCATCCTGGCTGCCCAGTCAGAAATAAAAGGAGTCAGGGCCAGAGATGGGGCTATAATATGGATCTACAGTCCATCCAGAAGGCAGAGACAGAGATAGGGCCGGAGACTTGCACTCGCACAGCGTTGCTGGGACAGGGACTGATGGCCCTGGGCTGGGCTGAAATGGGGTCCTGGCAGGGTGGAGGGATGCCCCAGGGGAACTTGGGCAGGGACTGTGAAGACTGTGAGTATCCTCAGGGCCTGGACAAGTAGAGAAGTCTTTCAGGATATAGGCATGTAAGACCAAGCCTCACCAGCCTCTGTCTGGGGACAAAGTTTAAATTAATTGCCTTTATGAGTAGTCTCACTGCTAAATTTTTATGCAAAATCTGGTCTCCTCTAATTCCTCTATCTTAAAAAT